>OW240912.1:67975676-68142677 GCA_933207985.1 Pelobates cultripes
GATCTGCCCGGCATTGTCAAGAAATCATGTCCTGAGCTTCTATGGGATATGAGATACTGAGAGCATGACATCTCCGTTCCTTAATGTACTCATTGACAAGTCATAAGACTAAAGTATAATAAGGTTGGGACTCGGCAGCATGATATTCACATCGCAGATGAGAAGGTAAGTTGATAATGACTTCCGGTTTGTAGAATGGGATGTAATCGCCCCAACAGCAAAAGAAGGCAGAGGAGGGCTGGTGAGGGTGGCAGGGGACATACAGCAGCTCACAGCATTGGTCTGTAAGCGGAAATAGCATGACTGCTGTCTAGATGACTGTACCACCCACCCGATGCCCCCCTTTCCCCAATGACACACAGAGACCGTAATTAAGTTGGGTAAGGGCATCGGCCACAGCTTTATTTATTCTTTCCATGCCAGCAACATAATCATACTGTCAGCTGTTGGGGTGATTGCCCAACAGACAGGTCTATCCCCACAAACCATGAGTCCAGAGCAGCCTGCCTCCGCCATCAGCTCCCAACAGGCTGCGACTCCCCAAACCTCCTCGGCAACTTCACCACTTCTTCCTGCGCTGGCCAGGACTCCCGCGTGCTGTGACAAAACAAGAAAAAGACAAACCAGGCACCAGAAACAAAACCCACATTCCTTCATAACCAAATGTCCTAGGGGCGGGAGGGCGGGAAAGTCAGGATCCCTGCACTTCCAAGAGCTGACTGGTAAGTCCCCTCCCCTAACTGTCCTTATAACTGTCTTCCCATCTTAGCAACTATGTATCCATCTATACCCCTCCCTTCTACTACTCCTTCAAGACTCCTTAGCCTAGCTGCAGTCATGTCCCCCCTTCCTTGTCAGTCCAGGGAGGTGTCTGGATGTGTGCTGGGATGTCTTTTAGCAGAATACTGCAGGAATAAGGAAGCAGATAGGAATTGGCAGGGTCTTCTGCAGGGTTAAAACTAGAGGGACTTGGCACCCAGACCACTTCATTGAGCTGAAGTGGTCTGGGTGTCTATAGTGGTCCTTTAATTTCAACCTGCTACCCAGACCAAAAATGTTGAGTCCTATCACAGGGGTGGGACTAATCTCGAATATTGCAAGTAATTTCAATATTGCAGGTTATTTCATGACCTACCGATAACTATTTATTTAAATACAAATACAATTTAGAACAAGGTAGATCTCTTGTCTGCTTTCTTTGCAAGCCCTCCCCTTCTAACTCTGCCCAGACTTTCTGTGTTTGTCCAATCACAGACTTTCCAATGCAACTCAATGAGAAGGCTTTGCAAGGCAGGTGATCTGCCAGGTGGAGAAATCTGCACATTTGTAAAATAACAAAATGAGTACACACCACAGGGACATTCAGAAAAGAGATTTTCCTAATGTTGTTCTTTCAGCAGTTTAGTAGATATCTCCCTACATTGTTACTCTTCTGTAGGACTGCCATATTTAACATTAAATTAGCGTGCTGTTTCACAGATAGCTCCCTTTTTTGGTATTAATAAATATGGCAATCCCACGTTAGGATAGTAATTTAGCGTGTTATCTACTAAACAACTGAGATCAACATTATGAAAAGGCCCTTCGGTCCTTAAATAGAATCTGTCCTTATAATTTATACTCTCTGTGGATCTTTGCTTTGGCTGAATAGTGTCTAAAGGTGCGTTTATTTCACTCACTTTTCATGGAGCTTCATTTCTCCATTCACACCTCCTTCCTTACGGATCCTGCGTTGCTAATAGCGGGCCTTTATAGCCACCCGATGGCGCAGATGCTTGCTGCAGTAAATGGCAGTCACGCAAAAGGACATAGTGCTCTCTTGCAGACAAAAATCAAAGTAGATTTTATGCTGATAGTCTGTGTGACAGGAGGGAGGTGAATTGCAATAACAGAGGGTTATCATGAAAACTTTACATTGCCTTGCAATTACACCAGCACAACATACAGACAGACAGAAAAATTAATTCAGAGCAGAAAAGAGCGTGACAGGTACCCTTTAATTTGTGATCTTACATCAGTTTAGCAAATAACACCCTAAATTGGTACTTTACTACTGCAGGGAAAAACGGGCTTCCCAATTTTGTAAATTTAACAAAATCTTCAGATTAATTCCACTTCGTTAAAATCGATATGTTTTATTATAACATGATTTCTTAGAATGAGCTTGTTTAAATCATTAACAGATTATTTAACACTCGTTTTGCCACTTGACTTATAAAATATTCTAAATCAAATGTGTCTGCTACAATGTCCAACTTTATTCAAATTACTGTCATAATTAGCTCCATTTTCTTGATGGATCCGTTTCGGATTAGCTTGCCTGATACACAGCAGGTACTCAATCACACAATACAAAAGGGCCCGAGATCAGCCAGCAAGCGAGAAAATGAGGTGATACTCTAAACATACAGAGTGCAATATCTGCCTGGGTCCTCGCAGTTTGGCTATTTGTTTAGAGAGATACAGAGTTGCTAGGTGACTTCATGGAAAGCTTTCATTATAGAAATCCATTCTCTTGGCCTGCCATTCTTTCCAAAAGGGAAAGTATCCAGGTCCTTTAAGAGTTGAAGTCTATAGCAGCAGGAAATGACCCCGATGCTACGAGCCAGAATGCTATTTGGATAAAATCATCCTCTGGAATCCGTGGACGGCGACATTGCCATATTGCGAGTTTGATATTTCATGGCAGATACCTCTATCTCCAATTTTTACAAGACTTTTATAGAAACATTCCAGTCACACCTGGCTCAGGACGCTGGGCGGATTTGGGAGATTAATGCTATCAGCAATGAGTTAAAGTAGGAGGACAGACACGCAGCCCTGTTTATTCACTTACAGACTCATTGTGAACAGGATATCGGGAACGTGAAAGAAACTGTAAATTTCTACTGACGCCCGAGTCTAAATGTGAATCCCAGAATCCACTAGGAGCGGGAAATTAGTTTAGAGAACCTTTGTAGCAAAGTATAAAAACTGCAGATGAGGCCTTGAAGTGATGTTCTGTAACACATAAAAACTGTAATGTGCAGATTTTAGCTAGTTATTAAACATTTAATAAAAGATTTCCAGCTAACCTGTGAAATGGGGAATTCTTCACCAGTCCAACAGAGCGCAACTGTGGAAATCCCAGGTTCTTATTGGCTGCCGTTATCACATGCACTCAGTCTATTTTAGCAATACATTTGGAATGCTGGTGCCTGGTACCACCCGCCCCTATCGATATCGCTGGCCTTCTGTATTCCATTTAGAATGCTAGTATGTAGCCGCCATTACCTTACTTCAGACATATCTCTCAGCCAGTGACCCTGACCCCCAAACTCCATCTGTAGGGCTGCCCATTTCGCACAGTCTTATGGGAAGCCTTCAGTATGAATTCTCCAAAACCCACTTTATGTGTGATTTATATCAGCTAAACAATAAATTCCTCTTTTTTGTGTTTTACCATGTACAGGTGTGCTCACCGTGTCTGCAACAGACATCATACATCACACTACATGCGCAACGCACAATAGGTGAGCCACCGTAAGCTCCTGCTTACGAACGCCTGTCTCTCTGTCATTAGAAGTGGAAGTGAAGATTGGTGCCCAAACTAAAACCATATGATTACTTACAATGGAGAGGCACCAAAGCACGCCTGCCATCATTATCAGTACAGCATGCTGTAGTGGTTATGGTGCTGTGTGTTCCTTTAAAGACACGTTACTGGGAGTATTATTTCTGTGCACATGACCTCTGGTAGCAATATGGAGTTCCTATAAAAGAGGGACATTAGGAGAGAATAGAGGGACAGATGGATTTTGTCCAGAAATAGGAACTGTCCCTCCTAAACAGGGACACTTGGAGATATACTACAGGTATAAAACACCAACTGGTGCCTACCCTGTACACTGATCAGCTAGAACATTAAAACCATCTGCCTAATATCATGTAGGTCCCCCTCCTGCTGCCAAAACATCTCTGATGTGTCAAGCCATGGACTCCATAAGACCTCTAAACATGTCCTGTTCTATGTGGCACCAAGACATTAGCAGCAGATCCTTTAAGTGTTTCTTGTATGTTGTGAGGTGGGGCCTCCATGGATTGAATTTGTTGTTCAAGCACATCCCATAGATTCTTAATCGGATTGAGATCTGGGGAATTTGGAGGCCAT
Organism: Pelobates cultripes; assembly: GCA_933207985.1. NCBI lineage: Eukaryota > Metazoa > Chordata > Amphibia > Anura > Pelobatidae > Pelobates > Pelobates cultripes. The sequence continues at coordinate 67,979,827 of OW240912.1, forward strand.
GGAAGCACCTTCAACTCTTTGTCATGTTCCTCAAACCATTCCCGCCTAAGGCCCAATCCCCAAACCATCTCTACAACAAGCCTCTTCAATTGAACGCTGCAACCTTTGCAGTGTGTCTGAGAGAATTGTCCTGCTGAAAGAGGCCACTACCATCAGGGAACACCATTGCCATGAAGGGGTGTACGTGGTCTGCAGCAATCTCTAGGTAGGTGGTACGTGTCATAGTAACATACAGATAAATGCCAGGAGAACATTGCCCAGAGCATAACACTGCCTCCAACAGCCTTCTTCCCATAGTGCATCCTGCTGCCATCTCTTCCCTAGGTAAAGGACGCACACGCACCCGACCACCCACTTAAACTAAAAGAAAACGTGACTACTCAGACCAAGCAACCTTCATCCATTGCTCTGTAGTCCAGTTCTGATGCTCATGTCCACATTGGCACTTTTGGCGTTGGGCAGTGGGCATCATATGCACTCTGACTGATCTAATGCAAATTAAGCATTCCTTTTCTCAGCAATTTGAGCGATTAGGCCAGAGAGGCTGATTCGCTCCACACGAGCATCAATGAGCGCCAATGACCCTGATATCAGTTCACCAGTTATCCTTCCTTGAACCACTTTTTAGAAGATTCCTTATCACTGCATACCAGGAACACTATGCAAGGCTTGCCGTTTTGGAGATGCTCTGACCCAGTTGTCTGGCCATCACTATTTGGCCATTGTCAAAGTCACTCAGATCTTTTCACTTTCCCATTTTTCCTACTTACAACACATGAAATTCAGGAGCTGACTGTTCACTTGCTGCCTAATATATCCCACCCCGTGACAGATATATATATAATCAATGTTATTTACTTCACCTGTCAGTGGTCTTAACCCCTTAAGGACCGAGGACGGTTCAGGACCGTCATCGGCATTTTTGCCTTGCCGACCGATGACGGTCCTGAACCGTCCTAACGGTCTGGGTTACTTACCTGATCGCCGTCGTTCCCGGGCGGTGCTCCCGTTGTGGGGAGACTGCCTGCAGCCCAGACAGTCTCCCCATGGCGGATTAGGACCCCTGTGGCCATGTGATCGCTTAACACAGCGATCACATGGTCACAATAGGTGTCCATGTGTCTGCCTGCAGGGGGACTGTCTGTGCTGACAGGCAGTCTCCCTGCTAGTGTAAAATCATAAAATAAAATAAAGTTAATGGTAATAAAAAAAATAATAATAATTATATATGTGTATATATGATATATAGACATATATTATATCTATATAATATATGTCTATATATCATCTATATAATGCCATACTAAGTGTATTTTTATATTAATATGTACTTATATTAATATAAAAATACACTTATAATTAAATTACACACGTATATATATAATATATATAATAACTATATATATTGTATATATATATTATTATAAAATATAAATAATAAGTAATTTAAATTAAATAAAAATTTTTTTAAATAATAATAAAAAATTTTAAAAAAAATTATATAGCTATATGAAATTTTATTCTAACTGTATTTTAAAATTAATATATATATATTTATATCAAAATACACTTAGAATGAATTTGTATATATATCTATGTATATAAAAATAAATAAAAATAATAAGAAATATACATACGTCCATATACAAAATTACATAAATAATTATATAAATATACACGTAGACTTCAAATATATAAATATGCATATATATTTAAATTCTACGTGCGTATTTATGTAATATTTTTACATAATTCAGTAATTTTATTGATTGCAATTTGAGGGACCTGCCTGCCAACCCAGCCGAAATTCCAGAGAATTTAATTTGCTAGCACTGTATTTTACCCTGTAACGTTCTACGACACCCTAAAACCTGTACATGGGGGGTACTGTTTTACTCGGGAGACTTCACTGAACACAAATATTAGTGATTCACAACAGTAAAACATATCACAGTGATGATATTGTCAGTGAAAGTTACTTTTTTTGCATTTTTCACACACAAACAGCACTTTTACTGATGATATAATTGTTGCGATACGTTTTCCAGTTTTAAACACTAATATTTGTGTTCAGCGATGTCTCCCGAGTAAAACAGTACCCCCCATGTACAGGTTTTATAGCATTTTTGAAAGCAGCAATAATATCGTCCGTGTAACTTCACTTTTACTGGCGATATCATTGTTGTAATACATTTTACTGTTTTGAAACACTACTATTTGTGTTCAGCGAAGTCTCCCGAGTAGAACAGTACCCCCCATGTACAGGTTTTATGGTGTCTTGGAAAGTTATAGGGTTAAATATAGTGCTAGCAAATTAAATTCCCTTTACTTTTGGCATGGGTTGTTAGGCAGGTCCCGCTAATTGTAATTAAGATACCTAATTATGTAAAAATATTATATAAATATATGTAGAATTAATATATGTACGTATGTGAATATATATATATATATAATTTTAAAAAATATATTATTTATATATATATAGATATATACGTATATATTTATGTATATAGATATATACAGGGAGTGCAGAATTATTAGGCAAATGAGTATTTTGACCACATCATCCTCTTTATGCATGTTGTCTTACTCCAAGCTGTATAGGCTCGAAAGCCTACTACCAATTAAGCATATTAGGTGATGTGCATCTCTGTAATGAGAAGGGGTGTGGTCTAATGACATCAACACCCTATATCAGGTGTGCATAATTATTAGGCAACTTCCTTTCCTTGGCAAAATGGGTCAAAAGAAGGACTTGACAGGCTCAGAAAAGTCAAAAATAGTGAGATATCTTGCAGAGGGATGCAGCACTCTTAAAATTGCAAAGCTTCTGAAGCGTGATCATCGAACAATCAAGCGTTTCATTCAAAATAGTCAACAGGGTCGCAAGAAGCGTGTGGAAAAACCAAGGCGCAAAATAACTGCCCATGAACTGAGAAAAGTCAAGCGTGCAGCTGCCACGATGCCACTTGCCACCAGTTTGGCCATATTTCAGAGCTGCAACATCACTGGAGTGCCCAAAAGCACAAGGTGTGCAATACTCAGAGACATGGCCAAGGTAAGAAAGGCTGAAAGACGACCACCACTGAACAAGACACACAAGCTGAAACGTCAAGACTGGGCCAAGAAATATCTCAAGACTGATTTTTCTAAGGTTTTATGGACTGATGAAATGAGAGTGAGTCTTGATGGGCCAGATGGATGGGCCCGTGGCTGGATTGGTAAAGGGCAGAGAGCTCCAGTCCGACTCAGACGCCAGCAAGGTGGAGGTGGAGTACTGGTTTGGGCTGGTATCATCAAAGATGAGCTTGTGGGGCCTTTTCGGGTTGAGGATGGAGTCAAGCTCAACTCCCAGTCCTACTGCCAGTTCCTGGAAGACACCTTCTTCAAGCAGTGGTACAGGAAGAAGTCTGCATCCTTCAAGAAAAACATGATTTTCATGCAGGACAATGCTCCATCACACGCGTCCAAGTACTCCACAGCGTGGCTGGCAAGAAAGGGTATAAAAGAAGAAAATCTAATGACATGGCCTCCTTGTTCACCTGATCTGAACCCCATTGAGAACCTGGTCCATCATCAAATGTGAGATTTACAAGGAGGGAAAACAGTACACCTCTCTGAACAGTGTCTGGGAGGCTGTGGTTGCTGCTGCACGCAATGTTGATGGTGAACAGATCAAAACACTGACAGAATCCATGGATGGCAGGCTTTTGAGTGTCCTTGCAAAGAAAGGTGGCTATATTGGTCACTGATTTGTTTTTGTTTTGTTTTTGAATGTCAGAAATGTATATTTGTGAATGTTGAGATGTTATATTGGTTTCACTGGTAATAATAAATAATTGAAATGGGTATATATTTGTTTTTTGTTAAGTTGCCTAATAATTATGCACAGTAATAGTCACCTGCACACACAGATATCCCCCTAACATAGCTAAAACTAAAAACAAACTAAAAACTACTTCCAAAAATATTCAGCTTTGATATTAATGAGTTTTTTGGGTTCATTGAGAACATGGTTGCTGTTCAATAATAAAATTAATCCTCAAAAATACAACTTGCCTAATAATTCTGCACTCCCTGTATATTTCGTTCTACGTGTATTTTGATATAAATATATATATATTAATATCACAATACAGTTAGAACGAAATAACATCTATATATTTAATAAATTTTTTAAATTATTTTTTTAATTTTATTTTTTAACGTATTTACATATTAAATTTTTTTATATTATATATAAATATATATATATTTAATCAGTATCAGTCTACGTGTAATTTGACTATATATATAATATATATTAATAGTAAAATACACCTATACAGTGTACGTGTGTGTGTGTGTATATATATATATATATATATATATATATATATATATATATATATATATTTTTACACTTTATTAATTTAATTTATTTATTAATTTATTTTATTTCCAGCCAGCAGGGGGACCACCTGTCATTACAGGCAGCCCCCCTGCTGGCAATACAGCAGCCAGCTATCCCGGCCATGTGATTGTGAGGTCCTCGCAAGGACCTCACTCTCACATGGCAACCGGAGGAGGAGGATCTGTCAGCTCCCTGGGAGTCCCCCCAACCGGATAAGTAAGGAAAGACCGGAGGGCGTACTATTATGCCCGGCGGCGTTTAGAGCCGCCTAAAATAGGGCGTAATAGTACGCCCTCCGGTCTTAAGGGGTTAAATTATACTATATCACTATATATGAATACTCCTGCAATACTATCTGGTGTATAGTTATGTTGTTACAGGAGAAGTTATACTCAAGCATTGATAGTTTATCAGGGCCAAAATATAATATTTAAATTTAAGTTTAAAGATCATCAAAACAGCAAACCCTTCTGAGATGAATGGATTTATAGGTTGGTGGAATGGTGAGATATGACTGGTACAATTTACCTAGATCACGGGTTCCCAATTAATTTTTCCAGTGGAACCCTTTGACAGTGTATCAACATCGTGGAACCTCCACCCCTCCCTAAATTTTTTTATAAATTGCGCCTTTTTTTTGTATGTGCCAGTGTGTATATCTGTGCTCGTATGTGACAGTCTGTATCTGTGTGTGTGTGTGTGTATATATATATCTGACACACAGGTACACACACACTGACACATAGTGACACACACGTACACACACATTGGCACATAGTGACACACAGATACACACACACTGGCACATAGCAGCACACATATACACACACCTTGACACACAGTATGTATCTGTGTGTCAAGGTGTGTGTATCTATGTTTCAAAGTGTGTATCTATGTTTCAAATCTGTTTTTGTATGTGCCAGTGTGTGTATCTCTGTGTCAGTGTGCATATGTATCTGACACACACACACACACACACACACACACACACACACACACACACACACACAGGCACATAGTGGCACACAGATACACCCTGAGACACACGTACACAGGCACATAGTGGCACACAGATACACACTGAGACACAGACACACACAAACACACTGATACACCCTGGCACATACACTTAGATACACACAGTGACACATACATAAAACTTGACACAGATACACACACTGACACACATACTCTTTGACTCTCACTGACAAACACACATACAAACACATATACACTCTCACTGACAAGAACAGATACATTCTCACTGACAAACACATATACACACACACTCACTGACAAGCACACATTCACTCTCATTGACAAACACATACAAACTCCCTTTTTACATTTTACTCCACCCAGCCCCCCTACTTTTAGGAGTGCTGGCATGGAGTCCCTGGGGTCAAGTGGGGCTGCGGGCGTGTGGTCCTTGGGGTCCAGTGGGGCGGCTGGCGAGCGGCCCCTGGGTCCAGTGGGGCTGCTGGTGTCGAGGAAGCAGTGATCGCCCTGCTCAGCTCCCTCACACGCCTCTTAGTGATGCCGGAGTGACGTCATATTTCGGCTCCAGCATCACTGCTGTGTGCGCGAGGAAGCTGAGCAGGGAGATCACTGCTCAGTGCTCCCTCGCTGCCCGTGGCCATTTTATTTTTTAAAACACGGACCACCAATTGGGAAACGCTGACCTAGATACATGTAAGTCATACAGAATCTCATTAAAAGAATATTATACTATTTATGTTCTACAGATTTCTCGGAAAAAAAAACACGGTGGGATGTCTAAGATAACCGTGACTTTCAATTTCAAGCTACATAAGTTATCAATTATCGATATTTGAGGAACTGAAGTAGTGAAGGTATAATACCTTAGTCACAAGGTGGTTTCCCAGGTCAACAGATAAAGAGTCTGCAGTGCGTGACATCCGAATATTATGTTAAATTGTTAACAAGGCTACTTTTATTTTGGTTCTAAGTGTTGGCTTATTTGGAGTGTGGTACCCAACAATACCAAGGGAATATACACTTTACACACCAATTGGATATCTTAAGCAGCTGATCAAATTAATCCTAAAAGAAAACTAACACTGACAAGATGTGTGCTTCATAACAAACCTACCTGCTGTCAAGCAGGACATTTAACTAAGTTGCTCCAGTAAAAAAAAAAGTTTACAAAGTAAATGCTGCTATCATTTAATCAGTGAGTCCTAAAAGAATAGTTTCAGGGTATACGATGCTAGCACAATGCTTATATACTCTGAGATTGGGTCAAAAATGGGCTTTATGGATTAAGCTGTAGAAATGCCAACGTATGCATTTAACCCTTCAAGTTCCAAATGAAATGGTAACTAGTACACGTGCAAGCCGTGCATTACATGAGCACAACAAGGGTTAAGTTTAGAGTACAAGATTTTCTTTAATTTATTTTTTTAAACTTGTTTTCTTTAATGATTATAGAGAGACATCTGCTGCCAAGGTGTGTTTAGCTGGCCCAAGCTAACCTAGATATCAAACAAAGTGTTGAAAGGCAGGACGTTGTTAGAATGAGAGATTTTTAACAATATATAATATGTTTACACTTTGGTGGCTGAAAAGTACATCATCCCCCCACATATTTTAATTGATCCAGTATGGAATCAATAATTGCAATTAATTGAGAAACAGGAAACTGGATGCCAAGTTTAGATGCTGACTACAGCAAATTAGAATGACTGGGGAGTACTTTGTGGGTTGATGAACACATACATACAGCTGGGAGCGCTGTGCAGGATATAGCCCCTTGCTCTGTGGGTCTCTCACATAACAATTGGCTCCCCCTCCCATTGACATATGGATAGAGTCCTAAGCTCTGTTTATTTCAGCAGGATGGCAAAAATAACAGTTCATTTACTTTTTATTGCCTAAAATTCCAGGGTTTAATATAACTGTCAGTTTGAGTGGAGGCCAGCTGCCGTTTGATAGGTTGCAGAGTTTGGTAGGGGTCCCCCTCTCTCTGAATGCTGGTATTAATTAAAGCATGTTATGGGGAGCAGACCCCCTCTTATGAAACCTGCCTTGGCTAGAAACGCTATACTGTAACACAGCGACATGAGATAATGCCAGCACACACATGCAAACCTCTATGTGCAGACAAATGAAGAAAATACTACATATAAACAGCCTCTAGCAATCCAACTGTGGATTACAACTCCCAGGGTACTCTTATTCTTGGCCAAGCATCCCGGGAGGCAGAGCAAACAGAAAAACTCCAGTAACACGACATCTTCAGAAAAACACAGATGTCCCTTATTAACCCTATTGCTGCCAGGAATGATAAATGTGATGGGAGAGTCTCTAATTTCCTTTTTAAAATGTTACATTTCCACGCTCATCTCCCATACGGGACATCCTTACCTAGACTTCCTAACCATTTTTGATGGCCCTAAAATGTTGATACCATGCTTGTTGAAAGACTATCGTATACACCTATTACATGTTTTTTAAATGGAAGCTATAAAGTGTGTTTGTGTGTAAACTTATATACACACTCCAATCAGCGACATACCTCATTCATTTTAACTTTTATTTTTTGGTTAGGAGATTGCAAGCAATAGGGTAAATCTTTAATGGAGGAGATAGAGTCTGTAATGGCACAAGACCAGAGTCTGAGGCATAAAATTAAAGGGATAATACAAAGGTAAAGTCAGACCAGAGCAAAAGGGTTGGTCACAATACAAGCCAAGGGTCATGATACACAGGAAGTCAGGAAACACTTGAAGTAGTCTCAGACCAGCTGAGAAATGACTGCGGTTTGAGGGGGTTTAAATAGTGTAAGGCCAGAGTCACACCCCTCTTAGGGCAAGTTGGGAACCTGCCACACCTACCTGGGATTGAGGCACTTCAGTGGTAAAAAGAACCACTTCCTGCTAGCATGCAGGTACCACACCAAGTGTTCTCGGCTATCCCAGGCTCCCATTGCTTCATCTCCTGGAGATTGATGGCAGTTTGAAAGACACAAACAAAGAACCCGAGGTGTGTGTGTGTGGCAAGAGCAGTTCTAACAGCGGCAGATTAGGACATCCTTATCAAAATATTCTTGGTATATAATGAGCAATGAGTGGCTCCGCCCAATGCGAGTACAAATTCAAAAAAGTGTTCTTTTCTGTCCAAACCTAATTGTGTAATCTTGTGTTAAACATTTATCAATATCTCACACAATTCATGTAAAGGAAATAAAAACGGTCCACTATATTCCAGAGGATGAATTGTACTGCTAGAGGCACTCACAAGCTACTAAATGACTGAATATTCAGAGTATGTTTACCACATCAGTAACTCCGTACATTATTTTTGTGTACATTTTTTTCTCTCCATACGTTTACCTACGATATGTACATTACTTTTTATTGATCAGAAAATCTTCTATTACCCAAGAGTAGGGACCACTCTCAAAACTAGGGTGATTACATCATTGAATATTACATCATACGATTTATTTAATAGAGCTGCCATATATTTTCTCCTCTTTTTCTTTTGAATGTCACTTTTATATTTTGTACCATAAATATCAGTGCATGAGTATAGCACTGACATGGTTTCTAGGCTGATGTTGGTGCCACATTTTCGTTAATAAACTAGTTCTTAAAGGAATCCTACAGATCTCTAAATGTCCCTGACATACCGCCACTACAAGCAGAATATTGAAGAAATGTCCCAAAAAGAGCAGAACAGAGCTCCATTAAAAAGTGCTTATGGGAAACCAAAAGCCTTCTGCTGCACTCTACTTATAAGCAGGCCAAGTGGCTGGCGTGCAAGGCTGTTTTCAAGCAGACATACCTGCCTTGCAGCTACAGTCGGTCACCAGTGAACCTGATGCATTACTATCAGACCCCAACTATCCTAATTTTACACAGTATGTGGCAATGTGATGACGTACATACATGACAAAACACACAGATTTAAATGGCTCTTTGTTAATTTGCATCTAACCACCAAAATAGCTACACTATATGCACAAATGTATTGGAACACACCTTGTATTAAGGTGTTTCAATCACACCCTTTACCACAGGTGTATAAAATCAAGCACCTAGTCATGCAGTCAGCATTTACAAACATTTGTGGAAAAAAATGGATGGTTCTGAAGAGTTCAGTGAATTCAAGTGTGGTACTGTTTTAGGATGCCACCTTTGCAATAAGTCGGTTTGTAAAATTTAATCCCTACTAAATATTCTACGGTCAACTGTAAGTGGTATTATTGGAAAGTGGAATCACTTAGGAACAGCAGAAACTCAGCCACAAACCGGAAGACCACCTAAAGTCACAGAGCGCAGAGGAGCATGGTGCGTAAAAGTTTCCAATGCTCTGGTGATTCCATAACTTAAGAGTTCCAAACTTCTACTGGCATGAATATCAGCACAAAAACTGTGCAGCGATTTCCATGGCCGAGCACCTGCATGCAAGCCTCACTTCACTAAGTACAACACCAAGTGTCAGATTGGGTGGTGTAAAACATGTCGCCACTGGACTATGGAGCAGTGGAAACATGTTCTGTGGAGTGATGAATCAAGAAACTCTGTTCGGCAATCTGATGGGCAAGTCTGGGTTTGGCAGATGCAAGGAGAACGTTATCTACCTGACTATATTGTGTTAACTGTAAAATTTGATGGAGGAGGGTTAATGGTATAGGGATGTTTTCAGGGTTTGGGATAGGCCCCTAACTTGAAGAGAAATCTTAATGCTTCAGCATACCAAGACATTTTGGACAATGCCATGCTTCTAACTTTGTTCGAAAAGTTTAGGGAAGACCCTTTTCTATTTTCAGCACAACTGTGCCCCAGTGCCCAAATGCAAGGTTCATAAAGTCATTGCTGGACGAGTTTGGTGTGGAAGAACCTGAGTGTCCCGCAAAAAAACCTGACCTCAACACCATCAAACACCTTTGGGATGAACTGGAGATTGCCATTACAAGGCCTTTTCTTCCAACATCAGTGCATGACCTCACAAATGCTCTAGCGCAGACTTGCACAATCTGCGGCCCCCCCAGATGTTTTGAACTACAACACCAATGATTCTTTGAATGAAACAGATAGCCAGGGAATCATGGGAGTTGTAGTTCAAAAGATCTGGGGGGGTTGTAGGCTAGGCAGGCCTGCTCTACTACAAGAATCGGCAAAAATTCCTACAGAAACACTCCAGAATCTTATGGAAAGCCTTCCCAGAAAAGTGGAAGCTGTTATAGCTGCAAGACAAACTACATATTAATGTCTAAGTAATTAGAATGCAATGTTGGTGTAATAGACAGGTGTCCTCATACTTTTGTCCATACAATGTATTAATAAATAGTGGGTGTACTTGCAGAACGAATGGTAAAATTATGTGTGTTTAAAGCAGCACTGTCATGATGAACTTGCCTTTCCTCAATCGATTCCTCTTCTCTCCCTCTGTCAGGATCTGTTCATTTCTTCCGGTCTGCTCTAGTTTTCTTTAAAACATAAGGCAAAGTAGGGACTATTTTGTCTTATGTAGGTTTCGCCTGACCAGAGTGTGCTTCATTTCCTGTGGTCAGAGCGATTTCCCACAATTTTCACTTTTTCTCCGTGATCTTGCGAAGCCTACTTTCACTATTCCTGAACGACCTGTCATTTAGACAGAATGCTGGCGTAACTACCGAATTTCATTCTAACAGAATGAGAACAGTTTCTCCATTCGTGTTAAGACTCAATTCGGGACTTTGTTTGGATCGGAATTTCATTTGAATTGGTCTTTCAGCAAAATTTACTAATACCAAGTAAAGATTACTAAGTATTCATAAATTCTGCCCCTACTCACTATATCGCGAGTAGGGGCATGTCTACTAAACAGTAAGCAGCCCCTAGTGTCTCCCCTCCCGAGCCCCCACCTGTGCCGATAGAGCATTCACTTAATATTCTTAGCACATAAAAATACTACATATATATATACACACATATACACATACACAATGCAGTGCTTTACAATTATACAATGGGAATATACAATACAAAGCTCAAATGAGCTTATGATCTAAGAGTTCTAAAAGCAAGTCATTTAATTTGGGGAGGTTATGAAAAGATTTAAACGTGTTTTGAAGAATATTATGGGAATAAAGACATGTTAACAGAAATAGCATTTTTGATGCTTAAAAAACAAAAACAGAAGTACACCAGGTTCCTCTTATCCCTTCTCATTATTGCTACTGATGAGTTATAAAAGACAAAAGATTATATGGAGTTATTTTTTTTTTTTTTTTAAAGATTCCAGAGTGATATCAGATTTCTCCATGCATCAGCAAAATAGCCAGTGTTCATATTACTATAATTGTATACTTTGCCTTAAAATATATTGAATTGAAAATAGTTTATTTCAAGAGCCAATAAGCCTCGCTGTCATCAGCTAAAACATTTGATATGAAATGCCCATTTACAAGGGCATGAGATCAGATATTCATGGTGTGAACATTTTAATGGCGTTGACGGTAGTTTGTTTAAATTAACACATTTTTACTATTGTTTTCAACTCCGATTAGGTTTTGAGATGCAATCTTGTACTACTGGCATGTTTTGACTTTTATAGTGTGTAGTGACGTTACACTCTATACAGAGCTGCACGCAATGATTCGCCATTGCATGACGCACAAAGTCGGTGCATTTGCTAGCTGACAGAATCATGGCTACCTATCCTCTTTCCTTTGATACCTGAAATTCACTATCACACTGGCGGATTTGGACATGGAAAGAGCCTTTCCCTGACCTTCAGCAACCCCTCAACTCAAAACAAGTCCCAAATCTCCATGTTCAAAGGATATTCCAATAAAAACACAGCTGCACAAAGGCATGAGGACTCCCCTCTTTGCCAGTGTTCATGCAGTGCCAGACAGTGGTATGTTTACACAGCAGTGGCAGTCCAAAGCATATACTTCAGAGGACCTATGAGATTATCACACTTCCTAAGAAGATACCATTAAAGAAATGAAACACACCTTAAGGAATAAACTGTTAATTTAATTTTTTTTATTTTTTTTAAAAAGGACGTGCTTACTTTGTAGCCCAAAATGGATGCACAGCAAAGTAATGGCCCCACGTAGAGCCAGTTCTAAATTTCTCCTGACTGCTACTTTTATGGACCTCATATTACATTTTAACTTTTCTTTGAATGAAGAAATAAACTCTGCAGAAATATTCCTCCAGATAATAGAGAAGTGTAATTAGTATTGCATCAACAACAGAGAGTATAGAGTGACACTTTAGGCATCCAGACCACTTCAGCTCATTGAAGTGGTCTGGGTACAGTGTCCCTGTCCCCCTTAGTCCTGCAATGTAAAGCATTGCAGTTTTTCAGAAACAAACAGCCCCCAGACAGCCACTAGAGGTGCTTCCTGGAGTTTCACAAAGTTTGATTCTGTGAAACGACTCTGAATGTCCTCACGCTGTGTATTAGGACAGCTAGTATAAGAGAAAACCCCACAGGAAATGCTTTCCTATGGGGAAGGACTAGTGCGAGCTCAGCACTCGATGCATGTGTATTAGGTTCACCCATCGAATGATGTCAGGAGAGCGCAACCTAGCGCCGAGGAACTTGTGCCGATCAAGTGGGGTTCCGCGAGGGTGGGGGGCCATATAGGGCACTATAGTGTTAGGAATACAACTTTGTATTCCTAACGCTACTTTTTCTTTAAGGAATCGTACAATTACCATACCAATAAACAGCAGTGGTTATGGTGTTTGGAGCATCCCTTTTAACCTACACATTATATCTATTGGACATAAATGATAAAGACCTTCAAACCAATCCCTGAATAGAATGAGAGTACCATAACCACTTCATGTTACTGAAGTAGTTATAGTTCAAAGACCCCTGCCCTGATCCGTGCAGTCTTTATTTTTAAAACAATATCTCATTTTAGTTATATATAAATATATATATTTTTCTGTGTGTAGGAATACCTCTTGGGGCTGTCAGTCAGCCAGCTGAAATCCTCTCTCTGTTTGGCATCATAATTTTTGTGCAACTTGTGTGTCTCTTGTTAGCATGCACATCATGCTAACCTCAGACACCGTTGGCAGGTTGCACAATTTCTACCAACAGTTACATGAAGAGCAATGTGTCCCATAATAACAACAAGCATACATCACCATATTTATTAACACTGCAAACATCTACTTTATTGAGGCAGACATGCAAATAAGTGCTTGGCAGGACAATTATGGTCCCTGTATATGCAAATTACTTTCTCTAAACTATACCATTAAAACTGCTAGGGCAAGCAAAGCCACTATCAGACAGTTGTGTTGTAATTTTGCCTGCTTTAACATGGTTACAGACTCATGAAACCTACTGAAATTGGTTGGACAAAGCCTGGAGGAACTGCACTCATAGCAAGACAAACATTGTAACACAGTAGTGGCTATGGAGCCTGAAGTGTCCATTTAAAGGACTGAGGTGACACTTTATGTATTGTATTACACTGTTAGTGTTAAGACAAAGTGCTCAATAAGTAGCAATCACTAGTCAAGTCCATTGGGATCAGAACTGGTCATTCCTCACAAAAGTGGGAATTTGAATTTCTGGTCATTCCCACTTTTGTAAAAAAAAAAAAACCTGCAAGATGTTATCAATAAATAAGTCAGACGTCTGTGACTTTATGAAATCGAACAGCTTTTTTTTTTTTTTTTTTTTTAAAGTCAAACTTTTCCTCCATAGGCTTGAATGAATGAATGTTCTTCCCTGGCAGAGTCTGAAGTAATGTGGTTTATGCGTAATTGTGGTAATATGAAAATGTCTCTATTTATGTATACATATATACCTTGATTCCTACATTTATATATATATATATATATATATATATATATATATATATATATATATATATTGTAGACTAAGTTTCTCTAAAAAACGGTTTCCAATAATAGGCATCATTCTAATTTTGTTGCTCGACCAAAAATTGGTTCCCATGTCATTTTAACCCCTTAGTGACCAGTTTTTTAATTTTCTTACCGTTATGGACGAGGGCTGTTTTTACATTTCTGCTGTTTGTGTTTAGCTGTAATTTTTCTTTTATTCATTTACTGTACCCACACAAATTACATACAGTTTCTCATCATTTAATGATCTTTCCGAGATACCATTATATTCATCATATCATATCATATATAATTTACTATAAATTTTTTTTAATAAAATATCATGAAAAAAAGGAAATCAAACACACTTTTACGAACTTTGATCCTCAAAATCTGTTCCGCATCTACAACAGTCAAAAAACACTTGTGCTAAATAGTTTCTAAAATTTGTCCTGAGTTTACAAAAACCCAATGTTAACATGTTCTTAGCTTTTTTTTGTGTGCAAGTATGGGGCTGTAAGTACAAGTAGGACATTGTGGTTTCAAAAACTATATATTTAACCCCTTAAGGACTGGACTGTTTTTGCGATGTTGTACATTTGCGACCAGGCATATTTTTACACTTTTGTGGTGTTTGTCTGTAATTTTCCACTTTCTCATTTACTGTTCCCATACAAATTATATATTGTTTTTTTCAGGACAAAAGGGGCTTTCTTTACATACCATTATTTATATAATCTCATGTATTTTAATTAAAAAAAAATAAAATATGATGAAAAATTGAAAAAAATACATGTTTTTTGACTTTTACTTGAAAAATCTTTTACTCATCTACAAAAGCGAATTAAAAAAACTGCTAAATAGATTCAAAATTTTGTCCTGAGTTTAAAAATACCCCGTGTTTACATGCTTTTTGCTTTTTTTTGCATGTTATAGGGCTATAGGTACAAGTAGAATATTGCGGTTTCAAAACATAAATTTTTTAAATTTATCAATAGTGACATTGTAACACTATTATCTGTCATAAATCTCTGAATAACACCCCACATGTACATATTTTTTTTAAAGTAGACAACCCAGGGTATTCAATATGGGGTATGTCCAGTCTTTTTTAGTAGCCACTTAGTCGAAAACACTGGCCAAAGTAAGCATTCATATTTGTTTGTGTGTGAAAAAAGTAAAAAAACTAAATTGAACGCTAATTTTGGCCAGTGTTTGTGACCAAGTGGTTACTAAAAAAGACTGGACATACCCCATTTGCAATACCTTGGGTTGTCTTCTTTTGCAAATGGTATGCCATCATGGGGGTAATTCTCATTCCTGGGCTACCATACGCTCTCAAAGGCAACGTAACCAACCTGGCCATTTTCAATGTAAAAATATTTGACCAATATATTTGACCTTGTAACTTTCAAAAATGCTATAAAACCTGTACATGGGGGGTACTGTTTTACTCGGGAGACATCGCTGAACACAAATATTAGTGTTTAAAAACTGGAAAACGTATCACAACAATTATATCATCAGTAAAAGTGCTGTTTGTGTGTGAAAAATGCAAAAAAGTAACTTTCACTGACAATATCATCGCTGTGATATGTTTTACTGTTTTGAATCACTAATATTTGTGTTCAGCGAAGTCTCCCGAGTAAAACAGTACCCCCCATGTACAGGTTTTAGGGTGTCGTAGAACGTTACAGGGTAAAATACAGTGCTAGCAAATTAAATTCTCTGGAATTTCGGCCTGGGTAGGCAGGCAGGTCCCTCAAATTGCAATCAATAAAATTACTGAATTATGTAAAAATATTACATAAATACGCACGTAGAATTTAAATATATATGCCTATTTATATATTTGAAGTCTACGTGTATATTTATATAATTATTTATGTAATTTTGTATATGGACATATGTATATTTCGTATTATTTTTATTTATTTTTATATTCATAGATATATATACAAATTCATTCTAAGTGTATTTTGATATAAATATATATATATTAGTTTTAAAATACAGTTAGAATAAAATTTCATATAGCTATATAATTTTTTTTAAATTTTTTATTATTATTTTTAAAAAAATGTATTTAATTTAAATTACTTATTAATTATATTTTATAATAATATATATATACACAATCTATATAGTTATTATATATATTATATATATACGTGTGTAATTTAATTATAAGTGTATTTTTATATTAATATAAGTACATATTTATATAAAAATACACTTAGTATGGCATTATATATATGATATATAGACATATATTATATAGATATAATATATGTCTATATATCATATATACACATATATAATCATTTTTATTTATTTTATTAACACTAACATTATTTTATTTTTTGATTTTACACTAGCAGGGAGACTGCCTGTCAGCACAGGCAGTCCCCCTGCAGGCAGCACTATGGACACCTATTGTGACCATGTGATCGCTGTATTAAGCGATCACATGGCCACAGGGGTCCTAATTCAGTGTGGGGAGACTGTCTGGGCTGCAGGCAGTCTCCCCACAACCGGAGCAACACTGATCGCCGCCGGGGGAACGACGGCGATCAGGTAAGTAACGGAAACCGTTAGGACGGTTCAGGACTGTCATCGGTCCGCAATGGGAAAATCCCGATGACGGTCCTGAACCGTCCTGGGTCGGGAAGGGGTTAAAATGTATCAATAGTGACATTGTAACACTGTTAGCGGTCATAAATCTCTGAATCACACCTCACATGTACATTTTTTTTTTTTTTTTTTAAAGGACCACTATAGGCACCCAGACCACTTCAGCTCAATGAAGTGGTCTTGGTGCCAGGTCCATCTAGGGCAGTGATGGCGAACCTTTTTGAACCCGAGTGCCCAAACAACAATACATACCAACCTTTTCCCCTCAAAGTGCCAACACGGCAATTAAACCTGAATACTGAGGTTTACGTTTAGAAAAAAACAACTCGTACAGTTGTCCGAACTAATTAACAACTTTTGTTTTAAAAGAAGAACGCAACAACAGAGAGTTCAATGATACAAATTTTAAATAATGATATAAATAGATAAAATGAAGCTTATATTTACTAGTATCTCCAACAAATGCAATACATACACAAACAGACTGCTGAAAACATACTCTGCTGAATACACACACACACAGACTGCGGAGTACACACACACACACCGCTGAGTACATACACAGACTCCTGTTAAAACCCCTTCAGTGACTTACCTGTATCCAGCGCCGATGTCCCTCAGTGCTGGTTCAGGGTCCGCCCATGCTCCTCCCCGCCGACGTCATCCGTCGGGGGGAGACCTATTGCGCATGCGTAGCCGGCGACGGGGGAGAAATAATGCGCATGCGCGGCAATGCCGGCACGGGCATTAGACCTCCCCATAGGAAAGCATTGAAAATGCTTTCAATGCTTTCCTATGGGGATTTCAGCGACACTGGAAGTCCTCACATAGCATGAGGACGTCCAGCGACGCTACAGCACAGAAAATCTGTGTTATAAACCCAGAAGTGCCCTCTAGTGGCTGTCTAGAAAACAGCCACTAGAGGAGGAGTGAACACAGCAAGGTTAATATTGCAGTTTATGAAAACTGCTATATTTACAGTTGCAGGGTTAAGGGTAGTGGGAGTTGGCACCCAGACCACTCCAATGGGCAGAAGTGGTCTGAGTGCCTGGAGTGTCCCATTAATGGCCATTAGGGGCTGGATACAAAGATGTGTGCTTACTGGGTAATGCTAATACAGCAGTGGCCACGGAGAGACAAGTCCATTTTGATGAAAATAGAGCCAAAGTTAGTAAACCTTGCAATCTCAGAGCCTGGCGTGCATACTAAATTTCTTATTTGGGGACAACTTCTTGAAGGAGTTAAGCATATACGTAGGGACATTCACGGCGCTCGATAAGGCACAAGCCAACATGAAGCGGGTGTTCTTGGTGGGGCCGGCAGATATAGGGGCCCTCTGCCCGGCCGCTCCTCCCGGGGATCCCGAGGTACAATCCAGGTTTCAGCCACCTGAACAAAAGTCCGTCTCACCGTTCTTTCCAGTTCATGGCAGCCCTTGGCAGGCTCGTGGACACAGAGGTTCTTCTTATGGCAGACGGCCTTATGGTAAGATCAATTCATGTTTCTACTATACCTATGGTGGGGGGCAGATTGAAGAGATTTGCACATGCTTGGCACATGTTAACCTCAGATGCTTGGGTCCTCCATACGGTCATGGGAAATTGTATAGATTTTGTTCAACACCCTGTTCAGTGGTCCCTCGTGTTTTCTACACACAACCGGGGTTTGGTGTCACAAGAAATTCAATCCCTCGCATCTAAAAGGTGAAACTCGGGAAATTCAACCCCAGACTCCGGGTTTCTTGAGCAATATCTTCCTGGTCCCCAAAAAACAGGGAGGCGTTCAACCGGTCATCAACCTTCGACCGCTGAACAAGTTTGTCACATACCACCACTTCAAGATGGAAGGTATTCACTCCATCTGAGATCTTCTCCTCTTAGGCGACTGGAGAGTCAAACTCGACCTACAAGATGCTTATCTCACCATAACGATGGCCGAAGACTGCCAACAATATCTCCAATTCCAATGGGAACGGACCATGTGGCGATTCAACTGCCTCCCATTCGGTCTTTCTTCGACCCCATGGTGTTTCACAAAACTTATGAAACCAGTGGTTGCGCTGCTATGCAGCAGAGGAGTTTGCCTCATAATATACTTAGACTATATACTCCTGATGGCACAGGACCCTCATCAACTTCAGAAACATCTGTATTGGACGATAACCCTCTTGGACAACCTGGATTTCCTCATCAGCTAGAAAAAAAAATAAAAAAATATCACAGAACATTCACAATCTATAATCATAAACTCTGTTCCTCTCGACTGTCCAGCCAGAGAGGAACTCCGGTGGTGGCTGTAACACATGGAGGTGTGAAACGGACGAGCAATCTTCAGCACCACCCCAGACTTCACAATAGAATCAGATGCAAGTATGCTCGGCTGGGACATGCGCTGTGATCATACCTCCACAGGTGGGAAATGGCCCATGGAAGAACAGACCATGCATATCAATTGCCTCAAATTTCTGGCGTGTTCGTTTGCCCGCAAAGCCTCCTAGGTGTATCAACCAACTGCTCCATTCTGTTACGGATGGACAACGTATCAGCGGTGCGTTACATCAACCACTGCGGGGGCAGGAAATCTACAGTCTTGACGGAACTGGTGAAGGAATTCTGGCAGTTTTGCCTGGATCGCATCATCTCGGTACGAGCGGAGTATATTCCGGAAATGTCCAACGTTGGGGCGGATGAGGGATACTAGTGATTGGCATCTGAGTCCTTCTGCATTTCTTCGCCTGCAGGCACTGTAGGGAACCCTAGACATCGACCTTTTCGCTTCACGGTTGATGCCCAACTACCACGTTTTTTCAGCTGGAGACCCGATCCGGAAGCCCTGGCGCAAGATGCTTTCCTACAATCATGGCTGAACACTCACCATTACGCTTTCACTCCATTTTCTCTGATTGCCCGGACACTTCATCTCAGACGTTACCGGATTTCACTGATTCACATTGCCCCATTTTGGACGTCTCAACCCTGGTTCCCTAAGCTCCTGGAAATGTCAATAGATTACCCAAGGTTACTCCCAGCATCCTCAGACCTTTCATCCACTTATACTCCAAGGACATCTCAGGCTATTGGCTTGACTCCTCTCCGGGGATTCAGTATCCTCACAGAAGTTTCACGAGGTACTATGGACCTCTTGGCAGGAACAAGGAAATCATATCTCCATGCCTGGAACTCATGGAACGACAACTGGATCCCTTATCTACACCTGAGTCACGTTTTCAGTTTTCTTACTGAACTTTTTGAATGCGGATTGGTATACCATACGGTGAATCCCTATAGATCGGCAAGCCACTAACGTTGGAATGAATGCCCGGCAGGCCAACACCCCTTAGTGTGTTGACTACTTTGTGGCATCAGGTTTGCTCGCCCACCTCGCCCTAAATATTCCTCGGTGTGGGAGGTTAAAGGACCACTATAGTGTCAGGAAAACATACTCGTTTTCCTGGCACTATAGTGCCCTGAGGGTGCCCCCACCCTTAGGGTCCCACTCCCGCCGGGCTCTGGGGGGTGGAAGGGGTTAAACTGACCTTTTTCTCCAGCGCCGGGCGGGAGCTCTCCTCCACCTCTCCTCCCTCTTCTTCCATTACCGGTTGAATGCGCATGTGCGGCAAGAGACGCGCATGCATTCAGCCAGTCCATAGGAAAGCATTCTCAATGCTTTCCTATGGACGCTGGCGTCTTCTCACTGTGATTTTCACAGTGAGAAGCGCGGAAGCGCCTCTAGCGGCTGTCAATGAGACAGCCACTAGAGGCTGGATTAACCCATAGGTAAACATAGCAGTTTCTCTGAAACTGCTATGTTTATAAAAAAAGGGTTAAACCTAGCTGGACCTGGCACCCAGACCACTTCATTAAGCTGAAGTGGTCTGGGTGCCTATAGTGGTCCTTTAACCTCGTTCTCAAATTGTTTGATATTTGGCTTCAGAACAAAGACCTTTCACTCAAACAACTCAAGGCTATGCGGGTCATGTTATTCTGTTTAATTTCCTATAAACATGTCTCAGATGTTCGGGCACTGGGCAAATTCTTTTACTCCAGATGGCGTCACCTAACATCTCCTGACGTAATAAGAAATCCATCACATCAGTTTGTTATCCGGCATTCCCACAAAATATCAACCTATGTCTGGTGGATTGCCTCAAGGAATATGAAGACAGGACATCCTCAGTACGGGACAATCCATACCCTGATTTATTTATAGCTATTCGACATCCACATCGACCTGTTTCCTCGGTTACAATATCTAGATGGATTAGATGAATTATGATGTCAGCTGGCATTGACACTTTCACGTACGGTGCATACTCGGTTAGAGGCGCTATGGCATCTAAAGCCTTCTCGTTGGGGTGTCGACTGGAAGATCTCCTACGTGCTGCGGACTGGTCCCAAGAATCTACTTTTCGGCAGTTCTATTTTCGTCCATTTCCACATTTTTCTTCTACGATGGTAACATAGCTTTGAACTAGCATAATATGAGCCTCCGCGTCCTTTTATAAAATTACCAGATTTTTACTAATTTCATGACGTAAAGTCATGATTTTATTAAGGACAAGGAGGCAATTATTATCCCACCCAGACAAGGTAAGTTGCCCCCTCCCTAAGTCACTAATGGGCATATAACTTCATTACACTGTTGATGACGTTTGTTTACCCTAGTTTTGGGATTATGTTGAAACGACAGTTTGAGATGTTGGTCATAAATTGTGGATATATATATATATATATATATATATATATATATATATATATATATATATATATATATATATATATATATATATACATATATACATATACATATTGTGAACGTAAAAGTGGAATAGTGGTTGATGGAAGATACATCAGGCCTGATTTGCTAAATAGCAACCAGAGAATTTTCAGTTAAATGCCCCAGGGAGAGATGTTAAAGTTTGCAATACACATTGCTGATGCTCTGCAAAACATGGTATGGGTCCCTGGGGCAGAGCATTTGGAGAGTAGGGTGGGCCAATGCTCCAACAGCACTAGTTGCTGTGTAACAGACCAGAATTTGGATCTGACTTAAGAGTTTACTAATTGGCACTCACCTGTAGCAAGTCAATTAGCAGACAGGCCTTTAAAAGAAGAGATCAGCCTGCTGCAGAGTGAGGGAGAAAAAGCCAGCTAGGAGAGAGAACAACAATTGTGTTTATTGCAAAGCCATTTCTTTTTTTTTTTTTGGAAAATTGGTAAGTGGGAAAGCCACCCAACTATAGATAGTGATTTCTGTCTAGTAAGAGCTCAAGTAAGAGCAATGAATTTTGTTTGTTTGTTATTATTTAAAGCACCTGCTTTCTTATCAAATAAAAAGGAAAACCGAGCTGAATACGTCCTGGACTTTGTATACCCTAGAATCCTACCTGTAAAAGAGGTGGTTTGTTACAATATATATATATATACAGTTCAGGATCATATTTTACCACGTGTTTCTTCCAGCCTCATGATTGGTATCCTACATCGATACAAGTGGTTCATGGAAAGTTGGAGCATTGTTAAACAGTTCCTTCAAGTTCTGCGGTTCCATTTATCGGAAGCACAGTTATTTTTCTTCACGGTTGATTCGGTCTAGGGTTCTGTTTTGATGGGATGTTAGTCGGCATCATCATGAAAGAGGAGTGGCTTAAGGTCACATGTGACATTATGGTGCAAGGAGCATTATCATTGAATAATATGTTTATAATGTGGTTAACTCATTGGGGTACATGTTATTGTTTTTTCTTTGAATATTTCAATATCCTTTCTTTGCTGCTGAGGAATAAAAAAAGAGATGCAGCATAATACTCGCCTCTGTGTACTTAATAAAATCATGACTTTACGTCCTGAAATTCATAAAATAATAATTGGTGTATTCTCCGGCATGGACTAAAAGTCTGTGCAACAGAAAAGGGGTAGGGGCTTATAAAGGCTGCAGAGGGAAGGTCTGCAGCTTTTGCATGTGGTTTTTCATATAAGCCCAGGCAAAGAAAAAAAAAAATACAAGCATGTTTTCTTTGGGAGTAGGTCTACTAGCTTGTTAAATAAAATGTCCATGATGTGTTCCTTTAAAATCGGTCCCCACTAGTATGAACAAGCACAGGTGGAATTATAATTTAAAGTGCTGGATAAAATATATTTTTCCATTTGTAGTATTTACATTTGAAGAATGGCTCTCTAAGCTAAATTTCCAGTTCCAGAAAGGGGTTGCCAAGCTAATGCCATGTACATAATGTGGGTTCCTATTACCACCATATTTTTTAAAAGCGGTCAGTATTTCTCATACTAAAATCTAGTACAAAAACAGAAGCATGCAAGGTAAAGAAGAATCTAGTAACACGAAAGAATATGCTTCCCCCCCTCTATTTGCACAATTCAGGACTAGAGTAAATCCAGGACATCTCCCTCAAATGGATCAACGGTCTTGCAACCACTGGGAATTTCCTGATTCTCATTTCTATGTGTTTGCCTTTGATCCACCACTTCCCTAAATTGGGGCATGTAAGGTTAAATATAAATACATATGTCAAGTAAGCTACAATAAATGTCACACTTGTTGATAACTTGGAGCAGAGGGAAGACTAAAGAAATGAGGGTAGAAATGGAGGATAATGGGGCAGAGGAGTAGTTTGGAGGATAATGGGAAAATAGGAGATGCTCATGCAGCATATATGGAGAAATGGGGAAATAGATACAAGCTGTAAATACTTCACTACCAGTAATGTGTAATTTATTTTGTTTTGCCTTTAACTCAATTCCTGTACTGTTCCGCCCTCAGATCAGAAAAATCTCACCTACAACTCTCATCATTCCTCTGCCTCTCTAGCTTTCCTTTGCAGAGCAATCTCCAAACCTTTTTACAGGTTGGAGAGAGAAGGTTCAAATGGACATTGTGGGAAGAAGAGTAAAATAAAAGGAAGGAGGTGGTGGGTGGGGGGAGGGAAAGCTCTTGAAATGGTCATTCGGTTGGAATATGAAAATTAACGAAACACTAGTTACTGTATGCACACAAATTCTAGCATCACAATACTTTGCATGTTGATGCTAGACATCAAATAGATTTGAAAATCTTTTTACAGTCTAGAGCCCCTAGTGGATCAGTAGGTGAAGAAAGTGTCAACTACAAATGCAAACAATGCTATTTCTCGGAAACAGCACAGTTTACATGCAAGGCAGCACCTTTGTCTACTTTATTAAGGTTAAAGGGATACTATAGTCACCAGAACAACTACAGCTGATTGTAATTTGTTCTGGTGAGTATAACCAGCCCCCTCAGGCTTTTTGCAGTAAACACTTTTTTTTTCCTTCAGAAAAACAGCAGTTTTAACATTACAGCCTAGGGATACCTCCACTAGGCACTCCTCAGATGGCTTCTAGAGGTGCTTCCTGGGGCAGTGCTGTACAGTGTGCAACCATCTGCATGCAGACACTGAACTTTCCTCATAGAGATGCACTGATTTAATACACCTCTATGAGGAGATGCTGATTGACCAGGACTATGTTTGGCTTGTGCTGGCTCTGTCCCTAATCTGCCTCCTTGACATTATCAGCCAATCCAATGCTTTCCTAGGTGAAAGCATTGTGGTTGGCTCAGATCTTCACTTCTGATTACGTCAGCCAAGCAGGCAGATCAGGGGCATAGTCAGCAGCAATAGATTGGAATAAAGGTAAAATTTTACTGTATTTTAAGGGGGGCTAGATGGTGTTTTTAACAGGTCAGAAATACATGTTTGTGTTCCTTTGAGTAATTTTGGGTAAGACTGTCCCTTTAATTGAGCCCCACACTCCCCATGTTGTGCAATTATATCACCAAACTACAACCATCTTCCTATAATGCTGACAAGAAAATAGACAATGTTGGCATTTCTCACTGTCATTCACTACTACACTGTTTCTAGTTGAAGTATTAGTCTCTTAAAGGACCACTATAGTGACGGGAAAACACTCGTTTTCCTGACACTATAGTGCCCTGAGGGTGCCCCCACCCTCAGGGTCCCCCTCCCGCCGGGCTCTGGGGAGATGAAGTGGTTAAAATCTTACCTTTCTCCAGCGCCGGGTGGGGAGCTCTCCTCCTCCTCCATAGCGACGTCATCGGCTGAATGCGCATGTGCGACAGGAGTCGCACGCGCATTCAGCCAGTTCATAGGAAAGCATTTCCTATGGACGCTGGCGTCTTCTCACTGTGATTTTCACAGTGAGAAGCATGCAAGCGCCTCTAGCGACTGTCAATGAGACAGCCACTAGAGGCTCTAGAGGCTGGATTAACCATATAATAAACATAGCAGATTCTCTGAAACTATGTTTATAAAAAAAAAAAAAAAAAAGGGGGGTTAACCCTAGCTGGACCAGGCACCCAGACCACTTCATTAAGCTGAAGTGGTCTGGGTGCCTATAGTGGTCCTTTAATCTCAGTGTTGGTTATTACTCAATGTGTGCCATTTAGTAGCTTACTCTCCACCTGCCCTCTTTGTCACAATGCCCCTCCCTCCATCATTTTAGGTTTATCTCTGTGTTACTCTTTACTCGTCTGTCTCTTTAAAAAAGTAATAGATACAACCAAAAGGCCCACTGGAAAGAGGAAAATGGATATGGAAATAGAGAAGATTGGAAAACCTGATTTTTAGATTGATTACTACTCAGCAACCTTGTATCTCTAAGTAAGTTACATTGTTCCTTGCTGTAAGAACGAAGCTGAGTTTTATCATCACAGAAATATACACACTACTGTGTTTACAAAATAACTTGTGGCATGTTTTCTATAAATGATGAATAAATCAGACAGGCAATTAATTAACAGTCTCCATACCTCAAATTCATCACTTATTATCCCCACCCATCAGTACAGTTCCAAAATTCATAAATTAATCATGTCATACAGCAATACCACTCCAGCGGCCCTGTAATACAACTCTTCTCACGCTTAGGCAGAGCTGGGACTCTATAATAATTGCCTACCATTGCATAATACAGCAATAAATTATTATATCCGTTCTGAAGTATATACTACTCTATTACAAAGAAAAGGATAAACAGCCTCTTTCGCCAACAGTTGCCTGTAGCCTGGTCTAGCAAGGGCATATTTAACAAACTTTAAAAGTGATCAAACCCAGCTTTAATTCCAGATGTGGTCTCGCCCTGTCCCAGATACAATAGAAGTGGAGGCGTTAAACATAAAAACATGTTCACAATGGAGTGGAGGCGTTACAAATATGTTAATTAAAAATACAACTTCCCCCTGCCCCCCCCCCACAAAAAAAAGTGTCCAAGTCTTCCAAAATGCAGGCAGGCAGATCCCTCAACAGACCTGCAGCAAATAACCATGAACATAATTATACATACGTTTCCGTAAACTGAAAAACACTCAAATGAACTACAGCCAAATTAGAGGATGAACCAGTGAATGTCTAACTGTATTACCATTATAATTATTTAGAAAGCACCAACGTATTCCGCAATGCTGCACAATAGGGCGACTGACAAACAAGTAGTTACAAGAAGAAAACTTAGAACAGAAATCACATAATATATCTTGTCTGAAATTAAAAGACTATCTAAAAGTAGATGACACAAAATTATATTGCCTAAACTCAATTTGAGAAATAAATATAATGGAGTGACTCAGCCACGCAAACGGAAACTGGCCCCAGCATGGATCTGAGCCCTGTTGACAGCAAGCTCTGGAAGTTGGGGAAATTTGGTTACATCGATACTCCTCTGCACCATATGGTATACGCACAACTGTTGAAGTAACTCAGAAAGAACATAGAGTTAAAGGAATTATAGGGAAAAACCTTTCAACAAGTAAATGGCCAAATTAGATTACAAGAAGCAAATAATGGCACTACTGGATAATGGGAGCATTTTATGCAACAGTCCTACAATAAACAGCCTCTGTAACAGTGACACTCTAGAGGTACCAAGTCAAAGGGTCAGTCTAAGCATCGTTACAGCATTGGATATGATCAGACCTCCCTGTAGTTCTGGAATGTTTTTGCTTTAACCTGGTCATAAGACAAAAATATATTACAAAAAACAAAAAACAAAACCCACTATTTTTGGCCAAAACTGATTTGAATAAAACATCTCTATACATATAGTCATAGGCTTTGCTATTTTAGTCTCACCTTTGCAATTTGGCTTTTGATGCACGAAAATTCACTGTTCGTTATTGCATCGATAAGTTAAAGAACAGGTTTACTTGATTCATTTGTGATATAATCTGCCTATGTGGAGATATCCTGATCTATATTCCCACCAGTTAATTAATGCCCACTAAACTCCTACAATGCTACTTTATCTTAATTATTTTAAAGTTATAATATTATGAGAACTGAAGGATCTTAACAAATGGTAATTACATAGTTACATAGTTACATAGCTGAAAAGAGACTTGCGTCCATCAAGTTCAGCCTACCTCACATTTGTTTTTTGCTGTTGATCCAAAAGAAGGCAAAAAAACCCAGTTTGAAGCACAATTTTGCAACAAGCTAGGAAAAACAATACCTGCTTAACCCCAGAATGGCAGTCAGATTTATCCTTGGATCAAGCAGTTATTACCCTACATTGAAAGATTATATCCTTGAATATTCTGTTCTTGCAAGTATGCATCTAGTAGCCGTTTGAACATCTGTATAGACTCTCATAAAACCACTTCTTCAGGCAGAGAATTACACATCCTGATTGTTCTTACAGTAAAAAAACCTTTCCTTTGCCTTAGACGAAATCTTCTTTCTTCCAGTCTAAACGCATGGCCTCGTGTCCTATGTAAAGTCCGGTTTGTGAATAGATTTCCACACAATGGTTTGTATTGGCCCCGAATATATTTGTATAATGTTATCATATCCCCTCTCAGGCGACGTTTTTCTAAACTAAATAGGTTTAAATTTGTTAACCTTTCTTCATAGCCGATATGTTCCATTCCTTTTATTAATTTTGTAGCCCGCCTCTGCACTTTTTCTAGTGCCATAATATCCTTCTTTAGAACAGGTGCCCAAAATTGCACAGCATATTCAATATGGGGTCTTACCAGTGATTTATAAAGAGGCAAAATGATATTCTTGTCCCGAGAATGAATGCCCTTTTTCATGCATGACAATACCTTACTGGCCTTGGCCACTGCATATTGACATTGCACATTGTTGCATAGTTTGTTGTCGATAACAATTCCCAAGTCCTTTTTAATTGCATTGAAAAAAGTAATAGTTCAGTCCTATACATCTTGAGATTCCTTTTTATATTTATACACATTCCGTTGTGCAATCCAATGCACCATATACCTTACTTTTGTGTTTAGGTTCTACACAAATATAACTTGTACTACATAACTAATCAGTCACCTTTTAGAGGTGAAAATGGGTAGGCAATGTCTGCATTTAAGATGCTGTGGACTGCATTTCCCATGATGCTTTGCTCAAATGTCGAGATACATCATGGAAATGTAAACGATTTCTCAAATAAAGGTTACCTAACCATCGAGACAATCGTTTATTTTCTTTTTTTAAACACACGATTATCTAGGATATCCTGTAAACAGAATTAGTCTTCCAGTTTTGGGGACGTTCCTAACTTAGATGACATATGTGCTTACGAAAAGACAGCTGTAGTGCACTCCTATTTATGTACATAACTGTACTTTTAGAAATACAAAAATAAATAAATATCAAAACAGGTTCTCAAAGGAACCCCTTTATTTATAGTTCATTCATTAGGCATGTTATATAACATAGATGACACACTGCAAACGCAAATCCACTCCTTCACACCTTAAGTGGAAATGTGTAACAATCACAAAATACAGTATTTTCTGTTCACAAAAGAGGACCTTTTCTAGTTAAAATTAAAGTGCTTTAATAATGTCACAAGCTTGAAAGAACATCTGAAAAAAGTATGTTTCTCTCAACCCTGATAACTACAGAATGGTTTAATGATGATGCATCAGAAAGATTTGGCAAATCAGGCAAATAACTCCAACATATTTAAGATGGGCTATATGAGGACATGTGGTCAGAGACACTAGTAAGACAGGAGTAAATGGACAGATGTTCAGCATCCTTCCTCTGCAAATGCCATTAGTGTTCTGAGCATTGTTCCTGTAAACTTATAGTCACAAAAATTCATCAACAGTTTATGGTAAACTGGTGTGTAATTAGAACTATGATTCACACTTCGCTAAGTTTGTCAAATTAAAGGATCTGTGGAGTGGGAAAGCTGGTGGTGTAAGGTATTAGGGCAGTAGCTGGAAGAGCTTATTCCAATGCATTTGTAATTGAGAGCACATATAAATTACATTTTCTAATTAACAGAAGCAGAGGTGGTGGAAACTTTAAGCTATATATTGCATTAGAACTTTACCACACCAAGCTGATGTAGCGGTTATGGTGCCATTAGGCTGCGGAGCCCAGTTCTTGGTCAAACCATTTCAGCTGTCAAATATGAGATTGTTATTACTAATGTGGATATGTAGCTTTCACATTAGCAAGAGACTTGTATGGCAAGGCAGTCAGTAATCGGGCACATTCAGGGGAACAGCTACATCATCATGTATGCGGACCCTTTAACCACTTAAGGACTGAGCCAAATGTACACGTTTTTATCAAAATAAAACTTAAACAAAACTTGGAATTTGCGCTATATGTCTGTTCAATCGTAATTCGTCTCTTTCATATTAAGTGCACCCACACTTATAAAAAATAATTTTATTCAGGAGAAATAGGGCTTTCATTTAACTAAATATTTAGCTATGGAACAATTTAATATGAATAAAATATAAAAAAAAAAATGTGAGAAATGAGGAAAGTTTGTAATTGTTTTAGTTCTGCATGACATTTTAACTGTGAATGTCATAATACTGTTAGAGTTTACTCCAATAAAATACACATATTTGTATTCAGTGATGTCTCACATGTAAAACAGTACCCCCTATGTACAGGTTTTATGGTGTTTTGGAAAGTTACACGGTCAAATTTAGCATGTTAGATTTTTTCAGTTTTTTCACATTGAAATTTGACAGATTGGTTACGTTGCCTTTGATACCGTATGGTAGCCCAGGAATGAGAATTACCCCCTTGGTGCAATACCATTTGCAATAGTAGACAACCCAATGTATTGCAAATCGGGTATGTCCAGTCTATTTTAGTATCCACTTAGTCACAAACACTAACCAAAGTTATCGTTAATATTTGTTTGTGTGTGAAAAATGCAAAGAATGAATTTGAACGCCAATTTTGACCAGTGTTTGTGACTAAGTGGCTACTAAAAAAGACTGGACATACCCCATTTGCAATACCTTGGGTATTCTACTATTGCAAATAGTATGCCATCAAGGGGGTAATTCTCATTCCTGGGCTACCATACGCTCTCAAAGGCAACGTAACCAATCTGGCGAATTTCAATGTGAAAATACTGAAACACAAGTTTTATATTTGACTCTGTAACTTTTGAAAACACCATAAAACCTGTACATGAGGGGTACTGTTATACTCCGGAGACCTCGCTGAACACAAATATGAGTGTTTCAAAACCGTAAAAGGTATCATAATAATTATATCGTCAGTGTAAGTGCAGTTTGTGTGTGAAAAACGCAAAAAATGTATTTTTACCGACATGTAACACATTTTATGGTTTTGAAAACTAATTTGTGAAGTGAAGTCTCCCAAGTAAAACAGTACCACCGCCCCATGTACATGTTTTATGGGGTCTTGGAAAGTTACAGGGTTTTAATACAGTTCTAGCAAATTCCCTGGACTTTCTGCCTGGGTTATTAGAAAGGTCCCTCAAATTGTAATGAATAAAATGACTTAATTATGTAAAAAATATTACATAAATATATACGTAGAATTGAAATATATATATATATATATATAAAAAATTTAATTATATATAGTGATTTATACATATATGTATATAGAGATATATATTAGGTTCTAAGTGTATTTTGATATCTATATATATCTATATATTTTAATATCAAAATAGACCTCACAAGGACCTCACGATCACATGGCCCAGGAAGGCCGGATCAGACGCAGGGGGACTGCCTGGGATGTCAGGCAAATACACCAATCGCGATCGCCGATGGCGGGGACGTACTATGCCGCCCGCCAGCGTTTAGAGCCGGTCCCCAAGGACGGCAGAGCGCGCCCGCCGTCCTTAAGGGGTTAAAATAAAAAAATTATTTTTATAATAACTTTCAATTAAAGATTACATGTATTACAGCCTCTATGTTTTTGTTTTGGAATCTATTTTGTAAAATACTCACACTGACTAATATTCAAAAGATATAAGACAAAGTATTTTTATTATTTTTTTTGCTATGCTTGACAAAACTTGATAAAAAGGTGGAGCTTTCGCTGTCAAGCTTTGTCAAAAGTCTTTGAAGGCTCCTGCAGTCTTCCAGAATCCTACACAGACATTGTTGTACTCCCGCACATGCGTAAAAGTGCAGCTCTGATGTTTGTTCCTGGCAGAAGAAGCAAGCTAATGAGGATCCTGCTGAAGAAGATTGCAGCGGCCACAAGGGACAGACTCAGGTAAGCAAAACTCACCTTTCCCTGCATCCCGCAGGGACCGCACAATCAGTGGCAAAGTCGGCATCAGGGGTCTTTGCAAAATATGCAAAGTCCTCAGAAGGGGACAATGCCACTTTAAACATGGCCGCACCAACAGTGCAAGGATATACAAGGAGATGCAAAAAAAAATTCAAAAACAAAAATCGTTAAAGCGGCTCTGTCCTTTTGAATGTTTTGCCTTTTTCTACATTTTCACTGAAATTTAGCTTAGTTTGTTAGTTATACATAAGAAAAATTCTCACTGGCAGTGCAATCTCTGTTCAATTTTCTCAAAGTTCCATTTTGGTTGCTAAACTAGTTTACCCACAAGCCATCAGTCAAAAGTATCCAACAGAGGGGCAAATTGAAGACATCATGAGAACAAAATGGCTGCACCCAGGTATTAAGAAATGGAGCAAGGAAGAAAATATGATTACAAATAAAAGCAAGTGGCAAAGAGGAGAGTGTCATTCATTAATCATTAAAATACAAAGGGCTAAATAAAAGGAAACCTGAGAGGGAAGAAAAAAAATAAACTCACGACAGAACCATTTTAACTTGTATTCACTACAAAATAATACACCCATGTAACATGCAATATTTTATTTTTGGCAATAACACATGACAGTTTTTCTTGAATTACAACCCAATAACAAATTGGATCTACGTTGTACTATTTACATGCCTGCTTATAGCAAAGTGAGAGGATCCATCAAGTCCTTATTGCAGTGGTCTCTTTCAGAGATCCCCAATTTTGTAATCTTGCACATGTAAGGCGAGAGGTCAATGGTAGTGTTTAAAAGGAGGGCTTCCCTCTTGCTCCAGGCACAAGTTTGCAGTGACAATGCCACTTTATATCTAAGAGATATATTGCAACTTGTAACTCAACATGAGATCGTTTTTATGTTGCATTGTTATTTTTATTATTTATAAAGAATCAACAAATTGTAAAAGGCTGTACAATGGGTGGAATAACAGACAAGTATTTGTAACATGACGAAACGAACGCACAGGAACAGAATGTGTTGAGGGCCCTGCTCAAATAAGCTAACTCAGTCTTCAAGTGCCCCCTAACAGTCCAGGATTTACGGTTTACCCAGTTGTGCCTAAAGTGTTTTTTTTTCTTTTAAGAACACTTTAAACACAACAGGGTAGTTCCTAAATTCTGGAGTGTTAGGGTGTTCTTGAGGACTGGGTTGGGAACCACTGTTTTAGAGAATTGATTCATGTATAAAGTTTATACACCTTAAATTTTCTTATTTTTTAGTACATGCAGCTGGTTTTATCTATCAGACTAATGCTGATTGCTATCCATGCAATTAAAGATTCTAGCTGAATTTATTTAGAATGCTTTTGCCAGCCACTGAAGGAAAATAAAGTCTGCACTTTTTCAATCAGATTGTATATCCCAATGGGGAATTCTCCTGTGAATATTATGATCTTACTCTTCAAAATGGGGAAATAAAGATGTAAGAACACTCGTGGCTTTTCTTAAAATTGTCATTTTCTAAACTGAGCTATAACTCAACTTTAATTACCTCGGCTTCCTCAATGAGGATGCTGTTGCAATTCCATTGTGTATTTTTGGGTGATCCTTGAGCAAGGTCTCTTTCACTGAGAAAAATACAAACATCTGTATTACACTGGGAATCATTTTTATCAATTCACTACCAGGGAACTGCAGTTTTTTTCCAGGCAGTGAACATATATTAAAGTACAGTCATAACTAACCTTGCAAAACTGATGTTTGTTGTTGTGGACAAAAATATTAACCCAATTCATATTAATAAAATTCCTATTTACTCAGCATAACCACAATCAGCATTATTCAACCTTATACGTGATTTACCTAAAATGGCCGCTAGGGAGTGTCCCCTTGACATCGGCTAACACCCTCATTAACAAGATGGCGTTGGAATCTGGGGGAGACCTCCAAGATACCAGTGACCTCACACCCGGTAGGAAGAGCACTAAATGAACCACTTAACACCTAACCAATTATTGATGTATTATTCCAGGTTATCTCAATGCATATGATGTAATTTTGCTTTATAAGGGGCATGCCGTCCCCCCAGAATAAACATTCCTCAAGTTTTTCATTAACTCGAAACCTGTGTCTAGTGTGAATTACTTCAGGAGTGTGCACGCATTACTTCTTAATTTGGCCGGGGGCAGATACGCTAGACAATCAATTGATTGAGTGATTTCACATCATTTGTCAACTAACTTTTCTCATGATGCACAGCCTCAATTTGTCTAGCTTTTCTAATGAGAAATTCCTAAGAATTCTGAAAATTGGTTTGAATCAATAATATAAAGATAAAAATGATACTCCAGTCAACAATACAATGTATGCATTTATGCTATTTTTGTTTGGCCTAAATATATAGCAGTATTTTGCATGGGCAATATAGAATAGTTTTCGGAAAAAAATAATTAAAAAAACAAAAAAACTTTATATTGGAACATAGCATCACACTAATTAACAACAGTTAATTGCAGCTTTTTACATATTTTCTTGTGGCAATTTATATATTCTCTTTGCATTTAAACACTCTATAAAGAAGGGAATCTTGGATAACCACATCAACTCTTCTTGCACATGTGATGTGTAGATTTGAAAATTGCAGGTCAATCCTGCCCCCTTTACACTGTGTGCCAAAATGGCATTGTAACATATTTATCTAATGTCTAGAGGCTAGTGGCAGTCATATTTTTATAAACTGCTAATGCCATATTTGCATATTAAAGGGACACTATAGTCACCAGAACAACTACAGCTTATTGCATTTGTTCTGGTGAGTAGAATCATTCATTAAATGCTTTTTGCTGTAAACACTGTCTTTTCAGAGAAAATGCAGTGTTACATTACAGCCTAGTGATAACTTCACTGGCCACTCCTTAGAAGACTGCTAGAGCTGCTTCCTATCTCAGTCTTGCCTAGTGTGCATCACAACATATCATTATCTCCTCCCTGTGCATGCAGACACTGAACTTTCCTCATAGAGATTCATTGATTCAATTCATCTCTTTGAGGAGATGCTGATTGGCCAGGGCTGTGTTTGACTTGTGCTGGCTCAGCCCCTGATCTGCCTCCTTTACAGTCTCATTGTGATTGGCTCAGAACAACACTTCTGATGATGTGGGGCAGACAGCTTGCTGGTCTGAGGCAGACCGGGGCAGAGCCAGCAGCTTCAGACTTGAATACAACTAAGATTCTACTATATTTAGGGAGGCAAGAGAGGGACAGGGGGGCTAGATGGTGGTTTTAACACTATAGGGTCAGAAATATAGGTTTGTGTTCCTGACTCTATAGTGTTCCTTTAAGCCTTGCATAAGAGTACTTTTTATTCCTTTTATTATTTTTTCACCCCTTTTTTAATGGAGTCACTGGCAATGTAAAATAGAGGAACCTCATGAAGACCCTTAAAAAACTAAGCCAGTAATCTAAATCATTAAACATTAAAGTAACACACTAGGGTGAAAATAGTTATTTTTAACCGGACACTATGCAATATAAAAAATAATACAAAAAAAAGGTAAATTGTCAGTCATAATTACCCCTTTAACGCCTTAAGAACGGCAGGCGTTCTATGCCGTCTTTTTTAGGCGGTCCTAAACATCGGAGGGCGACATAGAACGTCCCGCTGATCGGTCACAATCCAGGCAGCCCGGCCATGTGATCGAAACACCCCAGAATAGCTAGCTAATGCAGTGCTGTTTTCAGGCTGTCCCCCTGCTGCCTGTTAAAAGGTTTTATTAGTTAGTAAAAGTAAAAAAAAAAAAAGTTTAATAAAGTTCTTAGAGATATATATATATATATATATATATATTTATTTGTGTTAGGTGCTTATGATAGTACAGTGTGAAATACCATAAATAAATGTAGGATAGTAAAAAGAGCAAGTCGGTTGTGGGTGCCTGAACCGACGATGAGGTAGGGCTGAGAAAGAAGAGGGCCTACCCAGGGAAAGAAAAATAGAAAATAAATGTTAAAATGTGGTGTGGTGGGAGGGTCATTCAACGCTGACCTCGAACGGTAAGGAGCCAGGTAAGGGGAGTGCCTTAAGTAGGCTAGGGGTAGTACACCAGCACCTCCCACAAATCCAGGCAAATTGCCTTAATACTTGTGTTAGGTGCTTATGATAGTACAGTGTGAAATACCATAAATAAATGTAGGATAGTATAAAGAGCAAGCCGGTTGTGGTGTGCCAGAACCGACGATGAGGTAGGCCTGAGAAAGAAGAGGGCAAAAATTAAGTAATCAAGTTTATTACAGACAACCAATACATATACATTTTATCAACCAGACATGTTTGTGAAAGCATCCCTTAATTCTTGTACTGGGTTTGGTATGTACCGTGAGTATGCGGATGACTTCCAGCGCCCCAGTGTTTTGATAACATGAGTTGGGATGTTGACACTGGAGGCTGTGAACGCGGCTCCTATACGAAAGGAGTGCCCTGAGTATTTGGCTGCGTTGAGTCCCAGTTGTGTGAGCAAGGACCTGACGTAGGTCATAAAGGTTATAGTGGTGAGTACTGCACCTTGTAGCTGTAGTAATGGTTGTGAGGGCAGTAAGTTATGATACTGTATGTAGGCATCAAGAACCCTGACGGGACACCATCTGTTGTGATAGTATGGAATGTTTACGTGTATGTGCTGTCTGGTTTTTGGAGTGAGGTAGTCAGGATGTAATGATCCATATTTTTTGTCAAGTGGGAAGAGAGGAGGTACGGAGTAGTTTGGGTCGTGGAGGTTGTAGTGAATTCTCTAGGTCTTAGAAATCCATAGAAAGCGATGTATATTGCTGTTTTGATGACAGAATTTGTATTGGTGTCAAACGGTTGTGAGTCAAGCAGGTTAGACAATGCTTTGAAGATATGGTTATCTATGGGTAGCCTCTGGGTTGTATGTGTGGGTTCTGATTTCTGAATACCTCTGAGTATGGTCTTAATGTGGTGAGAGGCCATGAAACTGTTGTTATTTGGGTGTAAGATTAGCATGTGGTGTTGAATGCCAGTGAGATAGAGTTTGATGGTGTTATATGACATTTTAAGTTTAAGGTGGCAAAAGGAAGCAAACCCCAAAAAAGATGTCATAACAAATGGTTGTGTGATATATATATATGATCTAAGTACTTTTATATGCACACACACACACAAAGTATTATTATTCTGAGTGTATTTTATGCTTATATATTTAATTCAAAATACATTTAGAATGAGGTTATAAATACATATATCTGAAAGTTACATCGCCACTGTGGGTCTGATGGCCATTGAGCCAGGGAAAGGTGAGATTTGCTTACCTGAACCTGTCCCTCCCGGGTGCCACCACAGTCTTCCGCGTAGTTCTCGTCAGCTGCTAGGAGCCGAAGTCACTGCTGTACTCTTGCACACGTGTGAGAGTACAACATTGAGGTTTATGTCCATGCTTTGTCTCAGTGTACTTTTTGATTGGGTTGGAATTGCAGTGAAACTCCAACACAGTCAATATGAATATTTCACAATGATTGTATCCTTGTTTGCAAATAAAGACTGCCTTTTAAAAGAAACTTCAGGTGTTCCAGAATATTTCTTTATTTACAGTTGCACTATAGGGTCAGGAGCACAAACATGTATTCCTGACGCTATAGGGCTAAAACCACTAGCTCCCCTGGCCCCCTCATGTCTCCCTAAAATAGTAAAATCTTACTTGTATTCAAGTCTGGAGCGGCTGGCTTTGTCCCTGTTTCCTTTAGACCTGCCGACTGCCTGCTGACATCAGCATAAGTGGTGGCCTGATCCAATCACAATGCTTACCCATAGGATTGGCTGAGACTGACAAAGAGGCAGATCTGGGGCAGAGCCGGCACAATTCAAACAGCCTGACCAATCAGCATTTCCTCATAGAGATGAATGGAATCAATGAATCTCTATGTGGAAAGTTCAGTGTCTGCATGCAGAGGGAGGAGACACTGAATGTTTGGATGCATTTTAGGCAGTCATGACCCAGGAAGGATCTCTAACAGCCATCTAAGGAGTGGCCAGTGGAGTTATCACTAGGCTGTAATGTAAACACAGAATTTTCTCTGAAAAGACTGTGTTTACAGCAAAAAGCCTGAAGGCAATGATTCTACTCACCAGAACAAATTCAATAAGCTGTAGTTGTTCTGGTGAATATAGTATCCCTTTAATGATTGTATCCGTATGAAATACTCATTTTGGAGGGGCAGTGACAGTGCCACTTTAATAACATAAGACATCTTTTTTTTATTTTTAAATATCTGTTCAGTTTGTTTTTCCCCCGAGGTAAACTCACATTCATTAAAAAAAAAAAAAAAAAGGCAAATAAACTTGGAATTATGTAAACTGTGGGTCATTTCCTCTTTCCCTCATAAAGCGAACCAAAGCCCAATAACCTGTCAGATATGTACGTATGTATACACAGAGCTAAACATTTCTATTTGCCACTAGTGAGTGAAAATTTTGCGCTGGTGAGTAGATATTCACCCCTGGTGAGCATAAAATAGCTTGCAGTGGTGAGTAACTTTTAGGTCTGACAAGGAGATTGTCCCTTTATAAACTTAAAAGCATGAGAGAGCAAGGATGATGGGAGTCAAAGTCCTAACCACTTGGATTAAGAGCAGCTACCCACACTTTCTCTACTTTGGCTTAGATGTGGCTGTTCAGCTACCACCTAAACAACATTTATCACTGAGCTGTCATCTTCAAGTTTTCACACAGTGACACATCAGACTGTTTGTAATGTCAACAAAAATATATCCCCAAGCGGTATGAAACAACTGGCTTTCTTTCAACATTGGATATCTGTGCACATACCAGCGAGAAACGCTGATCTCCTCAGCTCCCACAAATGTGGTAGCTTATTTTGAGTGATTCTTCTTATCACTAATTTCCATGACGTCTCATGGCTTAAATACGCTTGTCCAGGGACCTGACCCAAAATATGCAACTTCTCTTTACACTGACTGTAGCAAATTAGTCGTGCTCAGAAACACATGCCACATCCTAGTCAGACGCTTTGCAGAGTGTTCAGACATCAAGAGAAATCCCGGGACACATTCTTCGGTGCCTTTTGTCTTATTTAAGTAATCCATTATTTCAGGCAGGTTGGCTGGTTACAAGCTAGGACCATCTTTTTCAGCCAAAGCCATTAGAAGACTATAGTTCTAGCTTTCTACTAGTATAGATACAAATACATAGTCCATGCTTAGAGGCTTCTGGACAAAGCAACAATGTTTTAACAATCATTACATCAGCCGTACATTGCAACACAAATGTGGTCGCAACCTCTGACACTAGGCACACATGCCTTGGCACAAATGCAGCTCTCACACAATAGCTTGTTAAAAGCCTGGCATTCGAATAGTCACTGGAGAAAATAAATGTGTAGCATGTTTATATCACAGGGACCTTTCTTGTACAGCTGCGGTAGTAAATCCAACATGCAATAATATTAATATATATATATATATATATATTATAAACTTTAAAAAAAAAAATTTTTTTTAGAGCAATCAAGTATCTGAAAGAAACGATCTATTCAACAAGGGCTACATTTTAATTATTGAGGTACTGATAACAATGGGAGTTGAAAATATAATTTGGGGCACTCAGTTTTAACCTGAACCTGTGTGCTTGACACATTAGCAAAAACATTTCCCTGTGGTTCCTAAAGTCAAAGTATCTGACAATGAGTTTTGTATTTAAAGGGACACTATAGTCACCAGAAATACTACAGCTTAATGTAGTGGTTCTGGTGTCTATAGTCTGTCCCTGCAGTAAGTATGTAAACACTGCTATTAGAGGTGCTACTAAGCACCAATGTAAG
Organism: Pelobates cultripes; assembly: GCA_933207985.1. Lineage (NCBI taxonomy): Eukaryota > Metazoa > Chordata > Amphibia > Anura > Pelobatidae > Pelobates > Pelobates cultripes. The sequence continues at coordinate 68,019,068 of OW240912.1, forward strand.
CACTGCTTTTTTTTTAAAGGCAATCACTCAGACGACCACTAGAGAGAATTATTAGTCCAGTGCTGCACAGGCCTTTACGTTACCCATAGCAATGAATTTATTAAATGCACCTCTACGAGAAGATGCTGATTGGAGCAGTTTTTTGCTGTACTTGCGCAATAGTCTTACAAAGCTTTTCTATGGGAAAGCATTGGATTGGCTGAGATCATGAAGACTGATGATCTTTGGCATGGAGGTGGAGCTAGCTGCAGCAAGACCAACATGGGAGAAAAGGTGAGTTAAATTCCCTTTTACAGAGATTGGAGGGGGGCTGGAAACCTAAACAGCCCCTTGAAAACTATAGTGTTAGGAGTACATGTTTGTTTTCCTGACACTGTGTTCCTCTAACTAAGAAAACTGACTGTCCATAGTATGCTACCATAAAGTGAGACCTCCAAGTCAAACTATATTTCTCCATATAAAACTTGAGTAACTGCAATATTTATCTCCCAACATTTAGATGTTTAGGAAGTTTGTATTAAAAAAACTCAGTCAATCTTTAATGGTCAATTTCAGGAAGGTATCCAAATTTAACTCATGCAATACACTGATAAAAACATCAGTGAATGGCAATGTACTGGAATCATTTCTACAAATGTAAAGTTTAAAAGACATACTTAACTTGATGATCACCTTTGCCTCTTTTAAAAATACTCCAAGCACCACAATTACTACAGCCATGTGGCCCTCCTAAGCTGGCAAAACGTTCAATAACGGTTCACCAAACTTACCTGGGTGCTGTAGGGCACGTCTCCTACTGTTGAAAGTTCCTGCAAAGATCGTTCAGCTAGCTCTACTGATACAAGCCTCCACTCACGGCAGTGGTTATAATGCAAAAAATGTGTGAGTACCTGGTTTTTGTATAACTATATGAGCTGTAGTTGCTATGGTGTTTAGGGAGCCCTTTGTGCAATCATCTTTTTCAGGACTAATTGCGAGGCAGAATATAAATGTATTTGTCTAATGGGTGGCTCTTAAAGTATACTGTGAGAAGAAATTGCCTGCACATAATAGTAGTGACAGCTGAAGTTTTAAGATGGTGGGGTGCCAACTTCCTCCCTCAGAATTTTTAACCTCCCTATACAGTACAGAGAGCCAAGCAGAATACAGAGATGCTCATACAATAAACAGAGCTGGGCACAACACAAAGATACCTATACAATACACAAAGCTGAATAGACTACAGTTACACCAATACAACAGGTGGAGATGAGTAAAATACAGAGAAATAACACAGAGCTGGGCACAATAACTATCCCACACACCCAGGATCACTGCAATACAGAGAACCCCACGCAGAACATATTGCTGTATAATACTCCGGCTCTCTTTCCATCTTTATAGCCCTCTCTTAGCTCTCTGTTTCATGATCTCATTTTCAAAAGTGCTCTTGCTAAGATGGGCTTTAACTTTCTATTAAATATTGAAACATGTCAGCTACCCCATTAGCTCTCAGCACACAGTGTGCACATGGTTAAAGTATCAAGATAATGATAGACTCTAACCATGTCAGCAACTCCTGACTCACTATTTGCTCTCAGCACACAGTGTACAAAGGGTTAAAGCAGCAGGATACTTATAGACTCATTACCTTTGCTGCTATCAATATAAATAATCTGCAGTGGTAATATGGAGCCAAGCAGTAGGTGACATGGTTAACAAAATTAACAATCATTAAAGATTTAAACAGATTGAAATGAGAATCAGATCAGTTCTCAGAGTCACTGCCCCAGTCCTGCAGTTTGAAGCTTCACAACTTTTGAACTAGCTACAGCACAAGTGTCATAGTACAATTGTAGAGTGACTGAGCACTTTAAGAAGATGGTGGGTATATGCAGTATGAATTTTAAAAACTATTGGTGACAGTCAGCACAGTGCCCACTCCCCTTGTCACCCCTGGGATTTATTGGCTATATAAAGATAAAAAAGATATTATATACTTTTACATTTTGGAGGGCCCAGAGCTGCTGCACTCTCCCTGTGCTTCTTCCAATGTGGCTTCTTGCTTCTCGCCCTTATAGGCCCTCCACCATCTGGTGCTATGCGGCAATGATGGCCCCTTAAAAGAGAGGCCAATAGCGTGCCTCCAATCACAGGCAGCTTTTTCAGCTGCCGAATTGCAACTTAATAGAAATTACTTCTTAAAGGAGAATAGGCTAAACGACTGCAAATATCCCCTCTCCCATAAAAACTGGTGGAGGGCTGCCCCAAGTGCACCTATGGAGGAGTCGCCACTGCATAATAGTATAGTTCTGAACAGATACCTATATATCATGTTGGTCATTTCTAAATGTATTTATTTTTACAGATAAAGGTAAGCAAATGTGTATAGCTAATCTTTGATTTTTCTTAGATATTTTGATCACATAGTATTATCAGATGCTTCACGGACCCAATCCCTCTTTCTGGTACAGTGGTAAACACTCAGCCAATAACATGCTCTCATTCTCCCATTCTGTCTGCACTGACAGAGTAAAACTGGGTCACATGATGAAGAAGCCCCATAGGAAAGCATTGGAATGTGAGCACAGCACTCGCCGCACATGGACATTAGATCCCCAATGATCCACTATGAGGAGCATTGTATTGGACCATTCCATAGGAGGCAGACTCCTCTGTGATGGCGCCAGAGGAGAGGTGAGCAGCACAAAGGGGCCTCAGTGCTGGAATAAGGCAAGTAAATCTTAATTGTTTTAATTATGTTTTTGCTTTGGGGGGCTGTCCTGCCTACAAGTAGAGACTTGTATTCCTAACACTATAATGCTGCTTTAACGGTTAAAAATACAGCTTTTAACGGATTTATAATAGAACGATTGAGTAACCGCGCCAATGGGAATCATTTAACTACACTTTAGGACAGTCCAAAGGGCAGATCCCTGTTATAGGAACAATAACACTACTAGCAGTGGTGGTAAATTGCCAGCCGTTTTCATCTGTAAAGTGAGTTTAGATCTGTACATAATGATTGCTACAGACGCACATTCCTAAGAATATTATATAAATGGAATTTGGATTATTTTGATACAAATAACATCTCATCAAAATATAAAACATATAAACAACTCTAGGGGAAATTAACCTATATGTACAAATAAGATCTTCAAAATTCTCGAATCCCTATAAAGACTCAAAAATACTATTTATCAAAGTGTTCTGAAAATTGACTGTTACATTTCGTCATTATTTTGATTGTATTTAATATGAAGTATTCTAAAAGTGATCTAAAAAGAGATTTTTCTTCATAGTAATTTCAGAAATTTTCTACTTCAGCATAACACCAAATTTAGAGTGGCAGGGTAAAAATAAAATAAAAATTAAAATGTGAAACAGAACATTTTTCTGTCTGCAAAAGTTGTGGAAATATTGAATAAACCAGCGGTTCCCAAACTGTGTGACGGGCACACAGGGGAGCTGCCAGATATTTTCCCGGTGCTATAACTGTGCCTCCTTCTTACCTGCTGACTATGCAGGACTGTGTCACAGTGTACTGCTGACAGCCGGCAGGGTAGGGAGGGAGAGAAGTCCCGGGGGAGCTCTAACCTGCAGCTCCGCCGGGTTCTCCTCTAATGAGCTTGGAGCATTAGCGTGGTTACCACGGCAATGCTCTGAATCTTGTGAGAGTGAACTCTAGCAGCTCCTGAGGCTGTTAGAGTTCACTCTTACCACTGGGACCACCAGGGACTGCAGGAAATGTCCTCCCCCCACCCCCAGGCAAAGGTAAGCAGGGAGAGGGGGATATTAAAATAATTTTTTTCAAATTAAAAAACTTTTTATTAATTAAAATAAAAGTATATATTAATCTGTAATGAAAATAAAAGAGAAATTTCCCTAGATTCCTTGGCTAGCCCGTAGGGTGGGCCTGGAATCAGGGAAAAAGGTCAGGAAGGTGGTACCAGTTCCACCTAATATGGGCTTGGACCCGGTTAATGTAAATGCCAACAAGAAAAAATAAACTTAAATCGAATGCTGCCCCTTTAAGGAGCGCTATCAATTCACTGGTATCGGTATAACGGACATACCAAAAAAAAAAAAAATACCTATGAACTCAAGTGGAGAGGATATAAAATAGGGTAAGCAAGTATCAGAACGATGTGCACTAAGTATGAGGTGTGCAACAAAGTATCGTGGCTAAACTAATGTTTCAGTTAAACTTTATTACCGTTTGCCAAAAAGAGATACAGTGCACTTTAGAAAGTAAAACTGCTGCAACCCTATACGATCATTGGAGACTGCTTAGGGCAAATGAAATAATAGTATTTGTTTATAGCTCGGTATTGTAGCCTCACAGGGACCGAGACTAGTAATCCAGCCCTCTTTGAATAGTCCTCCCAATGATTAAGGTGTAATATATGGGAGAAAGAAACAATAGTATTATCTCCCTAGTAGACACCTATAATAAATATGAGCCGGTAGGTAGAGGGGATAGAAGGGAACAGCAACAAAAGCGAAAACAGAAATCTCCCTCAGCATATATGGACATCTAAAAGTAATAGCCCATAAGCCATAAGATCGGACTAAATAAGTAACTGCTAAGGGTGCTACTATTCTGTTTCCCTACAAGCTCCTTATAACACCTTCGTGGGTGTTCTATGCTAGAACTAGCACTAAAAGGAATGTCCCTAGCTACGAGCTACCTGCTCATAATCCTACTCCAAATAATACATTGTATAATTGAGAAAAGTAAAAGTGAAAAATATTGAGCAAAACAATAAGTGCCGTTAGGATTCCCTTAAGTGCATAATAAGTGCATCGTGAGTGCTCGAGTAAGGTGTCGGGATATCCTAGCAAAAAACCCTTTTTTTTTGCTAGGATATCCCGACACCTTACTCGAGCACTCACGATGCACTTATTATGCACTTAAGGGAATCCTAACGGCACCTATTGTTTTGCTCAATATTTTTCACTTTTACTTTTCTCAATTATACAATGTATTATTTGGAGTAGGATTATGAGCAGGTAGCTCGTAGCTAGGGACATTCCTTTTAGTGCTAGTTCTAGCATAGAACACCCACGAAGGTGTTATAAGGAGCTTGTAGGGAAACAGAATAGTAGCACCCTTAGCAGTTACTTATTTAGTCCGATCTTATGGCTTATGGGCTATTACTTTTAGATGTCCATATATGCTGAGGGAGATTTCTGTTTTCGCTTTTGTTGCTGTTCCCTTCTATCCCCTCTACCTACCGGCTCATATTTATTATAGGTGTCTACTAGGGAGATAATACTATTGTTTCTTTCTCCCCTATATTACACCTTAATCATTGGGAGGACTATTCAAAGAAGGCTGGATTACTAGTCTCGGTCCCTGTGAGGCTACAATACCGAGCTATAAACAAATACTATTATTTCATTTGCCCTAAGCAGTCTCCAATGATCGTATAGGGTTGCAGCAGTTTTACTTTCTAAAGTGCACTGTATCTCTTTTTGGCAAACGGTAATAAAGTTTAACTGAAACATTAGTTTAGCCACGATACTTTGTTGCACACCTCATACTTAGTGCACATCGTTCTGATACTTGCTTACCCTATTTTATATCCTCTCCACTTGAGTTCATAGGTATTTTTGGTTTTTTATTTTTTGGTATGTCCGTTATACCGATACCAGTGAATTGATAGCGCTCCTTAAAGGGGCAGCATTCGATTTAAGTTTATTTTTTCTTGTTGGCATATATATTAATCTGCCCTCCTACCCCCACAGACCCACAATAATTCCCCCTATACACACATACTGCATCCTCCATACACACACTACTCCTCCATACACACAAACAGTACCCCTCACACACACATACTGCATCCTTCACAAACACAATGCACCCCCATACACTCACTGTACCTCTTACACACACACACACACACACACACACACACACTACTGCCCCTATCCCCTACTACAGCCCCTATCCGGGAAGATCCCAGGTCAGTTCACAAACTGTTCTTAAAGCCCTACTGACACCATAATCACTACAAAGTGCAGTAGTAGTTATTGTGCCTGGATTGCTTCTTTAAATAATCTACCAGTGCCCCTCCCTAGATTAGGTTCTGAATCTGCGCTTGAACGGCAAGTATTTCTGCCGAAAAGGGGCCCAGTATATGTCGCTACGCTGTACATATATACAACCTAAGAAATTATTTTAACTTAGGGTGCCTTGGAAAAATATTAAGGGCGCCTTGAACCTGAAACTTTTGGGAACCACTGCACTAAACTGTTGCGTCTCCCAAAAAATGACAATCTTTAACAAAAATACATAGTAAATTTACTGGTATGGTGTATCATAAAAGCCAACAGTTTTAAAAATTGCTCCAATCATTTGTTTAAAATTAGACGTGTCAGCAAAACCTTTGGTTTATCTCTCCCATTGTATTTTGAAGATAAGTCTCTGCCACACGAAGTTCTACCAATCTCTGAAAACAGGCATAATGCCATATTCAAAGAATCCTCATTTCTATGAGAATTATCTCTAAATGTTGCCCTTTGCCGGATTTCCTTTCCTGTATCTCTTTGCGGTTATCCATCTAATCCGTTCCATTTTACCTACACAGCATTAACTGTCTGACAATGTTCTTCTTTGACACATACAGCATTAAATATCTGACAATGGGGTTTAGCCACTGGCAATCTCTCCTATTACTGCAGATAATTTCTAAAAACACAATTCTCACCTTCATTTTATTGGAAACATAATTTACTGCACATTCATTAAAAGAGAATATCATTAGAAACATGTTTGACACTCAATCATAAGCCCTCATTACACTAGATACACAAAAAAAGAAGGCTGTTGTCTGGGTTATTTGTGCAGTCGGATTTTCAATAGAACCTTTGAATAACTTCGAGGTAGTAGCTTGATTTCATCAACAGCTGTACTGCGCAACCACCACAAACGTAATGCTGAATCAAGAGCTGCCAAGGAATAGTGCAAGTCATTTTGTCATATCCATTAGCAAGTGGCCAGTTTAGAGCATTAGACTTTGATTTGAAAATGAGACTGAAATTTTTTTATTTTTTTTCAATTATGCAGATGAGAATTCACACAAAAATAACCTAATATTCTTTTGGTTAGTTTGCTATTCTAAAAGATTGGATATTTTAACACTTACATTACTGAATTGATCTAGGTAAATATATACAATCACAACTTCTTCTTTTAAAACTCTACTCATATCCACGATTCTTCAAAAACCAAGCTCTGTTCATGACTTATAAATGTTATCTGTTAATCTCTGCATCGCTGACAAAATAATAAACCCAAATACATTTGTTTTTTCCATGCCCTGTATACCTGATAAGACAGCATGGCCAAAAAAAACAAAACATTAACATTCTTGGACAGGGATATGGCTATTTGTTGTCTTACTTGTGTTTTCTTTTTAATTTAAAATAAATAAATAAAATATGTGCCATCTTAATATAAGGAGAGTTCAGTGTTTACACGCTCTGCATGAATACCCTGAACACTCACCATACAAATGCAATCGTTGCAGGATCTCGTCCAGGAAGTCCCTCTGGTGCATGGATGTCCAATCTTTTGGTTTCCCTGGGCCACATTGAGCGCAAAGGAATTGTCTTGGGCCACACATCAAATATATAATATAGATAGATAATGTATATAAGTAATATATCTTTAAAATTCCTTTTCTTAATTATGATATTTCAATTGTTTAGTAGATAACTCATTTGTTTTCCTAATGTGGTATTGGCATATTTAAGGATATCAAGTTTGGGAGCTATCTACTAACACATGCACATTTAAACGCTACGGAATATGCTGGCGCTATATAAATACCAGTAATAATAATAATAGTAATAATAATACATATACATATGCACACACACAATCACAGACCTATTCAGTCACAAATCTATACACACATTCAGACCTATACGCACAACAACAAATACACACACATACATTTACAGACCTATACACACAGTAGCATACATACACACACCCACAATCAAATACAATCTCATACTTATACACACACACACACACACACATATATATATACATATATAAAAAAATCAGACACACAATCACATACCTATACACTCATTTACACACACACAAAATCAGACACCTATACACATAATTACAGACACACACAAATTCACAGACCCAAACAAAATCACAAACTTACACACACATTCACAGACAAGATATCACACACATAATAACAGACCCATACACACATAAAATCACAGACATATAAACACAATCACATACATACACACACACACATACATTCAGACTAAATCAGACAAGTACTAAAGAGGTCCACCGAGCCTCCCTATCTTGCTCTGGGAGGGCTGGAGTGAACCTATATCCCTGGTGGCTAGTGGTTGCTGCTGGGCTGGAGCCTGGGACTTCCTGCACAAGTCCCTGGCGTGCCCAGCACTGACCCCAGAAGAGCTGTGCGCAGCCCTCAAACTATCTAAAACCAAAAAGGCGCCGGGACCAGATGGCCTCCCGATAAGTTACATACATTCCATTCAAGGCACCCTGTTACCACACCTACTAGAAGGTCTGAACTCTATCCTGACCGGAAGACAGTTCCCAGACGACTCACTTCGAGCAATAGTGAAGGTTATACCGAACGAGGGGAAGGACTCCGCTTGTTGTGCGAGTTACCGCCCCATCTCACTCTTGAATGCTGACCTTAAATAATTTGCGAAAGTCATGGCCTTACGCTTATCCAATGGGCAGCCCAACCTTGTACACCCAGATCAAGTGAGTTTTGTCCCCGGCAGAAAGGGAGGGGGGCTGGTCCTCATTTTAACTGATGCGGAGAAGGCATTTGGACCTTCTTTGAGGCAACACTACAACAGAGGAGATTCTGGCCCCACATGCGCACCTGGATATCCTCCCTATACACAATCCCATCGGCGCGAACAAGCATGAGCGGCACTCTCTGGATGCATTCCCTATCAGGAACGGAATGCGACAAGGATGCCCCCTCTCCGGTTTGCCCTTTCCCTGGAACATTTCCTGGAGGCGGTCAGATGGGACGGGGGAGTGTCGGGGTACAGCCTGGGACACATGGAACACTTTGTCGAGGCATAAGCCAGCGACATGCTCTTGTTCCTAGAAAGGCCTCTGATGTCCCTGCCCAACCTCCTACGCATTTTCCGAGAGTACGGACGGATATCGAACTTTAAACTTAATATGGAAAAGTCCCAAGTCATGAATATCTATGTCGCACCTCTGGTCGCAATTCCATCTCACTTGGTGTGAAACAAAGCTTAGGTACCTGGGAATATGGTTACCCAGGGAGCTGTCCCAACTTTTCCAAGCAAATCTTTTCCCTATCCGCGCCACCCTACAGGCAGACATGCATAGTTCCAGGAGATGAGCTTTAAATTGCTGACTAACTGGTAGAGGACCACTGACGTCCTACACCACATGAATGCAGATAACACGGAGGAGTGTTGGAGATGCAGGACAGATACTGGGACGATGCTTCACGTCTGGTGGTCCTGTCCTGGTATCTCCCCCTTCTGGGCAATGGTAAACGTCAAAATCAGGGTGATCTCAGACGCAGAGATGCCCCTCCAGCCTTTATCAATTGCTATTGCACCACTCAAGCATGACACTGAAATCCTACAAAAAAGTCCTTGACGAAACACCTGCTGGCTCCATGGCTGATGTAGACTGCTGCGAATAATTCAAGTACCAAATTTAACTCCCATTCCCACCCCCCTTCCCCTCCCTCCCTCTTTTTTTCTCTCCCTCTCTTTGCCCCCTCTCTCCCTTATGCCTCTTCCCCTACGATCCCGTGGCCTGACCCGACAAGACACATTGTTCAAAGCCTGAACACGACCCCCTTACTATGACAGGTTCCTCCCCCTTCACCGATTGACTGGCAATAATTAATCTATGATACAGATACATACCCTTGTGCAGCAGCCTGAGCGGCTGCGTTTTCAACACAAATAAAGATTGTCAAAAATACAAAAAGAAAAAAAAAACAGAATTGTAAACAGTTACCATTCACCATGATCAGTTCACTGATTTAGAGTGATCATAGGGCATGGATTCTGTATGTGCCGCATTTACCTATGAATATACCTTCTGCTGCATCATAGGGGCTTTATTATCCAGCTAGGAACAAGAGTTCCAAGTGGCTAATGTGAATTCTGTGCAAATTTGGCATGTGACGCCAACACGCCGAACATGCTGGTGCCAGATGGCCAATGGCAGCACCCACCCTTTGTGCTGCCCAAATCCTCCTCTCAGCCCACCCTCCCTGACATTCCTTTCCCAATCCGGTGAAAGGGTTATCATCAACTGAGGAGGACTGGGCTGGAACAGCCTTCAGGGAGAACTTGGACTCTGTGCTGGAACATAGATAAATCTTAGCTAGTTTTTCTTTTCACTTTTTGGGTGATATGGACAAGAATAGAAATGGTTTCTCTAACCAAAAAGAGTGTTTTCTTGCATTTTGGTTGGCGTAACCCTTTAATGAAATTGCGGTTGCCTTGCTTTTCTCCTGTTTGACTATTTAAATAAAGGTTGATAGGAAAATGTCATCATTTCCATATGCCTTTGACATATCTCTGCACACACATATATATATGGAAAGCCTTGCTCTGAACTAGATATATATTGAGGCATATTTGAACATGCTCTTTTTGAAAACAATAGAGAGCAACGGCTGTGGAGGTTTCATCGGCAATGCCTAATACAAATTGCAGATGATGCTGCAAATCTTGGTAAACTACAGCAAATGCATAACCAAAGGCAAGAGTATACGGCTGTTTTTTATGCATTAGGTTTTTTTTTGCATTTTAAGGTCTGATCTATAATGCACAAAAAGAGTGTAAGCTCTGTGTAGAAGGAGTTTATTTTTTCTTGCTTAACAAAAGCGAACACTGGTACAGATTTCTGAGAACACAGATGCTGAAATAGAGTTCAAAAAGTGGCAAATTAGTGGAACGTGCAGCCCTTCAAAACAGCACCAATGACCTTACTAATTATAGTCTTTCCCCTATGGGCACTGCAAAGATAATGAAGCTATGGAAAGAATTCATCCTAAACCCCCGGTACCCTGAAAATGTTTTGTTCGACGGCAGCCGCTTTTCCTTCCACAACCAAGCCCTTCCTTCATAATCCCCTCTGTGTGAGTGACATCACTAGCTGTGGTAACCATGGAAAAGGATGTGTCGCACACAAGGCAAATAGCGAGGTCAGCGTATGAACATTTCTAAGTTAGGGAGTCATCCCAGATGGTGTACACTAGTTGCCCCTCTTGGTATTTCAAGGGTAAACCATGCACAACCTGCAAATGAACCAGATATACTACAAACTATATCAACTACAATATGCATTCTTACTAGTGTTACCTCTGTGTCATAACATCGGTGATTGAGCTGCTGAAAGAATTAACCCTCACTTTAACAGAGAGGTCTGTAAAGTAAGGTGAAAGTGTTAACGGCAGGAATGGGACTAGTGACCCTTAAACCAATACAGAGCTTTAAATATGGAAGGTGGGGAGGGAAATGCAGCTGTAGCCCTGTAAACTATCAAAAACATGATAATGTAGCCACTCGCTCACCTCACACGTGCATTGTAACCATCTCTGGGAATATTTGTTTTGCAGCAGTGGAAAGATATAACGGAATCTGACCTTGTCTACATACAGTTTCTATTCTCTTCCAATAATCTAGGCAAATGGTTTTGATTATGTATGCGGAGTCAAGGGTGACTTTGTCACTGGCAATTCAACAGATTGATGTATTGAAGGTAATAAAAAGGTGAGAGGTAAATACTCCCCCAGTCTTTTTTAATAAATTACCTCAACTCACCTAATGTCCCACAACAACCTGCATTTTAGATCCCCCAAATAGCTGCCCTCTTGCCACAACGTATCACAGGACGTGGGGGAGAACACAGGAAGGGAAAAAAAACAAACACAAGCAGGAGACCTCTGTACGACAACAGGCACAGGGAGGTTCAGCCTTACAAGATGTATGGCATGGCAGGACGGAGCCCCAGGCTGACTGGTGCAGCGCTGGCCCCGCAGCCCTGCCTGTGTTTCCCATTATGTAACCCTGGTCATGGGCAGGCAGCCAGACTCCAAATGAAAAAGAAACTCTGGCTTGGCATGGCTTCTATTTTCCTATCCTCACTCAGGGTCAGCACGGTGTCACACAGCTGTAGAGAAAGCTCCAGGGATCGGAGCTGGGAAACGCTCCAAAGCCAGAGACCGGGGTTCAAGTGCCAGCTGAGAGCAATAAACCAAGAGCCGCAGCTGCATAGAGTTGATGGTTCTCAAAAGTCCTCCGACTATTCCGGTTTGTGAGAGCAACGGATGAAGGAATCAGGGAACACAGCGTCACGGCATAAGGCGGTGGGATGCTGGCAACCCGAGTGTTCTCCTAGTTGTATGTCATGGCTCACATCTTCCCTTTGTTTTGCCATCCAGTGTAACATTCTACGCAACAAGAGAATTTCATTCTCAGAACCGTGTCATTTTTATTTTTAAACACAGCGTAGTGACACAAAACCATAACATTGTTTGAGACTGTCAAATCAAACCTGTACCCTTAACACAGTGTGGGGTAATAATCAAATCTCCCCCGTGTTATTAATCTTGCACAAGCAAGCAGGATAAAGCATCTGATGTTGTCAGCATGGTTATGCTATGGAGCAAAGAAATCTCCCCACCCACTCATCAAAATGAAAAAAGCACATCCTTTAACCCTCCTGCAGAAGACGTGCCAAAGGATTTGAAGAAATTAAAATAAAATAAAAAATTCCTGGCTGTGTCCATCTCCATCTATATGAACACAGTGTTGGACTCGAATGAAAAAAGAAAAATATATATATATTCTTTTATTTCCTTAAATTTCCTTCAACGCTTCTCCCTGGGTACATCATTTTTCTTTATAGCAATGAACTGTGAGGTCAGCTAAAAAATTCTGCCGGGCCAAGATCACTAGTCACTGCTGTAAGGAAAAACTAGATGCTCCCTGGAAGGGGGAGGAGGAGATGAAGTAAATTAGATGAGGGAAGAAACCTGGGATCAAATCATAGAAAGATTTTTTTTTTGACAAGGCTACTAAAAGCAGCAATTTGTGTTTTGGAGACTAGTGTAAAAAGAAAAAGAAAACTCACCATATTTTAATGCTAATCACCTGTATGGACAATGTAAAATCCAAAGAAAGATTACTAATGCTCTCTAATAATTACATCTGCCGAGCAGAGTGTCTTCCAAACATGAGTACATAAGCTAAGAGCCCAATAGTAAAATGCTGACAGTCTAATCTAGAACACATGTAAGGAAGCAAGAGAACATTAAGTACAGGTAGAGAGGGCAAGTGTCAGCACAGCGTGTGTATACACAAGTTTAGATTTAGTGTATAAGCAAAACATTTGGAAATGGATAGATATAAAGATAAAAAGTGACAGTTTCATACCTGAATTGTTTATAAAATAAAAGTATTATTTAGACGGACCCTCCATGCACAAACATAATTTGTGCAAGTAGGTCTCATGTGCATTTCTCTCCTGGCTTTGGCAATTTAAGATAACTGCAGTAGGTATGGCAATATCCTCTCCCTCAAATATATCAGAAGGATACAATCCAGAGTATTTGCCACAGTTTGACACTATGTAAGAACACGTCTCTATGATCAGCACCCAACCATTCAGAAAACTCATGTATTGGCTATCAGAAAGCTAGGCTGTAGTTTCACTTACATTTCGTACTGAGTGTAATGCTGCAGAGTGCTGATGGATAGGTTTATGGGATATGCCCAGTTTCCGCTGAAATCTATGGAAAGGATATGATTGGTTTACAAATGTTTGCTACTTCTTAATTATTATGCATATAATTCTTTTATATATATTTTTTTAAAAATATATATTTTTTCTCTATTTTTAATTAATCCTGTACTAACTGTACTCCCCACTGAAAAGTTAAAAAAAAAAAACAGCCACCAAATTTCATAGCACATGAACAGCCATCTATATGACAAATGGCAATGTTTTCCTCTCTGCTGAAAACAAACACATAGACAGCAGTTAGTTTTTAGATTGAAGCACTGGCACTATAGGATTATTGTTATAAAAAATGTGTGTGCATATTTACTTGTATTGTATACTACAGGTAAATAATGCCATTGGCTCATAATAAATGTCTTTAGAACCCAGAGATGGCACTAATCTCCCCAGATGCAGACTTCTCTGTTTTCGTATCTTTTACATTACAATTACATGGTTAGATTAGGGTTAGTATAGGAAGCATAGGGTATAAAGTTAGATCAATGTTTAGTGAAAAGTGTAATGTAGGGCTAATGTGCAGTGTAGTGTGTGAGGGTAGTGTAGGGGCTCCAGAGAGAACCATATTGAATAGCAACAGTTAGTGAGGTAGTTCCACTAAGGTGCACAATGCACTAAGGTGCACAATGCATTAGTATTACCCCCGTACTACAGGGAATAATTGTATGGATGAGTTCAAAATTTGGGTACCATGGGATAAAATACCAGTCAGATCATGTAACTGCATGCATATAATGTATATACATCAATGGAGAATTAATACAATTGGAACAATATAACCTTTTTAAACACATTCTCTTGTAAACCATGATAGTTAAAATAAATCTATTCACTCCTGTAGTTCTGATTCAGTATCTAGTATTGTTGCAATTTGATCCATAAATTAAGCATTGAGTACATTACTATATGGTGCCAGAGTAAATGAAATAGTGTGGTGTTTTAACCCATATCATCTATATAAATTATAACAGATTAAAATACCTGTTAGAGCTATATTTTCCTCTAATAAAAAACAAAACAAAAACAATTTCATATAATTCATTAGTTACTTTAACATAAATGTTATGTTTGAAACTCAATTCATCTGGAGGATATCAGTGGATGAATCGGTGTGCTTCAATAATGAATAGCATGCTAATCATGAGGATTATAATGAAATCATGAAACAGGAAAGATACAAAATTTAGAGGAAATAATGCCATCTTTGGTTATGTGGTATGTATTTCAAGCACCCCATTATGCCATTTCTTCATATAGTACATGGCTAGTAGAAGCAAAAGGAGGAGGGGGGAAAAAAACGTTTACAGTCTCTAATTGTAATTTCGACTTTTTATCTGGTGATTCAGAGAATCACCTTCCATAAGGAAGGAATGAAGAATTAATACCAAACGAATACTAAAGTGTTTGGAATGCAAATTTCTATTCCTAAGGCTTAATTGTTCCCGTCCCTAGATCTTGTGGTCCCTCCTGCCATTCAGTGCTGTTTGCCACTCCTCCAATGAGGTCATCAAGGAGGTATGGCCTCCTCTGGAGTTGGTCCAATCCAATACTCCTCATAGAGGGGACCTGATGCACATGGGTTGCAAGTATGCATCAAGTTGAATCAATGTTTTTCTATGGGGACTGGAGTTTTCTCTGTTACTGTAGCAAGAAGCTCCAGTAGGCTGTCAGTATGACAACTGGTGGAGGTGTGTTTAATCCTGCAACGTTAATATTGCAGTTTCTAAAAAAAAATTTAAAAAAAAAAAAGAATAGAAAGCGGACAAGCCTGCAGGACCACAGCACCCAGGCAACTAGCATCGCCTTTAGTGTATACCTTGTTCTCTACTTACCAATGTATTAGTCTAAATAAAAACTAACAAAAAAACAAAACATCAAATTCTCATAATACAGATTTAAAAATTGATGGCTGTAAATGATTGGTATAACTGTGTTACTAAATAAATATTGATGGAAAGCAATTTTTTTTATTCCTTTAATATTTTGTATGGTGAAAGTAATTTAAGTATTACACAACATTATGTGCCATACATCCAAAACTGTATCAATATTATTAGAGAGATAAAGCAGGTTTAAATAGCGGAGTGAATTGGATTCAAGCAGCGGGTAACCTAACATTACATATATAAAGGAAAAGAAATATCATGTTAAAAAAAAACAAATTACAGTGTAATTATTAAATTTCTCTGCGTGCATTCTCTGGATAAGCAGTATTAGTTACAGTAGTTGTATATTTGAGATTTCTAAGACCTACTAGGAAATAAAATATCAAATAGCAATAAATTATACATCATACTGTAGTTATGGTACCACAACTGCCCTTGCATTGTATAGTGGCAGTGGAGCTCACAAGGCATTACTGCAATATTGCAGCTATGTCAGGGCTAGACAGAATTGGGAGATGTCTTCGCAAATTGAAAAGTTAAGTCCTTTTCAGAAAGGTTCCAGGTGAGGTTTTGTCAGAGAACCAGAAAAGTTGAGAAAGGATCAAAGGCATACAAGTCGGAGTCTTATCTCACGGATTCCCAACATACTGAATGTATGAGTTAAAGGAATTGTCAAAAGTTAACTTTCATATTTATCACATAACAGTATTGTAACGGACTGTTTTGCACACAAAAGGTTTAAAACCGTTTAGGCGATATTCCCCTTTTCAGATGTACAGGCAGCTACTGCAATCAACAATCTCCCGAATTGCAAACACAAGAATTCACCAATCTCCCAAACTGGAACCAGGGGAATGCTCCAAACTCCCGAACAGGAAACACACGAATGCTGTAAACAGCCGAACAGGAAAAACCATACGAACAGTTTACACTCCTGGCAGTCGCACTGTAACAGCATACAATCCAATTCCCCCCAATAACGAGACGACACTTCGATTGAAGGTCAAGCAGAACTGATTTACTGGGGCTACCTGCCCGGCTTTTATGCAGGTCTCCCACCTCGTGGACACTCCCCTAAGGGACCAGATGGAAGACTGGGAAACATATTGGACATTGACCAATCACAAGCTTACAATCCCACAATGTATCACAATCCCTCCTCTCTGTCCTGGAGATAATTGGGAAGTAATACAATTATCTCCAAAGAAAGAGGCAAAACTCCATTAACCACATGGAAGACAAAGGACAATAAAAGACATAAAAATACATACTGTTACATTTATCACATAGAAACATACACATTCTACCTATCCCCAGATAGCTTAGATCTGAGCGCACATTATTACCGGATGGCGCTCAAATCACATACATACAGTTCAATCGCCATGGAGCCAAAGTCTTTCATACAGTCTTTCAGTATGGTTACTAAACCCAACTATGTGATGTCATAAGCCTATTCCATTCTGTCTCTTCTTCCTCAACTGCAATGTTTCTCCAAAACAATCCAAACATTTCTGGGAGTTGTAGTTCAGCTAAGAGTTTTCACAAGTAGAAAGCTGACAATCAAACAAGGGCTTACAATTTCAAGTCATGCACTACTAGCCAGTCCTTAAAAGTTAGAGATTATTATTTTTTTTTATTTTTTTTTACTAACTAGGGCTATATTTTCACTCTCCAATAACAAGTGGAGATTGTAAATTGTGAGCTAAAAGTCCTGAAACCGCTGCTCTGTGCACAATCTTTGAAATCTGCTTATCAGCGCCCACCCTTTACTCAATGGAAAGTTTGTGATGTACAGGTGAGAGACACATTAGTCGCAAATTACCGCTTTGTCATATTTTAATCTCTGCAAAGAAAGTTAAACAGCTTGTATAGAAATGTACTTTAAATCTGCTCTGTCACAGCCATATAGATTTTTTTTTTTATGTCCCCCACTTTGCAACTCCTAACAGTCCCCATGATGGTATTCTTTAACCAAATATCATTTGTTTAATCTAATAATCTTTATGGCACTGGATTATCATTCTGGATGCGGCCATCTTATAATTACTGGCAGTGACGTAATGTCACTGCTTTCCCCTGCCCAGACTATGCAACAAGATTTAAGCTCATGCATGCTTAATGTAGACCAATACCACGGAACTCAGAAATTGTGCTTGGAAAAGAGTATTGTGGGAAATATTTCCTTGACAAAGGAAGCGGAGCGTGCCTTAAGCTCCACCGTTTGTCAAGATTGTTAAGCGTAGGAAAAACACATAAGACAAAGAACAGAAGAACAGTGAAAAATAATTTTTCAGCTACATTTTTAGTAAATAACTATCTGCATTACCACAATTAGGGGGATTTCTTCCAGACTGGAGCGTCCCCTTTACAAACATATGTATTTTGGACATCTTCTGTGCCTAGTATGTTGCATGCAGTGATCCGTAAATTTAAAAGTGGACCAAGAGCTCACATCTACATCTCTTAGGAACTACAGGGTAACATCGATTTTGGCCGTGTCATAAAATCAAGACGTTAAAATAGATTGCACCATGATTAAGGTAACCCTCAGGTGTGTGTGATGGTTGTGAATGATTTATTTAAAATAAATAAAACCATAGTGAATTTGTAGCATGATCTGGTTTAAAGAAAGAGTGGGAGACAGGAACCCCACCTGAAAATTATTTACAAAAAAAATAAAATAGAAAACGTAATTAGCCGTTTTACTGTTTCCTGGATTATTATTTTTTTTAGATAGCTATAGAGCATAGTTTTACAGAAAATGCCCACAGGTTAACTTGTTAAGAGGCAGCAATATTTTAGACAGCATTTTAACACTTACTCTTTGCAGAAAGTTAAAGCACTGGGTGGTGGGTTCCATGTGTCTGGATGACCAAGCATCCAATCAGACCAAGCTTTCACACTAGGCAATAACTCCTTCAGATCAGGTGAAAACATTGAAACCTTTAAGTCCTCTTCATCCTCTATAGTAGATCCTTATAAAGGAAAGCAAAAGCAGTCCATTCAGTACATTATATCTAACTCCAAAGAGTGCACTGTCCACAGACATTTTCACGGACTACTCACCTTTAACTCCGAGACAGGTTTGCTCTTTACTTTGAGTTTTAAGCAACTGGATGCATCTGGCCACCAGCAGAGAGAACATGGAGAGACCCAAAGAGGTGGCCTGGTCCTGTGTTGTGGAACGGGATCCTTCAGACTGTCTGTCTGTAGACAAATATACAGGTATAAAAGTGTGTTTCAGCAAACACAGTCAAATACAAAAGACAACAATCAGGTACAAATGGTAATACAATGGTATATTACAGAAATAATATGCTAAGGAAACATCTATAACAAATACATATATACGCTAGCCATTAGCAAGGCATGATTCACTGTATAATATGCCTGTGTTTTGAAAAAGAAAATATACATGTAGCAGTCAAGGAAATAATCACCTCCATTTTACTTTCAAATATTATCTATTTTATTACAGTATATGTAACTTTATTTTGAAAAGGGTTTGAATGCGCATGATTTATACAAAATGTCCAGACAAAATGAATGTGAACTTGCTCATAAGCCAACCAATTTTTATCTTGTGCCAACCATGCCCAAACCAAACAATAGTTGAGTTGGCAAAGACTTGCTGGCTGCAAACTCTCTGCAATTCTTGGACCCCAAGAATTCCTGCTCCATAAAAAGGGGAAACACGAATAGGTGGAAATGACAGACAAGGTTACTTACTAAAGTGAAAATTTCAAGTGAATTTTTAATTTAAGTCCAGAATAGCCTAACTGAAAGCAACGCTCACTTCTTTGGAGGTTGACTATTTTAACATTAAATTTAAAGTTCACTTTGAATTCATACATTTGTGAATAACACTGCTAGTGGTGTCATGCTGTTTGTAGCCTACAATGGAACTGGTTGGCACAACATGACGATAATTCTCCTGGGCGTAGTACATATGTAAAAACAATAATAAAGATCTTTATTGAAGGATAAGAAAGGGTTTTTTCGCACGAGAAGAAGATTACCAAGATCTGCAGGATAGGGGCATTTCTCAGAATTTGTACAGGTTCTAAATCTACCTGGAGTAAAGGATATCATAAATCCACATTGCTTCTCACTGATCGGAGACACATTCTCTTGTTTCTCAGAGAACATTTAGCTCATGGAAAACATAAACCAACCGAAAACATAAACCAACTGTCGTCAAAGTTGTCTGAAAGCAGGAAGCGGGCGGTGAGGAGAAAGCTGCCATGTGTCCGGATGCTTTGTATTTCTAATTAGTGCTATACATCTTTCAGCAGAGAAGGCCCTTTCTCTGGGAAACACAACACACGGCCCTTGTTATTGTAACTGTCAGTGAGCGCCTGCACAGATAATCTCCAGGAAAAGGGATAAACATGTCCCCTTGCCAGTGAGTCTGCTAAAGGTACAGGCAGAGTTGCTCTCAGTCACAATACAGCAAAGGAAATGACACGCCAGACAATGAAAGGAAGAGGGAGAACAGCAGTGACAAGCTCAGAGATCCAGCAGTTCAGTGTGCAGGCTAACAGGAGAGCTGCGCAGAGTGTCAAAAAAGTGTGTGTGGAAAGAAACGTAAAACAGGCTAATCCTGCATACAATTCTTCAAGCTAAAAGCATGATATAAATGGCAGTTCTTCTAATTCTGATAGATACATTTTTAAGGCACACCTAAGGTTTAGTTTTTTCTTTTTACCCTCACCAGCATCATATACATGTCATACTTACTTGAAGGCATATTAGAGAGATATAAAGTATTGATGTAAAATTAGTTTTAATTGCCAGATGGAAATCCCAAATTGATGCCGACACTAACTAAATACATTTTAAGGACTTAAAGGGATACTATAGTCACCAGAATAACTACAACTTATTGCATTTGTTCTGGTGAGTAGAATCATTCCCTCCAGGCTTTTTTGAAGTGAACATCGTCTTTTCAGAGAAAATGCAGTGTTTACATAACAGTCTAGGGATAACTCCACTGGCCACTCCTCAGGTGGCTATTAGAGGTGCTTCCTGGGGCAGTGCTGCACACTATGCAGTACTGCCATTTGTTGTCTCCACCCTCTGCAGACACTGAGCTTTCCTCAAAGAGATGAATTGATTCAATGCATCACTATGAGGAGATGCGGATTGGCCAGGGCTTTGTTTGACTTGTGCTGGCTCTGCCCCTGATCTGCCTCCTTGACAGTCTCAGCCAATCCTATGGGGAAGGATTGTGATTGGCTCACAGAATAACTTCTGATTAGGTCAGCAGACAGATCAGGGGCAGAGGCAGCAGCTGCAGACTTGAGTACACGTTAGATTTTACTATATTTAGGGAGGAAAGAGGGTAGCAGGGGGGCTACATGGTAGTTTTAATACAGGTTTGTGTTCCTGATCGTATAGTGTTCCTTTAAGTTATTCTATTACAGCAGTGAAGTTCGTGGCTCACTTTAACGAAGGAGTGCCCAAAAGGTAGATCCCCAAATGGTGTAGAACTATGATGATTTGTATGCCTTTAGAATGACAAAGGATCATGGAAATTGTAGTTTTAAAACATATAGGAATCTACCTTTTGGGCACCCCTGATTTAAAGGAACAGACTTGACTAAGTTTGTGGCACAGTTTGATACAGCTTGAAGCACACTGGCTGAGAGCCCCGGATTTATTGGGTGCTTTACCATACTGATGGCTGCAATGAAATGCCTACAGATACACAATGGGGGCAGGTGACAGGAAGGACATAACATGAGACTACTCAAAAACAAAAAACAAAACAGTTTAAAGCATGAAAAACCAGTAGGGACTGGGAGTTAAATTAATCAGTAAGCAGACGTAGATCACAGGCCGTCAGCACCAATGTTCAAACAGGTGATAAAACAAAATGTCAAGATTGTGCAAAACATTTCCAAATTGGTATAGGGAATTCAATGAGAGCAGTCCTCACATGTAGCTTTTATATTAACCCCTCTGCTACTGTGTTCATAAAATAAATTCTAAAGATATAACATCTCACCTGACAGATTTAGAGTAATTAAAGGACAACTCAAACCTGAACACGCCATAGGTGAGCAGAATCTCACTGTGCTTCAATACCCAGCTTGTGGGTATATATAAGTAATCTGGATGGTATGTTTCAGGAAACAGATGTATTCAAGTAAAATTTTAAATACTCTGAATGTAGGCATCATGCCACAAAGTAAATACAGTTACTTGGCTGATCCTTGACACCTCTATTCTAGATAGCATCCAATATGAGAGATGTTCAAAATATATCCAGCACACTTACAATGATCACACAAGTAGCATGACTGATGAATGGGACAGAAATAGTAATAAGACATACTAGGGAGAACACCCCCCAACCCCCCCCCTTCCCAATATACTGCTCTAGGCAATTTCATAATAAATGCTTTGCTCATATTCATCAAAATATATGGGCATTTCTGAAAACGTTGTGGAATATTGTGGAGAAGTTTGGGAAAAATAATGCCATCAAGGGGTTCTAGAGATTTCATAATAAACTTAAATGATTTAATGACTATCACCAGAATTTAGAGATGGCTTATTTTCCCATAATACACTTCAGCATTATTATTTAAAGTTTTGGTTCTTTTAAACTTAGGTCGCTTCCTGGTCTGCGTGAGATTTTAGGAATTTCACATCCAGGCAGCACCTATTATCTGCGGCTGCTGCTGTTATTTCAGCCCCCCTCCCAATAATTACTGCTAGGTGAGTAGCTGTGGAGACATGAATGCATTCTTCTGGTCTCTCCAGCCTCTTCGCATATCATAAGGAGAGAGGCTGAATTAAAGGGGGACTGTCACTTTAAAATTACGTGTGCATATTTTTATATTTAATAGTCTATAAACATGTATGCATAACGTATTGAAACTAAAAATAAATGTAATACACAGCTGGTTATCCTGAGCAACTGTGTGCCTCCATCTTACCATCCTGCCACTCTGTCCTTCGCACTTGGCAGTCAGCATAAGCATTGCTATTTCTCCTATCCATATGCAATGTTTGCACTTGGCTTTGCCTTGTCTAACATGAACAAATATTGTTAGGAATACAAATGCATTGGGAAGTGCACATTCGCAGAAAAGCGCCAAATCAGATGCTCTGTCTGAGACTGAAAGAAATAGAGGTCTACTTTGCTATTTCATCGGACGCGCCTGCAGTGGCTGTTTTAGTGACAGCCACTAGAGGCATTTAAACAATACAATTAAAACAGTCATTCAGCTGCAGGCTCAATAGGGGCAGGGGGTGCTATAGTATCCCTTAAACTACGGTAGATTATGATATAATTTACTAAAAGCTTTGATAGATAGATAGATAGATAGATGGACAAAAAAAGGATGAGCGCACAGGATATGTAAAGAAGGGTCAGTAAAAGTTTTTAAGATGCACTAAACAAGGGAGCTGAATAGTGGACTGACCGAGGAAGTCCTTGAGGGATTTGAATGTAAGTGTTAAGCTAGGGAGGAGTAGAGTCTGGGCAATGAAGTCTATTAAACACAATACAAGCTAGAAAGCAGCTTCAGTCGAGTTACTACAATAAATATACAAGGTGGGAACAAAAGTACAGCATTTGTACTGTCAATTCGGATACGTGTCCGAGACACAAACAAATCTTTCATGTAAAATGCCATAAGGGCTTCAGTGACTGACCTCCCATAGAACCCAAGTGGAGAAGGACAAACGCAGATCACCTAACAGCACCTGCAAGCTATTAGCTAGCGAGACACTATCTCTCAGACACACAGAGGATTTCATGTATGAATCAGTCAGTATCTGGCAGAAATTCCCACCAGAATTCAAAGGAAGTGGGCAGCCCAGCACCCGTCTGTCTGAGCATACACAGGAGCAGACAGCCTCTTTATACCAGCAGCTGGATGATAAAGGGGCAGCCAACAAACAACTCACATACCCAAACCACAACACACACACACACGCTAAGAGGTGGGAGGGAAATCTACAAGAGCATTCCAACGCCTTGGCACAGTCAGCACATTAACAGACTAATCATAAACTCCTGGCAAGGGGCTGTCACAGAATTAAAGTAATGACAACAACAATGTTCCCAAATCTTAGGTCTTACAATCCTAAGCACTGCTCAACACAACCGCTGCTGGGATACGATAGAGGGTATGTGCTTCAATTCAGCTTATTGCAGTAAAAAAAGTTCAATTGAAATGCTGATGGCTTAAACCAAACAGAACCTTCAAAAAAAATACTGTGCAACATTTTCTCCTTGGAAGTAAATAGCAAAAAAAAATAATAAAAAAATAGTAATACGGGATATAAAATATGCAGAGGTAAAGGGCAGTAATTTAAAACTGGGAACTAGAAGAATGTTCAACTTTTTGCCCATATCATAACTGGTCTCCCACTGCCCTGTCCTCCCCCCTCCTCTCCTAACTGGTTGGAAAGCATTACAAGTCCAGCACTTCATTTGTTTGCACAGAGTATATGTGCAGGTTTCTTAAGGCCCTGACGTCGGCAGGAAGCAGCTGCAGGTATAAGGAATCCCTCATGACATCATAAAGAGGTTAAGCAGGGAGAATAGGGGAATAAAAGTTAATGACCTTTTCCGGCAGACAGAACACCGCCTGCCTCAGAGAAACCCAGTGAAAAGGCAAGCTGAGCGGCATGGGGGTCACTCAGACAGGAACAAACCAGACCACCTAAATACGAGAAGCTGCAAACAGGAACAGAGAAATGTATAATGGCAAAGTATCTAGTGAAAAATCAAAGCGACACTTCACCCTAAAATGAGCTGAATAGGAAGTAAACTTGGAAAGGGTATATTCTTTGCAGGGCATAATCCATTCAAAATAATAGCCAACACACACACACACGACAATTCGATGAACGAGAAGGACTTTTCTGGGCATTTGCCCATAAAGAATGTCAACATAATCATCCTTCCTGGAAAGGGTACCTTTACATGAAGCATGGGTCATAGTGGGTGGGAAGATTGAGACAGGCCGAAATGCAGCCAGGTTTTCATACATGAGCAGTTTCAGATGCTTCTTAACCACTGGGTTCCCTATGCGATTTGTATGGGTCTCCACTTAGAACAGTCACATTATATTCTTCAGACACTTGCCAACAAAAAATTGTTGCCTGTGGAGACTCTACCTTCCCCAGTATGTGTGTGTGCATGGACAATGGCTGTAAGGGACACTGTGATCACTATAACCATTTCATATCACTGAATTGGTCAGAACGCATGTAGTCCTCCGGAGCTGTCCATCCATTCTTGTTAAACTATTTTCCAGCAGTGTAACACTAAATGAGGGTCCCTGGCCACCCACAGCCTAGACCCTACATGCGGTAAGACTAAAGCAGAGATTAGACACTTCCTTTTCTAGCCTGCAATGGGCACTGGCATATTCGTCAGCTGACACTCTTAGCCAATCACATTTGCCCATTGATGCTCAGGCTAATAATTCCTCATAAGTCTGAGTGGGGGGGATGGAATGCAAGTGCAAAGGTACTCCAGACACTATAACCACTTCAATGAGAAGAAGCAGTTGCAGTGCTTACAGTGTCGGATTTATAAAACTAAATTGTACATATATAGGCCTACAACTGAAAAAAAGATCACCGAGGAATATTAACAATTGATCAAATTAATGCCACATATAAGATTTTGGTCAATGTCAAAAAGGTTTAAGCAGAACACCAACATAAGTTGACAATAAAGTAATGAACTGGAAACGAGATGGAAGGGAAATAGTTCCACTATGACTCTGAAATAGAAATAGAAAACACTTTGTATCCATCAGAACAAACCATTTTAAAGCTGTCTTTTTTTTCTTCTTTTAATACATCTGCTCTATTTTTAGGAAACAGAACATCTTCTGTCACTCTCATATCTTATATCTTAGCAGATAGCAATGTAACACCTTGAATAGTGGCCTGAGTTATCACTAGCAATACATACCTTTAATGTACACTGAACAGAGGTTTTAGGGAGAATTCGGCAGATTTATGTGAAAGTGTTGCGATGCCAGCTTTTAACTGTTTGATGTCAAACGTGCACAAGAGGTCAAAGAACAATAAGATGACAGCACAAAGCAATGGAGTACAAACCCAAAGGAGCAGGAAGTTCTCAGAACCCAATTTACCACCAGAGAGGAAGTTCGGGTTTCACCTCTTTGCACGAAGTTGAAACCCATATGATTAGAAAAGAATGATGTAAAAATAAAAACATTAAAAAAATACCCATACAAACTACTTTCCAAATTTAAAAATAAGAATAAAAAAGCGTTATGTGGTAATCACAATGTCCATGCAAAGGCGCATGTTCTCCTCTTTGCCGTTTGAGGTGCTTTGTTCCTATTTCAAACTGGAGCAAGCCCAAACAAAGGTATATGCATCTTAATGTAGTGGGATCTGCAAATATTGTCAAACATCTTTTTGCAGAGCAAGCTTATGGGGTGTGCAACAAAGGGTGAAAGCGGGCAGATGCAAACCGTGCAAGTCCAAAACCCCCCAAAACAAATATTTTGAAATGAATATGTTGCAAAACAATGCGACAGTGAGAAAAAAAAAAAACAGAATAGCGGGCTTACAGATTTTCGGTTTCTTGTAGGGATATGTAACTTGTGTAGCGACTCCCAATGCAACATTATACAGTGAGTAATTATTCGGCAATTCGTAATGATACAGAGCTCTCTAAGAAGACGGGAATGGCTGCCCAATTCCTTTCCATCACAAGCAGCAGTCCTATTACGAACAGATTTAAATCGGGAGTGGCAATGCATCAGCTCTACAGGTGTATTATTGAGAACATGTGGTGAGATAAATGAACACAAAGGGTTGGAGTATACCTAAGCCTTTCAATGTTTTTATGAATTATACAGATTAAAGATACAAGAATAAAAAATAAAAAAAAACTACAAAAAACAAGCAGATATGACAAGACCCTGCCCGTAAAGCTTTCTGCAACAAGCTCTCTTTAAATTGGGAAGTGACTTAACCAACATTCCTCGTTTATAGGTAAAATTTGAGTAAAACTGCCCCCCCTCCCCTCTAAATTTTCATAACATAGAAAATAATTAAGTTATCAAAATAAAAGATATATTAGAGCGTGTGATCCAGCACCAAGGGACCTACGTGCTGGAATTATTCTGCAGTGCTCTACAATTGTATGGGGGGAGGGGGGAACGACAGTACAATAGGCATCAACCAACATTATTATGGTCTAATGATCAAAAATATAGACCGACCAATGCAAACGTTAAGGAGCAGAGATCTAGCTATTGAATCTATTTTATACAAATTGCTTAGTTAGATAGCCAGTGAGCTTACTGGAGGAGCATGCTATAGACCAGTGATGGCGAACCTTTTTGAGCTCGAGTGCCCAAACCGTAATACACGCCAATTTTTTCCCCCTCAAAGTGCCAAAACGGCAATTAAACCTGAATACGGAGGTTTAAGTTTAGAAAAAACAACTCATACAGTCGTCCGAACTAATTAACATCTGTGTGTGTGTATTAAGCAGTTTGTGTGTGTGCTCGGCAGTCTGTCTGTATGTGTATTAAGCAGTTTGTGTGTGTGTGCTCGGCAGTCTGTCTGTCTGTGTACTTAGCAGACTGCTGAATACACACATAGACTGCTGAGTACACAGACTGCCGAGTACACACACACAGACTGCTAAATACACACACACACACAGACGGCTAAATACACACACACACACACACACAGACTGCTGAGTGTACACACACACACAGACTGCTGAGTGTACACACACACACAGACTGCTGAGTGTACACACACACACAGACTGCTGAGTGTACACACACACACAGACTGCTGAGTGTACACACGCACACAGACTGCTGAGTGTACACACACACACAGACTGCTGAGTGTACACACACACACAGACTGCTGAGTGTACACACACACACACAGAGACTGCTGAGTGTACACACACACACAGACTGCTGAGTGTACACACACACACAGACTGCTGAGTGTACACACACACACACAGACTACACACACAGACTGAGTGTACACACACACACAGACTGCTGAGTGTACACACACACACAGACTACACACACACACACAGACTGCTGAGTGTACACACACACACAGACTGCTGAGTGTACACACACACACAGACTGCTGAGTGTACACACACACAGACTGCTAAGTGGACACACACACAGACTGCTGATTACACACACACACAGACTGCTGATTACACACACACACAGACTGCTGATTACACACACACACAGACTGCTGAGTACACACACACACACACAGACAGCTGAGTACACACACACACAGACAGCTGAGTACACACACACAGACTGCTGAGTACACACACACAGACTGCTGAGTACTACCACACACACAGACTGCTGAGTGGCCACACAGATAGCTACACACAGAGACTGCTGAGCACACAGACTGCTGAGTACACACACACACACAGACTGCTGAGTACACACACACACAGACTGCTGAGTACACACACACACACACAGACTGCTGAGTACATACACATAGACTGCTGAGTACACACACAGACTCCTAAATACACACACACACTGCTGAGTACATACACAGACTGCTAAATACACACACACACAGACTGCTGAGTACAAACACAGACTCCTAAATACACACACACTGCTGAGTACACACACACAGACTGCTGAGTGTACACACACACAGACTGCTGAGTGTACACACACACAGACTGCTGAGTGTACACACACTGCATTAAGGGGTACAGTGTATGTGTGTGGGGTGATGTGTTTGTGTGTAGGGTGGTGTGTGTGTGGAGGGGTGGTGATCATGTGTGTGTGTGGGGATGTGTGTGTGTGTGTGTGGGGTGATGTGTGTGGCGATGTGGGGTGATGTGTGTGGTGATGTGTGTGGTGATGTGGGGTGGGGTGTGTGTGGTGGTGTGTGTGTGGGGGGTGATGTGTGTGTGGTGATTGTGTGTGTGGTGATTGTGTGTGGTGATGTGTGTGTGTGGTGATTGTGTGTGTGGTGATTGTGTGTGGTGATGTGGGGTGGTGTGTGTGTGTGGTGATTGTGTGTGGTGATGTGTGTGGTGATTGTGTGTGGTGATGTGGGTGGTGTGTGTGTGGTGATTGTGTGTGGTGATGTGGGGTGGTGTGTGTGTGTGTGTTGATGTGTGTGTGTGTGTGTTTGTGTGGGGTGATGTGTGTGTGTGTTTGTGTGGGGTGATGTGTGTGTGTGTGTTTGTGTGGGGTGATGTGTGTGTGTGTTTGTGTGATGTGTGTGTGTGTTTGTGTGGGGTGATGTGTGTTTGTGTGGGGTGATGTGTGTGTGTGTTTGTGTGGGATGATGTGTGTGTGTGTGTGTGTTTGTATGGGGTGATGTGTGTAGGGCAGGGGTGCTGTGTGTATGTCGTCCCCCCTGCCCCCCACTGTTTTCTTTCCCCCATCCCTCCCTCCGTTTTCCCCCTCCCATACCTCCCTCTGTTTTCCCCCCTCCCATACCTCCCTCCGTTTTCCCCCCTCCCATACCTCCCTCCGTTTTCCCCCCTCCCATACCTCCCTCCGTTTCCCCCCTCCCAATCCTCCCTCAGTTCCCCCTCCCCCATACCTCCCTCAGTTTTCCCCCCTCCCAGACCTCCCTCAGTTTTCATTCCCCCTCCCCTCCTACCTTGTAGTGTGGCCGAGCGCACCGCGGAGCTCAGTTTCCTGTACCCGGCGGACAGGAAGTGCTCTCTCTGTGAGCACTTCATTTCCGTCCACCCGGGTACAGGAAACATAAGTTCCTGTTCCACGGCGCGCTCGGCCACACTAGACAGAGTGCCTGGCAGGAGGGAACGCAATGTGCTATGCGCTCACCTGCTGCCGGTCACTCCGGCTTTGCGCCCGCCGGGCCGGTGCGGCCTAAGGCGGCCACTTGTGCCGCCTTATGGATGCACCAGCAGAGCGCACCCTCCCTCCCTCCGGCGACCTATGGCCGCGTGCCCAAAGAGGGGGCTCAGCGTGCCACCTGTGGCACGCGTGCCATAGGTTCGCCATTACTGCTATAGACAGTGCAGACTGTCAGTGTCCCCACAGAATTGGAAAGTGCCTATATCGTAAACACTTGGTGTGCCTTGAAGACCACCGTCATGAAGGTGCACTAACCCCAGTCCTTAAACTTGTTTAATATAATCCAGCATAAGCCTTTCAATTAAATGGAATAGAGCAGGTGATATTTTTGAAAAATACTTGAAAAAGACCCGGCAGGGTCGAAACGTTGATCGATTTCAATATGCATCCTATTGATTCATAAAGCACTACTTTCACTATTTTGAAGACCTGCGAGTGCATCCTGTTTTTTTATCTATTCTACATATTGGACGATTGTGGCTACAGCACCCAGGCAAGATTTTTCTTTCATCTTATATTGGAAGGAGAGTGCGAAGGCTCTATGGCTATATATATATGTAAAAAACAGATAAAATCCGTATCTTGTAATACCTTTTTTATTGGACTAACAGAATTTTTTAATGACAAACTCAAATATTGTTCACAAATCTGTCTAAATCTGTGTTAGTGAGCACTTCTCCTTTGCCGAGATAATCCATCCACTTTACAGATGTGGCATTTCACGATGCTGTTTAGACAGTATGATTATTTCTTAGGCTGCCCACAATAAAAGGTGGAATCACTCAGTATCTGGTTCTTTGAGTTCAGCTCATGAAAAATGGAGGCAAAAACAAAAGTGTTTTGTTTATAATTTTGTCCAGTGTGTATGTGTGTTATATATATATATATATATATATATATATATATATATATATATATATATATATATATATATTTTTTTTTTTAAGACATTTCCTTTTATTAAAAGTAATTTTTTCAAAATAAACAATTGACAATATAGGACTTGCAGGTCCTTCACTTCGTAACAATGGACACACAGGTCCTACTGTACACATGTATTTGTAAATAGGAACTATGAAAACATCATATAGATTGTGCTGCACATGTTTTCTGCTAAGTACATTATTACTCTGTGTTTCTTAATATGCTGATAATATGGAGCAAGATCATGAAAAGGGAACAAAAAAAAACAAACAAAAAAGATTGATAGAGATGTCCTCTTAACCTGTGCTTGACTTCTATGAATAGGGAAGCACGGTGTAGAGAGGGTGCCCACACCCGCTTTCTATGGTTTCACATGCATGTAAGAAAAGCCAGTTGTCATTAAATAAAGAAAAGTAAAGTTGCTGCATAACCCACAGAAGTGTCAGTTATGGTTGCACCCAAACTAAAAAAGATATCATGGTTTTAAGGGTTGCCAGTTTATTACCACTACCCTTCCATTACAGTGAAACCCACACCAGGTCAAAAAAACTCAACACTGACTTCCTTCCAGCACCTTTATAAAGTTACCAGCTAGCCAGTATGGTTAGAGATTACAGAGAGTAGAAACTAAAATGTAAAGGCTGCACACTGAGGGGTGGATTACTAGTGAAATGTAAGAACACTTCTGCAATTATTGATCGTATTCACCAGTTTGAAAAATGGATCTTGTAAACCAGGGACACTGGAAAAGCAGGCGCCTAGCAGTGAAGAAATACAAATCCCACAAGGCTTTGCATCAGTGCCAGGAATATGTGGTTCTACAACAGATGGGAGATCTGAATATTGACCAGCCCTTCTTCGATATTCCTATTATAACTCTTAACTGCATTTTTAAATATTTAAGTAATTTGTATAAAGCCATGGATTAACGAGGAACAAATATATTCTGAGCTCATGAAAATGAAGCAAGTTAGCATGTGATTGATGGGGTTGACTGCAATTCAGGTGCTAGCTATATTTCATACACATGGT
Organism: Pelobates cultripes; assembly: GCA_933207985.1. Lineage (NCBI taxonomy): Eukaryota > Metazoa > Chordata > Amphibia > Anura > Pelobatidae > Pelobates > Pelobates cultripes. The sequence goes on from OW240912.1 coordinate 68,050,621, forward strand.
GCAATTGAGCTGCATTAGTTAAGCACTTAACTGTAGCGTGTGAGCAATGGTCAGTGTCTTTGCTCATCACACTCTTTCAGTTCCTGTTGCCCCGGGAACTGAAACAGGGGGGAAACCCCAAACTAAATTCACACGACCCAACGAGAAAAAAAAATAGCATTCTGTTAATAGGCAGAACTCATATTCTGCCATAAAGGGCAAATCGTGCCAGCTACTGCTGTTGTCTAGAAAACAGAAAACATATAAACACAAACTGCAACGCTTCCTCAAACCTGTCCTACTTTCTAAAGTATCATGTTATGAGCAGAAATAGAAGGAAGGTCCGCCTCTATAGCAACAGGTCTTTAGTGCAGATGCTCTGATGTGCAAAACACTGCTTATATTTTGACTGTCAAAATAGGCACATAGATATTTAAAGGGACACTCTAGACCCATAAAAGCACTTTAGCTTGCTGAAGTGCTTTATGTGTGAAGAGTATGTCCTCTTTTTCATTGTACAAAAAGTGCAGATTTAAAAAAATAAAAATAAAAAAAATCTTGTACTTTTATAAATTATTCTTGTTATACCCCTGGCTGTCAGCTGGTTACTTCCTGATTGCTCAGCGGAGCTAAATTCAAGAGGCAGACAATTGAGCTGCATTCGGAAGTCTGTGATCGGACAGCCACAGAAAGTCTAGGCCAGGTTAGAGACATGGGCTTGCAAAGCTTCAGACAAGACATCTACAGCTTTTGCAAGCTGTTTTTAGATAAACCCCCTATGAAAAAAATGCATAATTAAATGAATGCATGTTGTCATTGTGAGTGCGTCTACTAAACATTGATTTTTATATAATTTTTGTATACGGACAATGGATAGTCCCCCTAATCACATGGGATTATACACCAACTACTAAATTGTTGCGGAATAAAAAAAAAACATTGCAATATTCAGGATAAAATAGCCACGTTGTGTAGCCACATTGTAGAATTTCTGCAAAAAATATTGCAATATTCTGTATAAAATAGCCAAGTTGTGTAGCCACATTGTAGAATTTCAGCAATTCAGTATGCTTTTTTAGCATACAATATACAATCTGATTTACAATTCACTACAATTTGGTCTTTAGTGTATACACAGTATAGTGTTTGTAGCAATGTAAGGAACGCAGTCTGCACTGACCATAAAGATAGTAATATTACAAGATGTACACAAGATGAAGATGAGCAATACTTATGAACATGTCAATTGATGCCTCCATGTGCCGCATATGAAGGCCACAAGGGTTTAATCACAGGGTGTTCTAATATTTCAATGACCCATCTGTGATGAAGCACTGCTTGGTAAAATGTGCTGTTTTGTTGAGAACTGTAGAGCAGGGGTAGGCAGTATATCAAGAGCAGAAAGGCTGCCATGCACATGTCCAGAGACAGAGGGAAAATAATCACACATTCGAAAGAATGAAGTTCCACTGCCAACTGCAATTATGAGGCTTTTATTTACAGAGCTCCTTGAGCAGCCTTTCTTCATGCGCCAAGTCTTAATATCAGTAAGGTCGAGCAGGGCACAGCAAGACTGGCACAGCACAAGCAAGAACAATAAACGCAAAACTAGTAGCTGTATCAGCTTTGCACGAAAAGGTGACTCACAGATGTAAGGAAGAAGGAGGTTAAAAAATATATATATCTGAAATGTAAAAAAAAAAAAAAATTACCTATAGGACAACGGCAATTCCATAATGGGTAAAGAAGGCTTAATTACCCTACTGAGGCATAAAGCAACATGAACCTCTGTAGACCATCTACTGTTGCTAAATAAATATTGTCTAATAGGTCTAATGATGCTAGAACCTAATGTTTTTTGCATCTTGTAGACACAATGGAAGAATCGTTTCTATGAGTTAATAAAATTAAAAATGAGACACCTCATACAAGGATGATCTCACACTGTATCACATCCACTCATAGGACAAGGTAAGCAGTGTATATGGTTTTATTTCTGAGATGATGCATGCCACAATGCAAAGACTGTCACTCCTAATAAATACAACATGTCACAAAGAGGTAATTTGTGCAATTATTCCTGGTAATGAATGGGCATTAAAACAGTGATCACCTCTGTGCTGTGTGGAGGCCCTAATCTCAGGCAGACCTGGCCATACATGCCTTGAGCTGCCTGACAGTAAGTGTTACACTCCTAACTGGTACTTGCTACCAGCTAAAGAGATGCTGTGCAGGACTATGATCCCCTACTAAACTAAGCATGTATGTTACTGAGCAGTCCTTACAGTAAAACATTCTTTTAACCCATAAACATTACTCTGACACTACAATAACCCCTATATTGCCAGAACACTGACATAAAAATACCATATAGTATAAAAGATAATTAAAGGTTAAATATGTATGAGAGAATCATGTCATTTCTGGGTTTTAAAGACATTATAAACAACTGGTACTTTGGCCTTGCATTTATTAGAATGTCTCCAGAACCCACCAATGGCATTTTCCCAAAACACATGGTTCTCAGTTAAATATTTAGGCAGACAAACAGATACAGGGTGAGAGATAGAGAAAGATAACTAGGTTTCCTAGCATTTCAAATGGCCAAAGAGGAACCCTTTAGACAAGAATAATCTATTTTAAGCGGGGTTAAGCAAACTATGATGAAGTGGTCATGGAGCCCTGCAATACACTTATACACCAAATGTTATCATTTGTGAAGTTCTCATACACTCATTACTATTGTGAAACATTGATATATCATATTATGACCACTAGAAGTTATTTTTGTAATAAATATTGTGTAGATTTATAAAACACAGTAAGGCGAAATTTCACTTTAATAATGGTTTTTCTTACTATTAATTGCAACAAAACTGATTTCCTGGAAAAGAAAGTCATCAGTCCAACAGTGCAAGCTATTATGTTAAATAATCGAGAACTTAACCCCTTAAATACACAACTTCTGGAATAAAAGGGAATCATGATGGAATATTTCCATCATTTGTGTCCTTAAGGGGTTAAAGGGACAGTTGAAGCACCAAACTAAACTTATTGAACATTTAAAGAGATTCTATATAGTGTTAGGAATACAAAGCTGCTTATGTCTACAAAGGGTTAAACTATAGTGTTCAGGGCAATTTTGTTTTCGTGTACACAACTTGTATCACAGGTTTATAACAGTGCATAGAAGTGACAAAAAACTAAATGATATTCCTACTTCAATCTAACAATGCTGTAGAACACTGTCTGGGATCTCTAGAATTGTGCATCTTAAAGGGGTACTGTCACTTCGTGTTTTATCCAATGAAGTAATTACAAGAGAAGTGGCAATTGCACTGTAACTTTTCTGGGCAGGAACCCAATGACATTCTTGCATTTTAAAAACAGACCCATTTCTTAAATGTAATATAAGATATACTAAACAAATCATACCCGAAACCCCTTCATTACACTCTCCTCAATGTCAAAGAGGTCTCCATCACACAAGACAGCAAACATGGGGTTAACAACCAATTTTGAGGAGAAATAACTCAATTCAAATATTACTAGTATTAAAACATTTGGTTTAAAAAAATAAATAAAAAAAATATATAAAATCTACATTCCCTTTCGTGCACCATCCTTATGTTAGAACTTATTTGTGTGTGTGTGCAGTGAGAAATTGTTATGACGTCTGTAAGTGACATGATTATAAGAATGAAAACTTTATTTTTTTTTTTGTAGCAGTACAACTACAAATCCCATTAACCTTTGCCAGCAATGTGACTTGCAGAAGTCCATTCAGGAGAGTTGTAGTATGCTGACAGCTGGAGGTGCGGTATCTGAAAACAAATCATTGCCATTTATTTAAAAACGCCAACATACTCCGCAGCAGCCTGTGGCGTGTGTAAGATTTATGTATGTAAAACATTTTTTTTTTTAAATGTGAATACAAGAAACAGACCTGTACAATTGTGATTTTTTTTTTTTTTTTAAGTCCAATTTTGTTTTTCCTGCTATCAAGAGAGACTACAAAACAGCCTGGGTGAGTGGAAACCAGAACAGCTCAGAGAATTGAATACTACCTCAAATCTCAGGGAGAGGTTTATTTTATTAGTTCTTAATAAATATCTTGCAGATTTCCTCAGGAAATACAGCAGATCACATGTAAAATAGTTTGGTACTGAAGTCAACAGTGTCAACATCTGAAATCTATTAGGGCAAAGCCACAGCAGGGAGATCAGCAGGCTGAAAAACTTCACTGCGCTGAGGCGGGGATGAGAAGGGAGGGTGGTGAGGGAAGGGGGGTTGGTGGAAGAGGGCAGGAGGGAGAGGGGGAATCTCACGGCCTTCCAAATTCTTCGAGAGGTAAAAAAGTCAGCCAAGGCGCAAAGAGAGAGAGAGAGATCCCACATCCTGCCGTGTGCTGCCAGCGATCTGAAGTACCCAGAGCAGAAAGAGGAGATTAATTCCATGTCTGGCCCCAGAGGGGAGGAGGGGGGTTGGGAAGAGAGGGCAGGGTAAGTGGTGCTGGCTTTATGCCACCCCTCCTTTCTCTTTCCTATCTCCCCCTTTCTTTTTTTTTTCTTTTTTAAAGACATGTTTCAATGCAGACAGAAGTAAACCCCAGCAGACAGCAGCTCACAGCCTGCCAGGGCTAAGCAGCAGCTGCACCATGTCTGACTCTACTATACAGATGTTTCTTGCAGAATCACTTCCACCTTCTCCCTTTTTAAAGGAGCAGCACATCTGGGAAGGAGGGGGGATGAGACGGAAGGTTAGCTGTAGGAGAAGGAGGGTGAGCAGATATTGCTGGATGGGAGCTGGAGCTTTCAGGGAGGGGGGGGGGGCAGGGGGGAGATGTACAGACTGCCAACAAACTGCATCTGAACAGGATAATAAATAGAGTCTGTCACCAAAGCCAAGACGTATATGATACAGTCTGACAATGGGGGTTTGCTGTGTGTCACTTGAGGTGTCTATGACCAAATATTGGATCAAATGCCTTGGAAGAGATAGAAGGGGCCACTATTTATGCCTTATAAGTGTAAAAATAAAATAAAAACTAAAATATATTTAACAGTGTATCAAATATAAATGTATAAAAGAGTTATTAAAATAATTCGAACGTGTAGAATTTTGTCTCCAACAAGATTTGTTCACAACGAGGAGGAAAAAAATAAATAAATCATACAGCAATCGCAGAGTTCCAAATAAATAAAAAAAAATACTATATTCAGATTGACTTATAAAGGATAAACGTGTACACACACACTTTATACAGAAAATGTATTTATTCATTCCATTTTATTATTAAATGTAGAAGATTATTCAGTCATGAAAGTACAACAAGTTGTCATCGACAGAATAAGAATTTAATTTATAGTGTGCTAGATGGCTAGCAAATGTAATGAGAATTTATATTGGAGTTATACTTCCCGGACATTTGGTACCGTGGACCTCTGTGCTTGCTCCTTCTTAACATGCAGTTCTACTATAATGCTGAACATATCATTTAGAGGCAAGTAGATGTACAAGCGGTCCATACACTACGCTGGCCATTTAGGACAATTCAGCTGTAGTCAAGCATAACGTTTAAACTAAACATTTTTGTGGCACATTCCCCGGCGCTCTGTATTGAAATATCTAAAATCTGACCTTGTCATCCACATGCTTTATGCATAATAGATCTCAATGTTTTTGTGTTAACACAAAGATATACAGTGTCCCTTCTCAAGAAAGAAGCGGCTACATACATAGCAAATTTGTTGTATGTGATCAGGGGAAATGAATGCTGTACAAGTCATATCAATACCTTGCTGATTTGTACAGGGCAAACTGTATGATGCACTGACTCAATAAGGACTGATAAAAGTCTACTTTACAGGACTAGATCTCAGTTTAAAAAAAGATGGTGTGAAGAAAAAAAACAAGAAAAAAAAACAGGATATACTCAAAATTAAAACTTGCTGCCACAAATTTATTATGGTGACTAAAAGACAAAACAAAATAATGTAGTTGGAATGCAAATTAATCTGTAATCAACCCTTAAAAGCAAATTCAAATTGACCACACAACAACAGTCTTAAAGCGGCTCGGTCACCCTATAAATGAACAGACTAAGCCCTCAATACATAAGGTATATTATATACACTATATGGAGAAAGGAATTGAGATTCCCCTCTTAATTAATGAATTCAGTTTCAATCAGACCCATTGCCACAGGTTGTATAAAATTCAGTACATAGCCATGCAGTCTGCAGTTACAATCATTTGCTAAACGAATGGGTCATTCTGATGAGCTCAGTGAATTCAAGTGTGGTACTGTGATAGGATGACACCCATGCAAAAAGTCTGTTCATTAACTTTCATCCCTGGAAGATATTCCAGCTTACTGTAAGTCAAGGCTCGACAAATACCAGGTGCCAGGTCACCATGGCTACTAGGATTTTGTCCTGGCGCCTGGGATTTGCTGGCCCATTTAGCCCCCGTTGGGGCCGGCTCGTAAAGAGCATGGGCTTACATGCGGTCGGCTGGTCAGCTCAGGAAGAGCACGGGCATGCAGTCTGTCAGCCTGCTGAGGGAGAGCATTGCCATGCATGCAGGCGGTTGGCTGGCCAGCTGAGAGAAAGGGTGGGTGTGTGTGTGTGTCAGTGAGTGCATGTGTTTAGGTGACTGGTACCCCTCCAATCACAAAGGAAAGGGGTTTCTACTCACCTTTTTCCCACCACGCTGTGCTGGTCTCGCCGCAGCTGGCCCTTTCTCCATGACTGTGAACATCAATCTTGATGATCTCAGCCAATCCAATGCTTTAAAATAGGAAAACTCCACGCTGCGTCAATCAGCATCTCCTCATAGAGATGAATTGAATCAAAGCATTTCTATGGGGAACATTCAGTGCCTCCACGCAGAGCACTATACAGCACTGACCCAAGATGCTCTCTAGAGGCCGTCTGAGTGACTGTCACTAGAAGTGCTACTAAGCAACAATGTAAATACTGCCTTTTCTCTGAAATGGCAGGTTTTATATTGAAAAATGTGCAGGGACAGGTTTAAACACAAGACTACACAACTACATTAAGCTGTATACTATACATTAAGCTGCAGTGGTTCTGGTGACTATAGCGTCCCTTTAAGAATTGCATATTTTACATTCAAAAGCCTGACTCCTAACTTTATTTGCTGGCTCCTAGATTCCAAGCAAATTTGTCAAGCCCTGCTGTAAGTGGTATTATCAGAAAGTGGAAGCGCTTAGGAACAGCAGCACTCAAAGCAGAAGACCACCTAACGTCACAGCATGCTGTCACCGAGTGCTGAGGCACATGGTGCGCAAAAGTCACCAACACTCTGCCGATTCCATAGCTGAAGAGTTCCAAACTCCAACTGGCATTAATATAAGCAAAACAACTGTGTGGCGTAAGCTTCATGGAATGGTTTTCCATGGCCGAGCAGCTGCATGCAGGCCTCACATCAACAGGGACATTGCCAAGCATTGGATCGAGTGGTATAAAGCATGCCACCACTGGACTTTGGAGAAGTGGAAACGTGTTTGGCAGTCTGATGGGCAAGTCTGGGTTTGGTGGGTGCAAGGATAAGGTTACTAGTCTGACTGCATTGTGCCAACTGTATAGTTTAGTGGAGAAGGGATAATGGTATGGGGCTGTTTTTCAGGGGATGGCCTAGGCCCCTTAATTCCAGTGAATCAAAATCTTAATGGTTCAGTATACCAAGACATTTTGGACAATGCTATGTTTTCAACTTTGTATGCTGGAATAGAAAAGGGCTTTCCCCAAACTGTTTCCATAATGTTTGATCCCATTCCATCTCATTTTCCTTTTTTAATTTTTATCTGATTATTTAGGTCTTTGTGGATTATGCCTAGCATTGGGGAGGAATAGGGCAGCTCCTTTCAATTATTTTATTTTCAAAATATTGCTTGCCAGGACTAAATTTTCACTTGTACTTGGCTAGTGGCGAGGGAAAAGTTTGAGCCGTGCATTTACACACTGCTACCCACATTTGTACATACACATACTGACCAACATACACAGAAACACATTCTCTTTATGTGTGTATATACACCATTTATTATTGTATTTAAATGGGGGGTGACACCATTTTGGGACATTTATGACTATTGTTGCATGGCCTCAATGGTCAAAAACCTAGCCCACAGGCCAACAGTAGGAGCTTGACCTTCCTCCTCCCTTTTTTGCCTTTTCTTGATTGCTAGTTATATTAGGACCCTCGTTACATATGTTTTTAGATTTGATATTGATTAAATGCAAATGTGCTGTTACAATAAAATTGTTTAGACCAATGGTACACCGCATGCATGCACCACAGAGTCTACAAAGGGAGACACCAGCTATTATTACACAAGATAATGTAACATGAAGTATGAGTGTTACTTAATGAAATATAGATTTACATTAAGAATTGTAGATGCATGGAATGTCATTCCAACAGAGGTAGTTTTCAAGAAATACTGTGATTGACACATTGCTGTCCTGAAAAAAAAACAAAAAACTATAGAATAAAGCACATACATTTTGGAGAAGGAATAAGCAGACTATATGGCTCATTTGCGTTTATCTGCCTTAAAATTTTAAAATGTTTCTATGCAATAGAATAGTAAGCTGTTAAGCCACTAGATAATGCAGCAAAAAAATGTTGCACTTCATGACCTGCCATTTAATAGCCAGAAACTGTTTCCAAGGATAGGCTGGAGATTTGTCAAGGCAAAACACGGAGAGTGCTAAATAAGCAGCAATCACCATGGAAACTAAAAGAACACCTGTTAATATTTAGCACTTTGCACCCAGAATAACACCTGTTTTGCCTTGAAGAATCTCTAATTTGACCTCCCTAATAAAGTAACACTGTCATCGATTCACACCTTTATAATCAATTTTTATCACACATAGCTGGGGCTGAAGATAATTTCGGTGAACAGTAAAGGCAGATAACCGAGAAAACACGCTTACACAAAACCCTGCCATATTTGATAGCACAAATGGATCAGACGGAAGACTATTTTTATACAGCGGAGCACACATAAATCAACTAACCAGGCCGACAATATTTGTGTCCCTTATACTGGGGTTTCTGAGTACCGCATAAATCATGCAGCCTGCGTCATATGCCTGGCTTTTGGTTTGGTGTTTCTCTATCCCGTATATAGGTGACAGCTTCCAGATATAGGAATGAAGTTACAAGAAAGCAATGGTCAGAGTGGTGTCCCAAGGACTGCTGTCTTCAGGAAGCTTCCACTGTTATTTTAAGACTTATAGTTTCAGTCTCACGAACCTTTTTAAAAAGGTATTCAGTGGGGAAGGCGCATAAAAATAATCTAACGATGGATCCGCAAACCACATAAGTATGTGTAAAGAAATTAAGCACACGAAATACTGGAACTGTTATGTGCTTAGCATGCATCAAGCATTTGCATAATTGGATGTTCATAAGATTTCTGCAGGTTCCATTTTGTAAACTATACAATGTCTCCATGTCTAGAATGGATAAAGAATTGGATAGGTTAACTCAAGGGTGTAATTTTTTGAGTACCGTTCTAAGTGACAGCTTAATATCAAACCTATATGGACCAAAATAGTGTTTCAAAGTAAAGAACGTGTAAGACATTCCAGAAAGCAATCTGCAAGATGCATTCCTCAAGATCCTTGATTTAAATTGGCAAAAAACATACCTAGACTTACATTTCAAATGTATCAAACTGATGCCATGAACGCAAGTAAGGGATAAATTGGTTTCAGGCTTACATAACAATTTCAGGACCACATTAATACACAGGATGTGCAAGACACACAATATTTGCAAGCAAGTGGCACAGTCGCCTTCCAATTTCAAAATTTTTACATTTTCACTTGTGCATGATCTACAATTTTAGAAATGGGTTGGTCACTAAATGTGGAGAACACTATCTTATGCTGGGCCTGTTTGTAGCTAACGCAGTAGTTAATTTCTGGAATCCAGGTCAATACCTCAGTTTGACTGATATTTTGTTTAGCTTGTGTGACGAACAGAACCTCGCCATGGGCTTTTGGAGGAGCCTGTTTGACACCCTCCTGCCCCAGGACTATGGCCCCTGCAATAGACCTGGCTAAAATACTTTAAAAAGACTGTTCGTGCAATTGGGATTATATGGTTCTGTTCCCGAAGAGCCGCACAAACCAGAGACCACACGGGAGCTTGTTGAACCCTATTAACACTTAGTAACGATTCTAATTGTCTGTTTGGGTGGCCGCTGTTCGCATGAACAACCACGAAGTTGCGGCCATCTTGTTTGCATGAACGCAGGCAGCGATGTTTGGTTGTACAGTTCCTGGAACTAAAATCGGACTAGACCGACCGCAAGCCCCGATTCTCTGGAACTGTTTTGGGCATGGGACTATGCGTGCGGTCTGTCAAATAAATGACTTCCAGGAAATTCCTGAACCGATCTGGGTGAGTTTTGAATATGTTGGTCACCCAGATCGGGGCTATCAGGGGATGTAACTTTTGTGGTGGTTTTATGTGTTTAACCCCTTAAGGACACATGACATGTCTGACATGTCATGATTTCCTTTTATTCCAGAAGTTTGGTCCTTAAGGGGTTAAATGTATTTTTGAGGTTTTATAAAAATGTTTGTTTTTGTGTCTGGAGATAATTCAGTTTAGTTCAGTTCATGACTCAATTATCTCCCAAGTACAGAGGAGGGATTAGCCTATTATATGTGGGAATGTCCTGGATCTGAGAGCCAATGTGATTGTGTATTTGTTTCTACTGTGGATTACTCTCAGGTCTAGGGGGGAGTGCCCCTTGCATGGGGACTTACATAAAAGGCCAGTTGTGGCTACCAATAAACCAGTTCCTGCTTACCCTCAACATAGAGTCATTTTGTGTGGGGGAAACAGCTGTATATACCATGGGGATTGCTATATCACTATACACCCCTGAGATTATAATCACTTGCTCTTGTAAGAGCAGCCTGCTTTGCTCTCTGGACTAAGAGAGGTCTACCCACTGGAAGCTGGATGCTGGTCTTGGGGCCAGGGTGGGTGGAGGACAGCGAGACCCCAACCAAGCTGTACCGCTGGTAGTGGGGACTACAGTGCTGATCGGTGTCTGGTGAAGTGCGGGAAGTACTCAGTGAGCACTAGCAGCATCGATTAGCGGAGGCACCCGGTCAGGGTGCCAGGCGGTCAGTCACAGCTTGACAAAAAATACGCAGAATTGCTATATGAGCTTGAAAAATGTGACACTATGCATGTCTATTAGTTTCTGAATATGGACAGATGGACTTATTATTGGCATGTGACACTGCACAAATTCTATTGGTTACAGCAAAATATGAAGAAATGATTCCATGAGACATTTATCAAAACGGCCTTGGAAGACTAAGAATAACAGCATTATAGAACATGATTACAATTTCCAGCCATGTGATGCCATGCTAGCTGGCATAAAACAAAAGTAAATAAAATAAATAAATAAAAGTGGCCTTTTTAAGAGAGGACAGATTTTTCTTAAATAATGTATTCTGATTTTTTTTTTTTAACCAGTTTAACAATGAACAGAAGCACAGGGTACTTTTTTTTTAGAGTGAACGCAATACATTTTAGAGACAGAATACTCAAAACCAGAGTTAACTATTCTTCACTCATTCCCGGAGGAAACAGAATGCCATCATTGGTTAACAGAAGAACAGCTATCTCTGCAAATCATGCTTCAAATCAGCCAGCCACTAAAAAAAGACATTTGGTATTCAAGAGTAACCAAGAGATAAACCAGATGCTGCAAAAATGACAGTCTGAGGATTAAAACTTGGAAAAATAACCATCACAAATGAGTTGCCCACTCATGCTTTACTCTTTCCCACTAATCATAACATGAGAATGACAAACTTATTTTCCTTTATTTCCACATCTTCACAAACTTTTTGCTAGCGTAGATCACAATCATTTATCAGGAGTGTGCTACATTTGTAGGGCACGTTTTCAAAAAATCTACATTCCCACTGTGTTGCACTTAAATATGTTGCTTAAAAGCTGGACAAATAAATGCCCAGATCGTAAGCCAAAACTCAGATTAAGGAACAGTGTGCACAGCAAAACACAGTTTTATATTTTACAAGGCTACTTAAAATCATCTATCTCAGAAAACAAATAAGGGGGTTCAGTTCCACCATATGGCCATATTGTGGTTAAGCCCACAACTACTTCACAGTACCACCATAAGGGTGAGTCCTACAGTAATTTTAACATGAGAAAAATTACATAGTGCTAAATTACCTAAAGTGTATTTAATTAGTACGTTGTAAGAGCATTGCGAATATATATCATGAAAAAGGAAAGTGATAAACAATTGAAAACAGTGTCATAACTAAATTATTTTTTGTATATACAGTATTCACAATGCACATCATATATCTATTCAACATAAAATAAAAGTTATTATTAAAGTGCCACTGCTATACAAAACCTTCTCAAATCTACCTCTTAAACATGCTGTCCCCATACTTCTATAAACTGGATAGGCCTATTAGAATACACAATTTAATAACTGCCAAATGTAGCATTGCAGGTATGTGAAAGCAAAAACAAATACCAACGATAGCCGAGGTGATTGAAAGAATAAACAAAACTCAACTATATGAAGCCATGTCCCATAGAATGGACGGTAGGGAGGAAATGCATGAATCTATATGGGCAAAATTGCTTTTATTGACACGAAGACTTCAGAATGGTGGGAAAAAAATCATTATATGTTTCGGGAGACATTGGTCTAGCCGCAGTAGGTACCCAGACAGGTGCATCCCGAGGAGCTCCAGTGACAGCACCGGTATTTATATATTCTTTATTCCATTCCTTTTTAGTTTTCTTTGATAGAAAAATTTTCTTAGAAGTATGTGTTACAGGGTCACATTCCTGTATATACGAGTTAGATCACATGCATCTGACAAGGTTTATTGGAGACGTGTTATAAATTGAACATAGAGGACAGAGGAGCATGTATTGGCTCCCTATAGGTTATCCTAGGACTACGGCTGTGAGCATAGTTAGAGACCTAAGACGATATGAAGTAGTGAGAGGAATAACAAAAAAACATTTCTGATATTGGCATGTCTGTATATACATCTTAAGTGTTAGGACTCCTGTGATATCAGTTGATCCTCTGTATGATAACTTTGCTGTACTGCAGATGTTCATTTGTGTGTTTATGTAAATGAAAAATAGGAAAAACAAAATAAATTCTTTTTTTTTTTTAAACTATACTTTCCTGTATTCATCTCCAAAAGCACGGGTCCCCATTAACCACACTTCGGATTAAATTAATATATATAATAGCCATCCGGCGATTTCACCTTCCAGAATTCACTAAATCTGCACTCACTGACATGTGCAAGACTACAGAATTGAGTCTACAGAGAATCTAATGAGATCTTCCATAGATAATCTTGTGCCGTAGTCCTCTATTGTGCATCATGCAAGATGATGCCCATTCCCACCAGCTATTGCAAATGACGGCTCATGGGATAGAGCTGCTGAAACTCTGCCGTTTGCCAAAGACTGGAAATTACATGAGGCAAAGCAGTCCCCTACTTTGTCTAATGTACATCTTTAAAATTAAAAAAATAAACGGAAAAAAAAATACACCAGTCAAAAATAGCTTTTCATAAAGATTCTATCTTTATGAAAAGCTCAAAAGGGACAAAGCTGCTTTAAAGTTATAATTGGGGAAATATAAAATATTGGATTCCTATTAGTTGGGTTGAAGTAAGCCAAGGCCTGTGTAAAAGTTTTGAATACAGAAACAGGCTTTCTGTCTACTAGACTCCCAGAGGAGGCACGGTAACAGAAATAAATTGGACAGCCAAGTGGCACAGAGCACTTTTCTTAGCCCCACCACAGCAAATAGGTTTATCCAGACAGGAGCTGATGCATTCCATTGTTTAATGCATTATACAATCTAAATAAAAATGTATGTAAAAATTATAAAATTCATTTAAAAAAAATTACATTTCATGTTTTTGCATTTATTACAAAACTAAATAGTTTTTACTTTTTGCAATGAATTCTCACCATAGTTATCCAACCAATTATGATGCACACCTAATAATTTCCTAGCACTACTGAGCTCATCTCTTTCAGCCAATGAGCTAAGCCCTGCTCTGCTTGAGAATTTCCAGCTCTCTGAAATTACCAGCACATATGGGAAGCGGTGCATGGGTTAGGGGTCATCATAACCACTCCAGCAAGCTGTAGTTATAATGGTGACTAGAGTTTTCCTTTAATAAAAAAAGCTGAAGACAAATCCCAAAATTATAGTTCACCAATGGAAGAGTTTCTAACAGTAGTTATCTATGACCAGAAATCTAGTCGGATGTGTTGTCAATAGAATTTGACCAATGGTGGCACTTGAAGGTTGCTAAATAAATCACTGGTGAATGGCACATAGAACAAACAACATTCCAACCAGACATGTTTATTATTACATACTATATCCCATGAAAACCATAAGAATTTTGGGAACATCAGGAACTCATTTATCTCGTAGTCATTTTGCCCTGATCGGTCTGTCTACTACAGTAAATGGACAACCATATTTTTGATAACCAACAGCATCCTAACTGATTTTAGGATGGCTCAAAATGAAACATGCAAGAGACTGCTTTACTGACTCTTAAACATTACTAGTGGTCAATGGCAATATTTTGTGCAAAGGGAATAATTTAAACTTAAAAACAACAAGCATCTTAAGTAAATCATCACGTTTAGGATCTATGATTAACTATCCCATAATGTGGGCCATTGCCAAGGGGCTCCCTGCTATATAACATCAAGCTGTACGGCACTTAGAAGCGGTTGGATACTGTAAACAGCTGCCCGAGTAACATTATCATGTGCACACATGCTTGTGCATGCGCTGGGGATTACACGCCTGTTATTCTGCACTTTTAAATCTTTCACCATTACAATTGCAATTCAGTGCTGCTAACAGGCAGCATGGCAGTTACTCCGCAGGATTTATGTTAGCAAGAGAAAAGGCATAATCTCTGGAATTTCACATACATATTCCATCATTATAGACGTATGATTGAATACTTAGTCTGAACTGGTGAATACAGGATAGCTTTATATCAAGCAACATACTATGCAAAATAATAACAGGTTTCAGGTAAGTCTTTACTTTCAGCATTTTGTGATTTCAAACGAGCTCGATATCCACATAGGTCACATTTCTTTCATTATTTTGTGCCTTGCAAGATTACTTTTTTCCCCACGTAGATATACTGTGGGAGTTGTGTATAAAAGAATCTTATGAAAATGAAGCAAACATGGAAAAGGTGCATAGCCAATGCAATGTGCTTGCTGGTTCAAATTTTTTCCCCATGGTTACATCCCAACTTTTCAGAACATTATTATTATTATGATATTTATATAGCGCCATCAAATTCTGCAGCGCTTTACAATGGGTGGACGAACAGACATGTAGTTGTAACCAGACAAGTTGAACACACAGGAACAGAGGGGTTGAGGGCCCTGCTCAATGAGCTTACATGCTAGAGGGAGTGGGGTAAAATGACACAAAAAGGTAAGGATAGTATTAGACTAATGACAGTTGCAGAAGAGGAATCGGTCAGGAGCTATTAACAGTTTAATTGATACGCTTTTATGAAGAAGTGGGTTTTTAACGATAGAGGATATACATATCCTCTAACAATTCAGATACCGGTCACTCTACACAGCTTGTAAATTCTGCTTGGAATGTTTAACTTAATCTTTATTCACATCTAAATTAGTGTGTCTTTAGCAAGAAGCTAGATTGGAAACCCATTCGTAAACAATTTGGTCTTATTTGCGATTATACACTTACATGAAAATTGTACAGCCTAAAGTGTTGCAGAATATGCTGGCACTATGTAAATGCCAATAATAATAATAGCATGTTATATTAAGCTGGCCATGCTGAAGACCAAGTGTCACGTGGTGGTATACTCCTGCATTTCTGTCACTTTAAATCAACAGGCAACTGTAAAAATGTTATTCGCTTACATGTTGTGAGACTAGAGAAGAACAACCAATAAGGTGGGGTGTGAACCAGGCAGTAAACTAGCAATGAGCACAATGTTATAGAAACACGCTCTCATGGGCAAATGTGCCTTTAGTAAACATATCCCAAATATCTGGGAAGTCAGAAAACTGTCCCAAACTGTGACTGATCGACCAAAGTCAGACTGGTGGGAAGTACACAACAGCTTGAAAGACAATGAAGAGAGAGCAAGAATAAAACAGGAGGGGATGGGCTGTGGTGACAAAGTCTATAGAAATCTTTGTGTTTGAAATAGTGCAGCAAATGGGTTTATTAATAAAGAAAATAAAATAGCTTTGGACAAATAGAAGTATTTCGGCAAAGTTGTGGACTAAAACCATTATTTTATCATAACCTTTGTCAAGAACAGAGAAGTGTTTCTCAAACCAGTTCACACAAACCACTAACAGGACAGTAATCCCCGCACTGTCTTAGGTAAAGATTAACTTTAACAGGAGAATTGACACATACCGCCTAATAACATACATATCGCCTGTGTGTATTCTGCCAAAAATATACATATGCAACGATACTGCTTTAAAATATGATAGCTATTCACATTGGCAGCTCAATTATTTCCATCAACGACTTACGTACAGTGGATCAGTAAACAAAAATAAATGGCTTTGCTAGCAATCAGGAGAGATTTTACCTTTGCATCTGGAATGGCTGACAGCAAACATATTAATAGCCATGAGTTGCAGCATCCGTGTGCTGCCAATTGGGGATGGACTATGCTGTAGAAGAGCCTGGAACTCTCTAAGAACTTTCTCTGCCACCACGTGGAAAGTTTCCATCCTGAAACATACAGATTTGGTCATATTAGAGCATAGGCAATAAAAACCATGGGAGATTGGACAGATTTGCATACAACACATATTAGAAGAGACAAAAGGTGTAAAATAGATAGGCTTAAGGGAGACAGAGTTCACCTGTGCCACTGCCTAAGAAAGATGACCATTACTATGCGAAACTGGACCCATCCATAACGGCAGTCCAGAGTTGAAATGTTAAACAAGTGTTTCCTTTGCAAATGATGCAAATGGTGTGGCCACATCGATGAGGAGTGGCTGGTATGCAATTAGGCACAGAAAGTAAGAGATCCATGACTGGATTGCCCCTAACAATAAGATATGATAAAAAGTAAATTCCAATCTTACCCTAGAAGCTGCAAGACGTATCCTCAGTTGTAGGCTTAGTATTTCAATATAATCTGTGCTCATGACCAACTAAGATTTCAAATGGACCTTTATTTCACCAAATCAGCAAAGTGATGATGTTTCAACTCCCCAGGGTCTTTTATTTTTTGATGAACTTCAAGATACATGGCTTCAGGTGCTCACCACTACTACAACCACACTGGTGTTCAGTGACAAACAAGTGACTGGAGCATCCATGGACAATTTGATGAAACAAAGGTCTAATGAAAATCTTAGTGTGTTTCAGGAGAAATTTATATTGGAATATTCTATAAACTTCCGGTGAGTCATAAGACTATGCAAGACTGGTGCATGCTCAGGAGTGTCTCCTTTTCTCTGCCATACCTGAGCTTGTTTAGGATACTTTGTAATGAGAAATACAGTGGGCAAGTATTACTACAAATGTATTTTGACATACATTTTATCATGGTATTTAAATGTAATTGCTGCCCAGCTGACAAAGGGCCACACTACTGATCCATCTCACAATTTACATATTTCAATTAAGATATTTCAGTATTAATTAAATGCATATTAATAAAGATATTTTACAAGTTCTTCTATATTCAATGTAGAAAAGAATTAACATAAATCTGCACACCCAGAGAAAAAAAATGACCTGCAACCATGACAAATAAAATAAATAGAAATTCATTACACACGAAACCACACTACGAGAAAAATGGTAATTTCACCATGTTATGACCCATTCATTCAATCACAGACACTTAATCATACTTCTTGGGCTACATGCAACTCTGACTGCCAAAGTCTGGGCTGTATATATTACTTCATCTTTTTGTTGGGTCTACCAGTAGAAAATAGGTCAACATATGATTAAGCCAGAGACTAGGCTGGCTGAGGATTGTGGGAAGTCTTACTAAAGAACATTTGCACTTCCAAAATTAGTCATCCTTTTGCACAAGTCAAGTGTTAAGACCAATTTTCCTTTTCTTGTCCAAGTCTAGTATGTCATTTTCTTCCTGACATGGCATTTGATAATAAAGCAAGTCATATACATGAAACCCCAATTCATTATCATCTATATCATAACATTTATTCAGACCTAGTACAAAATAAAACAAGACAGAACCTAAAGGTAACTGAAGCTGAAACAGAATGGGGCCTATTAATTAAAACTCATTTGTATTGAACTGAAGACAGAATAACAAAACAACATTAGGCAACAATATGTAATTTGTAAAAGTTTTCGACTCTGCTATAATCATATTTTGGATATTTTAGCCTACATTTCAGTTAAAATAACATCTTTTAAGAGAATATGTGTGATATTATGGTGTGAGATACGTGTTTTAATGTACAGAAGGCATAATGGAGACAGCAGGTAAAACGAACAGTAGAATGTTGTTTGCGGGACCAGAGAGCATTGGAAGGCCCGCTTCTGACATTTAATTCTAATATTCTGCTAAGTGGCTTACAATGGACACATCAACTACTAATGCACGGATGACTAAATCAGCTTCAGGCTAGTGAACGCACACCAATACTGTAGATCAGTTCTCGAGAGCTCTGCTGGCCACTGGCAATTGTCGAGTGAGAATTCAGCCCCGACAAATGAAGGTACCAGGCTTGCAATGAAGAGTAAATTTTAACACCATGAAAGCAGCATTTGAGTTTAAATGTTAACCCCTTAGTGACCAGACCGTTTTTCAATTTTCTTACCGTTAAGGACCAGGGCTGTTTTTACATTTCGGCGGGGTTTATGTTTAGCTATAATTTTCCTCTTACTCAGTTACTGTACCCACACATATGTTATCCCGTTTTTCTTGACATTAAATGGTCCTTCTAAATATACCATTATTTTCATTATATCATATAATTTACTATAAAAAAAAAAAACATAAAATATGATGACAAAAATGTAATAAACACTTTTTCTAACTTTGACCCCCAAAATCTGTTGGACATCTACAAGCCCCCAAAAAATATGTGCTAAATAGTTTCTAAATTTTGTCCTGCATTTAGAAATACCCAATTTGAAAGTTATAGGGCTACAAGTACAAGTAGGACATTGCTGTTTCAAAATATAGGTTTGTAAAATTTATCAATAGTGACATTGTAACACTTATCTGTCATAAATCTCTTAACACCTCACATGTACATTTTTAGTAGACAACCCAGGGTATTCAATATGTGGTATGTCCAGTCTTTTTTTAGTAGCCACTTAGTCACAAACACTAGGAAAATTTTGTATTTAAATTTGATTGTGTGTTAAAAATGCAAAAAAACTATTATGAACACTAACTTTGGCCAGTGTTTGTGACCAAGTTGCTACTTAAAAAGACTAAACATATCCCATTTGCAATACCTTGGGTTTTCTTCATTTGCAAATAGTATGCCATCATGGGGGTAATTCTCATTCCTGGGCTACCATACGCTCTCCAAGGCAACATAACCAATCTGGCGAGTTTAAGTGTGAAAAAACTGAAAATCAAGCCCTGTAACTTTCAAAAACACTATAAAACCTGTACATGGGGGGTACTGTTATACCCGTGAGACTTCGCTGAACACAAATATTAGTGTTTCAAAAGAGTAATACATATCACAACAATGATATCATCAATGAAAGTGCTGTTTGTGTGTGAAAAATGCAAAAAAATAAAAAACTTTCACTGACAATATCATCGCTGTGATATGTTTTACTGTTTTGAAACACTAATATTGGTGTTCAGTGAAGTCTCCCGAGTCAAACAGTACCCTCTATCTACAGATTATAGTGTTTTTGAAAGTTACAGGGTTAAATATAGTGCTAGCAAATTAAATTCTCTGGACATTTGGCCTGGGTTGTAAGGCAATCAATTAAATTACTTAATTATGTAAAAATATTACATTGAAGTCTACGTGTATATTTATGAAATTATTTATGTAATTATGTATATGGACATACGTATATTTCATTTTTTTATATATATACAAATATATATATAATTTCATTCTAAGTGTTTTTTGATATATATATATATATATATATACATATTAATATCAAAATACAGTTAGAATAAAATTACATATATAATTTTTTAAATTGTATTTATTTTTTACAATATATATTACATATATATATATATATATATATATATATATATATATATATACACACACACACGTGTAGTTTTACTCTAAGTGTATTTTTATATTAACAAAATACACTTAGAATGACGTTTTATATACGATATATATATACACATACACATTTAACATGCACATTTTTTTTTTATATTTATTAACTTTTTTTTTTTTTTTTAAAGGTTTTAAAATAAAAACAATCTATTTTCACCTAAAGGTGTGGGGCGGGGGTGGGGGGTGGGGTGGGTGAGATTTAATACTTTAATTTTCCTTTTTTTTTTTTTTAAATGTTTCTGAATTATTTTATCTTCACTGAGTGCCTCGACCCTTCTGCCCGATTGCTTCCGATGCTCTGCTACACTGACAGGCGCCATGTTGGGCGACGGCAGCCCGGCATTCAGGAGAGGTATTGCAGGATGCCTCAACATCGAGGCATCGCTGCAATACCGTTAGAGCTTCCAGTGCTCAAATTTGCCACGGACGTATCAGGTACGTCCGAGGTTGTTAACCTTTTTTTGTCGGATGTACCTAATATGTCCGCGGTCACTAAGGGGTTAAACCTCGGTATAGATATTCCAAGCAAAGTTTGAATCAGTCTATCCTGTGTTGCTACAATATATGCATGCACATATCTAATTAGCTGCCATTAGTATATTAAGGTTTATTTTTTTTTATTTTTTATTTTTTAATGATGGCTTAATTGATAGGATTGCTACACCCACCATTTTCCCAGGAGAATGTTGAACTCATGCTGCAGGAAAGGGATGTCAAAAACGTACCTTACACGGCGCATGAACCGCTACTCTCCTCGGGCCACGCAGCATAAATAGAATGCTTACCTTCAGTCCCGTGAACAGCTTCATCTGCTGGTTCGCGGGATGAACTGCAGCCCCTAGAGGTAGTATAAAATTAAGCCATGACGTCATTACTTTAAAGGGACCACGTCATCTATGCGACCAAATGCGGTTTGGGCTCACCGAGATGACGTTGACCAGTGGGAACTCTTTTGAGCCTATTTAAGGCCTCCATTCATTGCCCTATCATGGTTTAAGATCCTCGTTTAGTGCTCCTAGAGATTCCCTTGTGATTTCCTGTGTTTTCTGGTATCCTGACCTCGGCTTCATATTTGACTTGTGATTTCTGGTATCCTGACCCGGCTTTGTCTTGACTGAGTATTCCTGTCCTTGATTTATCTTGACACCGTTTCTTGTTATATAAAACGTTAAGTCCGGCAATACATCTTTCAGATCCACATTTTGTGGGCTTCCTGTTTCCTACGTGTTGGGGTACGACTCCCGTGACATTGGATCAACTAATTCATTTAGACAATTCTTTTGGGATTTGTGGTTGATTCAGAGAGGTCTGCCCAACAGGTTTGTACAATATGTAGATGAAATGTTAAAGGAGCACTATAGTGCCAGGAAAACAAACTTGTTTTCCTGGCACTATAGGGTCATTAGGTGTGTGTGTCTCTGCCCGCCCCTAATTACTTTAAATGTAATTATATTCTAAAACTCTATGTGTACAGCCTATAACATACAAAACAAGGACACGCATTCACTTTACTTAATAAAGATACATGTCAGGAAACCACAGCACAAGGGCCAACATTTCCTAACGATTTGTAAACTGACTTTGCAATTAGAAAGCCAATACACAAATACTGAAGATGTACCAGTGGAAATTAAATATTAAAATAATAGACTATAAAAATAAGCAATGCTAATCACTTTGGGAATACCACAATGCAGTATGGCTGTCTGCTTAACACAACTTTAGAATCCCTGAAAGCAGGAGGGCTGTCTGCTTAACACAATGTTAAATTCACTGAAAGCAGGACCTTGGATAGGGCAGCAGAGGAGAAAAGTCAAATGCAAACTTGTTTGGTTCTATGGCACCATAATGTGGATATCTTTATTGAAGTCCGCCAACTCAATGCATGGATCAGTCTTTTCCTAGTGCTGGGAAATTTGTAGAACCAGGTGAAGTGGATCTAATGCCTGTTATGTTCTTCAGAGAATCCAGCGTAAAACAATTTTAATACGTTCTCATGTGGATAAGTACAAAAATCCAGCTTAGGTGTATTTTGCTGTACAGGGTGTAATGCCTAAAAAAATACTATGGCTGGTCACGTCAATTTTATCCAAGTTTGCTGCACGTACAACTTGGACTGTGCCTTCCCTCGTTCCGGGAGGGAGCCAAGTCCAGAACCAGAGTTCTGCAGGAAGCCACATAGCCCTGGGCCGTTCACTGGATTGTAGGCAATATGATAGAAGCCAGTATCAGTTCACAAAATGGTTCCCAAGTTTAAGTGGAACTGTTTCTTACTGGTTTGGGAGAGGTCTGCTTGCAGCTGGGGGTAGTCCTGTAAGAAGATGCTCCAAAGGAAATGCTGCATTTTGCATTACGTATTTTAAAACATTATCTTTATGTAAAATTGTCACTTTACCCTATAGTTTCAATGTCATGCATTAACTATATAAAAACACCGGGTACACGTGTGTTTTACTTTTAATCTTTTATATTTTTTTTTTATATTATGTTATATGCTATTGTTCTAATCTCGCTTTTAAAAAAAAGTTCAGCTCTAATTACCACTTGAAGATTTGACAATATTACATGTGGAGGTGTTTGTTTTGGCTTTATTGTTACTATGTGATTGATTCCTGGACAAAGAGCTGAGATCATATGACAGCAGCCATTCAAAACCAGAGATTTAAACACATCAGCTTCCAGGATTCCACTGTGCATGGAAGAGAAAACGGTAGTCTGAAATGTCTTATGATGCGAGTGTAATATGTACCATAAGGCATTTCAGGAGAGCACAATATTGTACAATACAGGGACTTTTTTCTATCTCCAGAAATGGTAAAGCAGAGGGAAAAAAAAAACAGTAAAGCAGGACAGGAGTCAAAATTGGGTACTGTCTCACCATTTCAGGACAGTTGGCAACTGTGATGCTCCACTAGCTTGTGTCTGTGGCTCTGTATGCAATAAGCACTGTTCAGGACCATGTTATATGTTCACTTAGAATTTCTGGTGCCCAATTTATACCCTTCAGTCCTCATTCCCCCTAATATAAACACGACTAACAAGACAATATACGAAAGGTCAATATAACGTTTTGTTGAAGATGCCTTGAATTTTTTATTTATCTTTAATGAGAAGTAATTAAACAAAACGTGAAATATATATATATTTTATTGAGTGCTAGTTTCCAATTAAGATAATTCTATGGGCAGTATTGAGTTGTTAAGGAATAACATCCTGCAATAGCAGCTGTGCCCAGCCAGCTACTTTTCTATATTTTAACTTATAGCAACACAATTACTCACTCTCCCAGAAGACTGGGAGGGCCCAGGCAGTAGTTTTGGAACTGCCGAAAGTGATCGACTGCTACCACTGATTCTCAAACTGATTTGGGCAGACGCAATGTGTGCGGTCAGTCAAAACTTTACCCCAGTGGCAATTTGGCTATGTTCGTGGGATATGAGCGCTATTAGGATAAGTTGGGCGCTCAGATCCAGGCTATCCGGGGATATCAATAAACTGCAATCTTTAAGTTTGGATTCAAATATTGTTGAATGGGTAAGGCAGTGGCTGAGTGACAGGCAACAGAGGGTTGTAGTTAATGGAATATATTCGAAGCTTGGACTTGTCACCAGTGGGGTACCTCAGGGATCTGTACTTGGACCCATTCTCTTTAATATTTTTATTAGTGATATTGCAGAAGGTCTTGATGGTAAGGTATGTCTTTTTGCTGATGATACTAAGATATGTAACAGGGTTGATGTTCCAGGAGGGATAAGCCAAATGACAAATGATTTAGGTAAACTAGAAAAATGGTCAGAATTGTGGCAACTGACATTTAATGTGGATAAGTGCAAGATAATGCATCTTGGACGTAAAAACCCAAGGGCAGAGTACAGAATATTTGATAGAGTTCTAACCTCAACATATGAGGAAAGGGATTTAGGGGTGATTATTTCTGATGACTTAAAGGTAGGCAGACAATGTAATAGAGCAGCAGGAAATACTAGCAGAATGCTTGGTTGTATAGGGAGAGGTATTAGCAGTAGAAAGAGGGAAGTGCTCATGCCATTGTACAGAAAGTATTTAGAAAATTGGGCAGACTAGATGGGCCGAATGGTTCTTATCTGCCGTCACATTCTATGTTTCTATGTTTCTATATAGAAACATAGAATGAGATGGCAGATAAGAACCATTTGGCCCATCTAGTCTGCCCAATTTCCTAAATACTTTCATTAGTTCCTGGCCTTATCTTATAGTTAGGATAGCCTTATGCCTATCCCACGCATGCTTAAACTCCCTCACTGTGTTAACCTCTACCATATCAGCTGGAAGGCTATTCCATGTGTCCACTACCCTCTCAGTAAAGTAATACTTCCTGATATTTTTAAACCTTTGCCCCTCTAATTTAAGACTATGTCCTCTTGTTGTGGTAGTTTTTCTTCTTTTAAATATAGTCTTCTCATTTACTGTGTTGATTTCCTTTATGTAGTGAAATGTTTCAATCATATCCCTTCTGTCTCGTCTTTCCTCCAAGCTATACATGTTAAGATCCTTTTAACCTTTCCTTGTAAGTTTTATCCTGCAATCCATGAACCTGTTTAGTAGCCCTTTTCTGAACTCTCTTTATAGTATCAATATCCTTCTGAAGATATGGTCTCCAGTACTGCGTACAGTACTCCAAGTGAGGTCTCAACAGTGTTCTGTACAATGGCATGAGCACTTCCCTCTTTCTACTGCTAATACCTCTCCCTATACAACCAAGCATTCTGCTAGCATTTCCTGTTGCTCTATTACATTGTCTGTTTACCTTTAAGTCATCTGAAATAATTACCCCTAAATCCTTTTTTTTTCCAGATATTGAGGTTAGGACTATCAAATATTCTGTACTTTGCCCTTGGGTTTTTAAGTCCAAGATGCATTATATTGCACTTATCCACATTTAATGTCAGTTGCCACAACTCTGACCATTTTTCTAGTTTACCTAAATCATTTGCGATTTGGCTTATCCCTCCTGGAACATCAACACGGTTACATATCTTAGTATCATCAGCACAAAACATACCTTACCATCAAGACCTTCTGCAATATCACTAATAAAAATATTAAAGAGAATGGGTCCATGTACAGATCCCTGAGGTACCCCACTGGTGACAAGACCATGCTTTGAATATACTCCAATGACTACAACCGTCTGTTGCCTGTCACTCAGCCACTGCCTTATCCATTCAGCAATATTGGAATACAAACTTAAAGATTGCAGTTTATTGATAAGCCTTCTATGTGCAACAGTGTCAAAAGCCTTACTGAAATCTAGGTAAGCAATGTCTACTGCACCATCCTGATCTATTATTTTAGTTACCCAATAAAAAAAAAAAATATATCAATAAGATTAGTTTGGCATGATCTCCCTGAAGTAAACCCATGTTGTCTCTGATCTTGAAATCCATGTGATTTTAGATGTTCAACAATCCTATCCTTTAACATGGTTTCCATTACTTTACCCACTTCTGAAGTAAGGCTTACTGGCCTATAGTTGCCCGACTCCTCCCTACTACCTTTCTTGTGAATAGGCACAACATTCGCAAACTTCCAAACCTCTGGGACTACTCCTGTTAACAATGATTGGTTAAATAAATATGTCAATGGTTTTGCTAGTACACCATTAAGCTCTCTTAATAACATTGGGTGTATTCCATCAGGTCCCATTGACTTATTTGTCTTTACTTTTGACAGTTGAAATAGAACCGCTTCCTTTGTAAACTCACATGTAACAAATAACTCATTTGTCCATTTTCCTAACTGAGGAACCTTTCCTTCATTTTTATCGGTAAATACTGAACATAATATTTATTTGTGGGGGTTCCTATAGGGGTTATATGTATTTTGGGGTATTTTAAGTTTTATATTTTGTACCTCTAGTGCCTGGGAGATAATTAGTTTAAGCATAGTACACTAAATTATCTCCCAGACACAGAGATTCCTGGGCGTGTTTTGGGTGTGTTGTTCTATGTCTTTGCTTGAGACGCCATGCTGGGGGTCTGTGTAAATAAGTGCGCCATCTGGCCATAATAAAACTATTCCTGTTGTACCCTTCATCAAGTCTCGACTGATGTTTGGGTATCTGAACAAAACGATTGATTCGTTTTCACCACTTGCTTGGATTTCGGGAGAGTACGAACTAGGGTACTACGCGAATGGGCTATATTCACTAAGCCTCTAGCATTTTGGGAGTGTGCAAACGAACGTACTTCACGAAGTACATGAGGTTCGCTACAATACTCAGCTGCTTTCTTGTGCTGCCAGTTGATTTAGCATGAGTAACTCCTAACTCATTTCTTGTATACTGACCCTGACTTGTTTATTTACTGTTAAAAAAAATGCTGTATCTCTCACATTTTATGAAGATCTTGCTTTTAACCTAATTGTACTTTTTCATATCAGAATGTCACTGTAAACTTGTTAACTAGCCTATGCACTACAAAAAGAGTTATTAAAAAATAATAATAATAATTCTCCTTTAACCACTTCACTAACAGAATAGAGGATAACATTTTTACTTACATGTATTTTACAGAATGAAATTTGGTCCATAAAGCCTCACTCATCCTCATTCATACGCTAGGAATGATTACCAGCCTGTAAAGGAAACTTCTTTGCCAGAAAGCAGCTCACCCCAACTTCCAAACAGTAAAGGAAGTTTCAGTGGGTCATGACACTGACATTAGGGGTGGAGGGAATAAACTGTGCCATTTCACTGTTGGCATTACATTAGAATTGCAAAAAGTGATTAAGATTGCCCCAGCCGTTTTAAGAAAAGTTTATTTTATAAATATATGATATAACTGTAAGTGGACAATATACGCAAATGCAGACATTCTTTTTACATTGTTTTCAAAATATTTTATTAAAACAAAGTTTTCATATTTTTTTTTTCTTTTTATATTCTGTAAGCTGTTCTGTAAGTAATGATTTCAAAGCCCTTGCAAAAACCATTTCTACCTTTTTGTCACATCTACTGTACAAGAAAAAAATGAATTTTTACTTTCATATTAACATCAAATTCCCCCCCCCCCCCTAATTTTTATTAAGGCTGAATGAGCAGAAACCATTTTAGAACAGTTTGACTTGTTTACTGGGGTCCAGTGGATGCCACTCCGAACCTCCACAGTATCTCAGTTCGAGTCAGAAGCTCCTGCTAAATTGCTTCCATTAGCATTCCTGAGCAGTGCAGCGTTAGAGTATGTTGGATGAACGCTTTCAGCCAATAGGCGAAGCCCTGTAGTGCTGGGCTTAAGTCAGTGCAAAGACATTCCAGCTCTCACTGACCTGTAGTGAACACGGGAAGCAGCAATCCAGGTGTAACCGTTCTAAAATGACTCTTTGGAATGTGGGTAGCGGGTTGGAGTAGTTATGGTGCTTGGAGTGTTACTTTAACAATTGTTGGAAAAGCCAATTACTTACTTTGCATTCAACATAACGCAGTTCTTTAAACTGTGTGTATCCTTTATTTACATGTACACACTCATACACACAACACAAAGAGTTCCTCTATAATATACCATTTTACATATCAAGGTTCCAGCCAAAACTTCCTCTACGACTTCTACTTGAAAGCCTCAAGTATGGTCCCCCTCAAAGATCTATTTATGAAATGCAAAGCTGGTTACATAGAAAACATACAGGGAAGTTACATTAGCCAGATACCACTGATGTGACTAGCTACAACTGTCCCATTTATATCCCATGAGAAATGGACTAATGTGTTGTGGTGTGGGGAGGATGTATGGGAAATTAGTGAGCAGACTCTAATAACCCACAAAACAGCACTGCTAAGGCTTTCCATTTAACAAAACACTTGGCAGTTTCAGGAGTATTGGTATTTTATAGAAAGGTGATACCCACCTGTGAACTGTGTATTACACGGAAAGAATGCCATTGAGGAGTTCTAGTGAGATCATAGTATGTAAATGTCTCCAGAATCCTGAGATGGCATTATTTTCCTCTATTGCGTGCTTCCCCTCTATGTAGCTATTATATATTATATTTTAGGTTAGGATTAATTTAAATGTTGATGTTTAAGGGATTGTTTTACAGTATTGTAAGGGGTTAATATTTAAGATATAGAGCAATGTATTATTGCAATGTAGTGGTTATGTTTAGTAAAATATATTGGTTGGTGTGTTGAGTAGGGATTAATAGTTAGTGTAGTGTGTTAAGGGGAGTTACAGTCCCGGGTAGCATCTATTTCAGCTGTCCTCTAAGATGTGTCAGGGACAGCTCAGGATTGTAACACTCAATGATCTTAGACCAGGGATAGATCATTTTCGGCACTCCAGATGTTGTGAACTACACCTCCCATAATGCTCTTATAGCCATAATGCTGCCAAAGGATCAAGAAATGTAGTCCATATAATAGATGACGTAATCTATTCTAAAATCTAATCTGCCAGGTGAAATAATGGGCAAAACATAACAATGATCCTTGTACTATATTATTAAAGAGGGGTAACAAAAGACGCATTTTATATACACGAGAGATTATTTTCATTTCTTTTCTCTTCCACCAGTCATAGTAACTATAAGTGATTATATATTTGTACGGTGCCTTTTGAGAGTAATTTTACTGGTATGATCTTGAAGAAGATTCAGTACATTTGAAATGTTATTACGTCCATTGGTGACTGATTCAGATCAGCGTAATGTCACAGCATTAAAAAAGAAACAATTTGCATCAAATATGCTTCCACTGCATTCATGTATGAGCTACGTTTTCACTAAACAAAAGGGGGATGGCACACTATATGATGTATCAGTTTACATTACATGTATCCTGGCGCAGGGTGTGTTGATCTTGATGTATCTAGATCTCTCAAGTTGAAATTAGTTTACCACTCGCCAATTATGGAGTAGTTTAACACAGTGGTGAGACAAAATATTTTTGTTTTCGCTTAAGGTAGGTGATGTAAGAAGTTGCACCATTTAACCTTATTGCGTGGACACCAAACCATTCTTGTGTATTAAGTGTCTACAACTCACCTGTACTATAGTTACAGTATGTATGATTAAACTACAGTTTTCAAAACTATATAAATCCTTTTTTTTTTTTTTTTTTTTTAACTCTATATATATGAACTACACTACCTAAAGGTCAGCAGAGTATGATCACCTGTTAGTCTACATATTCCTAGTGGCTCTGTGTCAAGCTCTTATTTGCAAGTATAAAATGTAAAAAGCTGAATGGCACTAATTTGTAACTATATTTTCTACCAGAAAAGAAGAACTGAACAGTTTCTTTAGAATCTGAGAACTCACATATGTTTTGCCTGGGTCACAGAGGAGGGGTCTTTTGTACCAGTGTTAAGAACATGAGCAATATGTTACCCTGAACAAATGTAACCAATCATGGTAACACTCCCCAGTGGCCCACAGGGGTGATATCAGGGTCTGGAGCA
Organism: Pelobates cultripes; assembly: GCA_933207985.1. Classification (NCBI taxonomy): domain Eukaryota; kingdom Metazoa; phylum Chordata; class Amphibia; order Anura; family Pelobatidae; genus Pelobates; species Pelobates cultripes. The sequence goes on from OW240912.1 coordinate 68,080,446, forward strand.
AAGCATCCTCATAGCCAACAGAAAACATCACTCTGCAGGGATGTCAAGGGAGCAGTGAGGGCGCTTCACCCACTGCGCCCTCAGCTATAAACACAGCTTGGCTGCAAAGTATCTCGCATTCCAGAGAGATGCATAATGTCGGAAAATAAGAGACAGATCCAGCACACTTACCCAATCCTGGTGAAGAGCTTCCCCTGGGCATGCAGGAAGCTGAGCAGGAAGCGTTTGTTCAGCTGCATGGGAAAGAAGAAAAAAAAAAAAAATGAAAGAAGAGAAACAATAAAACCTTCGACATTCTGGGAAAGGAGTGGAGTCCCGGGTGCTGAGATAACCTGGCCTGGGGATGTGGGGGCGAATGGCTGGAGATGGGAAATGAATGACATGCCCTAAATCTCACACACATGCTGGGATGGGCACATGCCATTGTGAGAAGTAGACAATATGGGATACATTCAGAATTCTGCCCTCTGCTGGAAACAAAATGAATGTGCGGTCACAAGTCAATGCAGAATCTAAGTGCTAGCAGGGTTATTTACTAAACAGCTCATTTAGTGATCGATGCAAAGGAACTTAAAATGTTAGATTTTAGAATTAAAATAAATTATAACGGAGTTAGAAAAAATGGTTCAATTGAAAACATTTTACAATTTGACTGCTCTGGCCTATAAAGTTGAATTTCTCTTGCAATTCTCCACAAATTCACCATTTAGTAAATAAGCACATTTTGAACAAACAGGAAAATTAAATTGAGATGTCTCATTATTCCAGGCAGACTATCTGAACAGACTCAAAAAAAACCAAAATATATCTTCACTTTCAAGCACCCAAAACCAATAAGTTTTCACATACATGCACATAAATGAGGTTTAATGATTTGAACGTTCTATGGATCGGTGGTAGCAAACATATCTGCTAAATTGTGGCTGAACTCTAGTTAGCCAATAACAGACGTCTTTTAGTAGAATGATTGCCAGGCATCAGGAGATTTATTATTAGAGATCTGCGCTTCTGACTTAAAGCCCTGTATAAAAATTAACATGCTGTAATTTGTACTTCATAAGACCACATTTTAAACTCCGACTACACTTAGATACATTTCAATTCAAGACTTTATGCTTTGTAATATAAAATGTAACATCTTCTAATCAGATAAATAGATTTCTTTAGAAAACCAACTGACTCCAATCAAACAGACTTGATACATGCAAATGTTTAGAGTCTCCTGGAATTCAGCATTGCAAATAAAAACTAAAGGTAAACTACAGGTCTTTGAAGCTTTATGCTTGCATTATAAATGCTACTTGAGAGAGGGATGGAGAAAGAAAGCTCTTCAATGGATCAGACAGCCTTACCGGAATCCGTTTTTCACAATGTTGTCCAGGACACATAACCATGGGATTGACAGTGCATGCAAGCATGGAGAACTCATGAGTTCCCATAGGATGAAAGATTCATCACAAAGAAATTTAGATACCCTTCTGCAGCCTATGAATATTGCATACTCATGGGCAACACTTTACACGCCACTATAACTAAAGGTTATAGAACTGGCAACTCTACAAGCAGGGTTTATCGTAAAGAGAAGAAACTATTATACAGTGTGTTCCTAACTAACCCATGTTTATTAAAATTACATTACTAGGTATAGTATATTATTATTAACTTATTCGCCTTTCGCCTGTCACCAAATGTATACATTAAAAGATAATCAAGTTCAACTAAACTACCAACCCCTGTTAACAATCTTCAAAAACACCCTAGACTCCTGGGAAGGGAAATATCTATCGTGGGTCGGACGCATAGCGGCAATAAAAATGTCTCTATTGCCGAAACTGCAATACCTATATAGATCGCTACAAATACAATTACCGGGGAACTTCCTTAAAACTCTAACGAAACTACTCATAAGCTTCATATGGCAACATAAGACACCTAGAGTAGCAACTAAGGTATTGCAAAAACCAATAACCCACGGAGGTCTAGGCCTCCCGGACTTGGGATCATACTACAAAGCGGCAGCACTATCAGTGATACCGCACCTACGCCAAAGGCCAGAGTCACCCCAATGGCTACAGATAGAAAACTATTGGGCCCAACACCCGACATTACACTCTATCTTTTGGACCCCTAAAAGCCATAGGAAAGACACCACACATCTCCTACCAACGACCCAACACATCTTACAACAATGGGATATATCCAAACACAAAATGGTACTCTACCACCCAACGGCACTAGCAACCCCCCTAACCGCCCTAGGAGTGGCAATACCGACACTAAACACCCACCCATGGACACAAGGAGGCATTGAAACCGTTGTCCAACTATACAACGAAAAGGGTCTTAAACCCTTCTCGGACCTACAGCAGGAATTCAACCTCCCACACAAACTAACCTTTGCCTACCTGCAAATAAAATCATACTTATCCAACAATGCACCCACTAGGGCAGGGGCCCCACTACCACAGCGCATGACCGAATTTGAACAATCATGCGTTACCACAAAGCCCCTCAAAAAGCTGCTCTCTCTGAATTATAACACCCTCCTCCAACAACCAATCGAACTCACCGACACGCACATACAGGCATGGCACAAGGAATTAGGGAAAACTATCCCTCAGGAACATTGGGCCAAGGCCTACTCTTCACATAAAGGCATTACCTCATGCGCCAATCACCTTGAGTTACAACGCAAACTGTTATATAGATGGTACCTCGTGCCCACCAAGATTAACCAGATATGGCCAAACTCCTCTAATAAGTGCTGGAGATGTGGACAAGCCAAAGGCAATATGTCTCACATATGGTGGTCATGCCAAGCATTACAACCATTCTGGGAAGAGACCCAAGCCACGTTAGCTGAAGCAATCCAAACACAAATATCACTAACACTAGAGCTGTGCATCCTATTTATCCCACCCGATATGATCACCCAAGAAAAGTGGGCAATTGCATACCACATCTTGATTTCAGCAGCAATGTGCATAGCTAGATTATGGAAGTCCACAACACCCCCCAACCGAAACTCTTTGTTGAAACAAGTGGAACTCAACTGGAAATATGAAATGATATACGCACACCAATTTGGTATGAAAAAACACTTACACCACGCCCATAATAGATGGACAGAATATCTAGCTACCTCCGCGACAGACAACGTCCGGGGCCAAACATAGGCCCACACAGCATTGGCTCTCCCCCCCAGCCCCCCCCTCCTTCACCCACCCCCTCTTATGTTCAAAAGTACACTATATGCCTCCGAAGTCGATTTAGGCACCCTAACAGCGAATGGCACAGCACAAACACAGTAGAGGGTCAGGTATTGGGTCAAGTCAAGGCACTAGGGTTATGAACAGAACTGGTAGCCCGCTGAACTACCACAGATATGGGTATCCACACAGGCGGTGAGTGATACCTAGCAAAGAAAGTTGCGCATGATAAACATACGCATATACCACCCTACCTGTCACCACAACTGTTTTTGAAATAATTCCGGTGCACTATGTAACAATACGTTGGCATGTACTGTACAATAAAAATTGTCAAATTGAAAAAAAAAGATAATCAAGTGAAAATTGCTTCCTCCACTTCAAGAGACTGCTGCAATGGAAGAATGTGCATCACCTGCTTCTAATGATGATGACAGAAACATAGAATGTGACGGCACATAAGAACCATTCGGCCCATCTAGTCTGCCCAATTTTCTAAATACCTTCATTAGTCCCTGGCCTTATCTTATATCTAGGATAGCCCTATGCCTATCAAACGCATGCTTAAACTCCCTCACTGTGTTAACCTCTACCACATCAGCTGGAAGGCTATTCCATGCATCCACTACCCTCTACGTAAGGTTATACTTCCTGATATTTTTAAACGTTTGCCCATCTAATTTAAGACTATGTCCTCTTGTTGTGGTAGTTTTACTCCTTTAAATATAGTCTCCTCCTTTACTGTGTTGATTCCCTTTATGTATTTAAATGTTTCTATCATATCCCCCCAGTCTCGTCTTTCCTCCAAGCTATACATGTTTAGATTCTTTAACCTTTCCTAGTTATTCCGGATGTCTAGTATGCTGCTGGGAACTCGTAAGCAAGGCATTTGGGCACATCGAGAGCACTATTTGTGAGCAGGTATATGCACTCATTCACTTAGAAGGTATTTTTTTTAGGTTTTTTCCTCAAAGGGCGTACATATAACATGCACGACAAGCACACTGATAAGCAAACTAAGATTTAGAATCTAACTAGCACCATGTATAGATGAAACGAAGTGCAAAATTTTTTATTTTATTTTTAATCATGAGAAGTACTTTTACATCAGCCTAAATTATATTATGTTGGTTGTGAGACCATTGATGTCAGAGGGTTCATACAGTCCGTGAGTCAAGGTTGGGATTACAAACAATGCATCATGAATGAGATATTGCTGGTAAAATAATCGAAAAAGTCACAAATGAAATCTAAATAGTTTCAATGTGATAAATAACAGACTCTGCTTATGTTTTTTTATATTACATTAAAAAATTGCGAAAAACACACAGACACAAGGTTATTCTAACCACCATATTGTAGTGAACTGAAATCCAAATAGCAAAATTCAGACTAAGCCATTCAAGGTAGTTGGCTGTGACTACATCCAATGTGGAAATTGTTCCCAAATCTGCTATTTTTTCCTTAACTTTGCCACGGAACTCAATTCGCTGCAATTAATTGTTTAGTAAACAACCCTTTATTGTAAAATGGTTTTCATTCCAGTGTTCAGATTGAGTCACATAGCTATGTTATATGCATTAAGGTAACCAAGCTGGCTCAAGGAGCTCTGCTGGCTGTAGGAGTAAACATAATGCAAACAAAAAGACATATTATACCTAATTCAATGGAGACAAGCATTTGGAACCATAAACTGTGTTACCAAAGCATGCAACAAATAACTGAAACATATACAAAATACTGTTAAAGGGACACTTATCTGCCCAAAGAGAAAACTCAATTTTAAAATAAATCACTGTTTAGTATATTTACCACAAATGAAAACATGCATGCATCTAATTATATATATTTTTTTTCATATAGGGTATATCTAAAAACCGCTTGCAAAAGCCATCCCCTTTTAACTCAGCCCAGTCTCTCTGTGGCTGTCCAATCACAGAATTTCCAATGCCGCTCAATAAGAAATCTTTGTAAGGCAGGTGCTTTGAACAACTGCCTGCCACTTGAGTTTAGCTCCACTGAGCTAAACACCCAAGAAGTAACAGAACCCGCCGTCTGCTTGAAAGCCAAGGGGTATAAGCAGGTTAAATAAATAAAAGCAGATTTCTATTGAAATCTGCACGCTTTGTAAAATGGGGAAAAGAAAACATTTATCATACATAATCATTTCAGCAAGCTAACAGTTCTTTAGGGGTATGTAGCGTTCTGGTAATACTTAAAATTGCCTTTAAAAAAAAAAAAAATCCTTTGTCTGTGTGATGAAGAGATTCTGCAGCCCTTAAACATAAGTTACATTGTCCCATCTTGGGGTCCTATACAGCTTGCAATGTGCAACCTACTTGAAACTACAGCTCTTGCTACAAGTAAGGTGACTTCGCTGTCTAGGCCCCTAATCTGTACAGATACGCAAGGTCACCTAGTAAGCTCAAATGTTTATTTTCAAGGTGTTTTGGGACAAGATATCCCACTGTAAGCAGTCTCAGAATTAGTGATTTTCTGACGACCAAACATTTTAGTGATGTATAACAATTGTAAACATTGAGATTACCTTACATGTTTATTATACAAATATCATTAAGTGCCGCTATATGTGGTTACACGAAGGACACAGGCCATTGAGGTTCAACTGACAGCTCATGACGTGTTATGACCATTAAGCTGATAAACAAGCAGGAATATGTTTGTATACGGTCACGTAAGAGGGACAGACAATTTTATTCCTATGATGTGACACACTACAGGGTAACTCTGAAAGGGTCCATCAGCCCCCTAAGCTTCCAGCAACGCCTGCAGTCGCACACTCTTCTGATACCTGCCCAATCCTGCATGCGTGCTGAAGGCACCAAATAAGGGAAGGATTGCGCACAGCAGCCCCAGGAAGAAATTGTGACTTAAGATGAAAATTCAATACTTGAGTTTTGGACGTAAATTTCTGTATCTGCTCTTTCTCAAGGCTGAGTCTGCTTTAAGCCTCCAGCACGAAGAGCAGAAGGGAGAGAGGCAGCTGAGATATGAAGATCCCTGGGAATCCAAGATACATCCAGCAGACAGAATGGACAGCCAGGGATGGGAGGGAAGAGTGTGACTGAGTCAACAGCTTCCTTTAACAAACAACACAGCTGATGCACCAACAGATACACAGACGTATGGGCCATATAACAGCATCACAAAGGCGTGTGACAGAAAGAGCAAATGAAACCGCAAAAGGACATCTACCTCTTTAGTTGGCACCTAGAGAAAGGGAAACCTACAAACATCAGATGTAGAAAGTTCATAAATAATATTAAATAAAACTAGATTTATTTTAATATTGTGTGGCAAGAAGTCATCTGACCATAAATAAATAGTTGAATTAAAAATTGTTCAAGTGAAACGAAAGTCAAAAATATACTAGTTTCCAAAATATTCCACAATTCTTCAGTGTGCTAGAAAGTGAGAAAAAAAGGTCAGTCTGTTTAAAATTGGCTAACTTGGAGCTTGTTAGCTATTTGAAATAATATACTTTATCTATATCTAATGCTTAGTGAATGTACCCGTAGACAATTAAGAGCTGTAGAACATCTTGTTAACCTGTTACACAGCTCATGAAACACTCAGAAGTCACTTTGAACCTTGTCTTGTATTGTTCATTGGGGGGCTCGGGGACAAGGAGAAATACAGAGAGTTGCAAATTGATACAAAAGACCATGGCAAGGGAAAATTCCTTACCATCAGTCAGGAAAAAAAAATCCTTTTACTTTTACTCTATATTCCTCTTCTACCTTCACTTACCAGCTCTCTTTTTCTATGAAGGTATATGCTCACTACGAAGTACTGACAGCACAACCCATGGATTTCAACCTGAGCACAATGCAGAGGCACTCGGCATCCATAATATACACTGTCCAAGTAGCTTTCAGATTCCATTCGTCTGAATACAAGCAATTCATATGTTTACCAAAAATTTAAAACCCTGGTGATTGTTTACCTTTAACAATCCTCTAATAGATGAAACGGGGAAACACTGCACAGGCAGTGCCTAGTCCATTCATCAGTCTGGGTGTGAAAAATCACTGTCACTGGTTTTATTGTCCCTCCAGAACTTGTTTTTCCTCCTATTACCCCTCCCCTCCCCCTACCCCCTACCCCAACCGGACCCTGTTCTAACAATTAAACAGCGTTGTTTTAGGAGTTTTCCTAACCGATGCCATCTTTAGAATTCTTGCCGTGATTTGTTGTCACTGCTTTCTTCTGCCCTTCCTTCCCACTTCGTTCTGATCTTGAACGTTGACACCACACATGCTGACACCGTGCATGCTCAGGAAGCCAAAATCAAAGGCATGACTCAATAAGGAATGAGGACAGAGAATAGATTGAGAGATTATGGATGAAAGAAGCGGACAGGTGAGTCTTGTGGGGAAAATGGGACTTGACAAATCCTGAAAAGAAAGTGGTGCCACCCTTTGTCAGGATAAGTAGTCCCTACTTTGTCTTATGTACGATAGAAAGATCAGAATTGAAGAAAAGAAGAACATATTCAGAGGAAGAGAAGATGATATGATTGGAGAAAGGTAAGTTTGGTATGACAGAGCCACATTAGCCTTTATCTGGACCCAGGAGGCAACATGCTAGAAACTGGCATTCACAGATCCATTATTACGTTATATTTATTTCTTATTTAAGTGAAGTCAAAATATTTCCATTAACATTTCAATGATTTTATTGGTAATACAGAGTAGTTATTATAAAATCTAATAAAAACTATGCCTGGTGACTAGTCTTTTTAGATGCAAACTGCAATTTCAAAAAACTGTATCCCTTGTAATGGTGCTCTTAAAATAGAAACTTTAAAAAGTGCAGCATATTGTGCACAGAGCTGCATTGAGAAGACATTAGTATAAATAGAGAACAGATTGCTACTGCACTATCAACAATACATGAAATTGAACATCCAACTCTTGAAAGTAATAGGAGTTTCAGTACTAAGCATCTTCACAGTCCCAGAGGACTGTGGTACCACTCTAAGAAAAAACATCTAAGCCATGACATGACAAACAGTACTGTAATGACACATCACTCTTATGAGTGTGTCTCCATTACAGCATCCCTATAAGAAACTTGACTTTTTGAACTTGTCATTTTAACAGCGACTCTCCAACAACTAAAATATAGTTGCATGATGTAATGACATAACAGACTTGTGTCTAGTGTCAACAAAGTACTTCATTACTGTGTACACTTTGAGTACACAAGAGAGGGGGCAGGAGAGTTGAACAATGCGGAAATATAACCAAGAGGTTTTATACATTCCAGGAGGGAATGTTAACATAAAAAGGGAATTTGGGTTTGTAAAACTAAAAGACTGAAAATTATTCATTAACAAGTGTCCTTTGACAAAATAATGGTGGAGACATGGACCAGCCGCCTAGTGGAGATGGCAGTAACTAATAGAGTAAAGGGAATTCAGCAGTAAGTCTATCTGGCACATTCAATTTAGAGTTTTTTGATGTAAATAAGAAAATGGGCAGACAAGACTGGCTGGGTGGTTAGTTTCTGTTTTTAAAGGTTTCTGTTATTCTCTAACAGCTATTCTGTGGCTGGGTCTGAGGCACTTGTCAAAGGTTACCAGAAGGTCATTGTGTAGGGGGGACAGACATGGCATGGTGACCGAAGAGGAAGTGGGTATAGACTAGTGAGTCACACCAAGCGATGTACATGGTGTAAGTCACGTCGCAGCCCCTGAGATGCTGGGAAAGTGGTTTTCGTGTGTAACCAACCACAGTGCACCATGGCACCTCACTTCCTCCTTTGTATACTTCCTCTCAAAGAACTGCAGCACACACGCAAGTGGTTGGTAACAGGGGGACACAAGCTACTAGCGACGTGCAGATTAGGACATGGAGTGACATCACCTTTACATGGAAACAGTGGTGGCGAGTTGCGTGTGTGAAAGTAAAAACCGAGCCAGTGTAACAAGATAAGAAGCAAACATAGCACAGAACGAAAATAATGGCATATGCAAAAAGAGCAATCCTGTTATAGTATACACTGGGGGTTCTTTATAAGCCGATATTGTGGGGCCAAAGTCTAAAAGAGTATCATAGTTACCATGGAAACCTACAATTTTCCTGCTTTGAAATGCTCCAAATATATGAGAGAGAGAGAAGGCAGATGTCAGCTGTGGTTAGAGGATCAGTAACAAACGAATACTTCGTATCTTTGGTGTACATGCGTATTCTACCTCACAATTCTTTGAAAAAAGCCCAGCTCTGAAGACCTTAGATTAAATTCACCTTTTTCCCAAGTTCTCGATAAACAGATTCTGAAACTGTTCTGAATAACTGACTGTCACTTGTATTCAGCAGATATAGGAGGTACAGTTCCATTTTGTATGTCTTCTCTAATGTGGAAGAGTTGCCACAAAGAGTTACATTTTTGAATGCAAGTTAAAAGACTTCTGGGGAATGGAAATAGGCAGAGACCAAACCCAAGAACCTCTAGATCCAAATGGGCTCTATGCACATTATTCACATCCACAAGCTATGGAGTAAGAATGGCCAGCAAAATCAGTTGCTAGAATATATGGTTCCTTTCTTTTTCTTTCCCCGCCATGGTTACTTAGCATGCTGACTGGAATTAAGGGAAAGGGTCAAGGTGAAATAAATAAAATATAAAAAATAAATAATAAATTCATAACTACCAAGTTTAGGTAGTGCAGAACTGAAAGGACTATAATACAACATAAATACTGTAATATTCACAATTAAAGTGCAAAGTTTTTTTTGAAAATAGAAAATGAAATGAAAAAAAAAAAAAAAAAGAACCAACACAATATAAATGAAAAAATATATTCTGCTTATCATTTCATGCCTACGAAGCAAACATCTATCTGCCCTCTAGCACAGCATTCACACTGAAAGAGAGAAACAGCACCACCTAGGGGTCTGATATGGAAACACTTGACAATGTATCAACAGTGACTAAAGAAACCATCAATCTAATACTATGACAGTAGAACAACATACGGAAACAAAAAATAAAAATACATCTTGATGTCCCTTGCTTGTAGCACAGCGAGAAGTGCTCTTTCTGCAATTTTATCTGCAAGGACTAGATACTCCCTTTCATACTTTTAATACATTAAAAAAAAAATCGCCCAAGGCAAACTAATAACCATAAAGACATTCTCCTTCTGTAGACATAAGGAAATATATTTCAAAATATTTCAGCCAGTAACGTGCACTGCTCACAGCTAAAGTGCTGCTTTTATCTCGTATACCCCTGTGCATTACAAAGCTGCCCAGACAGCATTATTTTCATCAATGAAGAAAAGAATGGAACTACTGACACAAGATTAAAGCATCCGCCACGCCACAAGACACATGGAGTCAGTTTATGGAGAATACACAATTTATGGATGACAAATATACATAAAAGGAAGCCACCAAGAGGACTGAGCTTGCCAGAGCAGTTTCATTCATGTTTGTTTTCATGAATGAAATTACTTGCTTGAGGGCCTGGCACTCATGTGAGCCACTGCTGTACAGCGATTCATACAAAGAGAGCTGTACATAATCCATAAACTCTTAAACACACCACCATCTATCTCAGTGTAAAAGACTAAATAAATGAATATGATGAATAAATGTTTATGATTAAATGGATACCATAGCACAATAGTTGTTGATGCACTTTATACATTTTAAGATCATATAAAGTTTAAGTTTTCAAACACACTTGTAAGATATCATTTTATCTACCAAGGATTGAACAGACATAAGCTACGGATGCAAATACTACTTAGCTGTGCATCAAGATTCAGGATGCAGAAACGGTCTCCGACATTGGAACAAAACCAGTAACTAAAGAATGTCTAAACAGCGCTGTATATATAGCAAGGCTGACAAGGCATTTGCTTTGGGCGGCACTTAACCTTGTTAGATACATGCCATGGAGAGCCCAAGAGCTGGCCAACTTAGTGCCCCCCAAGCAAAGGTGGTGACGGCGGAGGAGCAATAAGCTTCCTTCTCTTCTTGCTCTGCTCCCTCACGTGCCGTGCTGTGATGTGATTCCAGGAGCCAGAATGACATCATTCCGGCATCATAGCAGTTCAACTGGACGCCAGGGAAATAATCCACTTCAAGAGAGGTAGGAGAATGGGTGGACTTAAATTAAAATAATTTGTGAGTGTATGAGAAAATATGTGTGAGTGTGCATGTCAGTGAGTGTGTATATTTAAGAGTGAATGTGTCAGGGTGTGTGTGCCAAATCAGTGAGAGTGTGTGTGTGTGTGTGTGTGTGTGTGTAACAATGACTGTGTCAGCGAGCGTGTCTGTCAGTCAAAGTGTGTTACAGTCTCAAACAGGAAGGTGCGGCATTGACAGTAAGGGGTTGAACAAATTTATATTAGGGGGTACCCAAGTTTAGACAGGCCTATGGCTGCACAAAATCAATATACACCACTGTATCTAAAGCAGAAATTTTACCAAGCATAGCTACAAGAATAGCCGATTTAGATATGGGCTACATTAAAAAAAAAAAATTTTTTTAAATTAATCGAGTGCTCCCATTGAGCACTAGATAAACACAAAAAAAAAAAATCTTCCCACAATTGTGCAAATATTAATGAGTGGGTTATTGATGGAGATTAGGCAGGGAAATAAGACGAGAGAAATGTGACTGCTCCAGCAATATTATCTTACAATATATGCATGGTCAGTCATTTTTTTAGATGAAAAAAGAAAAAAAAAGTAGCCAAACTAAACCACTCCGTCCAATTTATGTGCTGGATGGAGTTTGTGTAGTGTTTCTCTTCTTCTATTCAATAACTGCTATTACCGGATAGAACAACACAAAAAAATGGTGCCATGCTGCAAAGAGCCCTGTTTCATGTCATTAGAACATTTCTATTTTACTTTTGTTTTTTGTTTTTTTATTCTTAGACTTACATCACTTGGGCTGAGACTATCCAAATCATCATATCCATCAGCGCTCCGACGGATGGAGCCTGCCAGAGTCCTGTGGATCCATATTTCAATGCGCATGGTATCATCGGCAGTGTTTCGAAAGGTTGTGCGTGCGTTCATGCTGTGAGAGTTAAGCCCAGAATTCTTGTGCTGCTTCTGTTCTATCTGTTCGGCCTAAAAGGATCACAAAAGTGCAGAAATATAGATCACAGGAAAGAATACACGGTACACAAAATAATATACATATATAAAGGACAAATATTCTATTGATTCAAACACCAAAGCATAAAAAAAAAAAAAAAAATTTAAAAAAAAAAACGTTTACATGTACTAACCGTTTCTATACCAAGAGGGCACAAACACTGGAAGAAATCACAGGTCTACAGTCTTTGAATTTGAAAGGAAAGAGTATAAATAATTTATTCTGGCTTACAATTCTCATCCCTTGAAAATAAATCATAACATACTGTTTATATTAAAACCTCAATATAGTTATACACTCCCCAACCATGTTCACTTTTTGTGTGTGTAAATTGTTCTGAATGTGATTGTTAAGGGGAGGACTGTGTGTGTGTGTGTAAATTGTTCTGAATGTGAATGTTTATTAAGGGGAGGATTGTGTGTGAGTGTGTAAATTGTTCTGAATGTGAATGTTTAAGGGGAGGATTGTGTGTGTGTGTGTGTGTAAATTGTTCTGAATGTCAAGGTTTGTTAAGGGGAGGATTGTGTGTGTGTTTAAATTGTTCTGAATGTGAATGTTTGTTAAGGGGAGGATTGTGTGTGTGTTTAAATTGTTCTGAATGTGAATGTTTTTTAAGGGGAGGATTGTGTGTGTGTGTGTGTGTAAATTGTTCTGAATGTGAATGTTTGGTAAGGGGAGGTGTGTGTGTGTGTGTGTGTATACACACTCTTTACAATTTTATCACAGGCAGAAATGTATCAACTTCCAGCCAGACAACATTGCATCAAGTGTGAATGTATTTCACTTTTTCACTTAGCGCTTGTCACACTCACTCACACACACACACAATCATAGTTAATATAACATGCAACGGCTGACACCGTCCCACAGTTTAAAGGAAAACTTTGCACCCACGCACAATGATGGCAAGAGCTAAAAAAAAAAAAACAAACAAAAAAAACAACTACGTTTAACACTCACCTGATCACAGCGCCAAGTCCCTCAGCTCTAGATCGGATACCACATAGAAAAACAGATTCAATGCTTATCTATGGAATTTTAGAAAACACTGGATGTCTTCATGCAAAGCATGTAAACATCCATTATCGTTTCACGGACTCAAGCTCCATGAAAGGCTATGAAGCACCTCTAGTGTCTGTCTGGGAGACAGCTGCTATAGGTTATCTTAACTGTGCAACGTTTGCAGCTGCAGGGTTAATTAGACAGGGACACTGCACCCATACCATTTCAATGAGATGAAGTGATCTGGGTGCCTATAGTTTCCCTTTAATGTTCAAAATGTTGTCTTTACTTTCGCCCATCCAACGCAGAGAGAAGTAGTGCATCCAATAGTTCTCAATTAGTGTTTAAATCAACTCATTAAGAAAGTCTTAAAGAGGAAGTGCCTCTAGTTGCAGTCTGTCTAACAGTATTTTAGACAGAATTTAAACATTGGGTGCCTCAGAAACAGCATTATTTTACACTGACAAACAAAAGGGTAAGATGTAGTGATTGTGGTGTTTAGTGTGTCCCCATTTTAAAGGAAAAAATGCATCCTGACGGTGGTATGGTTGACTGATCTATAGCAAAGTCACATCTCTAAGGAGCTCCACGTCAGACTGACACAAAAGGCACCTTCTTTACCCCCCACCAAAAGACATAATGGGGCGCAAGCATAAAAAATTTCAATTCCCAAAGAGCAATCTTATGCCCGATATGAGGCTTTGATTTGAGAGGCTTACTACCACCAGCGCCTCCCAAGATGGTGCCTGAGCCTAGAGACGAAGAGGAGGCCTCAGAGGCATCATCCTGAGTGGGGGAAGCACCCAGTGAAATATACCAGAAAGTCAATTCGGACGATGAATCATCTCCTTCCACAAAAGGAGACATAAAAAGGCTGCTGAGTGACCCAAGGAAGGTCTGAAAGGCTGACCTTCAGGATACAAAGATAGGAGTCATCAACCAGAAAGAAAAAACAAAAGCTGTGGAATGCAGGGATGATTCTCGAGATGAACTAATGCAAACTACCAGGAGCCAGGTGGATGGACTGGCCCAGCAAGTCCAGAGACTTTTTTTTTTTTTTTAATTATTATTTTTTTTGTATTTTTGCAGTGCAAAAGTGTATAAGCAGGTGCCCCAACAGCATTCCACAAGCTAGGCTAAGACATTTGCGGAATATCCCTCGATATAACATCAGACAAGAAAACAGACCATAAAGCACAATACCACTGCAATGTGAAGGAAAGAAAATAAGGAACTAATGAAAATCATAATTAAAAAATATTGCTAAGTGATTGACAAATGCATTAATTAATATCTCTGCTGCTTTTTAACATAATACTTAAGTGGCAGTCCCCTTTCAGAATCAGCCAACTCCCATCCATAGCAGCATGGCTATACCATCCACTGAGACTTATTTACAGGATCAGGGACCCCTTCAGCCCCTCCATCCAGCTATTATGTTATTTATATAGCGCCAACAAATTCCGCAGCGCTTTACAATGGGTGGACGAACAGACATGTAGTTGTAACCAGACAAGTTGGACTCACAGGAACAGAGGGGATGAGGGCCCTGCTCAATGAGCTTACATGCTAGAGGGAGTGGGATAAATAGACAAAAAAAGGTAAGGATAGTATTAGACTAGTGACAGTTGCAGAAGAGGAATCAGTCAGGAGCCATTAACAGTTTAATTGATACGCTTTTATGAAGAAGTGGGTTTTTAATGATTTTTTTTTAAGGAGTGGAGGAGGAGGGAAGTGAGTTCCACAGGAACGGTGCAGCCCTCGAGAAGTCTTGAAGGTGAGCATCAGAGGTGGGAATACGGACAGAAGATAAACGTAAGTCTTCAGCAGAGCGTAAGGGCCTAGACGGGACATACTTGTGTATTAGGGAGGATAGATAGGTGGGAGCAGCATTATGTAGAGATTTGAAAGCAAGAACCAGAATAGCTTCTGGGCTCACCATATACGTAAATAAAAGTTAGCGATCAGCTAGCCTGGGGTCCTCTCACCATAGGTACTAAGGATAAATTGCATGGAAGACCCAAAATCCGGTGTAATACCCTAAATTCCGGCAGAAAGTCATGACCTCTGGCTTTCCATTTCTGGTTAGATCGGAGTTCAGGCTCCGCCCTCAAAGTCCACAGAGTTAATCGAGCTATTTGCTGGGGTCCCAACACATGTTGTCGGAATATCCACCTGCGTGGAGTGCCAGAAAATATTAGGGGTAATACCCTGTTGCCATATGTTCAGAGGTTCCTTACCTCAAAGGGCCTTAAGGTTGGCTCTGACACCACAATATCGTCCACATTCAGGGTCCGTCAGGCTGCCACCGCACCGGCCATCACTCCCAGAGACACGATAGTGGTAACTAGGGATGTAGTGGTTTATTCTGCCGTCATAGCCTGCTCACTATACAATTCGAAGGAAGCCAGATTGCTATATACAGTGACCTACCATTTACGTTTCTGATAGAGAAGCACCTGTTGGCTCTGGTTGCCGGGCGACTATGTGGCCATTCCATCAAGTATCATTGAGGAGGAGATGGCTCACGGGTTATGGAGATACGACCCTGAACCTGACCTCATCTGGAGACCTAGATGCTTTTTACTGGGAGTTGAACCTGCCAGGGGCACGGTCAGAGTTGGCCGCGGTACACAATCCCAACCTTGTTGGAAGTTCCACTAATACCAGTATTAGTTTTCTCCTACATTACCCTGTTTTAGCAGGTTATGTTATTTCTGCTCATGCATATCATTGCTGAGATGTGTCTTAAATAATAACTATAATATAATACTAGTATTTATATAGCACCTTTCTCCCAGTGGGACTCAAAGCGCTTTTCAGTGCACGCTCTTGGAATTAACCAAATCAGCAGCTGAATAGTAATAGATGTTATTACCCAATTTAATGGTACTCATTTTATCAACCTCGGAAGAATGAAGGGCTGATTTGACCCTGCCGGCATTTGCTACCTCACCGGCATGAGCATTAAACTGGAGTACTCTGCACAAAGATTTAAAAAAACTCATTCCTCATGGAATCTCTTCACACTATAGATTTGCTTGATGCATCATACCCATTGTAAATGTCTGATTATTGTTCCCTAATAAAACACAAATTAAAAAAGGAATGCATCCTACCTTGCGCTTGGTTTCTTCAAAGAGGCTCATGAGGCTCTCCTTTGCAGTTAGAATAGGGTTGCTTGCAGCCAGACTACGCATGTAGTAATAAACAGCATCCAACTTCCGTCTCTGCATTGAAATGTAACATAAAATACAAGGAATTGCTGTTTAACTCACAAAAATGTTATTACACGGAAAAAAAAATGCCTTCTTTTTTTTGCATCGATCGTGTAACAAAACAATAAATTCAAAGTCATTACGTGTTCCATTACCTAACATTTAAAGGGCAGCTCATTGCATCCGCATTTTTGAAAGAAAATGATAGGACAAACTCATAGGAAACGTGCGGTTGCCACTTGTTTGTTGGTGGTCTGGAAAAATGCCAGTCTCTAAAAGCACCAGCCGTCATCTCTTTCAAAGGTGATAGATTGGGCATGGCTCCAAACATGCTGCTTCCTGCACAATCCTTGAATTTCGACTACTCTAAAAAGGATTAATTGGGCATGGCTCCACGCACTGCCTGTAAGGGACTAGTTCGAAAAGCTCATGTGCTGTTTGCAAGTTCCCGTCTGGATGAAAACTTCACTCTATCACTTCATGGTGAAAGCAGTGTATTATTGTCTTTACAAACAAATTATGGCTATGGAAATGGAATACGTTTATAGGGACAATTGCAGAAAGAAACCCAACCCGCAAAATGTACAAATCAGGATTATTTGATCTTGAAGTGCCCTAACAAAGAGCAGATTTTGCTAGTTAAGATTTCACTTGCAGGACTTGGACATTAGTAAATACATCTGTTTTGAAAGAAACCGCATATGCCACATTTAGGCTGGGCTTCTCCTTTAAAGCATCTGATCTAACAAGGTCTCTTCTGTATTTTACTTCAAGTTTTCATAAAGTATTTTAGAGTTTAGGTGTTACATGTAATACTTATTGATTCTCCCTCAACCAGCAAGGTCCAGCTAATATCCATGTCATATCTACTGGCAGTCTGTGGAACTGCGTGTTCAAGAGAAAAGGAACTAGACAAATAATTGCACATTATGCTGCAAACTAGTCTTCCTTACCGTGTATATAGCCAGGAGGGCTAGCTGATTGTAAGGTCGGCCATTCTTTGGTGCAATGTGCTGAGCTTTCAAATACCAGCTATGAGACAGAAGGCAAAACAAAAAAGTTACTGGGTTTTGCATAGCATTATAAACAGGTTAAATAAACAGAGGGCTTTCGGTCAGTCTTATCTGACATCCATGACAAGTTTGTTACCTGCGGGCTTTGCCATAATTGGTGGTGTCTGCAGCCTGCTCCCTGTAGCGGGCAATGTCTCCCTGACAAATCATACAACGCTGTGCACTGATCAGAGCAAACTTAACCTAAATGACATACAGAAACAATCAGTTCATAACGAATAAGTAAAATGCATGGGTTAGCGTGGTACAATACAGTACAGCTACATACCACTTTACGGAGAGGTTTACTGCGGATCGCCATTCCGTCCATATAATCTGCCAAATTAAACTGGTAAGTCGCCTGGAGCTTTTGAAGCAAACTGTCAAAGAACGCTGTCCCCTATGCGAATGAAGCAAATTAAATAAATGTACTTTGCTAAGGGCAACAAATTAAGCTCATAGAACATAATAAAGTTAACTCTCATCCTGGCTTCCTAAAATAAAAAAAGCTTTATTTATTTTTAATAATACATTTCAAGTGCTTTGAATGTTAGAATAAATCAACAAATCCTAAAAGCATGGTGTCAAGCTTATATAATTAAAACCAACTTTTTTTATTACAAGCATTGCAACAAAAACTCTGTAGCTTAGCCTTGAGTTAATCCCCTCACTTGTGCCATTTCAAAGAGAGCCAATACCATTTGCATATTAGACTGATCCCACCCACATCCAAATTCCCGCAAGTTCTCTTGGCAAAAGAGATTCAGCAACACCGGACAATGGTTTTGGCCTTCTTTTGGGCATTATCAGTGAGGTGCAGCTGATACCTCTCTAGGCACAGTGAACACATGGTCCACTTCTAGATTACACTTTTAGCTTAGGAAGAGCCCAAACAAATGCATTTCAACAAAAATAGAGAATATCAGAACAGGCTTAGAGAAACTCCGTAAAAAAGCTTAGAGAAACTCCATAGCTTGCCCCTTGATTCTCTGTCTGAGTATCAAGGAAAACACAATACCAAAGGTTAGCCATCACTGCACTTTGTAAGAGACAATATACATGATATAATGTTTGCATTAATGTTTTGTTCCAGGGTAAAGAGTGCAAAAATGGTTTCATTCCATTAAAGCTGCTTTGAAAAGTAACACACACACACTTCTTAAGGTTTCTTTCAAGGTTCCTTAATTTGGTCAATCTCCTCTGACTGTTCTTTCTGTACCCCACACATAAATCTCATTTGGTGCACTCACTTCATCTAAAACTTGGATTAGTTTCCTGCGCATCACTTCGCTGTCAGTAGAAGGCTCCTTCAGGTGCTGTCGGAATTTTTCAATAACTTGATAGAAGACACTCTTCCAAAGGACCTGATCCACATTATGTTGGTCACAGAATTCAATGTCTGTCAGAAGGCAGCGCTCATAGAGTTGAAGGAGCTCTGATCTGCACAAGATATGAATATAATTGGATTAACATAATTATATCACACACAAAAAAACTATGCAAAATGGCACAAATTCAAAAAGAAACATACAGAACAATTCAACTTTATACCTCATGCGTTAGCCCATGCCCTTTTACAATATTCCCTAAATTAAGGCATGTAGTCAAGGAAGATGAATTATCATAGGACGATTCATTCAAAATTAAAGGGACACTGTAGTCACCAAAACAACTACAGCTTATTGAATTTGTTCTGGTGAGTAGAATCATTCCTTTCAGGCTTTTTGCTGTAAACACAGTCTTTTCAGAGAAAATGCGGTGTTACATTACAGCCTAGTGATAACTTCACTGGCCACTTCTCAGATGGCTGCTAGAGGTGTTTCCTGGGGTAGTGCTTCACTGCCAATCAGTGTCTCCACCCTCTGCATGCAAACACTGAACTTTCCTCATAGACATGCACTTATTCAATGCATCTCTATGAGAAGATCCTACTAAGAAGCTTCAAGGACCTTGTTAAATTGTCCAGTAAAATCTGCAACATGGCCTTACTCAGACATGAAGTCAACTTAATATGAATCATTGTGTTTGCTATGACATGCAAAATGCCCTAATTATAAATTATTTTATGGTTTCTTTTCATCATTCATCATTACTGAATAGATTAGGATTACTGAATTGATATTCTTACATACAAATGCAATTGTAAGAAATAGAACAATATTGAGTAGGTTCCATTTTATACTTTTGAATTATAACAATTTCAGTCACATAGAATTTCCATATTAGAGACCATTTAGCAGCTATGTGATTACACCAACCATTTTGTTTAACCCCTTAAGGACACATGACAGAAATATTCCGTCATGATTCCCTTTTAATTCAGAAAGTGTGTCCTTAAGGGGTTAAACCAAAGAAGCAAAAATATATATTTTTTTCATTCTTAACTTTGTTTAACCCCTTAAGGACCAAACGTCTGGAATAAAAGGGAATCATGACATGTCACACATGTCATGTGACCTTAAGGGGTTAAACAGCTTGGCATGGTATTTTCACTGCTGACGTATGTATTACAAGAACTCACTAATAGTATAAAGAGAGGCGATATATTCTCAAACTACTGAGGTGGGATTTCCCATGATTGATTAGCCAATATAATACTACATAACCAGCAGAACTAAACTGGTAAGATTTCTCTGAGGAAGTTGTATATCACAACGAAACCGGTTAGCATAGTGGAGAGGGTTACCTTACACTGTTACTGTATCCTGACTGACTGCACAGAGTACTTACCATTGATGGGGTCACACCCATGCAAGCTTCACAACACACCGTGATTATTGGAAGCAGCAGCTCACATATTCCTTGCATTAGGACGGGGAGGCTTAAGAGATTCCACAAAGGGCAGTAACAGGCATTAAAAGCTAGTAGCGCTTACCCGTATCGCTTACCAACTTATTATAGGAAGTGCAATTACATGTAATAGGCAGCCTTATTTTTGTAAAGTGTTACACTAGGACTTGTTATAACTATTTTTTCTTCTATATGAATAAATCGTTTTAAATGGAAACTCCATATTGGTACCTGAAAAACAGATTTTTGCCAGACCATTGGTATGTTTTCATGATACGTTTTTATTTCATATCCCATTGTTTTAGAAGTTTCTGTTTACCTTTTGGTATTTATAGAAGCAAAGTAACTGTATGAGCTTGAGAGACCACATCGACGCCAGCATAGTGCAAAGTGAGAAGGATGGATGTGTGCCAGTCGAGCGGGCACCAGGTACCACCGAAGAGTGATTTAGGATAGCAGTTACAAGTAGACCCCTAAGATTATCTTGGGAGATAGCCCATTCGTCCGTAGTAAAGGAAAGGTTCAATTCTCTTTCCCATTGGGCCTTGTGTGGGCTAACCTCAAGCAGAGACTCACCCAACAACTGGTTATTTGATGTTTGGAAAAATATATGGCTATGAGTCAAAAAGACTATAAGAGATAGCTGCATAAAATGTTGAGAATTTATGTTGGTCTGAGGAAATCTGGAGGTACTTAAGGAAATCACGGGAAGGAATATTATGGTCCTGATATAAATCTTGAAAGGTACAAATAGTCGACGCTCCGTGTAAGTCACTCAAAACTTTGACCCCCCAATGTTCCCATGAATGAAAAGAAAGATCACAAACATGTTTCTCAAGATAGGAAAGGGTTGTTTCCTTAGTGAGGTGCAGTATCTCTGGGAATTCACAGGTCAGTCTATTCCAGACATGAGTAGAATATTGAATAGAGGGCAATAGCAAAGTAAGGGTGAGGATGTGAACCTGACAGAGTTTTAAATAAATGACTTACTCTCTAGGGATGAACTAAGGAATACTCCATGTCCACCCAGGAAAAGAAGCCAGTAAAAAAGCGAACCGTGTTGTATTTGGCCACGACTGCGGCTCTGTGATAAGTACGTATACAGTGCAAACCCAGGCCTCCTGCAGATCTTGACATATACATGGAGCCACTCAATTCTCCTAGCCTTACGATAATCAAGAACTTTACTGAGACCCCATTATAAGGCTATTAGTATGGGTCCCAGGACTTTAGAGGGGAATAGTATGCAAGATATATAATAGCTTAGATAGGACAGTCATTTTTAGTGTCGCCATCCTACCCAACCAAGAGAGGTCAAAATGCTCCATCTCATAATGTTATGTTGGATCATGGTCCACTGCACAGCCAGATTTATCAAAGCTGCAAATTGTATGTTTTTAGGAATCTGGATGCACAAGCAAGTAAAAAGACTCTCTCTCCACATTTTCAATCAGTTTGACACTGAAGGAGAGTCTCTGGATGCCAGCAGACACTCTCTCTGCTTTGGCTAATGCAAAAGTGTTTCACTACCACCTCTGGTAATAGTTGGGATAGTTAAACGGTATAGTTCAAAAATGGTTTAAAACCCTAAATAGTGGGATGGTGCCAGTGAACCCCATGCACCATACCCATTTCAATAAGGTAAGGTTGCTAGGAGCCCAGAGTGTCCCATTAAAATATATATTGGTAGCCAGCAAGAGATAAGTGCACAATCAAATATCTAATTAGCTAGGAGAGTTTTCCCATTTGTATAAAAACGCGTGAGTGTTCTGGTGTGATACAGTGTTTGTATATTCTGCCTGCTAGCAACTTGCAATAGTCCACTATTTTGTACATGGTGTTTTATTGTATTAAAACAGTATTTTTGATGTTTTTATTGTACATTTTTGGTTATATTGTTTAATGAAGACATAGAGGAGTCTTTATCTACAATACATTGTGGAAAAGGATAATACCTCCTGGGTTTTTCTTTACCCCCACTGCTGTCTCGTTACACTGGCACTGCTGTGGTCTGTCTAGGCTTATTTTATTAACCCTTAAATTTGCACCAATAGTATTCATATTTTGCCTATTTATTATCCGATTAATATAAATGCAAATAATAATAGTAGTTGCACATGTAGTCTGAATGATGAGACATTTTTGCAAGTTTTTGCAATAGCCCTCAGTTATTGCAGCCTCCTGAGTTTAGCTCCACTGAGCTAACTAAACCAGGAAGTAACAGGAAAAGTTGTCTGCTTGAAAGCCAAATGGGTGTTAACCGGTATAAATTCTAAAAGTGGCAATTTCGATTAAAATCTGAACTTTTTGCAAAATGAAATAAAGAGGACACACTTTTTACACATAGAGCTTTTCAGCAAGCTAAAGTGCTGTAGGGGTTGGAAGTGTCCCTTTAAAGGTGGTTAAAAGAAAAACTAACTCAGAATGTCTCCTATTTGCCACAAACCCCTAGGATTACTTGTCATTGCAGGAATAACTTCATAAGCAAACTGACAAAAAGAAATTGTAGAGGTCCTACAAATAATACTAGCCCTGAGTAGTAGAAAAAAGGAATATTCTTCTTGATGTATCTGTATAGAAGAGAAAGCATTCCTGCACTAAACTCTTGCCACTCTTCATTCATATATAATACCAACAACAACAAAGTGTTTAGCCGGGAAAGGTACATTCAGATATTCTCTGGCTTCTAAGTACGTCCTGGGGATGTTACTTTTGCCGAACGTCCAGGAGATGGTACTATTACACAATTTAATGGTACTCATTTTATCTACATCAGAAGGATGAAGAGCGGAGTTAACCCTGCTGGGAATTGAACCTGCGACCCCCAAGGGTTGAACAGATTTTACTTATAATGCATTAGCCCACTGAGCGATCGCATTCATTTTTGCATTATAAGGCTCTTCACTTTCCACTTTTGCTGATCCACTCCTCTATTATCATAACTCGGTACGAATAATGTGGTTTATTGACACTGCTTACTTAAAATTATCACGCAGGACAGTCTTGAGAACAACGTCTATGCTAATAAACATTTAACATTTCTCCTACCTTTCACGTTATCAAACCAATATTTTGACTTTGAAATAAGACTTTTTAGAATAAGAACGCAGATCATTAGTGCTGCATTTGTATCACATTGTATGGGTTGATAATGTTTTGCCCTTCTGACTAGTAGGATTTCTTTTTAATCCACGCACGGTGTGTTTTTTTCCCCATTTCTATTTTAAACAGACATTGATTTTTTTTAGGCAAGAATAGTCTTTCCTTTGCTACATTTTATTTTACGACACCAAGTTAGCTGTGGCCTGCACAAGGGGTAATAGCTGGCCAGCCAATTATCCCAAATTTCAATGGAGAGACGCGAGTTTTGGCTCTCTGTCCTACTCTCTGGCATATCTACCCTACACCTTGCCTCAGGATGTGTTATTATAGTCTACTTACTAAAATGTTAATATGATACAGATTTATATATAAAGCCTACAGCGCTGTCCAACGTTTTATGGGATGCATTGTAGTGGTCGTCAAATTATTTTAAAAATAATGATGTAATATAAATATATATATAAAAATCGATAGCTTTCTTACTCAAGTATGAGATCATAAAAGTAAAGCTGGAGTCCACAGCACTTGTACGGCTTTGGATATTGCCAGTGATTGCTACACAAACCCTGGGTATAGCTCTGTGAGGGACGGTTGTTTTAATTATATATATATATATATATATATATATATATATATATATATATATATATATATATATATATATATATATATATACACACACACACACACACACACACACACACACACACACACAACAGGTACAAAATATTAGGGATCGACCGATATTGTTTTTTAGAGCAGATACTGATAATCTGTGAACTTTCAGGCCGATAACCGAAATTCTGTACATTTACCATTTTGAAAAAATAAACTGTTTCGAAAGGTAAATGCACAAAATATACATGCCACATGTAGTGGATGCAGTGTGTTTAGACAGGGGAGCTGTGGGTGTGCGTAAAGTGAATGCAGTGCGTGTGGAGTGTGCGTAAAGTGAATGCAGTGCGTGTGTAGTGTGCGTAAAGTGAATGCAGTGCGTGTGTAGTGTGCGTAAAGTGAATGCAGTGCGAGTGTAGTGTGCGTAAAGTGAATGCAGTGTGCGTAAAGTGAATGCAGTGTGCGTAAAGTGAATGCAGTGTGTGTAGTGTGCGTAAAGTGAATGCAGTGTGTTTGTGTGTATATATAATCAATGCAGTGTATATGTGTGTTTGTGTAGTGTGTGTGTATAATGAATGCAGAGAGTGTGTGTAGTGTGTGTATATAATGCAGAGTGTGTTTGTGTAGTGTGTGTATATAATGCAGAGTGTGTGTAGTGTGTGTATATAATGAATGCAGTGTGTGTGTTTGTATAGGGTGTTTCTGAAGGGATGTAATTTGTGTAAAATGGGTGGGGCATTTTTTTATTTTAATTTTATTTTAAATTTTTATGTTTCATTTTTTTTTGTCCCCCCTCCCTGCTTGTTATCTGGCCAGGGAGGGAGGATATAGTATTCCCTGGTGGTCCAGTGGCATGTACTGAGCAGTGGAGGGGGGGAGAGGGGGGGCAGAGCAAGCTGTAACTTACCTTTCCAGCAGCTACCTTAACCCTAAATCTCGTGGTCTGCGGCTCTGCGGCCGCGGGACTCGCAAGATTTACACAGGGAGCTGAAGGGAGCTTGTAATGGGCCCGGTGGTCCTGTTATGTATTATCGTCAATATCGGTATCTCTATTGGCCGATACCGATATTGCAGAAAATACCAAATATCGGTAGAACCGATAATCGGTTGAACCCTACAAAATATAGTCAACCATGATATAAGTGAATTGAGGTATGTTGCCATACATCTCTCAAAGGATTTTAGATTGAATTAATATGGAAATATGAAGTGTGTGTTGGGATTCCAGCGATAGCCAGTTTAGCTCCTTTAACATGTCACAATGGTGGGTCATGTAATTACATTGTAGTACAAAGCGGCAGGACAAATTATACAATGTATTACGCTTATAAAGGTGGGTTTGTGGCGCAGGTGCATACACTACATCCCCATATTCAATAACTAGCATTAAAATTTGTTGCACTAGCTGTTTTTTTAACTGTAGAGCTTAGGCAGGATTTGTTTCTATACAGGGCACCAAGTTTTGGATAAAGTTTTGAAGAGATTTTTCAATGTGAAGGCCAAAAGATAGATTGGGGTCTAGCAACATCCCTAGAAATTTTAAAGAACAGAATGCGGTCAATGTGCTATTTGAATTTGTCCTGATGCACAGTTGGGAATTTTGTAATTTAGGTTGTTCCAAAGATTATTGTGACAGTTTTGTCAGTGTTTAGGCACTGCATAAGCCGGCTATTCCGTCCATGTGATCTCGAAGACCCCGCCATCACATGACCCGGATGGGGCAGAGGAGGACTGTCTGAGCTCCCAGGCAGTCCCCAAGATCGCGACCGCCGGCAGGGGGATCGGCGAGGACCTAGTGAATACAAAGGACTGCGGGGACGTTTATGCCGCACTGCGGTGTTTAGGACCACCCCTGCCAGGAAGGCATAAAATGGGGTAAAATTACTTGTAATTCTCCGTTTAGTAAATAACATTCCCTGTGTGATTATGATTCAAAAGACAACATAAGTCTTAATTGCCAGAGTCCACATCATCTCAGTGTTTTACATCTCAAGTTTAAATCCACCTCTGGTGGCTGTTGTACTGACAGCCACTAGACGAATTTCAGCCATTACGTGACAACGAAGCCCCAATTGGAAAGCATTATGTTAATGGTTTCTGATGAAGAATTGTGAAGCACAAAGACATGCAGAATTGTATACTTGGCTTCTACATTGGCAAATTGACTTGTGGAAAGTAAAAGTCCTGTTAAAGGACCACTATAGTGCCAGGAAAACATACTCGTTTACCTGGCTTTATAGGGTCCTTGGGTCCCCCTCACCCTCTGGGTCCCCCTCCCACCGGGATCTAGGGTGAGGAAGGGGTTAAATTCCTACTTTTTCCAGCACCGGGCTCCCTTGGCACTGGGGAATCTCCTCCTTCTTCTGCCGTCATCAGACACTGGCGTCTTCTCACTATGAAAATCACAGTGAGAAGCGTGGAAACGCCTCTAGCGGCTGTCAATTTCTCTGAAACTGCTAAGTTTACAGCAGGCAGGGTTAATCCTAGATGGACCTGGCACCCAGACCACTTCATTAAGCTGAAGTGGTCTGGGTGCCTATAGTGGTCCTTTAACAACAACAACGTTGGACAGCACTGGGGGGAAACACTCACAAACCTCAAACCCTAAGCAGAAAAATATGGGAACACACAAGTGATCACTTACCTAAGTAATGCCATTTTGTTTAGACCCTCTGTGCTGAAACCATCTCTGGAAAGAAGGTTACTGAGCTGCAGTTCTTGATTATCTGCCAGTCTCAAAAGGCGGCTCAATTCTTGCTGCTGTAAAGTTCTGACCTGTTGCTCCATTTCTTCAGGTGTAAGGGGGCTGCTGGAATAGGTGCCAGAGTTATATTGTGCAGGCTGAGCAGGATATCCAGGATAGTAAGCACCTGGATACATGCCATTGGTGGGACTCATGGAATATGGCATCGAGAAACCATAATGATAGGGTTGGCGACTGTAGTAATATGGATTATCAGAGTTCTGGAATTTGTAATACGACGGCTGAGGAACACCATGGTAAGCATCACCCTGTGAGGAGGGTGCGGATTCATCATCAGTGTCCAGAAAATGAAGCTGAGGGGTCTGATTCTTCAAAGCAGGCTTTTGTTCTGGGTTGTTTGGATCCCAGAGCCGCCGGCTAGCTTCCCCACGGCCTCTGCCCCGAACCCCTTTACTGCTTGATGCACTAAAGAGTGGCTTTGTAGTACTGTGATTGGAGTCTTGCATTCCTGCAGAATTGGAGGAAAGGTCTGTATTGGCAGGAAGAACAAGAATGCCCCTTCCTTTCCCCCTTGGTTCTGAAGAATTCTCTCTCACTTGTTCTCTGTTAAAGTTTGTATTTTGGCGACTGTTGCTCTTCTCCCCTCTCCTGTTATTCCTTTCTTCATTTGCGAAAGAGCGGTGTGTAGAGTCCCCTTGGGTTGTCAGTCCTCTATTATTTCTGTTGTCTGATCTTCTATCACTGCCTGTCTTGGATGGCCAAACTTTATCGGTGGGAGTTTGTTTCTTTTCCATATTTCTATTTGGCAGTGAAATCTCTACCCATTCTCCCCCATCCTCTTCAAAGGAGTCAGTTGATGAAAGAGACATTTGCTTTTTCATGCGTACCTTTTCTTTCCGATCTACAACCGTTTTACCCTTGTCTTGACGCTTCTTGCTTCCGTCAACAACGAGAGCATCTTCACTGCTGTTATTGCTGCCAGCAGAGCTTGTGCTGCAATTTCTCGTACGTGTCCTGCGTTTGTCAGAATGGGAGTAACGTTTAGTTGAACTAGACTTCCGGTCGTCTTTTCCAGGCCTTGACATATCCTCCACAACTTTGTTACTTTTCTCTTTGTCAGTCTTCTTGGATTTCTCGGTCTTATTGGCTTTACTGCCATCATTAAAATAGGTCTCATGATTTTCGATCGGTTGATTTATCTTTTCAACTTCTTCCTCATCTACTATGTTCAGCTGTTCTATTTTTCTCACATAATCTTCCTTTGTTGTTTCACACACGGATTCTTTTGTAGGAGTTTGGTTGCGTCTTCCTGGCTGGTAAATTTGCCTGTCTGGTTTTTTGGCTCTTCTGGTGATCTTTCGTTCTTGACTGTTCTGCTCCAAATCATCCTCTTCATCTTGGATGTGATCAATCAAGACGGAGGCTGGTGTCACTCCATTAACAGCAGAAGACCCTTTATCCTGGTCTTTCTCAATATGGTGGTTTTCAGACTGGTTACCTCCAGATGCAGATATGTCAACTTTAGGCTTATTTCTCAGTCTGGACAGTCCAGGTTTATAGATTTCAATGTCTGGGTGTCTATTCTCTCTTCTCTGTCTAGGTTCTTTAGTTTCCTTCATGTTCTCTATGAAAAAGAAAGAAAAAACGTTCAGGAGTCTTCAAAAGCATAAATAGCACTAGACTACACTTCAACAGTAATAATGTAGCTTTACATAAGAATCATAAAGCTAGAGTTTAAAAATATTTACACACACACCTCCACCTTTAGTTGGCATTTAGTATTATTACCCAGTACAGAATAAGAGTTAATGTTAATGTTGTGCATATTTAGCATCTGACATTAGCAAATGGCCCACACTTCTCCACCTATGTCCTCGCCTCAGACCGTACCCTCTGGTATTAATGCCCAGTAGAGATGTCGCGAACCGTCCGTGAACTTCTCGCGAACGGTTCGCCACAAACCGTTCGCGGCGAACTCCGGTCAGCTGACACATCCCGGCCAATCTCCAGCAGACCCTCCCTCCCAGACCCTCCTACTTACTGGACAGCATCCATGTTGAAGGCAGCTTCAACATGGATGCTGTCCAAGATATGGGAGGGTCTGCTCGAGAGGCTCTGGAGGCTGGATTAACCTTCAGTATAAACATAGCAGTTTCTCTGAAACTGCTATGTTTATAAAAAAAAGGGTTAATCCTAGAGGTACCTGGCACCCAGACCACTTCATTAAGCTGAAGTGGTCTGGGTGCCTAGAGTGGTCCTTTAATTTTCATTATACAGAATGGGAATACTTAGTATGTGATATTACCTTTAAGACTTTATATAAAATGAGCAAATAGACTGGATTAGGGGGGCTGCCTCAAAGCAGCAGGCTGGGAGGAGGAGAAGATAGATAAATAGAACAGGGGGATGGGCCTTATCTCAAATTGAAGTACATTTTCTCTCCTACCCAAATCTCCTTTCCTCATACTATTACTATTCTGTGTCTGTTGCTCCATCTTCCTCTTTGAATCATTTGTTTATGGCATAGTGATATTTGAAAGGATCTGATCAAATACTCATACATAGTCTCTGTTTTAATTGGACCTGTCTAATACGGTGGGGTGTGGAAAGTAGTCGCAATTGTGGTTGATTATACTCTGTTATTTCTATCTGGCTGTTTTTCCAGCTTTCTTAGTAAGGAACTGGGGTGCTCCTCTGATATTTGCGCTTTATAACATAACTGCACAACTCTCCTGACAAAAACCCCAGACATACTTTCGCTTAACCCAGATTTTGGCCATTCCTGGACTTGTATAGAATATAGAACCCTCATACATTCAGCCTTATACTGTTTCCAGACACTTTTTTACCCTTTCTAAAAATTCTGACTTTCTTTTTCAAATGCAACACAATATTTAATTGTTACATATATGGTTCAGAGTTTAAAGGGATTCTCTAGTTCCAATAAAACAAACCCGGATTCCTGGCACTGTAGACGCCTGCAGTGCCCCCCTCCCTTCCACCACCATCGCTAAAGGGGGACACTTTGCCTCTCGGCGCTGGGTCAGGCAATCTCAGTGAGGCTAGATTCCCATCTTTGTAGTTGGGTTCTTCTCCTCATTAGATCCTTGTTTACTAAATTGTTTTATTCTGGGTTAAGCCCATATTACTTCCTCAACCCAATTTCAGCAACAGTGTAGTTTTTTTCCTGCATCTGGAGCTACTTCTTTTCTATAATCTCTTAAACTAATCTGCCACCAGCAACCTCCGGGCACCTTAACAACTTCATCGCAATGAAGTAGTTATTGTGCCCAGAGTGTTCATTTAAAAAAAAATCATTTTCAAGAATTAAAGGATCACTGTAGTGTCAGGAAAGCAAAGCGGTTTTCCTGACACTATAGTGCCCTGAGGGTGCCCCCCCTTCAGTTAGTTACTTTAATCCAGCGTCGGGCTCTCTCGGCGCTGGGTACCTCTCCTCCCCCACCGACGTCAGTGGAGCCGAATGCGCATTCAAAGTGTCCATAGGAAAGCATTTCTCAATGCTTTCCTATGGAACGCTCTGCGCGATGGATGCGAAATTCACCTCCAGTGTCGCAGATGCGCCTCTGGTGGCTGTCCGGAAGACAGCCACTAGAGGCTGGATTAACCCCAAATGTTAACATAGCAATTTCTATGAAACTGCTATGTTTGCATCTGAAGGGTTAAAACCTGAGGGACCTGGCACCCAGACCACTTCATTGAGCTGAAGTGGTCTGGGTGACTATAGTGTCCCTTTAAAAACAGAGTTGAATAATATCAAATGTGTATAAACAATCCAAGTAATATTGTGGCTCTTGAGATTTGGGCAAACACTTGCAGAACATTATACCAGAACCCTCCTATCTCCCAAAATACCATTTGGTTTACGTCTAATTTATAACAAAGTTAAATTATTTCCACTGCCTGCACCTAGAAAAGCAAGTGGAAAACCTGCTACATGCATAAGTTGGACAAAACTGGTATTGAGAAGCAGGAACTAAGCAAATCTGGTTAGACAACAGACAGCTCTGAGGGGAGTTAGAACAGCAAGAATTTTACAGAGCTGAGAGTCTACATGGTCAGGGATGTGGAATTAAAAAAAAAAAAAAAAAAAATCTACTTGTCCAAAGGACTAGCGTGCTAGCCCAATATACTTGCCTTGACTCAATATTTACAACATGGCTATTTTTGCCTCTTTATTGTCATTTGAATTTATTTTGCAAAAATCAGAGGCTTGCGAATTACCCTGAGTGTTTTACCCTCTGCGCTCTCATAGTTTACCCCTTTTTCATAGTGTGTGCTGGTTGTAGGTCATGTGCGTGTTTGGCTGTGTGTGCAGAGTATTGAATGCTTGGTGCAAGTGTGGTGTGTCCTGGCTTTATGTTATGTGTGCGTGTGCTGGCTGTATGTGGGTTGTGACACACTAACCCATACACAAATACACTGCACACTGACACACAGACCCAAACACACAAACTACACATTCTCTGACAAACACAGCATAGCAATCGCCATTGGGGTCTTTGCAAAAAATACATAGAACCCAAGAGAGTGACAGACCCCCTTAAACAATGAATGAGTGACCCCAGACACACACAACTGGTCCTTTATTGCGCAGGATGATGCTTCTGCATTCGGATTACACTACTATCCAAACGCAAACAGCAGCTAATTATATGACAACATCAGCATTTATTTGTAGACATGATACTTCAAAAAGTTCCATGGGATATTTCACTAAACGTTGAAGAAAATAGCTTAAAAAGTTACAGAACTTTAGCACTCAATCAACATTTACCAGAAAACACAGTGGGTACTACTTTGATTGATGTATATAACAAGTTGTGGCAAAAAGCAACACATCATACAATTTCAACCTGTAGAATCTTGCCATTTTCTATCAGCTATTCACTTGTAATGATTAACTGGAACATGCACAGTAGACACCTATGGCATCTCACTGCACACGCCAAGATCATCTATGGAAGATAATGCAATCTTGTGGGATCTTCCATAGACACCTTTTTAGTAGTTCCACCAGATGATTCTTCCAGTATATAGTACCTGTGACGAGACCGATCTCGCCACTGTACATTGGAGGAGCCTGCTAGCCCGCCTGCTGCCTTTAGACTATGGCCCCATGTTGAAACGCTTGATTTTCCCCTGCGAAGACACGAAAGCTGGGTCATTCGGTGCTTGCCCTGTTTGAGCGTTGATACCCCTGATAGCTATGCCATGGAGCCCATTCGTATAATGAAAGACTATGGGAAAGACTTTGGCTCCATGGCAATTGAACTGTAGGTGTGTACTCTGAGCGCCATTCAGTAGTAATGTGCGCTCAGATCTGAGGATATGTTGAATGTACCTGTTTTATGCAATGGCTGCAGAGTTATATATTTTTATGTATTTTATTGTCTTTTGCTGCCATGTGTTCAATGGAGTTTTGCCTCTGTCTTTGGAGATAATTGGATTACTTCCCAATTATCACCAGGATAGAAGACTCTGTGGAACTGGTTTTGGGCAGAAATGCCATGCTTCATTTGGTTACAAAGGACTACGATCTATCTTTTGAACCACTGGACCAAGTTGGATGATTTTGACATATGTTTGTATTTGGAGTATGCTGAAATTTAAGTTTTATGTGAATGTGATGCATACTTTTAAAGTTATGAATAATGTGGAAAAACTGTATTTATCTGCCTGTGATAATTGCATTACCAATTGTGTAAGGTAACTGTATCACAGGCAGAGGGGAGGATTTTGTGTGGGAGTGTCTGAGTATATTGTACGTGTTTATTGGTTGTTTTCCAAAACCCTGTGGGTGGGACTAATGTGTATAAAAGAACAATAAACCCACAGCTCTGTCTGTTCACTGCTTGACCCTCAACACAGAGCTTTGTCTCGTTCTTGGGGGGGGGGGAGGGATTTACTGTATGCTGTTCCATTTTCACTGCTAGGAGTGTAAACCTATTTGTATGGTTTTTCCTATTCGGCTGTTTACAGCATTCGTGTGGTTCCGGTTCAGCTGTTTACGGCATTCATATGCTTCTCCGGTTCGGTGGATTGGTGTCTACAGTAGCTGTGCCTGTGTTTCTGGAAGGGAAGATCTACTAAATGGCGGTTTAACCCTTTTATGCCCGGGGTGCCGTTACACTACCCATTTAGTAAACTAGTATTTTCCCACAAAACCTTCTGCTCGTACACTTTCAAACTAAGCCTGTCTGTTCTTGTTAATAGTTCTAAACAAGGTAGAAGACCTGAGATAGCCCTTTCTTGAAGAGAACCAAAAATTAGTAAAGATGGATAACTAATTAGCCAAATATTATTACTCATCAAGTGTGACAACTCCAATTACCGTCTGTAAATGTTCAGCAATCAGAGGACACTTTCAGCCAATTAATACGGTTTTAAACCTGGTATATGTATAATATGGAAAGTATAAAATTCTGTTTTAACAAACCAACTCTGATCAGGGCAGTTGGCCCCTAACGCAAGCAAGGTAATTGCCAAACGACTGATAAATGGTTTGAGAGATTACAGATGGCACCCAGGGACCCCTTTCATTATAACCACTACAGTTTGCTATTGTCACAACAGTGACCAAAGTCACAACAATGACCCCTTCACACAGCGTGAAACCCACAGAAAGACGGTTACCGGACCTTAGAATGGCCGGACTAGCGTCTGAGAATAGTCAAGAGAAATAGCCAGAGGTCAAGGGAATACGGAAAACGGGCACACGATTATCCAAGCCAAGTGACGGGAAACCAGAAAACAGAATAGTCAGAGAGAGTTAGCCAAGGGTCAATTACCAGGAAGGACAATAAGAAAAGATAGCACCAGGGGACTTAAACAAGAACCACACTAGGGCATCTGACAAGTGTCATGATAGCCCTTTTATAGTGTGGGTTCTTTGGCTTTAATTCCGTAGCCACGCCCCCAAAAAGTCCGGGAGCGTGGCCACGTTTTAATTTTGGCGCCATTTTCGGTCTGACGTCGGCGCGCATGCGCCGCGTCATAAATGTGGGCGTGTTCCAAGCGGCCGGCGTCAGAATCGCTGAGCCGCCCCCCGGAAGGATCGGAGGACCCGGCGCTGCGCGGGACCAGCGGGGAAAGGTAAGCGCTTGTTACAGTACCCCCCCTTGAGAACCACCCCAAGGGCGGATGGAACCGAACCCACAAGAGCGCCGCCTCTCAAACAGACGAATCAGGCGAGGGGCGTGAACATCTGATGCATTGACCCACGATCGCTTCTCGGGACCGTAACCTTTCCAATCAAGGAGATACTGTAATCTACCTCTAGAAATCCGGGAATCTAATATAGATTTAACTTCGTATTCGACATGATCCTCCACTGGTGTGGTAGGAGGAGTGGAGACAATCTGCGTATAACGATTACAAATGAACGGTTTGAGAAGGGAAACATGAAAAGATTATTATGGGCGAATTCAGCCCCTGGAAGTAGTTCCACCCAATCGTCTTGGTGCTCAGAAGTGAAACAGCGGATGTATTGTTCCAGGCATTGATTCATCCTTTCCGTAACCCCATTAGATTGGGGATGATAAGAAGAAGAAAGGTTAAGGACAATACCTAATTGGTCACAAAATGCCCTCCAGAACCGTGAAATGAACTGTGGACCCCTGTCAGATGTAATATCCTGAGGTATGCCATGAAAACGTACTACCTCTTTTATAAATAAAGAGGCCAGTTCAGAAGAGGAGGGTAATTTGATTAGCGGGATGAGATGAGTCATCTTAGAGAATCTGTCGATTATAGTCAATATAACCTTATGGTTCCTGGAAGGGGGCAGATCCACTATAAAATCCATGGCAATACTTGTCCAGGGTTTATCGGGAATGGACAATGGCAAAAGGAGGCCCAAAGGACGAGCTTTGGATGATTTCGTGGAAGCACAGACCCTACAAGCAAGAATGAATTCGCGAACGTCCTTCTTGTATGAAGGCCACCAAAACTGTTCTTCAAGTAAAGACTCCGTTTTATGAATACCAGGATGTCCTGCTAATTTGGAGCTGTGTACAAGGAATAAGACCTTTTTTCTATAAGACAGGGGTACGTATAGTTTTCCCCTGGGAATAGTCAATGAGGTCTGATCCTGAAACCTAGATAACTCTTCCATTAACCCTGAAGAGATTTTTGGCACGGACTGTTGCGATTATGTGGTTGGATGGGATTATGGAAGAGAGGTGCGTTACTGTAGGTGACAAGTGTTCATATTGACGGGATAAGGCGTCAGCATTAGTGTTCTTTGATCCTGGTCTGTAAGTTACTATGTAATTGAATCGTGTTAAAAATAAAGACCATCTAATCTGTCTATCTGACATTCTTTAAGTTTCTCCAAAATACGAAAGGTTTTTGTGATCCGTAAGGATGGTGATGGGAATGGTAGACCCTTCTAACAGATGGCGCCACTCCTTGAGGGCAGAGATAATAGCTAATAACTCCCTGTCCCCAATGTCATATCTCTTTTCTGTCTCAGTTAATTTCTTAGAAAAAAATCCACAGGGATGCAATGGTTGATCATCAGATGGACGTTGGGACAGTACGGCTCCAATACCGGTTTCTGATGCATCCACCTCTAATATAAATGGACGAGAGGGATTGGGATGCCTCAATACTGGTGCAGAAGAAAAGGCCAATTTAAGTCTCTCAAAAGCTTCTTTGGCCTCGAGATTCCATTTCATAGAATTTCGCCCCTTTTTGGTCATGGCAGTGATAGGTGCAGTGATAGAGGAGAAACCCTTAATACATTTTCTATAATAATTGGCAAACCCTAGAAAGCGTTGGATGGCTTTGAGACCAACGGGCAGGGGCCAATTAAGGATAGCTTCTAGTTTTTTCTTATCCATTTGAAATCCAGACCCTGAAATTATATAACCCAGAAAATGCACAGTGTCTATATCAAATTGGCATTTTTCTAATTTACAGTAAAGTCCATTTTCTAAGAGTTTAGAAAGAACCAACCTAACGTGAGTATGGTGGTCTTGAATATTCTTGGAGTAGATTAGAATGTCATCTAAGTAGACAATAACAAACATATGTAAAAATTCCCTTAAAACATCATTAATGAAGTCTTGAAAGACTGCTGGGGCATTGCATAACCCGAATGGCATGACCCTATACTCGTAGTGACCATAGCGAGTGTTAAAAGCAGTCTTCCATTCGTGCCCTTTTTTAATCCTCACTAGATTGTATGCCCCCCTGAGATCCAATTTCGTAAAGATAGTCGCCCCTTTTAATCTATCGAAAAGTTCCGTGATTAGAGGAATAGGATAGGCGTTACGTATAGTTATTTTGTTTAAACCACGACAATCAATACAGGGCCTTAAGTCCCCTTCCTTCTTGGAAACAAAAAAAAACCAGCGCCAGCAGGAGAGGAAGATTTGACGATAAACCCCTTTCTTAAGTTTTCCGTGATATATTCCTCTAGTACCTTATTCTCGGTTACCGAGAGGGGATAAACTGTGCCTCTAGGGGGCATAGTGCCGGGTAATAAGTCAATGGGACAGTCATAGGACCGGTGTGGGGGTAATTTCTCTGCCTCTCTTGGTTCAAAAACTGCTTTTAAATCCCAATATTGTCTGGGTATTAAAGTGGTTAAAGGTTCCATAGTAGGTACATTAAGTAGACCTACGTGTTTAATAGGGGTAATACATTTTCTGCGGCAAGCCTCACTCCATTTTACAATTTCCTTTTTCTCCCAATCTATAGAAGGGTTATGTTTAGAGAGCCAAGGAAAACCAAGAATAACCGGGAAGATGGGAGAAGTGACTTGTTGCAGGATAATAACCTCCTTATGCAGGGAACCTACGGACAATACCACTGGAAGAGTCTCTTGTGTGATAAACGGGATAGATAATGGTCTACCATCTATGGCCTCAACGGCCAAGGGTGTTGATCTATTCTGAAATGGGAAAGCATGTTCCTGACCGAATCTATGATCAATAAAATTTTCGGCCGCCCCAGAGTCTATTAAGGCAATGGTTGGCACTTTTTTCTTTTCCCACTCAATAACAATAGGTAGAAGAAGCCTATGGTCTTTTTTATCATTAAAGGAGGACATACACATTACACCCAAGGCCTGTCCTCCATGAGGGCTTAGGTGCGGGAGTTTTCCGGCCGGTTAGGACAGGTTGAACGAGAATGTCCCTTTCGGCCACAATATAGGCATAGTCCCTCCCTACGGCGGTATTGTCTTTCATCCTCAGACAAACGCGTGACTCCCAGTTGCATTGGTTCTGGAGGAGCGACTGTTGTTGTCTCAGATGAAGGATAGGTTAACGCTAAGCGTTCTGGCACCCGTCGAGGTCTGTCTCTAGTATTCTGCCTGTGTCTAAGACGCTCATCAATGTGGGAAAGGTATGTGATCAATTCCTCTAGCACATTGGGTAGGTCTCTAGTGGCGACTTCATCTAGGAGTTTATCTGAAAGCCCGTTCATGAATACGTCAATAAATGCTTGTTCATTCCATCTAACTTCGGCCGCATGAGTACGGAATTCTAAAGCGTAATCAACAGGAGAACGAGAACCCTGTCTCATACGTAGCAAGGTTTTGGCAGCGTTAGTTCTCCTCCCTGGAGGATCAAAAGCCCTCCTAAAAGCTGCGACAAATTCTACATAGTTAAACACTACCGGGTTATCGTACTCCCACAGAGGATTTGCCCAAGTCAATGCCCTATCGACCAATAAGGTAATGATATACCCTATCTTTGCCCTATCTGTAGGGTATGCTCTCGGATGGAGCTCAAAATAAATACTGACTTGATTCAAAAAACCTCGGCAGCCTTTAGGATCACCCCCGTAACGGAGAGGGGAGGTAGCATGATTAGGAGTACCCATTTCCATGGGTTGTTCCTGAGGTCTGAGTACTGGGGTTTGCTCCTCCGGTTGGAGATGGGCAGTACGAGCAAGCAAGGTTTGTACCGCAATAGCGAACTGGTCCATGCGATGGTCCAGTTCTTCAAACCGGTCATCAGGTGCCGGTCCGAGAGGGTTAACACCTGCAGGGTCCATGGCCCTAGTGTAAAGTCACAACAATGACCCCTTCACACAGCGTGAAACCCACAGAAAGACGGTTACCGGACCTTAGAATGGCCGGACTAGCGTCTGAGAATAGTCAAGAGAAATAGCCAGAGGTCAAGGGAATACGGGTACACGATTATCCAAGCCAAGTGACGGGAAACCAGAAAACAGAATAGTCAGAGAGAGTTAGCCAAGGGTCAATTACCAGGAAGGACAATAAGAAAAGATAGCACCAGGGGACTTAAACAAGAACCACACTAAGTGTCATGATAGCCCTTTTATATAGTGTGGGTTCTTTGGCTTTAATTCCGTAGCCACGCCCCCAAAAAGTCCGGGAGCGTGGCCACGTTTGAATTTTGGCGCCATTTTCGGTCTGACGTCGGCGCGCATGCGCCGCGTCATAAATGTGGGCGTGTTCCGAGCGGCCAGCGTCAGAATCGCTGAGCCGCCCCCCGGAAGGATCGGAGGAGGACCCGGCGCTGCGCGGGACCGGTGGGGAAAGGTAAGCGCTTGTTACAGCTATAGCCGTTGTAGTGCGCTTTAGAGTGTGTCCTTTTAACAGGAAAGTAGAGTGAGTATGCTACGATTTCTTCAGGCTGGGTATTTTAGTGTTGAGTTTGCAGGTCTATAAGCTTTTCACAATTTCAACACCCTGATTAGCGAGTAAACCCACCACAACATAAACCCATTAGCAGCCTTACAAACACTACCCTATGAAACATACTGTGCTGCATCAAACATACTCTGTTTTTATTGCTAATAAGACATTGATCATAATTCGCTTGAGAACTCCATCTCACTATTGCTCAGCCAAACCATCAAGGGAGTCATGTTTATCTGTCACTGAAATATAGGGTACAGTCAACACGTGGCATTTCACAACTACTATGTGTTTATGGAATATTAATTCATTATTAAAATATTAAAGGATCACTATATGGTCAGGAACACAAACATGTATTCTTGACCCTATAGTGTTAAAACCACCATCTAGCCCCCCTGGGCCCCTCATAAATATACCAAAACCTTACTGTATTCAAGCCTGAAGCTGTAGCTCTGCATGCTGTTAGACTCAGAAAAACAAGAAGTCTGCTGACATCATCAGAAGTGGTGGCCTGATCCAATCACAATGCTTCCCCATAGGATTGGCTGACACTGACAAAGAGGAAGATCAGGGGCAGAGCCAGCATGATTCAAACACAGCCCTGGCCAATCAGCATCTTCTCATAGAGATGAATTGAATCAATGAATCTCTGTGTGGAAAGTTCAGTGTCTGCATGCAGAGGGAGGAGACCCTGAATGTTTGGATGCATTTTAGGCAGCCATGACCCAGGAAGGATATCTAACAGCCAGCTAAGGAGTGGCCAGTGAAGTTATCACTAGGCTGTAATGTAAACACTGCTTTTTCTCTGAAAAGAGTGTTTACACCAAAAGGCCTGAAAATAATTATACTCACCAGAATTCAATACGCTGTAGTTGTTCTGGTGACTATAGTGTCCCTTTAATTAGAAATATCTAAGCTGTACCAGTGTGATGCTGATTAGTGTGAAGCTAGTAGTGATAGTATGAGTGTCAGTGAGTAGTGTGAAGCTAAAAGTGAGTGTCAGTGAGTGGTGTGATGCTAGTAGTGATAGTATTAGTGTCAGTGAGTGGTGTGATGCTAGTAGTGATAGTATTAGCGCCAGTGAGTGGTGTGATGCTAGTAGTGATAGTATTAGCGCCAGTGAGTGGTGTGATGCTAGTAGTGATAGTATTAGTGTCAGTGAGTGGTGTGAAGGTAATAGTGTCAGTGAGTGGTGTGAAGGTGGTAGTGTCAGTGAGTGGTGTGAAGGTGGTAGTGTCAGTGAGTGGTGTGAAGGTGGTAGTGATAGTGTCAGTG
Source organism: Pelobates cultripes (assembly GCA_933207985.1). NCBI lineage: Eukaryota > Metazoa > Chordata > Amphibia > Anura > Pelobatidae > Pelobates > Pelobates cultripes. Next base: position 68,120,201 of record OW240912.1, read on the forward strand.
AGTGGTGTGAAGGTGATAGTGATAGTGTCAGTGAGTGGTGTGAAGCTGGTAGTGATAGTGTCAGTGAGTGGTGTTATGGTAGTAGTGATAGTGTCAGTGAGTGGTGTGAGGGTGGTAGTGATAGTGTCAGTGAGTGGTGTGAGGGTGGTAGTGATAGTGTCAGTGAGTGGTGTGATGGTGGTAGTGATAGTGTCAGTGAGTGGTGTGATGGTGGTAGTGATAGTGTCAGTGAGTGGTGTGATGGTGGTAGTGATAGTGTCAGTGAGTGGTGTGATGGTGGTAGTGATAGTGTCAGTGAGTGTTGTTATGGTGGTAGTGATAGTGTCAGTGAGTGGTGTGAGGGTGGTAGTGATAGTGTCAGTGAGTGGTGTGATGGTGGTAGTGATAGTGTCAGTGAGTGTTGTTATGGTGGTAGTGATAGTGTCAGTGAGTGGTGTGAGGGTGGTAGTGATAGTGTCAGTGAGTGGGAAGTTGCACTATGAGGGGGCGTGTTCCTGAACCTGGTTTGGATACTCAGTACAAACATATAAAGCCATTCTCAGTGAAACCGTCACACCAAATCCTCTTACCCCGGTTTACTGCGCTGTCGCCAGCTGCCAACAGAGTCCGTAATTCGGAGGCGGAGATCCGAACCCGTTCCAACGTCGCCGCCATCTTCCCTGCGACCGCCAGCAATCAAAACATAAAAACGAAACGCACGACTACGGCGGCCTGCCTGGACCAAATCGCGCGACTGAACATGGCGCTGTACGGAGAAACCGGATGGGCGCCGCCATGTTTTTGGAGCAGTGCCTCTTGCAATGTACAAAACGCCATGTTTCTGTAGCACTCCTGACGCCGCCATTTTGCTGAAGCACAGGCTTGGAAAAGTACTCGCCGCCGCCATGTTTGTGTACGGAATAAAGCTAGACACGGGTTGTATGTTTGTAGGGTGCCTGAAACGTGTTTAGAAATACCAGGTCTGTTATTTTGCAGAATTATGAACTTTGCATATATTTCTGTTACATTAATGAACACCAGTGATTTGTGGTGAACTGACAGACATGTGTTTTAAATTAGCCCTGTCTGACAAATACATTTTAATAATTTCAGCATGTGTAGATATTTGTGCCACTATGTCATTGTGCTTAAATGTTTCAGGGCTTATTCACTAAAGTGAGAATTCATAATGAGTACAAAGTGAATTTTAAATCATGGACAAAATAGCCAAAATGGGAAAATTCTCTAAGTCTGCTTTGCTTCCACTCTCTGCCCTTTAATATGAAATTCACTTTGAATTCTCACTTTAGTGAATAACTCTCTTTGTTTCCAAATCATCACTGCTTGATGGCGAACAAAATCCTTGGGGTTTTATTCTCCAAACGGTAATTGGCAGTGAACTGAAAATCAAATTTGCAAAGGGTGTTTTTCACTTACTACCGAATTGTAGTGAAATGATAGTCGAAGTACAAGATTCTATCTAACGTAACCAAGCTATGGCTAGTAAAGCTAAATTTGGGTATTCGTCTAAATAATCCTTTTTTTGTTTTTTAATTCTTTATTTTTCATGCTTATGTTGATGGTAAAGATCAACATGCATAACGTAAACTTTGAAAATTCTTTAGGGTTGTTCATGCATAGGAATCAACAGTACAGTACCTGTATATTCAAGATAAGTAAAAGTCGAGCTAGGGGTGGGCTGCGTGGCAAGGTATTACCCTGGTTGCTATGTTCCTGGGATACTCCAGGCTGGGTGGTATCAGACTAGTCTAGGTGTTCCAGCAAGGTGAGAGTGAGACCTGAAGTCAAGCTAGTTGTGTGGTTTGCTAAATCGTGTGGTCAGGACGCCTAGCATGGGTGTCAGTCGGGCTTGAGTAGGTAGTTTGAGTATGTAGCCACTCTACCGGGGAGAAATGTTTGGCGTCTGTGTTGGTTAGAGGGCAGCGGGGAGGAGGGGGAGGGTGGCAGTCGCCGTCATGCTTAAGGTAGAGTTTTAAATGTCATTTTATCAGTTTAGCAGCGTAGTGCCGTCACATATCCGGCGGATAATTATGTCTATGGTCCTTACCCTACTTGCGAACTAAAGTAAGGCTTTAACTCTTATATACTTATCAACAGAAGGAAAAGAAAGTGAGAAATCATAAAATAGATTAAAGCTTTTGTGAGTGGCCATGTGGGGATTGGCTAGTTCCCAATCTGGTTCAGGTCACTGGTTCTTCTGAGTGGTGTCTCCTTTGTGGCCGCAGGGTCGGTGTCGTCTCGGTTCCAGGACTCTTCGATGGCCCCTGCAGCAGGCGGTGGTTGTGGTGTAGGTAGTCCAAGTGCCTCTAGAAAGGCTGTTGCCCCAGACATGGCTGTGAGAGAATGGGCAGTCCCCTCATGGTGGACCAAGAGAGATCCAGTGTGCCACCATCTGTAGGGTATTCCTGATAGTCTTTTTGTTTTTTAACTTACATTTTGTAATCACTAAACACGGAATTCAGGCAAATTGATATCAGAATTGCAATACCGAGTATTTAGATAAAGAAACCTTAACGCCGAAGTGACTGAATTGGAGAGATCCTCATATAACGTTATTATTTTAACTTGGCGAGTATGGTCTAAATTTTGCCTTCATCGCAATTCACTGTTTAGTGAACAAACCCTTAGTAGTGTTTCAACAATGACAGTCGCTGCTTACGGAGTCTGAAGTCCATATCCTTGGTGGGGGTTTATATTGTTATGTACAATATGTTATGATTAACCCCTTCAGGACAGAGTCAGTGCATCTCTATGAGGAAAATTCAGCGTCTCCATGCAGAGCTTTTTCGGCAGCACAGAACTAGGAAGCACCTCCAGTGGCCAGTTGGAGGTATCCCTAGAGGCAATATAAACACTGCCTTTTTTCTGAAAAAAAAAAATGCCTGAAGGGAACTTATATACTCACCAGAACAACTACATTAAAGGACCACTATAGGCACCCAGACCACTTCAGCTTAATGAAGTGGTCTGGGTGCGAGGTCCATCTAGGATTAATCCTTTCTGCTGTAAACATAGCAGTTTCAGAGAAACTGCTATGTTTACACTAGGGTTAATCCAGCCTCTAGTGGCTGTCTCATTGACAGCCACTAGAGGTGCTTCCGCGCTTCTCACTGTGATTTTCACAGTGAGAAGACGCCAGCGTCCATAGGAAAGCATTGAGAATGCTTTCCTATGGACTGGCCGAATGCGCGCCCGGCTCTTGCCATGCATGCGCATTCAGCCGATGACTACCGAAGGAGGAGGAGAGACCCAGCGCCAAGGAAAGGTAAGGAATTAACCCCCTTCCTCCCCCTCCAGCCCGGCAGGAGTGGAACCCTGAGGGTGGGGGCACCCTCAGGGCACTATAGTGGTCCTTTAGGCTGTAGTTGTTCTGGTGACTGTAGTGTCCCTTTAACATAGCAGGAGATAGGAAAATCTAATCTAGGAAATGCAGGGAGGTGTGACTAGGGTTCATAAACAAAGTGATTTAATTCCTAAATGGCAGAGAATTGACAACTGAGACTGCAGGGGCATGATCTATACACCACAGCTGTTTCATTAAAGGACCACTCTAGGCACCCAGACCACTTCAGCTTAATGAAGTGGTCTGGGTGCCAGGTCCAGCTAGGGTTAACCCATTTTTTCATAAACATAGCAGTTTCAGAGAAACTGCTATGTTTATGAATGGGTTAAGCCTTCCCCTATTTCCTCTAGTGGCTGTCTCATTGACAGCCACTAGAGGCGCTTGCGTGCTTCTCACTGTGATTTTCACAGTGAGAGCACGCCAGCGTCCATAGGAAAGCATTATGAATGCTTTCCTATGTGACCGGCTGAATGCGCGCGCAGCTCTTGCCGCGCGTGCGCATTCAGCCGACGGGGCGGAGAGAAGGAGGATCGGAGGAGGAGAGCTCTCCGCCCAGCGCTGGAAAAAGGTAAGTTTTTACCCCTTTCCCCCTTCCAGCGCCGGGCAGGAGGGGTACCCTGAGGGTGGGGGCACCCTCAGGGCACTATAGTGGTCCTTTAAGCTAAAGTTTTTTTGGTGACTATAGTGTCCCTTTAAGGTTTACTTCCAATGTGGAGCTGGATTTACTATGAAAGCTGTACCCACAGAATTTCTTCCTATGCTACCAACATGATCCTGCATTTATGTTGACTCTACCGGCAAAAGGAGTCGGTTGAATGCCTGAGCCCTAACATACTACTTGGACACTAGAGCCTTGCAGTATGCTAAAAGATGTTGGCAAAAAATTTTGGGAAATGGCGTGCCAACATGATTCGGCAATTCACCTGGCATAACACATTTCTTGCCAAGCTCTATGTCTGGTGCTCATTTGCTAGGGAGATTAGACCCAAACGACTCTTTCAAGCTTACGCTAGTAGACTTCTCCGTTTTCCTGTCACTGCAGGACCCTGAAGTGCCCCTCTACCTCCCACCCCCCATCCCAAGTTGCTGAAGGGGTTAAAACCCCTTCAGTGACTTACCGGAGTCCAGCGCCGATGTCCCTCGGTGCTGGGTCAGGCTCCGCCTACTCTCCTACCCCGCCGACGTCAGCCGGGGAGGGGGGGGCGACCTAATGCGCATGCGCGGCAATGGCCACGCATTAGACCTCCCCATAGGAAAGCATTATTCAGTGCTTTCCTATGGGGATTTCGGCGACGCTGGAGGTTCTCACGTAGCGTGAACACTCTCTAGTCCCTCTAGTGGCTGTCTAGTAGAATGTTATGTTATGAAAACTGCAATAATTACACTTGCAGGGTTAAGGGTAGTGGGAGTTGGCACCCAGACCACTCCAATGGGCAGAAGTGGTCTGGGTGCCTGGAGTGTCCCTTTAACATGAGACCGAGATACATACCTGCCATAGTTAGCTCTAATCACTCAGTGGTTTATACCCTCGTTGCCACTTACAGCTCTAGGCGCCAGCTTCCCTAACCATATATATGTTCACTCTACTAGAATTGTATGTTCAAAGCCTGTATTACAACACACAGTTAAAGCACAGTGTAACGTGATGCTTGAAATCCCTTACAGCTAGACAGACGAATCACTGCTAATTAGTAGTTTAACCTGCATTGTTATCTTAATATATAAAAAGAGGTTGATCCACGCTGGAGTTTAAGTTCCTAATATGACTTGTATACCATGTGTTGATGTTGATATGCTCTAACTCCCTCTTTTGCATTCTGTACTGTCTTAATCTATACCTCAATTAAAAAAAAAGATTGACCAAAAGAAATTTATGTTTTAAGATAATCCCCATCTCTTCAGATAGGACAGACTCCTGTTCTTCCTCTTCTGCTTTTTTCATTTAGGGTTACCCCCTTCTCTCTGTCCTGGTTTCTAAGTCCATATAACATAAGCTTCCAACTTTATTCTAGACTAGGATTTGAATTTAACTTTGAATTGATTTTCTTCTGACAGTTCACACTTTATTGAATAGCCCTGTGTAAATGACTACCCCAGTAAGTATAGTGAGTACTTGTGTTCCAGGACCATGACTTCAACATACTGTGTTACACTGGAAGATGTGCAGGAAGCGGAGAGACGTATCAGTGGATTAATCCATAAAACACCAATCCTGACAAGTTCTAGTCTGGATGCCCTGGCTGGCCGCAAGCTGTTCTTTAAGTGTGAATTACTGCAGAAGACAGGGTCTTTTAAGGTGAGTCAGAGATAATAGTTGACATAAAAAAACGAGTCAGGCTAATAATTGTTTCTCTTCAGATAGTTTGGGGGCAAATGTCAATATAGTATTTTAGGAATTTTTTTTAACTTGGACTTAAAGGTGCACTGTAGGGTCAGGAACACAAACATGTATTCCTGACCCTATAGGTTTAAAACCACCATCTAGCCCCCCTGGTCCCCTCATGCCTCCCTAAATATAGTAAATCTTACTTGTTTTTAAGTCTGGAGCTGCTTGCTTTGTCACTGTTTCCTTAAGACCTGCCCACTGCCTGCTGACCTAATCAGAAGTGGTAGCCTGATCCAATCACAATGCTTCCCCATAGGATTGGCTGACACTGACAAAGAGGCAGATCAGGGGCAGAGCCAGCATGATTCAAACACAGCCCTGGTCAATCAGCATCTCCTCATAGAGCTGAATTGAATCAGTGAATCTCTATGAGGAAAGTTCAGTGTCTGCATGCAGAGGGAGGAGATACTGAATGTTTAGATGCATTTTAGGCAGCCATGACCCAGGAAGGATCTCTAACAGCCATCTGAGGAGTGACCAGTGAAGTTATCACTAGGCTGTAATGTAAGCACAGCATTTTCTCTGACAAGACAGTGTTTACAGCAAAAAGCCTGACGGTAATGATTCTACTCACCAGAAAAAATTCAACAAGCTGTAGTTGTTTTGGTGACTATAGTGTCCCTTTAATATAAATAAAAAAAGTATGAGAAATTAAGTAATGTTGTTATTATGCATGGCATTTTAATTGAATTTCATAATACTGTTAGCTTTTACTGCATTAAAACACACATTTGTATGCTGTGATGTCCCACAAGTACAACAATTTCCACCTGTGTATCCTCCCAGGATTTTTTTGGAAGGTTACGTGGTCGGATATAGAGCTTGCAAATTAAATTCTCTGATATTTCTGCTGGACTGTATGAATTAGAGAGAGAGAGAGAGAGAGAGTGTGTGTGTGTGTGTGTGTATGTGTGTGTGTATATATATATATATATATATATATATATATATATATATATATATCTATCTATCTCACCTAGTTGAGAGCCTTATATTACGATCATGATCAGAGCCCAGGGTAAATATTTGATTCAGTGGGAGAGCCAGATCGTTAGGGCATACTATGTCTTCTGTGTGACTGCATAGCACGCCCTGTAGTGGTTATGGTGCTAGGAATCCACAGTTGAGGCAAACAAATTTTTATCCGCGTTAGAGATACAACTCTATATGTCTTTAGACAGACTTAATTCAACTAATTAATACTGTCCAAATCTGATATTGCTATTAACCAGCAAATTATATCACAATCCCGTTCAGTCCCGATAAAGCCAATGCATGCATTGCAAATGAAGTGAAATCGAAACAATATGAAAAATCCTGGAAATGACAGGTCCACTTTTTTATTAATTTTTTCCTAGCAGGCAACAAATTATTTTAGAAATCAATTCCCCTGAATTGTATTTAGACATATAAGGCCAATCTTCAAATGTGCATCAAAATTTTCTATTTAGCAAATATTCAGTTTCAAACTTTCACTCCATTTCAGATATTTCCAAGTTTTAGCCTTATAATATAGTTGGAGCTTGCCATCTATCTTGTCTCCTGTTTTCCAGATTAGGGGTGCGCTGAATGCGGTGCACAAATTGCCTGCAGACCAACCCATCGCCGTAGTAACACACAGCAGTGGTAACCATGGTCAGGCTCTGGCCCTGGCAGCACGTATGAGAGGTATGTATTGAATCTGAAATACTGATCTTGGCAGAGTTATACATGAACCGCTACTTACCGGATTTTGATCTCAGGTATTCCTGCACATATAGTGGTACCACGAAATGCTGCATCATGCAAGAAAGCTGCCATCCGTGGATATAGTGCCCAAATTGTTGAATGTGAACCTACTGATCAGGTGATAAGACTTTTCATTTTATATTTTATATAAGATGCACTTAAAGCAGCATTATAGTTATAAGTAGCTCCACTGGAGATCTATAATAGTAAAAAATAAACACAACATAGCATAATATAGTTATAACAAAATGGAAATATGTGGTGTTGGTAGAAAACTCACAAACATGTGAGCGGTTTCAAACGCACCAGAGAAGGTCTCAGATGATGGAAATTCTCGTATAGAAAGGAAGGAAAAAAAAATGCATATGTTGAAGTAAAATTAGAACATGGAAAGATTTATTAGAATGCACTTACAGACTGTAGTAAAATCAAGGGCATATCTCCACTCAGTGTGGAATGCAGCAGCGTGGTAGATCAAGGAAAAACGCCAGCAGAAAACAACAATAAAAAATAAAAAAAAACCCTCTTTACAGAGGTGATGGGTGAAACTATTCAGTGCCTAAAATACAAAGCAGCTCAAACACATAAAGTGGAATACCCTTATTTCCACAATAAAAAAATACACCACCTAGTGGAGCACTAATACAAATATAAGTGATAGAGGGGTTCACTTACCCCAACAATTTTGTGTTGTCTTAAATTCAGGAATATGCTTTTAAACATACACTGAAGGGAACAAAGAGAGAAAAAAACATATAGTGTAGATGATTTTGGTGAAAATGAGTGATGAAAGTAAAAAACTGAAACCACTCACATGGTCTGGAGCCAATATAATATTGGCTCCGTACGTAAGCCTATGTGCTCTTTGGGCAGCAACACACCCCTTCCTCTGAGCTGTACCTCCACAACGACAAGGAAACAAAATGAGAAAGAGAGCCAGTGGGTGGTATATGTGCAAACAGGCAGCTAATATATAGGTGGTAAATGTTATGCTCACCTAGTTGAGAGCCTTAAAATCCTGGCTCTGAGGGTGGTCAGTGATGTGCCAGTATGAAGGGATGGCACTTCTCTGTAAAGATTCCCAGAGGCTCCAAGGATAAAGAAAATGTATTGATTCCAAATAAAAAGCAAATATAAAACCAGAAATTTGGAGTCTAAAAATTATAAATAAAATTCCAAATCAACCAAACCGTGTTTCACTCGTCTGTAAGCTTCCTCAGTCAGCTGTGAAGCTCACAGATGAGTGAAACGCGTTTTGGCTGATTTGGACCTTTATTTATAATTTTTATACTCCAAATTTCTGGTTTTATATTTGCTTTTTATTTGGAATCAATAAATTTTCTTTATCCATTGAAGTCCTTTGAGCCTCTTTGAATCTTTACAGGGAAGTGCCATCCCTCAGTGTAGCGTTCAACTGAAGAGTGTGTACTGCACGTGCGCATGTTCCGAAATAGGAAACATGCGATCGCGCAGAAGCAGACCACCCACAGTCAAGGGAGAAAAATTTAAACAGAGGCAAACCGTATCGGGAAAAAAAACTTTCTTAGGCAAAAAAGTTCAGATGCCAATCATAGATCAAATTAGTATACTATGTATATAGTACAAATGCAAACTAATGTGCATATAACAACATAGATAAAAAAGAATATTACAAAATATGAAAAATATATATCTAAATATACTAGTATAATAGTAAAAAAATAAATATTAAATAACATAGTATAATCTAATAGAAATATGATTGGCAATACAAACAGATACGGTATAGAGAACTGAAAGGAAAAGAGAAGATATCATATAAGACCTTGAAGGTCTATTTCTGCATTCAAACCTCGTTTTAGAGTTTTTAAAGTGTAAATCCAATAGGCTTCCTGCTTAATGAATTCCCGTAGTTTGTTCCCCCAACCTAAAACAATTTGATCTATACCAATTGCTAACAAACTGTCCCAACGGAAGATAGGGCAAGAATTACAATGTTTCGGGACACATATACAAAATCAATTTGTATATTTTGTAAACGCTGGTGGGTGCCCAACGTCTCTCTTATAGTTTCTATCCCTTTCTGATGGGGCCTTCTACTCTAATCTAAAGTTCACTTCCCAATTTTGTGCGACCACCATAGATTTTATAGATCTTACAATATACACGGATCAGAACCAACTAAAACTTATTTCAAGCCCACTGATTGCAATACAGCAATTGAATACTCCAGTTCTCACCATCCCTCGTGGCTTTCTAATATCCCCAAAAGTCAACTTACTCGGTTTAGGAGGAATTGCACCAATGACCACATTTTCTTACAACAAGAAAATGTTATAAAAAAATGATATATAGAGAAAGGTTACAATGTAGCCAAATTGACAACAGATGAACTAACTGGACTTAACACTGATAGATCTATCCTTCTCCAAAATGATAATCGACAACAAAAAAATAAAAACAATCATTCTAATAAATTCCTATTTGCCTTTATTATGCAATACAAGGCTCAAGCCAAAACAATTGAAAAAAATACTTAAGAAATATTGATATATCTTGGAGAAAGATGACATATTGAAATTCCCCACAATTATATACAAACAAGCTATTAATTTGAAAAATAAATTAGCCCCCAGCCTTCTTCCTATCAGCTCTTCCCTTAACCATCAAAAATTATTGTATACCCCTATTTGTGGCTTTTTTTTTTTTTTTTTTAGCTGTGGTCACTGTTCTACATGTACGTTTCAGAGAAGAAAGATTGAAAAATTTGTAGGCACATATACTCAGAAAACATATACTATTAAGAAACATATACAATGTTCATCTACCTTTGTGATCTACTTGCTGCAGTGTGGATGTGGAGCCCAATATGTGGGCCGCACCACCCGTACGCTTCATGTGAGACTGTTAGAACATTTTAACAATATTAAAAAAAGGTAAACTTCACTACTCCGGACAGATAACTGCGCAAACGGACAGTTAATGGACCACAGACAGCCATACCCAGCTCTACTTAACACATGGAGCCTCAACACGACCGCAGACACAAGCCCACGAAACCCAGCCCAGACACCCACGGAAACAAAGAACACCAGGCCCCGTGACGCTAAACAACCAGACACACACACGCCAGGTCCACGAACACGAGACACGCTTACCTATGCTCATCCCTATTGAGCAGGGAGCATGGTGATTAGGGGGAAGGGAGACAATAGAGGCGGACGGGAGAGGCCCTACACGGACCCACACGACAAGAAGAGGGGGACGCACGTAAATCACAGGACATGACTCCACTACAGCCCTCTCCGTCCATTGACAGAGACCTCAGGAAAGCAGATCCTGTCCAACTCACACACACCCGTGACATACGCCCATTAGCTAACCGAAGATACAGTCCCCTCCCTGCGAAGGTTGGACTAAATCTGGGAGACTGCAAGGAATGACCTGACCCAGCCATGAAAAGGGGCAGGGCTGGGGTCCCCCTCCACCTCACACAGGGGTAATAAGCGTCCCGTACTTGACACACGCCTCAACGCCTCGTTCCCACTCCCCTAACAACGAAGGCCAAATACAAAGGGAAGTGTGCGGCATAGAGACAGGTTCTGCCTACTAGGCTCACATCAATTGGGTCGGTACCGAGGCACACCTTAGAGAGGACCCAGACTACCAGGGACTCTCCTGCTGGGACTGTGGGATGCAAAGGGCATATCTACCACGAATGCTCCATAAACCAATATGTGTCGAAACAATAACATTACTGTATGATTGGCATCTGAACTTTTTTGCCTGAGAGAGTTTTTTTTGCCTGACACCCTATTCTGTTTAGGGCGACTGTTCGCCTCAGTTTAAATTTTTCTCCCCAGCCTTCGGGTGGTCTGCTTCTGCGCGATCGCATGTTTCTTATTTCGGAACAAGTACACACTCTTCAGTTGAACGCTACACTGAGTTGATCCACTTCGGCACCCATCCTACTTCCAGATGCAGAGAAGACACGCCTTTCGCGTTCCACGGTGAAACGCACGCCGTCAGGTGCAATGGATCATTTAGAGCTTTGCCGGCTTTATAAGAAGTCTTCGTTACAAGGAAGGATTACAGATCCCTGAGGAAGTACCCTGTTGGACGAAACGCGTTGGATCCCTTTTATCTGGACTTTATTGTCTTGTATATTTATGTATTTTTTATTATTGTTTGCTGCTGGCGTTTTTCCTTGATCTACCATGTTGTTGCTGCTGCTGCTGCTATATTCCACACTGAGTGGCGATATGCCCTTGATTTTACTACAGTCTGTAAGTGCATTCTAATAAATCTTTCCATGTTCTAATTTTACTTCACCATATGCATTTTTTTCCTTTTCTTTCTATATGAGGATTTCCATCATCTGAGACCTTCTCTGGTGCGTTTGAAACCCCTGGTGGGGTGAAAAGCCTGAATCATCACGTTTGTGAGTTTTCTACCAACACCACATATTTCCATTTTGTTATAACTATATTACTCTATGTTGTGTTTATTATTACTATTATAGATCTCCATTGGAGCTACTTATCCTGGTCTACATTTTCCAAGTGGTTTCTTAATTTTATATCTGTATACTAGGTGTTTTCCCCACTTTTTGTTGTATTTTTACTAATTAGGTGCCTGGGAAAACTTTTAGTTCATTACGTATTATATTGTTCACTTTAGTGTATATACTTTCTTTGTTTCTCAGCATTATAGTTATAGCTTGCAGTATGATGATATATCAGAGAAATTCCTTGGTGGATTTAACAACCATTTCCTAAAGCAATTAAAGTAATGTATTAATAAAATGCTTCCGACAGTTTTTTTGTTTTTTTATATAGTAAAGTGAGATTTGAAAGTGAATTTCAGATTTACACCCCTCAAATGGCACAATAACTGCACATAACAATCGGTTTTATTGTCTCAAAAACGCCATCCTGGTGCACAGGGTAGATTCTTTATAACGTAAATTTAGAAACTATTGGAATGTGTGCACGATCATTCTTATAATTTCTGCACTTGTTCTTAATAAGAAATGCATTATTCAAAAATATAAAATAGAGATCATGGAGGTCTTTGCAGGCTGTTAGAGAAACTTTAAGTGACTGATATGCCTCTCCACTAGGAAACTCCCAATAACAATTTATTCTAGATGAGACAGGGCACTATGGATGTACATGACCTGCTTTATCAAAATTATTAGCAATAAAGATACATTATTTGTGTTTCTTTAACTATAAGAAAATAAAGCACCGATGTCTGTTCATTAAGCTGGTATGTTTACCTCATTGGCTCCTAAAAAATGAGTACTACTAAAATCATACCATCTTTGATCTCCTAACAATCTTCATAGTGGTAGGTTTTTAAAACTTTAACCCAATATGACATGAGCCACATATATTGGTAGTTTTACTAACAAACGTACACAGTTCAGCTGTTAAGCTTTACCTTATTACTACTTGTTACCAAGATAACCATTCTGTTGAGAGCTGTCAATTCAGCTGGGCAAATCAGCAGCCAATTCAGCTTACCATTCCACCTGCACAGATATGATCTAGCACAACATACAGATTTCAACATGATTGTGGTCTTTTCTCTTTGAAGTCCCGAGCAGATGTGGCAGCTCAGACTGTAGACAAGACTGGTGGCATTCTGGTCCATCCAAACCAGGACCCTGCTGTGATTGCAGGACAGGGCACCATAGGATTGGAAGTGCTACAGCAGGTACTTCAAGAACTAAAGTGTTAAGTCAAATAAGTTCTTTGTATTCATTGAAAATAAATGATCCCATTATGTTTAATTTGGTTTTCTTGAATAACAGGTCCCAGAAGTGCAGGCAGTGGTCGTACCAGTAGGAGGAGGGGGGATGTTGGCAGGAATAGCTGTTGCTGTTAAGGTCTGTATATTTACACGTGTGTCCATCTTCAGTACTTTACTGTTTTAATCTTCGTTTTATGTTTGTAAAGAATATCTAAGCAGGTTTGTTAAACAAATGTTCTCCCCACAGAAAATATATATAGTTTCATATTATACCTCTTGTGGTATAAATAAACCATCACATCGTAGGAAATAAGTCAAAATTTCATGTATACCTTGTGCTAGCACATATATACATTTCTTTAATATTGGAGGTTGTAATGTAAATGCCATTGGCAGAATGATAAACACTACCTGGGAAAAAGATTTCTACACCGTGTAAGGCAGTGACAGCAAACCCAGACACTCCAGATGTTTCTGAACAGCATTTCTCATTTTTAACAAGATTATGTTCACAAGCATCCAGGACTCACCTTTGGCTACTGTTGCTGCACACCAAACATGCAAAGTACAGATCCATGCGATTAGAACCAGTTATAAAACCTCTGGGAAAAAAAATCCCTAAACTTCCTAAAGCTTTTCTCCAAAATCTTATTTTTTATCCAGTATATTCCTTTGCATATTCTGCTCACTGGTACTTTTTACAGGCAATCAAACCAAAAGTGAAGATATTTGCAGCAGAACCTCTTAATGCAGATGACTGCTATCGCTCAAAAATGAACGGAACTCTGACTCCTAACCTCAGCCCTCCAAACACCATAGCAGACAGTGTGAAAACTAGCATCGGCCCTAACACATGGCCAGTTATCCGAGACTTGGTGGATGATGTGTTTGTAGTCACTGAAGAAGAGATTAAGGTAACAAACAGTCGTAAATCTTTAATAACAAATAGTGTGAATGTAATGAAAAAAACCTTTGGATCACCAGTTTTGTATTTTTTTTTTTAATTCTAGCACCAAGTCATAATTATACCTCCATACCGGTAGGGTTTGAGATCTTCTTTATCCACTTTAGTACTTGGGTATTTTCACCTACAACTTAACTTCAATCAGTTAGTGAATAAACCCTAGCAACCTGCAGTATTCTAGGTATTTAATGGTGTAGTAGTTGGATATTGACTGTTTTATTTTTCAATGTTTTGGTTTTAAAAATACCAGTTTCCTGAACTCTCTGTCCACCATACAGGCTGCCACACTCTTGGTATGGGAAAGAATGAAGCTGTTGATTGAACCCACTGCGGGATTGGGTTTGGCTACGGTTCTCTCTAGTAGATTCCAAGAAGCTGCAAGTGATCTGAAAAACATATGTGTGGTGCTGTGTGGAGGAAACCTAGACCTGGGGAGTGCAGACTGGGTATGGAAGCAGGTTTAGCAGTAAAGGGTGAGGCAGGAACTCTAGTAAATCAAGATAAAACAATGTTAGAGTATCACTATCGGCATGCTGAAGCCTCAGGAAATGGAAAATAGAAGATGACCTGTTATGTGTTTTCTCCGAAATTCACGAATATAAAGAAGTTATTTTTCTGATCTACAAGCAAATCAAATAAGGCAGTTCCATTTGTTTCTATATTTTATAATTCACATGTCACTCTCAACTTTTCAAATAAATACAAATTTCAGACATGGAACTCATTCAAGGCACAGAGAAGTCTTTTTATAGCATGTATTCAATCAGTAGATTAGTCCATTTCCACCTCAGAAGGTTCAATTGTGTTCTCGTTCTTTACCCAGGTCACTGGTGGAGCAACATATGGATCATAATTCCACTTGGGGTACACACGTTTGTACAGGTTCATTAACACTGTGTCCTGTGATTTTAGCTGCCCATCAAAAAGGCATTTCATATGGCCGTGTGTTCCTGAAGGAAGCAAGAACAGCTTTTTATTGCTTACATCTCCAAAGGCGACACAGGTAGATCATATCCGACTTTGAAAAGTTTTAACATTATTCTATACATTTCAAAACACGGAAGCATTTATGCTACTTACCGAGAGGTTCTTTGATATGCCCCCTCCGACCCCATTTGGTACGCAGTTCCACTGGTTTAAACCATAGGATATCCTCTGCAAAAATAATGTATCATGTTTAGTGACAATGAACCGAAACACAGAATGATCACAATTTATCAGCTAAAGCTAATATAGTTTGATATTTGTGTTTTATACATTTATGTATTTAGACCTAAAATAAGAATCAAACAGCTGCAGTAAAACAAACCGATCAGTGAAAATAGCTTTTAAGACTAAACAAATATACACACTCCACTTAAAGTGTATATGTGATTACAAACATGACTGTTTTTGTACAGGAAAGAACACTTCACTTATCCATTCTGCTAGCAGCAAGTGGAATACTACAGCTCAAACGCCATAACAACTCACAAAATGTGAATGTTTCCCAAATCCATCTAAGCCATACATTAGTTGGGTATTTTGCAACTATAATATATACAGGGGAAAAAAATCCTACCTACCGGAAAGTAAACTTGTCATCTATACAGTATAATCTGTGGATGTCAGATTCATGTAACCAGGCAAGTTCAGGTTTTAAATAATATAACTTTTTCAGTAGTAGTCATAATTAAATCAAACGTCTTTTGAAAAGACAGAAATATACATTACTTTTTAGTCACTTCCTGGTTGCCCTTTAACAACCATGACATATAGTAAAAGAAAACGCTAGGTTAGTAAATGCATATTTTTAGGTAATATAAAAAATACGTTTTTCTTCCATAAAGACCAAAATTATTGGGTGATGTTAATGGCAGAACTGTTTTGGTGAGTTTTTTTTGCAGTTAAAGGACCACTATAGGCACCCAGACCACTTTAGCTCAATGAAACTGAAACGAGGGAGCCCGGCGCTGGAAAAAAGGTAAGGGATTAACCCCTTCCTCCCCCTTCAGCGCCCCGGGAGTGGGACCCTGAGGGTGGGGGCAAGTATGTTTTCCTGGCACTATAGTGGTCCTTTAATGCAGATGCCCACCCTTTTCTACTCAGTTCAAACTCTTGTCATCATTCTAGGTAGTGTCACATTAAAAAGCATTTGATTGGACAGCTGGTGGCTCAATAATTCAAATCATTACTTATCACAGAGAAGCACTGGATTGTTACAAGCCAGTAAATAAGCTCTCACGGGGCTAGGCTCCATCCATGAGAGAGGGGGACTTCCGGATGCTGGTCAGATTGGGGGAGGGGCTTCTTTGCGTGGGAGAGTTAATTTATAGGAGCATTCACAGCGCACTCCCTGCCAGTGAAAATGCTGTGCATTAACTGTCATCATGGCGTGTGTGTGTGCTGAAGATAAACACAAAATAAGCAGAATATTGACATAGGCAATTTGGAACTCTTGCTCTAGGCTGCCTGACAGCTGCTAGACGCAGAGTTATACCGTGGCAGAAAAATGACATCTGTGTTGGCAGCATTCCAAGCAGAAAATGGCTATAGGGCGTAGAGCAGTGATTTCCAAACCAGTCCTCAAGGCACACCGAGCTGTCCAGTATTTACAGAGTACCCAGTTGAGTCAAGGCGTTTTTTTTCTTTCTTTCTAAAAACGCCTTAGTCAACTGGGTAATCCCTAAATCCTGGACTGGTAAGCGTGCCTTAAAGACTGGTTTGGAAACACCACTGACAGAGTAACCCGCATACAGCATTGAAAGTAAAATCTAACCTACATGCATTCAGCTGGAGGAATTCACCCGTATATAACATTGTAGTTGTGGCATAAATAGGAAGACACATACCTCTATTAAAGAACATGTACCGCACCACAGCTGTTCTTGTCAAGATTTTAAATGGATGGCCGCTCAATACAATTCTCTTGATAATAATTCTATCTGGATCAACACTTAAAACAGAACCTGTGGCCACCAGATCATGCATTCCTAACAGAAGAAGAAAAAAAAATCCATTAAAAAGGTAATGCTAGGAAACTTCCATGAAATATCTCCCAGCCACATGCACTTGTCCCATACTTACCATTATTTCTCTGCTTAAACATAAGCACTGATGCTGGTGGGAATATAATTGGAGCATAAACAGTGACTACCACAGATGTATCCGACCGCATGAAACGTTCAGATTTGTGTTTATCAGCTGGAGAAAGAAAGAGGGAAGTCATCAAATCATGAATTAAAAAGTATTATTAGTGCCTAATTCAGAATCATGCTACACAGGAGAGGTTAGCTACATCATAGAAATGTGGTTTAATCACATAACACTTGCCAAATTTCCATTAGTCCAGTTACATGAAAGACAAGAAGTATTGCGCAAACAGTAATAAGAAATGTGCATGATTACTCTGTACTGTACGATAAGTCTTGCCACATGACACAATATACCATTGCATAGCAGAAAATAAATACAGTTGTTTTCCTGTATATTGCTATGATTTTTTTCATACCAGATGTATGCTGGGAGAATAGAGGGGATGCCCGGAATCGCCTAAATCCACAATGGAATATCAGCTCTTCTTTAGCTTTGATGGGTTCACTGTTGCCCTGGTATCTTCTTCCCACCATATTAATGACAGACATCTAAAAAAATAAATAAAAAGAAGAATTTTTAAAACAATTACATTTTTTACGATACACAAAATACAGATTGCTTCATAACCTGAACTCTGAGTGCCAGCAGGTGCTTGTAGAATAGACCTATTCATCCCAATGAGTGAAATGCCTTCACAATGCAAGTGTAAAGTGTGCCCTGATTCAGCACCACTCACTACCTGGCTCAGAGCAGAGCTCCTGCAAAGGACTGAACATAACTCGCACAATATAAGTGGGCTGTGGCTTCTCAACATGTTATAGGTACTTATAAGAAAAGCTTTGTCACCGAGGAGAGGGGTGTAGTCTAGGCACTATAAATGTATAAAAATATTAACAGAACAGCCAAGAACGTAAAAAGTACATGTTTGTCTTAGTGTTTGTGTACTTGTATTTAAAGCTTTGGACTTTTCTTTAGATTTTTTTTTTTGTTTATGCCGTGTGTGTCAGGATGTTAGTCTTTTAGATCATTCAAGAGAAGGAGGGAGTTCTACTCGTTTATTATATTATATTTATGTTTTTTCCTAAATTTGAATAAAAAACTGTATATGAGTAACTCTGCTTATGTTTGGTTGCCAATTATCTGCCTATACCGCTTACTTATAGACTGGAATCTACTCTTCTATTGAGTATTCTCTACTCGTCAAAATTTAATAAAAAAACAAAATATGAATATAACAGGTACATTTGGAAGCCATCTAAAATGTAGATATTGCTTCATGAATCAAATATAAATTGTACCAAATATACTTGCCTTTTGTTCGTGGGGAAGAAGTGAACATAGGACGAGGGGTCCTCCTTGTGCGAATTGCTCCATAACGGACACAGGAACCCCGCTGATATGTACTGTGACATACCAACCAACCTGAAGATAAGCAAAATCTGTTAGCTAATCTGCATATTATCAAAGTTCATATTATTGTAATAAGCAGTAGGCAGACATACTGGTCTCATTTTATTTATAAAGGGGGATATTGGTAGATATAAATACTTTACAGCAGTGATGGCCAATCTTTTGCAAGCTAGATATAATGGATGTGCTTTCCTATAAAGTTTTTATTGGTGCGTCAAGACTTAGCTGCGACTGCTGCAGAGTGCAATTACCATGGCCCCCTCATTCTCGTCCTCCAAATCTCTGAAGACCCGCTTCCTGGTCCTGAAGAAATCATGGAACTGGAAGATACGCGCATAGTCTCTAGGAAGGTTCTCTTTGGAATCCCATGGTGATGTGCGAAAACTTTTCAAGCCGCGATATTTCTGAAACCTACAATGAACAAATAAATTGGGAATTACAAGGTGAGAGGGGAGTCAAAACCATCACAGTCTTACATACTTTTTTTTATAGAGATGATAACTTGATTCATTTTTAGAGATTTATAGTCTTTCAAAGTATTGCAAATTACAAGGACAGCTAAACAAAAGCAGTGTACATGAAAACAGGTTTTTCAATCAACTTGATCCAACAGTAAAAGGCCACCTAATAATATATCCAGCAAGAAGAGGGACACAAAGTCAGAATGATAAGGTATCTGTTCTATAAATGTACGCTCCAAATCACCACAACTTGGTTCTTTAGATCCATATCCCTGTGTCTTTTCTATCTGCGGCTTCTAACAGCAATGAAAATTGGGAAAATTGTAACAGCTGTAGGCCCACAAATGCAGCCATTGCCGCGCATGCACATTATGTCTCCCCTAACAGCTGACTTTGGCGGGGGAGGAGCGGAGATCGAGGGACATCAGCGCTGGACTTAGTTTCCCTTTAGATTCTACTTGTGTGCAATAAAATCAGACAAATTGATTAAATAATTTATATATAAAAGCCACAAGCACTAAACTCTGGGTTATTATGTATGGTGGCAATGAAGGAGTTAATCTGCCTTGTTGGTTAGATATAGGGATGTAGGTAAAGTTTGTAAATTTTAGTTGCTGGGCACAAGCTATGACACTGCTGTTGCTGGTGAACATCTAAGACTGACTGGCAATTTGGTGGCTAATGAAGTTCAATGTTTGATATTTATGGTCGTACACCTTAAAACGGCAGTATCACCTCCCACCCACCAGTGAAGGCTGCAGGGATCACAGGATCCGCCATCGACCTCAATGCTGTACGTTTGTGCATGGACAAGAGTACAGCAGTGATGTTGGCTCCTGGTGCTGAAGAGGTTTTGCCCGATGGAGGATCTTTGTGAATTTTGCAAAGTTCCCTGACAAGATAATATACATACATAAATAAAACCTCAATACATACTGTTACAAAAAACAAACAAAAACACCCTTCTACAGTTCTGTGAATCCTAAAAATCACTTCTTACCGGATTCTAGCTAGCTGGTTGCGGGGTGTGTCCACTTCATCAGGAAACAACTCATCTTGGCGTTCCAGCTTGTATCTTTCCAGCATCTGCTTTTCTTCTTCTTCATCAAGGTTCTCATCATATTTATCATCCCGCGTACTGTCTGGGATAGTTAGTGTTTCACTTTCCTCTGGCTCTTCGTTACTACTTCCATCTTCATCCTATCAAAAATACACAGGGACTATTTTCAGATATTTTATCTCAAACACAAAGTTCTCATAGGCTTCTTCTGTCAGTTCCTCTTGGTCATACAGAGTCTTCTAAACTCCATATGACCAGTCAGTATGTAGTGCTGGCACTAGTAACATTAACAGCACGTGTAGATCTGTTTGTTTTTTTCCTGTGGTTCACAAACCAACGCAGAGATGTTAATACAATAATGGCTTCAATACCTCAGATAAATCTTCATCAATAGCATCTGCCTGTTCTCCTTCCATGTCATCATCATCATCATAATCTTCACTTTCATCGTCTCCATGGTCTTCCTCATCATCCAGGATCCATGCAGCTTGGTATGCGGATGTCCCTTTTGGAACTTTCTTTACAATCTTTGTGTTCGCCTTTAAAGAATCTACAGAGGGGGAGGGGAACCAAACTGAGTTTACCAATATCAATATCTTTCTGTGAAAAGATCAGATTTTCAGATATACTTGGGAGATATCTTTATTATATCCATATAGTGCAGGTTAATGAAATTGCAATCATGAATCCTAAAACGGTGCTATATTTTGATCATTATTTGGCATCTCACCTCTAAATATCTGATCTTACAGGGCCATTCACTAAACTCAGACTAAAACAGCCAGGCTGTGGTTATAGCAGAGATGTATATTTTATTTTTACATCAGTTATTGTTGCAATTTGCCGTCCAATCCACAGTTAATTCAGGTTCTAGTAAGTAACCCAGTAGGTGATACTGTTAATTATTTTATATACGTCAAAGACAAACAGTCACTGGAACAGGAGAGACTGACCTTCTGCTTCCTTCAGCTCCTCCTCAGTTGGCCATGTCTGTTCTCCTTCCATAGGATCAGGAATCACTTCAGACAGCAATGACTCTTGTACTGTAGAATCTACCTTCATCAGTACCTTTACATCTTCTTCCATCTCATTACTGTTAACATCAGCATTGTCCTGCTAAACCACATGTAAAAAGAGCAAGCAATGCAATAGATTAGCAGATAGTTGCAGCTGTGAAGATCAGAAAGATAATGATATACAGTATATATATATAAATATACACACACACATACATATCTCTCAAGAAAGTTATGGTGGGGAAAAATTATAATTGAAAATCCCTTCCACCTGACGTCAGTAGATAGTCAAAACATTGTTAAACACAGATCTGGGTTGGTTTTATAGCTACTATACCAATTTAAAAGAATATAACAGAACATCACCATTTATACCAAACATTAAATATTTTATCCCAAATTTGCAGTGATGTTTGGGTGGGCATATGCAAATGAGTTCAACAAAGAATCAATGTTTGCCTGATTATTCCATGTTAAACATGAATTCCTTTTTGTTTGTGTTTGCTGTATACAACAGCTTTGAAACAACTGAGGAAGAGATGCAAAGCCAGTGTTGGACTAATTTGCATCACTGCCAATCTGGGATAAAATATTTAAAGCGGCACTGTCATGCCGAACTTACCTTTCCTCAATCTCTTCCTCTTCTCCCCCTCTCTCAGGATCTGTTCTTCTTTTCTTCCTGTCTTCTTTAGTTTTCTTTAAAATCATAAGACAAAGTAGGGACTCTTTGCCTTATGGAGGATTCCTCAGCTTGACCAGCTCTGACCAGCGGAGAGCAAAGTGTGCTTCATTTCCGTTGGTCAGAGCAATTTTCCCATGATCCCTAGCTTTACCTCTGTGTTCCCACAATGCTTCCTGTCACTTTACACTAAACTGCCGAATTGCGTTCTAACTGAATGACAACAGTCTGTTCGTTTCTTTTAGAACGCAATTCGGCACTTTATTCGAATCAGAATTTCATTCTAATGAATGAAACTCTGATCCTATTCATTGCTGTGGCTGCATCTTGCAGCCGTTTAGTAGATAACTCCCTAATTCCCACGGTATCAGGGAGCTATCTACTAAAAGGCTGAAAGACCTAAATTGGTCTAACAGCCAACTTTACTAATACTAAGTAAAGATTACTTAGTATTAGTAACTTAAATGCCCCTACTCGCTATACCGCGAGTAGGGGCATGTGTAGTAAGCAGTGAGCAGCGTATAGCTGCTCACTGTAAAAAAACAAACAAAAAACTAATAACCCCCACTCCCCCCATGCCCGTGGGGGCCCTAAATTTCTAATTTTACCCTGGCGATTG
>OW240912.1:68142777-68157394 GCA_933207985.1 Pelobates cultripes
TACAACTTATTGTTTTTGTTCTGGTGAGTATAATCATTCTCTTTAGGCTTTTTGCAGTAAAGACTGTGGTTTCAGAGAAAATTCAGTGTTTACATTACAGCCTAGGGATACCTCCACTGGCCACTCCTCAGATGGCTACTAGGGGTGTTTACTGGGGCAGTGCTCCAGACTGAAACATTTTCAAAAATAAAGCGTACCGTGACAGTCTTTGCACCATAACCACTTCAGATAACATGATTATGGTGGTTAGAGTGACCCGTTAGTGTGTGCTTGTCATGCCTAACATGACTTGATTAAAATGTATCTACAAATTGGGCTGGCAGAATTGCTGGCAAGTGTATTGATTTTAGTAAAAACTAAATTATATGTCCTCTTCCCCGCATCTGCTTATCAATTCTTAACATACAATATATGCAAAAAACTTATTGACAGGTGGTTCTCCTGATTAGTTTTACAGCAATGCTAGATGCTGTTATTATTCTTGGAGCACAGATTGCATGAATGACAGTGGATCATAAGAGTGGAATGGCATGTTTATGCACTCACATGTCGATGAGCTGCCAATGAGGCAGACAGTCAGCGTAAAAAAGGGGGTGGGGGGAAGCCATGCTTTGGGGAAAGCAGATGTGCATCCTTTGAAGTGATGTAGCGGGGACAAGGGGTACGTTACAGCTATTGCAACATCCACAAACCTGGAATCAAGGCAGATGTGACTGTAGTAGGGAGAGGTAAATATTCCCTTAAAAACTCTTAAAACAATTAAATATATAATTCTATTAACAAGTGCGATATATAATTTATTTGATCTTATGGTGAACAATGTATTCTTGCTTAAGGAACTGCAAGCCAAGATCGTTAACTTATTTTGACGGGCTCATCAGAAGGCATACCATTATTTGAAAACATTTGTATCTGTCATGTCCCTTAGAGCAGGGGTGCCCAAAAGGTAGATCCCCAGATGTTTTAACACTACAACTTCCATGATGCCTTGTCGATCTAAAAGAATGCAAAGACACGCAAAGCATCATGGCAGTTGTAGTTCTACAGCATCTGGGGGTCCTTTTGGACACCCCTGGCTTAGAGGGCTGGTTACTGAATAAATTGAACAAAACATGCTGCAAAAACCCAGAGGTGCTGGTTCGGGAAGGAAAAAATCCAACATGTGTGTTTACAGAAATATCTACAGGCTGGCAAAACATCTAATCAAGGAAACGTCCAATTCCCCAGACGTTATAATTAATATTTTAGGAGTCTCAGTCCCCCATACAACTCATGTGTAGTATGACATTTCCAAGCCATCAGCTATACAAGCGTTTTAATTGTTGGACAGCGAACTTGCGAACACAATTCCTATGGGCATAATTCCAGAGAGGGGCAAGTGCCCCCTTGCCATACCCATTGGCAGCCCATGAGCATTCTGTATTGGCATCATACAGTAGAGAGTATTGCATGTATTATATCTAACAGTTTGACATGTATTAACTGTAGAACAAGCCCTGCCTTGACTATATATGTTCTATGTCTACACCAGTAACATGCAGTATGCAATTAGGATATTGATTTGCCTGCAATCAATTCACACACTTCCTCAAAACACATGTCCCTCACACACATGCTGATAAACTACTGTCTCAATATTAATACAGATTCTCCATCAATGTCTGATAAAGGACATCGGAATCAACTTTGGAGAACTATTGACCTGCAGGTGGTACAAGGCATGGTGTTCAGGTATTGTTCTCTAATAAAGACCATTTTTATTGTGTCATAATGCTCTATATATAAATATTAATTACTGACTGTGTACTTTCAGTGAGGAACATAGCATTAGAAAGTCACACACAATGGTGAGCTGTGTGGTATGGGACAATATTGTGATGGAGGGGCTACGGATACTGTGTGTAGCTGTATAGAGTCAATTCTGTCTGAATGGCTGCTGTGTACTACAGAGTTATATATAGATACACGTGCATGTCTGCCTAGTTATATATAGATGTGTTTGTCTGTGTTTGCATTGCCAGAAATAGATGTATGGAACCATATCTAAATATGTACATATAGTGTGTGTGTATATGTAGTGTGTTCATGTAGTGTGTGTGCATGTGTACATAGAGTGTGTGTGTGTGTGTGTGTGTGTACATATAGTGTGTGTGCATGTGTACATAGAGTGTGTGTGTGTGTGTACATAGAGTGTGTGTGTGTATATGTAGTGTGTTCATGTGTTCATATAGTGTGTGTGCATGTGTACATAGAGTGTGTGTGTGTGTGTGTATATGTAGTGTGTTCATGTGTTCATATAGTGTGTGTGCATGTGTACATAGAGAGTGTGTGTGTGTGTGTGTGTGTACATATAGTGTGTGCATGTGTACATAGAGTGTGTGTGTGTGTATGTAATGAGTTCATGTGGACATATAGTGTGTGTGCATGTGTACATAGAGTGTGTGTGTGTGTGTGTGTGTGTGTGTGTGTACATATAGTGTGTGTGCATGTGTACATAGTGTGTGTATATATGTAATGTGTACGTGTGTACATATAGTGTGTGTGCATGTGTACATAGAGTGTGTGTGTGTGTGTATGTCTGTCTTTTTTTTATCTGTATTTCTACCTGCAGTAAATATTGCATTTCATTTTGCCTTGTTGCCTGAGGGTAATGTGTGTAGTGGTAGTGTAAGTGCTCTGTACAGTGAGGAATATTCCAGCCCACTGAGAAAACAAAGTATTTACAAAGATATGACTTCAGCACTAATGGCTATGCAAATGTTGGCAGAAGAGCTTGCAATCTGTCACCAGCCACACTGTCCCTAGTCCTTGGATTCTTACCTCAGCCACCACATATAGCTGTGTTCATAAGGGAAAAAGCTATTGGGGTCATCACAGCAGTACTTGATGTCCTTAAATCCACAGCAATAAATGGCCCCCAGGTCACTGTCTGCCTTGGGACAGCTAAAAGCCCCAACCAACACCTTCTCTGCTGTGGTGTAGCTGGAGCACTCTGTACTCATAGTCCTGGCTCCTTCAGGTAGCAAACCACATGAAAAGACAGAGAGGGAGCAGATGGTGTGCTGGTCAATCCAGATAATCCTGTCCCATGAAGGAAACCAAAGTGCTGAGCTCCCAGAGCAAACATGAGACCCTCACTGTAACACATTCACCATCCCTCTGCTAGCATCAGGACCACATATGCTCAGTTCCAG
Organism: Pelobates cultripes; assembly: GCA_933207985.1. Lineage (NCBI taxonomy): Eukaryota > Metazoa > Chordata > Amphibia > Anura > Pelobatidae > Pelobates > Pelobates cultripes. The sequence continues at coordinate 68,145,972 of OW240912.1, forward strand.
CTCAGCGCTGGTCCAGCAACTACACACATACACTACACAGTGTGCTACTCTAGCGCCATCTAGTGGGTATATTGATAACAGCTGAAGCAGAATTACTCCTTAAATAAATCATACAAACATATGAAAGGGAAAAGATGGGTAATCATTAAAGTGTGAGCTGTGGAGGATTCAAAATAAATTTGGCTACATTTCCCTAAAATTGAATTCACTCGGAATTCATAACAATTTACACTTTAGTGGATAATGCTGATACATGGACTCTGCAAAGCAAGCATACAGTCATCTTAAATAAAACATGTTCTATGCAATTAGGTTAAAAACAATAATAGAAGCACGAAATGTGTTTAGATGCTTACAGAATGCAACATGTAAAACTGATACTGTATGTGATTTACTTTTATTATAACTTAAAATTTAAAAAACAAATTACATGTATTATAGTCTGTGTGTATTGTAATCCATGCCTATCAGTAAATACCACCTTCTAATGCACCCTGTGGTTTACTGTTGCTCAGTGGGGGTATACAGTTTAAATACTCTTTAGTAAGGAGACCTGCTTAGGCAACCAAAACCATTCAGGTAATGAGTTACTGTACCTCCATTAAGTCCAATATAATGTACAAGTACCCGGTATCTCAAAAATGCACAGATCACACAAACCCTCAAAGCAGGTCTACATTCACGGCTATATTTTCTAATCTTTGAAACGATGGACACTAAACTATATAGTTCTAAAAAAATAAATACACCCCATGCCACACACCAGAGTCGCAAGAAATGGTCATGCTCCTTTAGGATATATATTGTGGTAGATATCGTAGCATGGTCAGTGACGATGTATCGCTAGGTATCTCGGGCCAGTAGTCCATTGTTATCTGCAACCACAATCCAGCTTTTATGTTTTCATGCTTTTCTTCATGTTATAACCAGTATTATCAATTTTAGTCTTATTATTTTGTTTTGTTTTGTATTGTTTTACATTGCGTACGGAATTTATTACATACTTTGCATGTCTTCAGAAATTTCTCTGGACCAACTAATACAAGGAGTCATATATGCTAATGCGATACTGTACATAACCCAGTTGTACTCCATTATAGATATTAGTTATACTAAATTAATTTATACGGGGTTATCCCGGGAAATACGTCCTCTTATTAATGATAGGTATATATGAAACTGCAATATATACCCAAACATTGACGTATGTACAACAGATGTTGAGCCTGCTGTTCGGTTGTTGGCTAACAGCTCTCAGCCAGAGAGGGAATGTCTGTTCATATAATATCCACAGAATTAACATATCCCAACCCAGAATTTTGGTTCCAGACTGGTTAATGCAAGCTGCCGGAGGTAGAATGATCGTTTTATAAATATCATGCATTAAATCTATTTGATTGAACTGGTTTTTACATATTTTAACCCTTTGGCTGCTGGACACTAGTGTCTGTGGACAAATACAGTGGATTCCTATCAGTTTATCTAAAAAATGCAGGTGAATTTATTATACAACTTTGCCTTCTAACGGATTTGTTAGAGTGATTTCATCTGAATTTCAGTGTTTGATAAATATGTAATTCCTTCATTTTGTATCAGATTCTCACGATCTTAACGCAGACACCAGAATGCACAGAATGAGATGTGATCATTTTGTCATTTGGTTGCCTGTAGTAAATATAAAAGTTGCAAATCTGGTTTGGCTATTTTAACTAAATTTAGTTGATTTGGATCAAATTTGCAATTTAGTAAATAACCCCATTAGCGCTTTGTGAAAACGCATAATCTAAGGCAGGTTTCCCCCACCTCTGGCCCTCCAGATGTTGCTGAACTACAACTCCCATGATTCTATGAATGAAATAGATAGGCTGAGAATCATGGGAGTTGTAGTTCAGCAACATCTGGAGGGCCAGAGTTTGGGGAAGCCTGATCTAAGGAATAAAACAAACCTCCTGAAGATGAATTCAAGGTCTTGGCTTGGCTAGTTTTCTTTCAAATTATAAGTAAAGTAGATTACACTGGCAATGCCAAGCTCTTGTAGTGGATATATATTTCCCAATTTAAAGCTCGCTTCTAGTGAATCACATGTGCAATGTGCATCATACACGCGCAATATCGATTGTAACCCTTGTGTGGCATTGAAGAAATAAAAGGAAATAAAATTAAATGAGTTTTTAAAAAAAAAAGTCTAATTAAGTTTAAGCCATCTTGTAAGTGATATCGCAATTCTGCAAGCGTTTGGAAGTTTTCCTGGAATTTGTTCTGCTTTGTAAAATTGCTTTGTGCTCCGGCTGATGATGGAAGGACAGTACACGGGGATAGTTGTCTTTCAGCTGCTGTCTCGCGTAAGATTGACTGGCCTTTTATTGAAGAGTCTTGAGTGATCCTGGAAAGCAAAAAGGCACTAAAGATACGTCTCCAAGCTACAAGGCAACAGAAGCATGCAGAAGGTTTTCAGCCATTGATTTTCTTTCTCTCTAAGCTGCAATTAGAGGCAACATTAACATCATGGCAACATGACATTCTTTCCTTCCATCTATATAGATTCTTTAATGATATTCCACAAAAACGAGGTTTTAAAGGTGTCTGTCTCTCTTACTTTGCTCAATAAAAACTATTTGTAACTAAATAAAGATACACAATCACACAAAAATAAATTCAGCGTGGATGCAAAGTGATAATAGTCCAAAAGCAGCTTGTACACCAATAGAGAGTCTCTCTCTTCCGATCAGAAAACTGGATAAAAACAGGGGGGTAGGTGCAGCACTTCAGTAATCCTTGACAAGGTATATGTGGAGAGAACCAGAGAAGAAATAATAGTGTAGTATTTTAAAACTGTAGTGATTAGTGATGATAGGTAAAATAAAAGATGTGCACTCACACTTTCCTGGAGCTTAATACAGCTCCAGCGTATGCGCCTGGGCGGAATAATCCCCGCCTATGGATCAAGTGCAGAAGTAATTCTTCGAGTTATCGGTGTGGTAGGGGGTATCCTCATAAAAAAATAAAAAAATAAAAATTGTATATGGTGAAATATGTAGAGTTATGAAGCAAGGGTAGGTAAAAACTATAAAATGTACACTCACGTGTAATGGAGCCGTAAAACCTGGCTCCTCTGATATGCTTGAAGTGGTATGATTCCCACTCAGGGATACAGGTGTAAATATAAATTCTTCCGCCCATGTATGTGTGGAGATAAACAAACAGGACCACAATAGTGTACATCGTAAAAAGGAGTGTAAGTAGAAATAAATAAGTTAAACCTACTCACATGCTAAAGAGCAAGTTCCGGTTTGCTCAATCCAAAGCGTTTGGGTGGTATGATCCCCACCAGAGATACAGCTCCAAACAATCCAACAGCAGAAAAGTTAGGTCCAATTAAAAAAGTACTTTAATATAAAAAAATAATAAAAGTAGTACAATATATAATAAAATAAAATAGTGATAAAAAATTTATAAACAATACACTTAATGCGTTTCTCCTTGGATAGGCTTTATCAAAAACACACTAACACATATACTAACAGACATACTGACACACACACAGACACATACACTGACAGACATACTGACACACACACACAGACACACTGACAAACATACTGACACATATACTGACAGACATACTGACACACACATACAGACAAACATACTAAAACACACACTGAGACACACACACACAAACAGACACACCGATACACACCCACACACACACAGAGATACTGACACACACACACATCCACTGACAGACACACGGGCACATACACTCAGGCACACATACACTGACACATACACTGACACACATGCAAAATTTACAATTTGATAGCCATCCTTTAGTTTCTTACTTTTTGCAGGAGGGTGGCTTCCCTGGGGTCCTTTGTGCTGGCTGGGGTTGTTTGCTGGGGTTGTTGGCTCAGCCCCATTGTCACTGCCTCATCCAACCTTCTGTGCAGCTCCAGTCACTGTGTCAGGAAGTGACAGGCTGTCACTTCCTCCCATGCTGCCAATGTAAAAAGGGGCTCGGTCGTGCTGTTACAGGGCCACAGCGTCCGACCTGACCCTTGCTCAAACATGCCCACCTGGTGGCCTTAAGTGCCCCCCGATGGGCCCCCTTAGTGTGCGCGCCCGCTGCCCACAACAATTTTTAAAAGAAAAGAAATTGTTGTGAACAGAGGGCAAATGGGGCAGCTGCTTTGGGTCACCCTGTTTTCCTTGTGTTAAAGACAGCCCTGGTTATTATTATTATAAAGCGACAACCTTTTCCACAGTTTATTCTGCAGATTATCAGGAGCATTTCATACAGATCAATTTATGAAATGCTCACATTGACTGCATTTAACTGAAAATCCAATGCACTTAAAAGATATGGGACAAACGAGTGACTACATTGTTTATTAGTAAAGCCTGAAAACAGGCAAAATTGGCGAAAAACAATGAACTGGGGATCTTTCTTTGGATTAATTTGGATAAAACTTGACAAAAGGTGGAGCTTATGCAGCCTAGATTTGTCAGTGAGGGTCAGGTATGATGTATGGAGGCTTCCGCAGTCTTACTGAATCCTCTGTAGACATGAGTGGACAAGAATCAGGAAAGTGCAGCTTACTTCTACTGCACCACATTCCAAGCAGCAATGTCATCATCAGGGGTCTTTGCAAAATATGCAAAGACCCCTAAAGTTAACAGATCCGCTTTAATATAATTTGTATTTCACTGATGAAGCTGTGTGTGAAGCATCAATGCAAAATTCAAAAATAGGAGTTGATGTGAAAAAATCTATTAATTAATGAAAACAGATAGATAGACAGACAGACAGATCGATGGAAAGAGACAGACGGATGAACGGATAGACAAGATCAAGCATACTCATGTTCATCAAACAGCAATTTTAACACTAATGGGGGTTTAGTTACATTATATGATCATGCATTGCATAAGTCTGCCACCACGTCTATGTACCCTATTCTTGGCAAGTCCTACTCTAACACCCTAATGCCGGCTCTTATGAGATTAACACACTTACTTGGGAATCCATCCCCCTGGGGCTCTCTACAGGGCAAGGTTAGACAGTCCCGGGAGAACGCATTTCCCAAGGTGGTCATACTAAATCTTTCTGTAATACAACTGCTCAGTCATTGATTCTTTCCACGTTGGTTTAATTTATGGATATGTACTTAAATGCCAAACTTGAATAAGAAATATCAGCACCTCCCAGATTGAATAATGAAAGTTCATTATACATTCGCAGTGTTTTCAGCTTTTGATTAAGCACTCGAGAGGTGTGAAATGTATCAAGTTTTATAGATCAGTTCCGCTGCCCCTTCCCCCACTGTTCTCATTATTTTCTTCCATTTGTATATTTGTTTATTTTGACATTTTCGATTAAATGTTCATTATCCAGGTTGGAAATTGTAACGGCACTTTTTAATGTTTTCGACATTACTTGGGCCCCGTTATTATAGCTCAGCACTTTGGAGGAAACTTTTAATGTCATTAGCAAAGACTCTCACAGATAATAACAGAGCTATTTACAAAAACCCCACTGACATGTACAGAATTCCAAATGGCAAAATATATAACGTAACAAAGTCACGCTGTGGCTAGAGGCAGGGATAAGCAACCTTTGGCACTTCTGATGTTTTGGGCTATGTCTCCCCTGATGCTCTAAGAGCATTATGTAAGATGTAGTCCACAACACATAGAGAGCTGAAGGTTGTTACCTCAGGGCTAGAGCTTAGTATAAATATTTAAAATAAACTGTTAGTCTTAATTTTGCCATTTGGATTTAAAGGAATACTACAGCAGTAGCAAATGAATTCGCTACAGTATTCTAGTGATGAGGTACATGACCGCCCTTACCCCCCCCCTCCATCAAATTAAATAAAAAGTGTTTTATTTATCTTTACTCCCCCAGCATGCCAGTCTTCATGCGGTCACCCCACCTAAGTTCATCAATCTTCATTATTTTAGCCAATCCGATGCATTGGGAGCCTAGTGCGCATGCTTAACAAGTCGACATGATGCACCAATCAGCACCTTGTCATAGAGAATCATTGAATCATAGCAGCTCTACAGGGAGCATTCAGAAACCTGCAGGGGCAGGCTACGTTCCCTAGAACCACTACATTAAGCTATAATGCCCCTTTAATTCTCAAAAATGTGTTGTTTACTAAATAAATGTACGTAAGAGCCAACAGAACTGGCCTACATGGATTTATTCACTGAGCACTGAATTTAATTTAAAACTGAAAACGTTATGTAAAAATAATAGGGTTGGAGTAGCCATAGCTTGGCTATTTAAGCCAGAATTTGTGAGCGTGGTTTTCAATATACCACAAATCATTTTTTACGGAATATACTCTTCAATGTTTGGATACTTTGTACCCGAGTGTATAAACTGTATTACATTGTTTGAAATTTTAGCCGTACATTTATAACAGCGAGGAAGATAGGATAGCAACACAATACAGAAGACACAAGGCGATTTCTGCATGTGTGAATATAGAGGGTCAGGTAATGTCTTAAAAGTGGTTTAATCAGCGTAAAAACTGAGTGGAATCAGCAGGAAGTGTCAATGGCAAGTCTCCTAATCGCTCTGATTTAGGTGGGACAGTCCCGTTTTCAGGATCCTGCCCAGCTGTACCAACTTTGGCCTCAATTTAATAAGCTTAGATTTAAAAAACAAACAAAAATAACTTTCCAAATGATTTACCTACAGAGCTCACCATCAAAGTCTACGGGGTTTTTGTAGATAACTCATTTAGGAAGTTTTACCAACAGTGAATAATTTGGCATTCAATTAAATTGAGACCTTTGTTCTCTGATGTTCTGTTTTTAGGGACGCTAGGGAACTGTCCCAAATAGTGTAACATGAGCACATCAGTAGGCATGCTTGTGCTAGTGATATGTTATGCTTGAATGTAGCCTGAGTGCCCTTATACCAATATAAACTGATAATTCTTCGAATGGACCTTCTTTCCTGGTGGATCCACACTTTTGTGCAGGCCAGTGAAGTTATTAGCTTCACTGGCCCACCCTCTTTTACCCCTCCCATCGGCATCTCGTTTCATGGGACGACGATGATGGGAGGGTATGCCATGGTGATTACTCCAGGACATGGTAAATGTTATAACTTGGTGAATGGTAATGTTAGGCATCGGCACTGTAAAGGTGAATTGCCTACATATTATATATCAAAGAGTGCCCTTCTTTGTCCCTCCAGCAGTTTATGAACTACGTTTCCCATAATCCCCTGCTAGACGGATTTCAAAATGCGATACAAGTTGGGACTGTCCTGGAAAATTCGGAACTGTTGGCACCTATGTTATCTATAAATTTCTATAGTACATATAAATATTGCTTTGCAGCATTAAATTTTTATTACCCCCACACAAAACTGTATATTGCTATAGTGTCACCAGACACAATTTATATATATATGTATATACACAATATAGTTCGCCATTTGCCGGTTTCACGCCATAGTAAATGATTGCTGTGTAAAGTCCAGTAAGTTATGTGGGCGTTAAGAGCTTCTCTGGGGCGCACAGTTTCATTTTATCATTATAAATCTAGGTCTCTCTCTCTCCACACACAGCTTGCTAGGCACAACTCTGTGGCATCTCAGTAATTACTTTTAGATGGGTTTTCTCTGTGTAATCCCTTAAACGCCGGCAGGACTGCCAGATGCAGGCTGGTTCCGTTTGCCACAATTTAACTGAATGAGTAAAGAGTTAATAGTTTTATACCCCATGGTCTGGGATTCACTTCAGCTGCCTTAATTGTTTGTGTGTTTCTTTTTGTCTGATAAATAAGAAGATTGAGATTCTAGCCCTTGTTTGCAGGCTCTGCTTGTTGTAGTGTTGTTAGCGATGATGGCTAAATTATATGTACAGGGGACCTTATGTACTGAAACTGCACTCTTTATTTTCAGACCAAATGTATTTTCCTTACTTATCCAGATGGAACCCCAAGATACATAGGAGGATGTTGAATGTGCATGGTGCATGAACCTTATCACACCTCATCACCCTGCTTAAAATCACCGTACAGTGCTCTGTTACTCAAATGTCTAGAATCTTAGCCTACTCTATATTTTAAAGAAGAAAAACTACCACTACAAGAGGACATAGTCTTAAATTAGAGGGGCAAAAGTTTAAAAATAATATCAGGAAGTATTACTTTACTGAGAGGGTAGTGGATGCATGGAATAGCCTTCCAGCTGAAGTGGTAGAGGTTAACACAGTAAAGGAGTTTAAGCATGCGTGGGATAGGCATTAGGCTATCTAACTATAAGATAAGGCCAGGAACTAATGAAAGTATTTAGAAAATTGGGCAGACTAGATGGGCCGAATGGTTCTTATCTGCCGTCACATTCTTCCTTTAACTCCTGTACATTCATAGCCGTTGCTTTGTCCCCCTACAGGAACAGATATCCTGGACTCCCCTGCTTTCTGACACTGGCTCCAGATCCACCAATGCCGTTCTGTTTTGTTGTGGATTTTCTCTCTTCCTGTTACTTGGGTAAGCTATTGTGCTATAGTTCCCAGGCTTGGACCCATTACAGCTATTCCCAGGATGTGATCATTCTCAAGGGCAGGGCCGGTGCATCCATAAGGCGGCACAAGAGGCTGCCTTAGGGCTCACCGGCCTGTAACGTGGCCGAGCGGAGCAGTGCACACCGTGGTACAGGAACATCTGTTACGTGTACCCAGCCGGACTTAAAGGAAGTGCTCACTGAGAAAGCACTTCCTGTCATTCAGGCCGGGTACAGGAAACAGAAGTTCCTGTACCGCGCTCTGCCCTGCTCGGCCACACTACCAGAAAGGTAGGAGACACACCGGACGGGGGGAATGAACACTAGGGGACAGGGAGGAGAGGGAAGAACACTATGGGACAGGGGATGGGGGAAGAACACTATGGAACAGGGGAGGGGAAGAACAATAGGGCACAGGGGAGGGGCAGAACACTATGGGACAGGGGAGTGGGTGAAGAAAACTATGGGACGGGGAAAAGAGCACTATGGGACAGGGGAGGAGGGAGTAAAGAACACTATGGAACAGGGGAGGGGGTGGACACTTTGGGACAGGAGAGGAGGGGGGAAGGAAAACTATGGGACAGGAAAAAGAACACTATGGGACAGGGGAGGAGGGAGTAAAGAACACTATGGAACAGGGGAGGGGGAGGACACTTTGGGACAGGAGAGGAGGGGGGAATGAAAACTATGGGACAGGGGAGGAGGGGAAAGAACACTAAAAACGAGGGAGGGGAGAGGAACACTAGGGGGGAGAGAGAAGAACATTAAGGGGGGAACTTAGGTACAGGGGAGGGAAGAGAAAAGGAACACTCTGGTACGGGGAACCACTAAAAGAGTAGGGAGAGAAACACTAAGGGGGGGGACATTAAGGAGAATGGGGGGCACTAAAAGACAGGTAAGAGGGGGAAGAGGAACACTAAGGGACGGGGGGGGAGAGGAAAACTAAGGGACAGGGAAGGGAGGGGAGAGGAACACCAAGGGACAGGGAAGGGAGTGGAACACTAAGGGATAGGGAAGGTAGGAGAGAGGAACACTAATGGACAGGTTGACAGGAAGGGGAGAGGAGAGGATCATTATTGGACATGGAGGGGAGGAGAGAGGAACATTAAGGGTTTGAAGAGAAGAGTGGCACAAAGGGGCGGGGGGGCCTGAGTGGGGAGAAAGACACACAGAGGGACATGAGGGGGGAGAAAGACACACAGGTGGGCCTGGGGTGAGAAAGTTCACAGAGGGGCTGAGGATGAAAGCGACACACAGAAGGGCCTGGGGGTGAAAATACAAAGGGGCAGGGGGTGAAAGAAACACAGAGGGGCTGGAGAAGAGGAAAAAGAGACACAGAGGGACTGTGAGGAGATAAGACCAGTTTGTGGTGAAAGAGAAACACACAAAGGGGGGTTGTAGGAGATACACAAGGGAGGTGTAAGACACACAATGAGGAAAATAGAGGATATGATATACTAAAGGGGGTAAGACATTTTAAAAAAGGAGATAAGAAACAAAAGGCAGGTTAAGAGGCACACAGGTGACGATGCTTTGGGGGGGTGTCGCCAAAATCATCTTCACCTGTGTACCCCGAAAATCCTTGCACCTGCCCTGCTCAAGGGTGTCCTCATTCCTGGATATGAATTGCAGCTTTGGAACACCAGACTCCAGGTTCAGACAAATACCATTTTCTCTATAACTTTCATTTGATAAATAATATTCACATATGAATGACATTCAATGATATAAGTAGGTGAAGTCTTCCACGCAAAACACTGCTCTGCGGAGTATTGAATACTGCCCTCTGCCAGGGCCGGACTGGGAAAAAAATTAGGCCCGGGCATTTTTCAATTAGAGCGGCCCCCCAAAAAGGGGGCGGGGCCAGAGAGGGTGTGTTTGTCATCACTAATGACAAGTACACCCCCTCTGAAAGTGAGCATGTTGGTTCAATGCGCAGAGCCCCGCTGAAGAGCTCTAGCATTAGAAAAAGGCCCTGTATTTGTTCTGCGCAGCGCAAGCAAATGTAATAACATGCTTGCACTGTGTTTGCTTTTAAATTGTCTCTGGTGTCTCCACAAGTGGGATACCAGAGGACAAAAGGGCCAGGAAAGTGTATGTTGCATGTGTTTGGCGCATGCTTGTGGGATTGCCTGTGTGTAGAGTGTGGTGTGGTATTGTGTAAATAGGTCAATTTTGTGGTGTAATATGTGTGGCTAGGGGCTGTAGAGAGTGCGTGTATAGGGGCATAGTGTTATAGGGGATGTAGCGAGTGTGTGCATACGGGCAGTAGTGTGTGTGTATAGGTGACGTAGTGTGTGTCACTTATACACACACACTACTGTGTGTAGAGAGGGTGTGTTTAGAGAATGTTGTATGTGTTTGCAGTGTGTGTGTAAGAGATCTAGTGTGTAAAGGACCCAGAGTGTGTATAGAAGATTGTGTGTGTGTATAGAGGATTAAGAGTGCATATAAGGTAAGGGATCTAGCGTGTATCTGGAAGCGTAATGTGTGTAGTGGTGCAGTGTGAGGGGTGCTGTAGTGTGTGTGTATAATATATTTGGACGTATTGTATGTGTGAGGTGCGCAGCGTGTTTGTGTAAGAGGAGTGCTGTGTGTGAGGGTGTTTTTATCTGCCGTCTGGGTTTCTAATTTTGTCTGTTAACTCACTGAAGGTTATTTTATATAATATATATGTGCTGTATGTGTGTGGGAGTGAGGGTGCTGTCTGTCTGAGGGTGTTGTGTGCGTCTGTGGGGTGCTGTGTGTGTGTATCTGGGGTGCTGTGTGTGTGTGTCTGGGGGTGCTGTGTGTGTGTGTCTGGGTGCTGTGTGTGTGTGTGTCTGGGGGTGCTGTGTGTGTGTGTGTGTCTGGGGTTGCTGTGTGTGTGTGTCTGGGTGTTGTGTGTGTGTGT
>OW240912.1:68157494-68296090 GCA_933207985.1 Pelobates cultripes
GCATGCTGTCATGCTTCCCTGGTGGTCCAGGGTTGAGAGTGAACTCCAGCCTGCAGGCTAGAGTTCACTCTCGCGAGATCTGAGCGTTGCCGTGGTAACCGCGGCAACGCTCAGAATCCCGCGAGAGGACCCGGCGGAGCTGCTTGTTAGAGCTCTGCCGGGTCCTCTCTCCTGCCTCCCTCCTTCCCTAGCCTGCGGCCGCCTGTAACAGTGCCTGTGGGCCGGTGAGGGAGATCTGTGATCTCCCCACCGGCCCATGGAGGCACAAAGCAGGGCTGGCGCTCGGATAGCGCTGGCCCTGCAGGAGCCGGCCGGGGAGATCCTGTGATCTCCCTGCCGGCCTCGGCCCCACGGCCATCGCGGCCCACCGGGCATTTGCCCGGTATGCCCGATGGCCAGTCCGGGCCTGCCCTCTGCTATTGAGAAGCTTTTGAAAACCTTCTTTGGGAGTGTACTAATGGGGCTATTGATGGCAGCTCAGACACCTTAACGCATTAACAAAGCTAATGATCAGAACTTTATCCAAAAATAAAGTTCCAGGGCCACAGATCAGGTTGGGTATAATAAATAAATATACAAACATTAGTCCTGCACTCTAACTCCCACTACTCCTGGGCGGCAGTAATTACCACAGTACACATGCCCCAATACATACAATAAAAAAACAAAGAAAAGAGTTATTTGCACACTGTCCCAAATCCCTATGCACATTTATATAACTGGAGGTTTGTAGTATCACTCCAGCCCCCTCTTGAGTGTAAGCTCACCTGCCATGTCAAGCCAAAACTCTTAAGTGGGTCCTACACTAATAATTCAACTTGCTTCTTTCGGCTTCAGGTAAAAATAATCTCTGAGACAAAGAGGGGTATTTGTCTAAACCCCTACATTATTATTAACCCTTAATAGGGAACACATGGGAGGGCGGTAGCATTGGAACATGTGTTATACAAAAGCATACACAACAATGTGTCCTGCGCTCCAACTCCCACTACTCTTGGGCCACAGTAATGACCACAGTACACATCAGCCCGAACACACAACAAAAACCAAAGAAATTAGTTACTTGTGCACTATCCCAAATCCCTATGCATATTTAAATAACTGGAGGGTTAATGCGCAAGTAACTCTTTTTTTCGGTTTTTATTGTGGGTATAAAATATCCTGTCCTACTGTCCTACATATGGTTGAACAGTCATGATTTTGGATCCATTCCCTATTGACTCCATAGAAAAATCTGCACAAAGAGCTGTGGGGGCATCTTTTTAAATTTAATTGAGCAGCATGAACCAATTGACTGGTGGTAGCAGCATGTGTTGGAACCCTGGGCAATTCAGGAAGCCATCTGCCAGAAGAAGGAAATGGTCTCCAGATTAGATTGTAAGATCACATACTGTTTTACATTGTAATTGCTAAAAGTGTTACATTAAAGCCTACTCCATCTGTGCATCTGTCTAATCATAGAGCTCTCAACTCGTAACACTACTGTGACCAATTGTGAACATTTTCTAACACCCTCACGATAAGCACAATATAAGAAATATTAAATACATATACAATGGTACCAACAATTCGGAAGTCGAACTAAAATTTCGCGTAAAAAATATCTCGGTAAGCGAACGATCCTCAGTACTTAAACACATCACGCAGCATTCACAGAGGGACACAAGTGTGGGGAAGCATGGGATAGTGCAAGATGAGGAAATATGGGCAGATGGACTATGTAAAGGAATAGAGGGGAATATAGGGAGAGGAAAACCATAGGGCAGAGGGACACTGTGGTTAAACCAACCTCGCCACGAAGCATTGGAGAAGCCTGGCTGCTCGCCTGTTGCCCTTGGACTATGGTCTCATGTTAAAAAGCCTTCTTTTCCCCTGCAGAAAAGGCTTGTTCGTGCCTTTCTGCCCAGTGTTCGGTAGATTCAATCTACCGAACAAACAACCGATTGACTGGACCACCGGTATTGGGAGTGTGTCACGATTCGGGGAACCCAACACTCTGGCACACACACACACACACAGAAAAGGTGCCGTACCGGACCTTAGAGTGGCCGAGCTAAGCACACACAGAATAGTCAAGAGACAAGCCGAGTAAGGGGAACCAGAAGACAAAATAACGTGAAACGAGCCGAGGTCAAAGGGTAGGAGAAAGTCACAGAGTCAGATAAACAATCCAGAGAGTACGTAATCAGAAACACAAGGTAAGTAGCAATACTAGAAAGCAAAGACCACAACAGGGCAGGGAGGAACAGGAAAGGTAAGTATATAAACCATAAGGTTAATTCTGATTGGATAATTTCCAATCAGAATTAACAATCATACGTGGGAGATATCTAAACCTCCCACTGTGACTGAGGCACTGTGCCTTTAACGCCGGGTCAGGTGACTGACCCCGGTGTGTAATAATTTGGGCGGTCTCCCAGCGTGCAGCGTCATGTATGCTGCCGCTGGGGGACGCGGAGGAAACGGCGGGCGTCATCCGAGGCTGGAATGATGCCGCTCGCCGAGCCCACGAGGAGGAGGGGACCGCGGACGGCTGGAGGGTGAGTACCGCGAGCGGAGTGCAGCCTCCCCTCGCAGCCGCCTGCGGGATCCCGACAGTGTCGGCAATTTACCTCCGAGAAGCTGCGGTTAACCGCAGCTTAATTGACGAATGCTGGGTGGCCTTTGTTCGTTTGCCGAACATGTGGCGCCGGCCATTTTAAAGGCCCGAACGGCAAGCGGTGTTCGGCGCCCAAACTATGGAACTGGAAACGGACACTTATTTGCGCAAACACCGCTGAGCCGTCAGCCTCCTTGCGTCTGCATTCGGTCATTTAACTGGATGCCTGTTCATTCGGTAGTTTAACTGTATGAACAGCATTACCCCAGATAGCCATGCCATGGAGCCTATTCGTGTAACGAAAGACTATGGGAAAGACTTTGGCTCCATGGCGATTGAACTGTATGTATGTGATCTGAGCGCCATCCGGTAATAATGTGCGCTCAGATCTAAGCTATCTGGGGATAGGTAGAATGTATATGTTTTGTGCAACAGTTGTAACTATAAATGTTTATGTCTTTTACTGCCATGTGGTTAATGGAGTTTTGCCTCTGTCCTGGGAGATAATTGGATTACTTCCCAATTATCTCCAGGACAGAGGGAGGGAAATTAGGAGGCATTGTGGGGATGTTTTACCTCTGTGTGTCTGTCATTGGTTCATGTCTGTCCTTTGTCACAGTCTCCCATTTGGTCCCCTAGGGGAGTGTCCACCAGCTGGGAGACCTGCATAAATACTGGGCAGGTAGCCCTCAATAAACCAGACCACTGTTTGACCGTCAACACGGAGCTCTGTCTCGTCTTTGGGGGGGATTTACCGTATGCTGTTAGAGACTGATTGCCAGGAGTGTAAGCCGCTTGGGTGCTTTTCCTGTTCGTCTGCTAGCAGCTATTCGTGAGGTTCCATTTCGGGAGTTTGGTGTTCTGCAGTAGCTGTGCCTGTGTCTCTGGAAGGGAAGATCTACTAAACGGCGGTGCCGTTACAGACACGAGTAAAGGGTGAAGGGATATGGACAGAATTATTATGCAAGGAGAAAGAGGAGAAGGATACCACAGGACAAAGGGACACGAGTAAGGGAAGAGGGATTATGGACATAAGGATACAAGCAGAGGAAAAAGGGGTATTAGATATTTTGAACCTGATACAGCTATTTTATATGCCATTGTATGTTATGCCAGAAGAACAGTTACCTAACCCCATCCATGTAATTTTGGGGGTCTGGAACGGGGTAAACAAATTTACATTAATTCCTATGGGAAACGTTGATTCGGTTCTCGAACAAATCGGAACTTGAACAGCCTTCTGGAACAGATTAAATTCGAGTTCCGAGGTTCCACTGTATTTTATTCTATATATTTTCTTGGGATCTTGGAGGCACAGTGTATACATTGTATCAATATGCTTTTACATATTATCCTAACTCATACTATACCTTCTGCTCGTGTCTGTGGGACGTCTCGCTCTCCAATCAATATTTCCAAACATCCTCCATCACCTTTTAAAGCTAATTTCGAGAACGGATTCATTAAATATTTATAACTGAACTTCTTACCCTGCATTTAAAATCCCTGACATGGATCTTTTTTTATTTTAATTAAAGTATTTCTATTTTTAATGAGTCTGTAAATCTTCTTATTTAACCAACTGATGTGCTTGTTTTCTCTTGCATTTTATTGACGTTACTATATTTATTGACGTGTTCACAGCTAGGCAATGTATCATGGGGGTTGTAGTTTCTTACATCCTGCAGGGCTGCTGGTTAGCCCTTCATTACTTATTAAAGGAAAACTATAGTCACCTAAATTACTTTAGCTAAATAAAGTCGTTTTAGTGTATAGATCATTCCCCTGCAATTTCACTGCTCAATTCACTGTCATTTAGGAGTTAAATCACGTTGTTTCTGTTTATGCAGCCCTAGCCACACCTCCCCTGGCTATGACTGACAGAGCCTGCATTAAAAATAAAACTGGTTTCACTTTCAAACAGATGTAATTTACCTTAAATAATTGTATCTCAATCTCTAAATTGAACTTTAATCACATACATCACATGCTCTTGCAGGGTCTAGCAAGCTATTAACATAGCAGGGAATAAGAAAATCTTAATTAAACAGAACTTACAATAAAGAACACACTCTGCGTGGGGATGCTAAACTTGCATAGAGATGCATTGATTCACTGCATTTCAATGAGGAGATGCTGACTGGCTAGGGTGTTGCTTGGCTCCGCAGCCCGGCCTGCCTCCTTGGCTGAGATCAGCAGAATTTCCTTTGGGAAAGCATTGTGATCTGCTGAGATCATCACTTCCGATTATGTCAGCCAATTAGGTGGATCAGGGGTTGAGTCAGCAACGGGGGACACTCACAGCGCTGGAATAAGGTGAGTTACAGTTATTATGCGGGCATGGTGGGTCCAGGGGACCTTAATAATGACTTTAACACTATAAGGTCAGGAATACATTTGTATTCCTGACCCTATAGTACTCCTTTAATAAAATTGTGATATCCCTCTCAGATTGTAGGGCTTGTTTACTAAACAAGATATTGTGAACAGCTAACCAGTGATTACATCTTCAGTTCAAGTGATACCGGAGAAACTGACGGAAGCAAAGCACAGAGGGATGGACACAGGTTTCTTCAGGAAGGAAGAGATTCTTTATTGGATCACCGATCGGGACTCAGAGGGACTAATGTCACCAAAAATACAGCAAGTTCTGAGCCCTGAACAATAGTGCAGGCTCCCTATATAGGCACATAACTCCTCCCATATTAACCCCTTAAGGACGGAGCCAAATGTACACGTTGTGAACAAAACAAAATGTAAACAAAACCTGGCATTTGCGCTACATGTCTGTCCAACCGTAATACACCTCTTTCATAGTAAATGCACCCACCCTTATTAGATACCATTTTATTCAGGGGAAACAGGGCTTTCATTTAATATCAAATATTTAGCTATGAAACATAATTTAATATGAAAAAAATGGGAGAAAATACGATTTTATTGGATTTTTTTAGTTCTACATGACATTTAAACGGTCAGTGTCATAATACTGTTTGCTTTTACTGCAATAAAATACACATATTTGTATTCAGCAAAGTCTCACGTGTAAAACAGTACCCCCTATGTACAGGTTTTATGGCGTTTTGGGAAGTTACAGGGTCAAATATAGCACGTTACATTTGAAATTGAAATTCGCCAGATTGGTTACGTTGCCTTTGAGACTGTATAGTAGCCCGGGAATGAAATTTACACCCATAATGGCATACCATTTGCAATAGTAGACAACCCAAGGTATTGCAAATGGGGTATGTCCAGTCTTTTTTAGTAGCCATTTGGTCACAAACACTGGCCAAAGTTAGCGTTAGTATTTGTTTGTGTGAAAAATGCAAAAAACGCCAATTTTGGCCAGTGTTTGTGACTAAGTGGCTACTAAAAAAGACTGGACATACCCTGTTTGCAATACCTTGGGTTGTCTACTATTGCAAATGGTATGCCATCATAGGGGTAATTTTCATTCTTGGGCTACCATAGGGTCTCAAAGGCAACGTAACCAATCTGGCGAATTTTAATGTGAAAAAAATGAAACGCAAGCCTTATATTTGACGCTGTAACTTTTGAAAACACCATAAAACCTGTACATGAGGGGTACTGTTGTACTCGGGAGACTTCACTGAACACAAATATTTGTGTTTCAAAACAGTAAAAGTATCATAGCAATAATATTGTCCGTTTAATGCTGTTTGTGCGTGAAAAATGCAAAAAACGTCACTTTTACTGGCGATATCATCGTTGTAATACATTTTACTGTTTTGAAACACTAATATTTGTGTTCAGCGAAATCTCCCGAGTAGAACAGTACCCCCATGTACAGGTTTTATGGTGTCTCGGAAAGTTATAGGGTTAAATATAGTGCTAGCAAATTAAATTCCCTTTACTTTCGGCATGGGTTGTCATGCAGGTCCTGCTAATTGTAATTAATTAAGATACCTAATTATGTAAAAATATTACATAAATATATATGTAGAATCAATATAGTGGAAAATTTATTCATACTTACCGTAATTTTCTTTTCCTGGCTATTATTCATGGCAGCATATACACATGGGGTTAGCTCCTCCCCTACAGCCGATAGGACAGGAAAACCACCAAGGTTTTAAAAGGAGGCTCCATCCCTAAGGTCCTCAGTCAGTTTACAAGCTCTACAGTACATAAATAGAGACGTTAATGGGAGGGAAGTATATGCTGCCATGAATAATAGCCAGGAAAAGAAAATTACGGTAAGTATGAATAAATTTTCCACTTTCCTGGCTAATCATGGCAGCATATACACATGGGGAATACCCAAGCTTACAAAGGGAGGGACAGAATAGCCAATCAAATTATCAGAATAATTCAACATAGATAGAAGAATGAACTGAGTTAAGTACTTGAGTACCAAATTGTGCATCATAGACTGTTTTAACGAACAGTATGAAATGCCAGACAAACGTGTCTAAAGGAGGTTCAAATGCTAGCTTACAAAAAGTGTCGGCAGAAACCATTGCCATGGCAACCCATGATGCTGCAACAGCATGAGAGCAGAGTGCCCTGATACCCTCCAGCACAGGTAGAGAACGGACGTGACGTCCAAATTGTGCCTCGTTAATTGCTTCAATGTCCAATATGTAATGCAGGACAAACTAGTTCAAAGAGGTCAAAATGCCAACTTTACAAAGTTTCAGCAGAGACCATTGCCATGGAAGCCCACGAGATGCTGTAACAGCACTAGTGGAGAATGCCCCAAATCCTTCGCTACAGGTAGAGAACGGCATTGAAAGGCTCTCACTTTGGGCACGATCACTGGTGCTACGTGCATGACAACCATCTCCTGTTGAAATTCAGTGAATGGGGGTACACAGGATCAAGCCTGGAGTTCACCCATTTCCCTTGCTGGGGTGCCAGCCACCAGCACTGTCTGTGCTACCACCATGGAAGCTCCTTCTAGAGGTTCAAATAATGGTTCAGTCAGGGCCCGTGAGACCAGTGGTACATCATATATTGGCTTCACCACACTCAGTGGAGGCATGATTTCAATCAATGCCTATATGAAGCAAAGTGCAGCAAGTCCACACATTCACCCTGCTGAGGTACCAGTCACTAGCAACAGCAACGTCTGGGCTAACATCATGGAAGCTCTTGCTAGAAGTACAGTCAGAGTCTGTGAGACCAGTGGTACATCACATATTGGTTTCAACACCCTCAGCGGAGGCTTGAGTTCAATTGTTGCTTACATGAAGCAAAACACCAGGGGCATCAACGCTCAATCGGTACCCTTCAGTACAGGTAGAGAATGACATAGATAAGCATTCACCAAAGGCAGGATCTTCAGGTGCCAAATGCAAGACGACCATATCTGTTGAAAAGTAGTGAAAGGGGGTTCACAGGACCAAGCCTGGAGTTCACCCATTATTCTTGCTGGGGTACCAGCCACCAGCACTTTCTGTGCTACCACCATGGAAGCTCCTTCTAGAAGTTCGAATAATGGTTCAGTCAGGGCTCGTGTGACCATTGGTATGTCACATATTGGCTTCACCACACTCAGTGGAGGCATGATTTCAATCAATGCCTATATGAAGCAAAGTGCAGCTAAGTGTTCCTCTAGAGTGTTATAACACAGAACCTTTCAAGGCCTGAACGAGGAGTAATTCCAACAGACAAAAGCATGTCAAGCTTAGTAAAGCCTGTATAGGATTGTAAGAGGATCTCAATGACCGTCTCAGGGATGCCTATACTAATATGGACTCCCGCATCAACACCAGAACTTGAGGATCCTGGTGTGTCATGGGGCCTTGTAATAGGTCTGGACGTACAGGAATTTCCCTTGGAGGTTCCAGAATCATCTTATTCATCATAGGAATTAGAGTCGACACGGTCTTCCACTGTCACCTCTTGCATTGCCTTTTTAAGAAGGTCGAAAACAGGAAAATATGTACATCATACTAAAATTCTAAATTTGAGCCAGTGTATCCTGAACCTGAGCATTCTGGTCCTAGCATGTAAAAAATACTTCTGGACCTGGTAGTTCCAAGAAATGGCCATCAGATCTATGTAGGGTATCAGACAATCTGCGTCAACCACGAGGATACGTCAGGACATGGTTGCCAATCCACCTTGTCCACAGTTATTCGGCTCCAGCAAACAGCCATGGTATTCTGAGCCACTGGTTGTTCTTCTGTGCCCTGATCATTATGGGCTGGAATTCCATCAATACGTATCTGTGAGACCCATCTTGGTAGATATAGGATATAGTTGCATTGAAATTTGAGCAAATTTGGACCCACTCGTTCTTCAGCAAGCCTCTGAAGTGAAGAAGAGCCTAGAAAATGACTCTTAATTCCATACAAATGAATGAAAATATTGTGCAACATGGTCCAAACACTGTGCAACCAATCTTATAAAAACTGGAATTCGGGCTAATAATTGACCAATGAGGTTCTGTTCACTGGAAACTCAGAGATCCAATCCCTCTTTCAGCAGCCAGGGTAAGGTGCAACTCCACTGATGGGGACATAGTAAGTGGCTGGCTCCAATAATCTCTCTCTTGTTAGACCAAGATAGGAAGGATCTGTAAGGAATCCAGAGATGTCATTGGGCCCCTCTGACAAGTCTGCTGGTGGAAGCCCGGATTCCTAGTAGTTGCATCTATTTTCTTGCTGTTACCAAGCAGAAATGAAGAAACTGAGAGAAAACCTTTACAATCTGTGGAACTGTTCCCGAGATAGGGAAAAGAACCTAGAATTTTTAACTCAGGAATGTCAATCACTGAGCTGGTCTGAAACTGCTTTTCTTGATATTCATCAAGCAGCCAAACTTTAGGAGTTATGAAAGAACTATATACCTATGTGTGCCTGCCTTCTGAGGGTCTAAGGCTATCACAAGTAGAGTCTCCAGATAATGGAACCAGGTGGAGTTCTGGACTCTCAATAACACTATAAGCACATAGAAAGATTCTTGGGGCCGCATTGAGGCCAAATGGTAGGGCACTAACATGGAAGTTCTCTTCTGAGCTAATGCCGAAGATCTCTGCAGATTGGACTGAAAGTAAGCATCCTTGAGATATATAGAGGTAAGGAAATTATCCTTCCAGATTGCTTGAGATATGGATCTGATTGACTCCATCCTGAAGACTCTAACATTCAGCCTCTTGTTGGCCCCTCTTAGATCCAGTGTAGGCTTTCATGTGCTTTTCCTCTTAGCACCAGAAGAGAGGTCGAAACTTGTCCCTGGAACTGCTCTTGTTCTGGGACCTAAATAAAAATCACCTCTTCGTCCAGAAGGCTTCTTCCTTCAGTGCTTTACCTTTTGATTCATTGGTCTTAATGCTCCTGTTGGTATGGAGGCCCGTGCCCGTTATGAAAAAACTCCAGTCTATATCAATCTGGGCCATGGATAACACTCAAGCCTCCAGAGTATGACAAGCCCAGGTATGTGTGATCAGAAAAATGAGGCTCCTAGTAATGGAGGAGATATGTTCATTGCTGAAGAGCAAAACAACTGCGTTATAGCTACATTAGAACCTTGAAAGGCAGGTTTACCAACTGCCATGAGTTACCTCTGGAGTATTCCCCGCAGGGCCAGTAGCTTCATGTATCTCAGAAATACTGGTCACTGGAGGTTCTCCGATCAGACTATGAGGAGCTGGGATCCTTGGAACTTCCATCCTAAGGTACCAATATTTTGCAGCCCTCATTCGCCTTTTCAATGGAATTATCCAAAGTTTTCCCCAAACAGCACCACCCCTTCAAATAGAATGGTGTAGAGGGCAGACTTTGAGGATGAGTCATCATCCCAGAAACAGAACCATAATGCTTTCTTAGCTGCTATAGATAAAGCCATTTGATCCACAGACTATCCTAGTTACATCTAGGGAAGTTTCTGTGAAGTTTCTGTGAAGAAGTCAGTTGTAACCAATCTTGGCCTTTAATATCTCTCTCCATAGTAGCCTTTAGATCTTTAATCACATATTTCATGTTTGTAGAAACAGCAGCAGAAATCACAGCTGGCTGGCCTCCTGCAATGGTAGGCGTAAAATTTTGGACAGGTCTGCGTCCAGCTATGATCCATAAGTGTGCAACTTAGGTGGTGTAGTTCTGGGGTTGGAAATAACTTCCTCCACAGGGTAAAGCCTGGCCTCTTTTCTTACCCCTAAGGCCTCTGGAACTTACTTTGTAAGCCCTGCCCGCATGTCATGTGGCTGCACAGTGATAGGTCATGCTGAAGCGACAACCTTCTGGAGGCAGTCAGTGCATAACCGATTCCTTCCACTGTAAGAATCAGACACCTGACAAATAATAATAACTAAATATTACCTGTGGTAAAGTATTAAGAAAAAATGTGCACTGTTAAATTCTATAAGAAACCAGCGAAACAGCTTTAAAACAGGCTGAAGACAGCACTTATCCCTGTCTGGAGACCCTGCAAATACTTACCCAATAAGTGTATGTTTACTGTAATTTTCCCTTTATTTTAGGCACTTTCTGGCAATTGCCCTTATCCAAGATGGCTGCCACAACTTGTATTCCCACAATGCAAGTCCTCTGTATTAGGCCCAATAAGGCACAAACTGCACACATGTGGGCCTATTCTGAGTGTGTTTGCTGTTAGAGACCAGGGAGAGGACTCTGTCTGAAGCCTACATGGCCCCTAAACACCCAGGAATAAATCACTGGGACCGAGGGGAAGCAACATAGATAACAAAAGTGCCTGCAAGGAAGTTTAAAAGGAAACCAGGAGCAAAAAAATCAATTTTAAAGGCACCACAGTCTAAAGGCCGCAAGGTATAAAAGGTAACACAGTTTCCAAAATGTATCACAGTTTCCAAAATGTATCACAGTTTCCAAAATGTATCACAGTTTCCAAAATGTATCACAGTTTCCAAAATGTATCACAGTTTCCAAAATGTATCACAGTTTCCAAAATGTATCACAGTTTTCAAACAAACTGCAGTCTTCAAAAGCACTGCAGTCTTCAATGACTTGCGGTATTACATGCAACTTTAAATGAAAACAGTTTTAAATGCAACACAGCTTAAATGCTTCCTAGTAAAAGCACAACCGCATTATGTACCACAATCTTAAAAATAAGGTACAGCTGTATAATGCACTAGTTTAACCTCTTAAGGACACCTGACATGTGTGACATGTCATGGTTCCCTTTTATTCCACAAGTTTGGTCCTTAAGGGGTTAAAGATATCAAAGCTTAAATGCATCACAGCATAAAAGCACAACTGCATAATGTACTACAGTAAAACAGAAAATAAAGTAATGAAGATAAAACATACATGTCCGTAAGTAAAGGGAGCAAATTGCTCACGTCCTAAGGGCTGTAGTACAGGAAAAAGACTGAGGACCTTAGGGATGGAGCCTCCTTTTAAAACCTTGGTGGTTTTCCTGTCCTATCGGCTGTAGGGGAGGAGCTAACCCATGTGTATATGCTGCCATGATTAGCCAGGAAATGTGTGTATATATATACGTATGTGTATATATATGTATATATCTATATAATTTTTTTAAAATATTTTTATTTATATATAGGTATATATATAGTGATATATACGTATATATTTATGTGTATAAATATATATATTATTTCGTTCTATGTGTATTTTGATATATATATATATATATATATATTAATTTCACAATACAGTTAGAACGAAATAACACACATCTATATATTTTTAATTATTTATTTTTAATTATTTTTATAATTTTATTTTTTAACGTATTTACATTTTAATTTTTTTTATAATATATATAAATATATATATAACAATAATTATATATATATTTAATCAGTATCAGTCTACGTGTAATTTGATATTAATATATATATATAATTATATATATATTAATAGTAAAATACACCTAGACGGTGTACATGTGTGTGTATGTATATGTGTATATATATACTTTGATCATATATATATAATATATATATATGATCTAAGTATATATAATTTTATTTTTTTACACTTTTAACTTATTTTACTTTTATTTTCAGCCAGCAGGGGGACCCCCTGTAATTACAGGTAGCCCCCCTGCTGGCAATACAGAAGCCAGCTATACCCGGCCATGTGATTGTGGGGTCCTCGCTAGGACCCCACTCTCACACGGCCGGGGGGCTTCCTGGAGGACGGTCGTGCCGCGGGGGGCTCCCTGGGAGTCCCCCTCACCGCGATCGCCGGCGTGGGACCGCCGGCGACCGGGTAAGTACAGAAAGACCGGAGGGCGTACTATTACGCCCGGCGGCGTTTAGAGCCGCCTATTAGAGGACGTAATAGTACGCCCTGCGGTCTTAAGGGGTTAATAAAATCATGACTTTACGTCATGGTAATAGTAAAATCTGTGAATTTTCTGTCTTTGAACTTGCAGGGTTATTCACTTAAGTGAGATTTCAAGATGAATTTAAAGTGAATTTCAAATTTAAGGTCAAAATAACCACACTGGAGAAATTATCTGAATTAGCTACACTTTCATTTTGCTACTTTGGCCTTAAATATGACAAAAATGGGAGGACTAACATACACTTGTTTGTAACCAAACAAGTTGGACACACACAGGAACATAGGGATTGATGGCCCTGCTCAGTGAGCCTACATGCTAGGGGGAGTTGGGTGTAGTGACACAAAAGGTAAGGGTAGGGTATAAAAATAGGTTGCTAGAATAGTATTTACTAAGGGCTTAGTGTTTTGTATGTTTTATTTTTTTTAAATGACAGTTGCAGGAGAGGAATTAAGGTACAGGGAGAGGAAAGCTATTAACAGTTTAATTGATCATCTTTCTTGAAGAAGTGAGTTTTAGAATGATTTTTTGAAGGAATGGAGACTGAGTGGGAGTCTAATGGAGAAATGAAGGGAGTTCCACTGGACCAGTGCAGTCCTAGAGACGTTTTGAAGGTGAGCATCAGAGGTGGGAGTATGAACAGAGGATGGATGTAGGTCTTTGGCAGAGCATAGGGGACTTGACAGGACAAACTTGTGCATTAGGGAGGATAGGTAGGTAGAAGCATCGTTATTTAGAGATTTGAAAGCAAGTACCAGAATGTTAAATTGAGCCCTATATCTTATGGGAAGCCAATAAAGGAACTAATAGAGGGAAGACTTGGGAGGTGAGGAAAGACAGGAAGATGAGTCTCGCCACTGCATTCATAATAGACTGAGCAAGCTGGGAACACGTAAGACCACTGAGAAGCAAATTGCAGTAGTCAAGGAGAGAGAGGATAGTGACATGGACCAGAACCTTAAGCCAAGTTTGGCTTAAATAGGGGCAGATGCGGGCAATGTTTTTCAGATAGAAGCAGCAGAAATTGGCGATCGACTGGACATGAGGGGTGAAGTAGAGGTTGGAGTTGAAGAGAACACCTAGGCAGCGAGCCTGTGAGATAGAACTGATGGTAGCACCTGTGACTTGTTGGGAAACAGACACGGGAGTAGCAACACTTAAAGGACCACTATAGGCACCCAGACCACTTCAGTTCAATGAAGTGGTCTGGGTGCCAGGTCCATCTAGGGTTAACCCTGCAGCTGTAAACATTGCAGTTTCAGAGAAACTGCTATGTTTACATTAGGGTTAATCCAGCCTCTAGTGACTATCTCATTGCCACCTGCAAGAGGTGCTTCCGCGCTTCTCACTGTGCTGCCGTCCATAGGAAAGCATTGAGAAATGCTTTCCTATGGACTGATTGAATGCGCGTGTGGCTCTTGCCGCGCATGCGCATTTGGCGGATGACGTCGGAAGAGGGAGGAAAGTCCCCAGGGCCGAGGGAGCCCGGCGCTGGAGAAAGATAAATGTTTAACTCCTTAACCCCTCTAGAGCGTGGTGGGAGGGGGACCCTGAGGGTGGGGGTACCTATTAATACTATAGTGCCAGGAAAACGAGTTTGTTTTCCTGGCACTATAGTGGTCCTTTAAAGGACCACTATAGGCACCCAGACCACTTCAGCTTAATGAAGTGGTATGGGTGCCAGGTCCAGATAGGATTAACCCTTTTTTTTTATAAACATAGCAGTTTCAGAGAAACTGCTATGTTTACACTGAGGGTTAATCCAGCCTCTAAAGCCTCTAGTGGCTGTCTCATTGACAGCCGCTAGAGGCGCTTGCGCCAGCGTCCATAGGAAAGCATTATGAATGCTTTCCTATGAGACTGGCTGAATGCGCGCGCAGCTCCTGCCGCGCATGCGCATTCAGCCGATGACGTCGCTAGGAAGAAGGAGAGGAGGAGGAAAGCTCCCTGCCCGGCGCTTAAGAAAGGTAAGTGTTTAACCCCTTCCTCTCCCCAGAGGGGCACCCTCAGGGCACCATAGCGCCAGGAAAACGAGTTTGTTTTCCTGGCACTATAGTGGTCCTTTAAGAGAGGAAAGACCACAAGTTCTGTTTTAGACAAGTTGAGTTTTAAGAGAGTGAGCAGTCATCTAGACAGAAATAGCAGAGAGGCAGTCAACGACACAGTGTTATCCGCTTAGAAAGTACACGTTTGTCATATAAGTACATATATGATTTGTAATGAAATATTAACCGTAGTTGGGATGTACATGGAGCACACAGTAATAATTGTGTTGTGGTTAGACACCATGTGAATAATGTGACAGTGTGTGTTTATTGGCAAGCTTGATGGATGATGTGTGAAATCCACAATAAATCCAGCAGGGTTGGCCATGCATAGTGCTTAATGATGGAGGGGAGCAGGCTGGGCGGTGTGAGCAGTGATGGGATGGGATGTTGTGGAGTGTTGTGATGGAGGCGGGCTGTGCTGTGCTGGGATGGGATGGGAGCAGGCTGTGCTGGGATGGGAGCGGGCTGGGTTGAGATGGGATGGGATGGGAGGCTGTGTTGTAATGGAGGCGGGCTGTGATGGGATGGGATGGGAGCAGGCTGTGTTGTGATGGAGGCTGTGTTGTGATGGAGGCGGGCTGGGATGGGATGGGATGGGATGGGATGGGATGGGATGGGAGCAGGCTGTGTTGTGATGGAGGCTGGGTTGAGATGGAGGCGGGCGGGCGGCCGCCATGTTCCCGCCCCCCCGTGCTGGCTGTGGTCGCAGTGCGGAGTTCCCTTCCGGGCCGCAGCATCCTCCTCCTCTGGCGGCATGTCTGACCGAGATCTCTCCGCTGCGGTGTCCTCGGAGGCGGCTGGCGGGAGCCAGGGGAGGCCGAAGCTGCGGCGATGTATCCCGGCCGGGCTGACGGTGGAGCCGGTGCTGTTCCTGTCCATGTTCGCCATGGCACTGCAGGGGCCGCTGGTCACACAGTATATATGGGACCGGGTCAGCGCCGACCTCGGCTTCAATGGCACCAAACAGCAGGGCTGCGGCCACCTGAACGGAACCACCGACCCACTGCAACAGGTAAGGGAACTGGGTGACATCATACATGGAGAATCACATACATCATACATGGAGAATAACATACATCATACATGGAGAATAACATACATCATACATGGAGAATCGCATACATCATACATGGAGAATCGCATACATCATACATGGAGAATCACATACATCATACATGGAGAATAGCAAACATACATCATACATGGAGAATAACATACATCATACATGGAGAATAACATACATCATACATGGAGAATAACATACATCATACATGGAGAATAACATACATCATACATGGAGAATAACATACATCATACATGGAGAATAACATACATCATACATGGAGAATCGCATACATCATACATGGAGAATCGCATACATCATACATGGAGAATAACATACATCATACATGGAGAATAACATACATCATACATGGAGAATAACATACATCATACATGGAGAATAACATACATCATACATGGAGAATAGCATACATCATACATGGAGAATAGCATACATCATACATGGAGAATAGCATACATCATACATGGAGAATAGCATACATCATACATGGAGAATAGCATACATCATACATGGAGAATAGCATACATCATACATGGAGAATAACATACATCATACATGGAGAATAACATACATCATACATGGAGAATAACATACATCATACATGGAGAATCACATACATCATACATGGAGAATCACATACATCATACATGGAGAATAGCTAACATACATGGAGCGTGTGTATTGTTATACATGGCGAGACAGGGAGGGATTGTGTTTATTGTTATTATAATGGCTGTACACAGCTGGCTCAGGTGGGCGGGGGTTTTCCTCAGTGAAGGCAGGTTACACACCATGTGCTGTGACAAAGGAGAGAGCAAGGAGTACACCGACATCTCAGGGGCCACACATGTAATGAGCATGGGGTACACCGACATCTCAGGGGCCAGACATGTAGAGAGCATGGGGTACACCGACATCTCAGGGGCCAGACATGTAGAGAGCAAGGGGTACACCGACATCTCAGGGGCCAGACATGTAGAGAGCAAGGGGTACACCGACATCTCAGGGGCCAGACATGTAGAGTGCAAGTCTTCCGCATCGCCAGCCAATGAGGCGCTACCTTGCAACCATGCGTTACCCTTCTCTGTGAGTCCCCACATACTGGGCTGACTGCCTGAGAGTGATAGGAATGTGATTGTTGTTAGCAATCATACATCTATCATTAACAGCCGTGTGCATACTGGGATCCCAGCATGCTGGCTGCTTGAGAGTGATAGGAGTGTGATTGGTTTCAGCATGTTCAGTTAATGCCAGATTTGTGTAGAAATTTTTTATTTTATTTTTTTTAAACTTTAAAAGTAAAGAATATCAGCACTGGTTATCGGCAACAGGCCTGAAAGGCGACTGATAATCTGTATTGGCATCAGCTCTGGAAAAATATTGGTTGATCCCTAGTTGCCATCACTAAAGACAAGTTGCACATAACTGAATAAGTGAGGTTTTTTTTATTTTATTTTTTTTAGACTTTATGGGTCAGTTTGGTTTTTATCTGCTGTAACAATCTGTGGTTCTATAATCTCACATTGGTAACACATCCTGAGGGTGCTATTCAAATACTCAACTTCTGGATAACACATATTAAGTGCACTTAATTATTCTGCAAACCTGTAATTTATCTTGCTTGCAATAACGCTAGTGAACAAAAGAATGCCTGTGGGGTTGCCTGTTTTGAAGTGATTGAAAATCTTTATTTATGGAATTTTTTTCCCCATTAGGTTTATGAACAAAATAAAGATACACTAGTATACTAATACAAGTTGCAAGAAATAGATGAAACAAGATCAATGGTCAGGAGGGTAAACAGTTTTAGCATATTACAAAGATAAGAGTAATATAAGTGCCCTCCTATTGCTGAGACCGCCCTAACTTCACCCATTAAACCGAGCTTCCATGCTTGAGAAACATAGTTGTTTACGATCTCTTTAGCATGGGCACGACAAGGACTACTATGTATGGCAAGTCCACACTCTGTGGTAACCATTCACAGGGATGAACTGCCATTTCAGCACTCGAGCAAGTGCAGGCGCTAGTGCAGAGGACGACAGAAGAGAAAGATATGAGGGGACTAATAACCCACTTATTAAACATGTTATGTAGCGCTACGAGATCTTCTGTTTCCTGTCCAAGTAGCTCCCCATTTGCCTTTTCCCACGTATTCACCCTCACCTATGTTTATGTTGGCCCCACACAGACCCATTGTTTCCTCTAGCACAGCCCCAGGAGACGCTCCCCAGCACTACTCCACACCCAGTGCCGCTCCGAACCTGAACGAGAGATAATATATCCTGGGCCTCCATAGTACAATTTTTATTTTATTTTTCTTCTGTAGTCCAGGGTAGTCGCACAGAAAATAAGAATTTGCACTTTAGTAACATTTAACCACAAATGAAGAAGTGTGATAACTATACTTTTAAATTTGGCATAATGTCAAAGGAACTAGACAGTTTGGTTTTAGTCTCGTATCTTATGAGCATCTGTGCTTTATTCATATGTCATGCTAGTATTTTCTAATTATATTGTAATCTGGTGATGTTTAATCAAACTGTGATTTGAGTCCATGTTTAGCTGTACCTCACAGCATATTTCACATTTTTATCTGTTAATTTTTGTTCCATATGGTGAAGGAATCTAATTAAACAAATTTGAAATGATATGTTCCCATCAAAGTATCCACACAATGCTATATTCACACAAACGTACAAGAATAACATTTGGACGTTATTTTTCTGCTAAATAGCTATGAAGTGTGTGAGGCATGGTGGCCTGTTACTTTGTGCATGAACATCGGATTCAGTTCAGTTCTGGTTGAAACATGGGACCATGTCCATTCATTATACCACAAAACAGAGACCCATTTCGATCTTTTCACGCGTTGTTCTGGCAATACCCTGCTCCTACTGCTGTTTATTCTGATGAGTAATTTATTCCTTAAATGGACACGATAGACACCCAGACTACTTCATCTCATTGAAGTGGTCTGGGTGCAATGACCCTGTACTTTTAGAGGCACTTTCTATATTTACAGAGTTTAACGCTGTGAAAAGACACTGAATGTCCTCAAAATCCCCATATGATTTTACTTTCATTTTCTCCATCATCACGCTGGTCTTGCCGAGACTGGCCCCACCTACATGGCAGAGATCATCTGTTTTGGCAATCCCAGCAAA
Organism: Pelobates cultripes; assembly: GCA_933207985.1. Classification (NCBI taxonomy): domain Eukaryota; kingdom Metazoa; phylum Chordata; class Amphibia; order Anura; family Pelobatidae; genus Pelobates; species Pelobates cultripes. Next base: position 68,176,656 of record OW240912.1, read on the forward strand.
TCCAATGCTTTCCCATAGGAAATCATTTGGAGGCTATTGTGCAGTTGGCTTTGTTCCACGCAGCAGCAGAGCAGACTTGGCTGTCCATATTCAGGGGAGGACTTGAGCTTTGGCAGAATCCACGTTGCTGGAAGTCCAAACCTGTAAGTCAGGGCTCGACAAATGTCTTGGCTCCTGGGATTTGTGAGCGGTTCCCTCCAAGATGGGTGGCCGGCTGTGCGTACTGTAGACGGGCAGCGATGGAACTATGATGTCCCTGCTCTGCTCTGTCATGATGCAGGGGCTGGAATATGACATCACTTTGGCCTGACATCACTAAGTGGTACGTGGGCGAGCAGTGAACTGCCTGCCTCCATTCTCATCCAGTCAGCCTGTGGCGAAAGTGACCTCGCGACTGGTTGTTGGAGGGGCCTGTTTGCCCGCCTCATACCTCGTGAATATGGCCCCTGGGAGATTGTGCCCTTTAACAACAGTCTTGGGGCTTATGGACTTCTATTGGACTGTTTATTGCCCTTTAAGAACTGCATTTGGGGATTATGGACTTGTATTGGACCGTGCTGGCCCTTTAAGAACCGCCTGGGGACATATTGAGACTTTGTATGACAATGCGCCTTTAAAGCTATGCCCCCAAACCTTTAAAATCCTTTGTGCATGGCTTTCTCCCACTTGGTTCAGTAAATGTTCATTTCGAATGGTTGTCATTCGTCTGTTTGAACTGACTTTAACATGGGAAATAGACCGGCCGCACAGCCTGAATCTCTGGAACTGTTTTGGGCATGAAAATGTGCTTGCGGTCAGTCAGAAAGGACTTCCAGTTAACTTTTTAACCGCTGGAGGGATTTGTATGATTTTTGAGTGTTCATATTTGAAGTATGTTGAGTAAGAATGTGATTTTTATGAAGATAGAGGATTTTGTGGCAATGAATGGGAGTGTTTGACTATATGTTACGTGTTTGGTTGTTCTTAAAAACCCTGTGGGCGGTTCTATGTGTAAAATGTGCATAAAAGCAGAGTGTTTCATTAAAACTTCAGTTGTTCTTCACCCTCGATCTAGAGTCCGGTCTCTTATTGGGGAATTGCTATATCACTACAAGGGATTGCTATGCTCTGCATGCTCCATTGGATAATCACTTCTAAGTTACACAGCCACCCACTAAAATCTATAATAATAGTGTGTGTGTCTGTCAGTTAGTGTGGTTACCAGCCCCCCTCAGATCGCATGGGAATGGTGTTTTTAAACATCTTTTCCCCACTGCTAATCCAACCACTTTGGCTGATATCATCAAGCTTGATTATCTCAGTGTTGGGGATAAAATCAGCCCGGGCCCTTTGTGGATGATGGATATTTGCCAACTCATACAGAGCTCTGGAAATTGGAAATGAATAGCAGAGACGTGTTCAATAACCAATTCAAATTTTAATTGATACTTCAGTTATATTTATACCCCATTTTCATGTCGGTGGGGGTCATTGAGCATTGTGACATAGTTTATTTTTCACAAGTTGTTTTTAGTTATAATTCGATGTTACATAATGTATACATATTGGATAAAACCCAGATGATTACAAATACCGAAATCAAATACCGACAATTAACAAGGTCATTCCAGAATCCTTGTCATGTCATGTCATGTCATGTAAATAACCTTTTCCAGGAACATAACAAAATCATATTCCAATAACATTTCCCGTAAATAGATAAGTCATTGTGACATTATGACAGATAAGTCATTGTGACATGAGATACAATTCCAAATTTATTCTTGGTTCAAATTAACCCTTATATGAACAGCTAGGATATTGAGCAAAATGGATATTCGCATCTACACTCATCCAATCCAATGCTTTCCCATAGGAAAGTATTGGAAAGCTATTATGCATGCACTGCAAAATGCTGCACCAATCAGCATCTCTGCATAGAGATACATTGAATCAATAAAATCTATGGGGAACGTTCAGCGCCTTAATGCAGAGAATATAGACACCTGAATGTAGGTGCTGTACAATGTGCAGCTCTAAGATGCAAAGCACTTTAGTGGCCCTCTGGGTGACTCTCTCTACAGGTGTCATTAGGCAGCAAAATAAACACTGCTTTTTTCTCTGCATGGACAGGTTATATACACCAAAACCACTATATTAAGCTGATGTGGTTCTAGTGATAGTAGTGTCCCTTTTATGTTGTATGGAAGCTGACATCATGGCTAAGTAGAAACAGGTCTGCATGGTTTAAAAAAAATTAAATTAAAAAAAAACACCTGCCACTTTAGTCCCAGACCTAATTAGCAATAAGCAACTCAGTCCATGACATCTAGCAGGTTCAGCAATAATAGAAATAAAATTTTCCAACTGATGTTCAGATTCAAATCATGCTATTTACAGCCTGCATCTCTTTTTATAATGTTTAGTAATGAAGCATTTTTGCCATACCTCCCCTACAATTCAGACATACAGCATTTGTGCATTGTAGGACCAATCATGTATGGGTTTATTCAGTAAACATAGGATTGTGGAGAGTTGCAAAGAATCTAATTCTTCCTGTTTGGCTATTTAGGCTTTGTGGCGAAACCGCTGCCTGATCTTGAATTTCCCTTTTTATATTGTGTTTCCATATCCTTTCGTGTATTGTGCCCGCTCCACGTTCGGGAGTGCGTCCACGAAGGGAATGAATTCTCCTCCCGAACGGGGATCACCCGATACCTCATTTAGAATGCTAGGTTAGAACATTCTCACCTAGTAACATAAGTGTCAAACCGCAAGGGAAACCATTAATGAACCCTCCCCTGGTTGGCCACCATTTCGTTAGACGAACGCCAACCAGGGGAGCGTTTGTGGATTGTTTCCCAGCTCATTCATTCCCCGGACGAGGACCTCCCCAGCGCTCCGTTGGAACGTTCACACCAATTAATCAGAATGTTTGAAATTGCAACATAGGTGTGAAATGGCAAGGGAAAATGAATGCTCCCCGTGGGTGGTTGCCATTCGTGCCTACGAGCAGCGGTCAGGTTGAGCATTCGTATCCCGAAAGGAGACGCTTCCCTTTTCTAGGTTTTACACGGGGACTTCGCGAACTGAGGCTAGTCGAGAGAGGAGCCGTTGTGCGGGTCCCTGAGATTGATGTGGACACTTGTGGGGCACTGGCGGGTTTAGTGGGCTTTCCTGTGCCTGAGGGGCAAAGGGATGGTCCCCTTTTCCCACCCCTGGACTCCCAGGCACAGAGGCTCGTGGGAAGAAGACCCCCTGGCGTCTGGTGTGGGAAATACTGTGTTATAGTGGCGGGCTTTGGGGACAAATGGAACAGACTCCTCCTACCCTAGGGCCCCTGGGATCCTGGGATGTGACCCTGTACTGTTGTGTGGGAGACACCTTGCATGGGGATATACATAAGCCGCGTATGGTCAATACAATTGTGTTGTATCTCCAGGATGTGTGTCGTCCAGTTACTGTGGGGAAATGGTCTCTTCATACTCTAGGTGGTTCCTGACCAGCTGAAGAAAGGGACTTAGTGGAGGTAACCGGTCGGGTTACCTGTGGTCTGCTACAGGCTTGATATTAGCCATTTTGTTTGTTGGACTAAATCACGAGTTGTAAATAAGTCCCACTGCCCTGCACGCCATAATTTGCTTACTTATCGCACATAGTTTTTATACAATAATGTCAATTCCTGAAAGAACAAAGAACATAAAAAATGTTTTGGGAATTTGTTGTGTTTTTCTTGCTGTACTACTTTTGCAACCCCAGATTACCAATGATTTTATATTGCTGAGCTATAGTTTATTATAAACATGTCAAGATTCAGCTTCTAGTTGATTTGAAAAGCTTTTTTGCTTTTGTTGCCTTTCTATAACTAAGTGTATTTTATTTTCTGATCTGTTTCTTTCTTGTAGGAAGTGGAGACCCTCACTTCTCATTGGAGCCTTTACATTAACTTGGGTGGATTCGTGGTTGGGATCTTTTCTGTGATGCTGCTTGGCCCTTGGAGTGACAGTGTGGGACGGCGTCCTGTTCTCATCCTTCCAGGCTTTGGCCTGGCCCTGCAAGCAGCTATCTACCTTGTAGTCATGTACCAGAAGCTTCATGTGGGATATTTCTTGCTCGGGCGCATCATCAGTGGTATCTCTGGTGACTTCAATATGATCCTCGCAGGTTGTTTTGCATACATTGCAGATGTCAGCAACCGGCAGTCACGGACCTTCCGTGTTGCCATCCTTGAGGCATGTCTAGGCATTGCCGGAATGGTAGCTAGCATTATTGGAGGACAGTGGCGCGAAGCCCAGGGTTACATCAATCCATTTTGGCTGGTTTTTGCTGTGAATCTTGTCACTGCTCTATACGTATACCTCTGTGTCGGGGAGTCTGTTAAGGAAAAGAAGCCATCAAGACTTTTTACTCCGCGGCACTACCAGTCAGTATTCCGTCTTTTCACAGTGGCAGGTGAAAACAAGCGACGTGGAAAGTTGTGCCTATACTTACTGGCTTTCCTACTAGTGGTAACCGTGCACATGGGTGCCAAGGACCTGTTTGTGATTTATGAGCTCAGTTCTCCCCTCTGCTGGCACTCTGACCTGATTGGATATGGCTCAGCGGCAGAGCACCTCACTTACCTTAGCAGTCTTGCCGGGCTGCGACTCTTCCAGTTGTGTCTGGCAGATAGCTGGGTAGCAGAAATGGGGTTCCTCTCCAATATTGCCGGGCTGGTTGTTATTTCATTGGCTGCAACCACTCCAATGATGTTTACAGGTGACGTATGACATTTAAAAAATATATATAATTTTTCCTCTATTGCTGAACTCCAGAAAAGGGTTTTTAGAGTATAACTGACCCTCGTATGTAAGATATATTATGGCAAATTTATTTGGATGACAGTTCCCAGTAGAAATTAATGGGATTTACAAGCACACAGTTACCACCGACTTTCCTTGAAGTCGCTGAGAAGCTACAGTAAGTATTATTGAGCAGTTTGCAATAATTCCTACAGGGAAATAGACTGCCTAAACTTCATGACAAATTCAACTCTCTAACACCTAGAAAGTTTCTGGGATAGGGTAGCCCTAAAATATCACTGAATCATAAAGTCAAAACAAAGGTTTAGGAAAAATTACAGAGTAGCAATGTGACTAAAATGCAAGCATGTTTTCTTAAAGCGACGCTCCACTACCCAAATGAAAAAAAAAACCACACAAACTATTTAGTAGATCAATGAAAAGATGCATGCATTTAAAATATCCTTGATAAAGCTGCAAATCTGCTGTCTGCAGCCTTTGCAAGTCCCCCATTTCTTCCCCAGACCGGACTTCCTGTGGCTGTCAAATTAGACTTCCCAATGCAGCTTAATGCGTGGAAGGTTCTCTGGGCAATTGTCTGCTTCTTAAGTTTAGCTCCACTAAGCTAAACTACCAGATGTGTGAACAAGGTTAATTTTATACAAGTGCCAATTTCGGTTGCAATCAAAATGAGGGGTTGGAGAGGACAAACTCTTCACACTCAAAGAAATTCAGAAAGTTGAAGTGCTTTAGGTGTATGATATTACAGGAAGAAGATATCATATAGACATATGTGGTCACCAACTGCATCATCACATCTCATGCATTCCTTGGTCTTGAAATAACACTGCTGGTTATTTGAGAATTAGCAATATGTGTTAAATGTTAAACAAGCAAAATGTTGCATGAACTGCAATATTTCTCCAATTCTGCTATGTTTGCAATTTGAAATTTGGTCTTAAATTTGCATTTATATTTTCGTTTCACCACAGTTCAGCAGTCGGTAAATAAACACTCAGTGGTCCTACAGATTTTTTACATCTAATTTTTTTTTTTTTTTTTTTTGGTCATACTGCTTGTGTAACCTTTAGTTAGTATCAAAACATGGCTGAGGGGCCACCCTTCCTGGCCTATTCTAGGAGACCTTCAGCACATACATTTTAATTCCTTGGGTTCATACCATACCCAATGAATTAGTCAGTTCTACTAATCCCTCTCATTGTCACATTAAACTGTTTCCCCTCTTGCACTTTTCTAGATATATTCATTAATTAAAGAGGCACTGTCATGCCGAATCCCGTTTTTTTTTTAAACCCCCCTCCACTACATCCAATTGACCCACTAGTCACCCTCAAATGCCCCTAAGCCCCCCACATTACCTATTTTTTAATCCTTATTTTCTGCCCCGATCTTATTCAGGGCGCCGCCATCTTTGTGTGGGTAGATGAAGTCCCTGTGGGACACGTCATCAGCCCACACTAGACAGACTGTGAGATTCCCGCACATGCCCAGTGAAACACCTGGACATGCGAACGGGAATTTCATCCATTCATTCATTCATCAGACAGACGAATGAGTGAATAGAAAGATCAGCCGAACAAACTAACACAATGTATCTGTGTATCAGTGTTAGTTTGTTCGTTCAGTTTATTACAAGGAGGGAGCTACCGGCGTGCAGCTCCCTCCTTGTAATATGTAATTATAGAAGCGGCAGGGAGCAGTGCTCCCCACCACTTCATAAGCCCCCCAGGTCCCCCTCTCACTCTATGGGGGTCAATATGACCCCCATAATAGCACAAGGGAGATTAAAATCTCCCAAATGCCCCTACTCGCTATACCGCCTGTGGCTGCTCACTGTTGAAAAAAAATGGCATAAATTACAATAAGGAGGGGGTACCTTCTGTCCTCCCCCCGGCCCCCACCCCTGAGCGGTGGGTGGGGGCCCTAAATAAAGATATGGGGGGGAATTTCTGTCCCGGCCCCCACCCCTGCGCGGTGGGTGGGGGCCCTAATAAAACAATAAGGGGGGGGGACCTACTGTCCTCCCCCCTGGCCCCCACCCCTGAGCGGTATAGCGAGTAGGGGCAGATTATTTACTAATACTAAGTAATCTTTACTTAGTATTAATAAAGTTGGCTGAAAGACCAATTTAGGTCTTTCAGCCTTTTAGTAGATAACTCCCTGATACCGTGGGAATTAGGGAGTTATCTACTAAGCGGCTGCAAGATGCAGCTGCGGCAATGAATAGGATCGGAGTTTCATTCATTAGAATGAAATTCCGATCCGAATAAAATGCCGAATTGCGTTCTAAAAGAAACGAACATACTGTTGTCATTCAGTTAGAACGCAATTCGGCAGTTTAGTGTAAAGTGACATGAAGCATCGCGGGAACACAGAGGGAAGGTGAGAATCATGGGAAAATTGCTCTGACCAGCGGAAATGAAGCACACTTTGCTCCTCCGCTGGTCAGAGCTGGTCAAGCGGAGGAATCCTCCATAAGGCAAAGAGTCCCTACTTTGTCTTATGATTTTAAAGAAAACTAAAGAAGACAGGAAGAAAAGAATAACAGATCCTGAGAGAGGGGGAGAAGAGGAAGAGATTGAGGAAAGGTAAGTTCGGCATGACAGTGCCGCTTTAAACTTCTTTAGAAATAACTGTTAACCTAGCCTTGATGTCAACATAAATGTTCTTATCTCCATAAAAGTTTTGTGTATTTTCTTTTTCTTTTTAGGGTATGGGTTAAGGTTCTTTGCAATGGCCACTACACCAATAATTCGGTCTAAGCTGTCTAAATTGGTGGACGAAGGCGATCAAGGTAAGATCTCCTCTCGATTATGCAACCAGAATATATTCATAATTCTTGTCATAGTTTGTTAGCCAAAGCGCCAAAACACTTTGTATTATTGCTATTGTGCTATTAAAGTTTGTTCATATCACTTATTCCATATTGTGTGTGTGTGCTCACACCCAATAGGGAAGGCTTTTTCTGCTTCCCTGGAGAGTGACCCAAACTGAGTTCTGTGTATGCTCAGTCACTGCTAAGACACAGCATAGTTAACCAGGCTGTGTATCACGGAATAGGGTTGGTGTGGTTGCCATTAGTTTTAAAAATCAGTTCACATATTCCTGTGCAATGCTTTAACCCCTTAAGGACACGACATGTGTGACATGTCATGATTCCCTTTTATTCCAGAAGTTTGGTCCTTAAGGGGTTAAACTGTTTGGGTATTAACTACTTATTTCATAATTTCCAGTCCAGTGGAGTATTATGGGGTAAAACATGTCGTTGCCTCCCATACACTAAAATGAGATGCTCCTGATAGGAACGTCTCACCCTGGTCTGCTTATGGTTTTCCTTTAAAACGTTGCATTTTGTGTGGTTGCTCGTGCTTAAAAATAGGTTTGGCGATGGTCACACTTGTGTGAGATGGTTTCATTTCCTTACTCAGGAGTTCTTCTCTGACTTTCTCTGTAACTGGACTACTTGCTACTTTCTAGTTAAAGTGTCTATAACGGAAACAATTTTTGCATGTCTCGTGTTATACAATTAACTGCTTCTTCCCTGAATACTGAAAACTTGTAAGTTTATTGATTTCCATTACCCCATTATGTTTCAGTGGGTGTTACACTCCTGCATACCCCCTGTTTGGGAAGCACAGACTTGCTTTCCACTAAGTCTCCAACACTTTATGTTGACTATATGTAAATAAAATGTATCTGTTTTTCTGTCTCCATTCTATGATTGCCTGCCCAAAGCCACTGTAGTAAATCATTTTTCACTCTCCATGCTGGTGCTGCTCTGACACAGAGCCTGCCTCTCCCTATTGCTTCCCTGTGCAGGCATTGCTTCCCCTTAGGCTGAATTCAGGTGAGCAGGCACGCTCAAAGGAGGGTTTACCTAGTATCAGACATGCATAGCACAGCCTTCTTATATCTGTGCCAGTTGGCACAGATGGAACTGACTGAGAGGGCAAGGCTGTTTCTCGACATCTGATTTTATAGTAATCTACACATTTATAAGCAAATGTATGGATGAAATTTGATTCTCTCATTTAAAAATAGGTATTATTGGCATGTACCCGTTACGGCTTAAACATCAGATATGTTTTTGACGCTACAGATCCTTGTTTTCCATTAATCAAACTAATTTATCATGGTTTTGGTATCCTGCAACAATGCCATCAAATTACCATTATTACTAAAATACAACTTTTGTTTGTTTGTGGTGTCTATAACCGCAAACACACAAAATGCAAAGCTTGTACTTTGTGTGTGGGGCACAGTGACCTTGTTCTATGCGGACTGATCTCCTTGGCTACTCTTATGTGTTGAAACCTGGTCTTGGTACTGTGCATTGCCTTTGTTCCAGGCGGCCAGTTCAATAGATAACATGTGATGCTACTCTATGTGGAACCTTGTCTGTTTGTAGCACTGCTCATGCTGGGTCTCTTTTTATATTTTTGTTCCATAGGTGCATTATTTTCCTCTGTGGCATGTGTGGAAGGCCTGTCCTATTTGCTGGCAACTGGGATATTTAACTCTCTGTATCCAGCAACGCTTCACTTTATGAAGGGTTTCCCCTTCCTGCTAGGTGGTCTTTTACTGCTGATCCCAGCTGGAATCATTGGGTAAGTATCACATGTCCTTCTACTTTGTTTCAATATATGTAAAAAACATGTACAGGTATCTGCTCCTTATTGATGGATCCGAATAAAAGCTCTAGGCAGAAGTGATATGGTATTTCATCCTTCTGGTACTGAATTAGAAAGCCAGGCAGGAAAACAATGGTGAGCTTGGAACAGTCTCTACTATTGTGGTATGCAGACACATTCTGCTTTCGGCTACTAACCACTGGCCACCAGAGGCAGTACTGCACACTTCCCAGTCTCCTCTGTGTGCAAAGGTGCACAACGGGGATAGAAGAATTGGTTCTATTTAAATTGAAGGTATGTTTGTTCATGGATTTATCAAAATGAGTGTTTGCGTGTTTTACTTGTACAAATGAAAATCCATAGTTGATATTCTTTAAATGACTTTGCATTAGGACAAACAAACCAAGATCTTTTTTTATTTTTTATTTTTTTTTTAGGATAATTGAAGTATGCGACCAGAAACCAATGTACAGTCAATTCTCAGAGATTTCGTGAGTCTAAATCAAGGAAAAGAATATGAAAATGTCTGGATCCATGGTGGAAAAATTGCTTGAAGAATGAGTACTTTCGCGGTACCCGTTCCTTGCTTCACTCTTAAGCACTTCCAAATCAGTTGTTGCACAAATAGGAAAAATTTGTCTTGAGGAGGATGAGCAAATCTTTTTGACACATTTAATGACTGTAATCTAAATAATTCTATGTGATACCAAGCATAGTCCACTAGCACTTTCAACGTAGGAGACATGTGTTGTGTGCAGTCCAACGGTCAGCTCTCCAGCTACTGTGAAGATATATGTGTATATATCCCAAAATACTTTTGCCAACCAATAGCTTTCATGACATCATGGGCGGTGTTATCTGGTGGATATCCCTATCCTCTGCTAATATATTTTACACACTAATGAAAACTTGAAAAATTTAACAGTGAAGAGTATTATTCTACCCTTAATTTCTAAACAGGATTAGCCAGCAAATAGTCATACAGCTTTTATCAGAGTCAAGCTCCCATGATGCTTTGGAGGCTGTTGGCTATCCCTCTTCTGCAAAGTTATTGTAATCACAATGCAGCATAGTAGAGTCTGCCATTGTCAGAAATGTTCAGTGTAGCGACTGTCTAATGTGACACTAAATCTGCTTGAGTAAGGTTGTTTGCTTTATCTCCTTGTAAATTCTTTTTACTGCCAAATGTGTTTGAGCCCATGTGTAGGAGGCATAATATTTTATGAGCTGTCTGTATGCAATGTATGCATAATGTGAAATTTGAATACATTCTGTGGATACTATTGGTGTTTAGATTAACAGATTGTGGGGTTTCTGTTATAATATTGTACCACTTAGTCTGAAATAGCAGACTTGGAATATTTAAACAGTGAGTTGGGAAGTAGGTTTTTTTGCCCTCCTAGCTCCTCCAACATTGCTGTTTTTGCTCTGCCTTTCTGCTACCCAATTAATGTCCATTCACTGCTTCGTGAGCCAACCAATCAAAGTGAGAGGTGGAAGTATATGCAATGCATCTCCCCTTCCAGATTAAATTTAAATTGAGTGACTGTTGTACTGAATGTGGAAACATTGTAGGCAGCATATTTGAGAATGTATACAGCTTCTTCATGCCGCATGAATGCTTTTTCTAATCTACCCCCGTGCTGTCCATGAATTGTGGAGTTTGCAATCTGAAGCTTACAGCAGTAATATTGTGCCTTTTTTACTCCTTTTGTTTCAAATAATTACTGATTCAGTGTTTTTTATATAGCAGAATTTCATTTTGTAGCTTTTATTTTTTTTCCTATTTTTGCAAATTCAGCATTTTGCTTTACATCCCCCGAATGAGTATTTCATGAAGATTAAAATCTCTTTTAATATTTCATAAAAATAAAATTTCACTGAAATTCCAACTCAGTCAAAAGATATCTGAAAGAAAAGTAGGGACTACTTTGACTTCTGCATCCCATGCCTGACAAAACTTGACAAAATGCAGAGCTGCCACTGTCTTTTTTTTTTTATACTTCTGGTTGTGAGGGAAAAGGGCATTTTCTATGAAGGTGGAAGCTCCATAGACAGCACTATTGTACTCTAATACGTGCATGAGAGTACAGCACTGACGTGGGCTCCTGGTAGATGAAGTACCAGGAGCCGATGAGAATCACCACTTCAGTACCTTCCCCTGCACCCCTACGTCACTGCCCTGCAAGTCACCACCAGTGGTCTTTGCATAAGTTGACAGAGCCACTTTAAAGGGACACTGTAGGTACCCAGACCACTTCAGCTCATTGAAGTTGTCTGGGTGCAATGTCCCATATCTCTTAACCCTACAGTGGTAACTCCACCTCTAGTGACTGTTTACCAGACAGCCACTAGAGGGACTTCCTGAATTGAAGCGGACCTTTGGTCCGGTATCTGATGCTGGACGTCCTCACGCGCTGCAAGAGGACTTTAAGCGTCAGATTTTTTCCCCATAGGAAAGCACTAAATTTAATGTTTTTTGTTTTTTTTTGTTTAAATTTCGGGCCTGCTTTAAAGGTCTTTTCAAAGTTCTGTATTTTACCCTCTCATTGCCAAACATGTAAGCACTACATTGCCTTCTTTCTGCTAGTACTGCAGTATCAGCTAGTTAGCCGGGTTCAACATAACTGGGATAAGCATTAACTTTCATCACTCTCAACTCTCTCGTTTTTTTTTGTTTTTTGTTTTTTTTTTATAACCCCTTTCAGCAGCAAGATGTATATTTGCAAACCATTTAAATGTGAACCAAGCAGTTGGTATATCACTGCTATATGTATATATTTTTCAATTTAATATTATTAAATTGACATGTACCCTCAGAGGTGCAGATGTCTTAAAATATCTTAACAATGCAAGTGATTGTTTATTTTTATGTGTTGTGCAAGACACAGATTATTGTGCACCTTGGTTTTGCGTTCTTAATTTAAATTAAAGGGCATTTTCATTGTTGCTTTAGTTGTGGTGTTTTTTTGTTTGTTTTTTTTTTTTTCCCCCTCTTTCATGGTCCAGTAAGCATTGGAGAACAGCAAATTAATTTGAACCTCTGATAATCGCACCTTTTCTAAAGTAAGATTATTATTATTATTATTATTATTATTATTATTGCCATTTATATAGCGCTTTACAATATTATGAGAGGGGGTATTTAACTATAAATTGTTCAACAATAAGTAGCACATCTGGTTCAGAGAAAAAGAAAACACAATTTAGACGACCCTGAACATTTCAGTGTTCTTGAGTAAACTGGGAGGAATGGAAAGTAAACAAGGGAGTTACAAATCTTAGGTTAAAATCACCAACTGAAAGCCTTGCAGATTTGAAAAAATTTCCAACAAGGCTAGCGCTGTACATTGGGTGGACTATTGGACGTACAGGAACAGAAAGGAGGAGGGCCCTGCTCAATGAGCTTACATTCTAGAGGGAGTAGGGTATAGTGACACAAAGTGTAAAAATAGGTTATTGAAATTCACTCAGTTTATTCCCTTAATATACTTGGATATTAAAGCATAGAAAAAATTGGAAATTAAAAAGAAATCATGGAATTGTTTTTAACAAAATGTAATCTAAATGTATTATTGGTAATCAAATTCTTTAATAATTTGTCAATGTAGTAAACAGATGAGGAAAATCCTATTCATGTTTACATCTAGTATATGCCAAATTACATTGTGAGGCAGGTCAAAAAGGATGCCACGGCTGAAACACCAGGAGACTGATGTCCCTTTCTCATTCCATAACTAGGAACAGATGTGCAGAAGAGCAGTTAGAAGGATGTCTGCAAGTTGCAACCACCATAATCAAACTAAACCTAGAGAAATTAGACAAAAAGCAATGTCAAATTTCTCACTATAGAAAGTACACCTATTGTAGTATATGTACAGTTACTTTTCCCCCGTATTTAAAATGCTGGCTGTGTAATATATTAGTGCAGTCGTGGAAGATGCACATGATGTGCTGCCCCAGATGGTTGCAGATGACCGTTCTACCATCTCATCAGGCCTCTTACCACTGTACAGATGTTCAGTTTACCGGTGCAACCATGCTTCACCCTACACAACCATATACAGGAATTTGATGAACTGCTGTTTCCCCTCAATCTACAGGGTAAGAGAAGCCCAACACACCAGGGGTAAAGGTGTACAGCTGGAATAATTCCTGGAAATGCTTATTCAGCAAGTCACATGTCCTCATATTACCCTGCCAGGTGAGATCTTCTTATAGAACGTTAGGATGACGATGACTGTCCAGAAAGGATACATAACTATGAACCAGTCAGTGTTGCCTCATTGTGAATTCAAACCAATGAAAATTATATTTGAAGTTGTGAAATAATAAGCTTGCTTTACCGGTTTGTCTGGTTTATCTGTTCATAATGTAAACACATTAATAGTGATGAAAAGGTTCAGAATGCTGCACAATCAGTCTTCCTGTTCTAAAGAGGTGTGAATGAAATATGGTGTGCATTTATTTTCTAATGTAAATACATAGCTCACTATTGGCTTACTACTCTGTCGACCATTGAAAAAGACAGAACACAATAAAACGTTTGTGTGCAGTGTTTGTATCAGCACACTCCTGCATGGATTTTGCATTGAAGAAAATTATAGATTCTCTTTACGTATTTTACAAGATCTTACCAGGCTCCAGTACTGCCTAGAACTCCAGAAGGTGGGATGCCATTAATATAAAACACTGTACACGTGTGTGTGTGTGTATTTATTATTGTTGTGTGAGGTTTTGTTTGTTGCTCTCTAGTATACTCCTGTTTGCAATACTTTTTCTCCATTCCTGTTTGCACAACGTATTTACTCTCTCCCATGTATGACTGCTCCATTCATTTCCTATTCCCCTATAATGTTTCTCTCCCCATCCCACTTAATTTTATGATCCTTTACTTCTAATTTCTCCTATATACCTGCTCCCACTATTAAAAGATGTTGGGTTACTCATTAAAGAGAAAATTTGGGGAAAATCAAAGTGAATTTTAAATTTGAAGGGATACAATAGTAATCAAAACAATTTTAGTTTAATGAAGTCGTTTTGGTTTATATATCATGCCCCGGCAGTATCATTGCTCATTTGTCTGCCATTTAGGAGTTAAATCACTTTGCTTATGGAGCGCTCCTCACACCTACCTGCATGTAACCTCCTTCCTAAACTCTTACTGCAGAGAGATATCTAATGTTTTGTAATTAATATGTCTAGGTTAATGGTGATTGAAAAAAGTATTTTTATGTATATATCTTAAAGGAACACTATAGTCACCTAACTTACTTTAGCTAAATAAAGCAGTTTTAGTGTATAGATCATTCCCCTGCAATTTCATTGCTAAATTCACTGTCATTTAGGAGTTAAATCACTTTATCTGTTAATGCAGCCCTAGCCACACCTCCCCTGGCTATGATTGACAGAGCCTGCATGAAAAAAAAACAAAAAACTGGTTTCACTTTCAAACAGATGTAATTTACCTTAAATAATTGTATCTCAATCTCTAAATTGAACTTTAATCACATACAGGAGGCTCTTGCAGGGTCTAGCAAGCTATTAACATAGCAGGGGATAAGAAAATCTTAATTAAACAGAACTTGCAATAAAGAAAGCCTAAATAGGGCTTTCTTTACAGGAAGTGTTTATGGAAGGCTGTGCAAGTCACATGCAGGGAGGTGTGACTAGGATTCCTAAACAAAGGGATTTAACTCCTAAATGGCAGAGGATTGAGCAGTGAGGCGGCAGGGGCATGTTCTATACACCAAAACCGTTTCATTAAGCTAAAGTTGTTCAGGTGACTATAGTGTCCCTTTAATGGCTTGCCGTAATATACTTACATATTGCTCAAAAATATTATGCTGAAAATTAAAAACAATACATTTATTCTACCCACAATGAAAACAGCAATACATATGTAAAACTATTAGATACAACTCTGATCATTCAATGATGGAGAAAATTGAGCAGTGAGACTTCAGAGGTGTGATCTATACCAGAACTAGGCAACCTTCAGCAAACGCAGGTTGTTTGGTGATTATAGTGTCCCGTTAAGGCTAAAATAGGTAAACTGTAAGCATGACACATATGGAGATTTCCCACCCCCCCACTTAACTATTTTGGTCTTAAATGTAAAATGTACATTAAATTCCCCAAAATTCTCACTTCAGAGTGAGAATTACCCTGATTGTCTTTTTCGCCTCTCTCCCTCTTCTCTACTCCCTCTCTCTCAGAGACACTTGGTGGGTAGTGTTGACCTCACATGACACACATCAAAGATAGCAGCCTCTCAAGCCTAGCTTTTTCGTTAGCAACAGAGAAATGCACCATAGCTAACAGTATAAACATTCTTCTGATACATCGTTATCTAATTCTTCTAACTACCATGACCTTTGATACACCCCTCCCCACTTGTTTTTCATTCTGCTCTTGGCTAGGCATGCTAAATTAATTAAATCTTGTCTATTTACTTTGCATCAGATGCAATTATTTCAAATTGGTAAAATGGGAAACGAGCAGGAGGGAGTGCTTCTTTGCCTTAAAACATTTGCATTCATGGAAAAATCACAGGTGTTCCAGAGCAAATTATTACATTTGAAGATCATTTCTATAATTTTCCATGGTCATTTTTACTTATCCAGCACATAAAGGGACACTATAGTCGCCAGAACAGCTTAGTGTAGTAGTTCTGGTGTCTAATTGAAAAGGCCTGCAGGGCCATGAAGTAAACACTGCCTTTTAAGAGAAAATGTAGTGTTTACATTTCTGCCTTGATATACCTCCAGTGACTCAGACGGCAACTAGAGGTGCTTCCTGGGCCCGTGCTGCACAACGTCCAACACTGACAATCTGTGTCGCCACAGTCTGCATGGAGACGCTGAACTTTCCCCATAGAGATGAATTTCTATGAGAAGATGCTGATTGGCACAGTGCAGCATTTTACCACGCATGCACAATAGTCTCCGAATGCGCGAAGACGCCAAAGCAATCTATGAGGATCACTCTACTATGCGTTTCGTAACACTGCTCCAACTTCATCAGGGAATACTCGGCATTAAATGTCAGAGAAAGGTGTTAAGTGTGTATTGATTTTGTTTGTGTGTGAGCTTAGCTTTGTAAGAAGGTATTGATCTTTTGTAATTATTTTATCTGTGTTCCATTGCTGTACAACAGAAAATCAAAGCACATTGATGTCAATGAATGTAGGAATACAAGAAAAAAAAAAAGCTGCTGAAATAAGCTTACTGTGCAAGTTTACATATTGACAGAAGACACTTGTAGTAAAATTTAATATGCCTAAGCAAACCGAAAAGCTGACATCAGCTGGGACTGGTAAATTAAGTAGAATAAACTCCATAAGATTACATACAGTTGTAATCAAAATGATTCAACCCCCTATTGAAAATCGGGCATGGTGTCAAGTGTACAGGCTTTCAGCTGTTTGCAAGACAAATCAAACAAAAGCCATTGAAATAGCTCAACACAACCAATGCGTCAAGTGGTTTCCCCAAATTCAACTGAAAAAGCATCTTATAATGTCTTCTCCAGTCTCAAAATTATTCAACCCCTTCATTGCAAGCACCTGTAGTACTTGGGTAGAGCAGGTTATGACTTGCTGCAAATAAGATGCATAACCGTACACCAGCTTCTGGCAGTGTTTCTGAGGAATGTAAGCCCATTGCACGTCATCAATGGTCTCCAGTTGATTAATATTATTGGGTTTTGGTGCTGCAATCGCCTTCTTCAAATCCAACCAGAGATTGTTTATCTCAAGTCAGGTAACTGTGATGGCCTCTGTAGAATTTTCCAGGACTGTATGTAGGATAAAACATATTCTCTGCATTTTTTCCTTTGACCCACTAGTAATGTTTTTTTCTGCTTTAGCCTTGTTTTAATATTTTTAGGTAAACTTTTCAAATGATTTAATTTTTTTTTTTTTTTTTTAAAGATGGTTTTATACATTGATATATTTTTATTTTATGATAAAAAATGTTTGTTTGTTTTTTGTTGAAATTCTTTATTTATGGTGTGCATGAAAATATAACAAGTGGGCCCGTCATGCCCCAACAGCTTTGACAAGCATGTTACCAAACATACATTAACAACTGGTCAGCATGTGGAAAATTCAACACAGTTTTATATTGTAACAGGTTGTGTATGGTCGGTGTAAAAAGGTTGTACTTATGTTAGACTGGTTGGAAATTAACATTTCTATCTGAGTAGGAGTACGTAGGACCTCTCTTATAGTGCTTGCAGGCCATTTCAGAAGGGCACCATTTGTGTATGCATAGGCTAAGAACATTATAAGTGCCGGCTGGGGCGTTATTGTAAATTCTACTGTATAACAACGTTCAGAAGTTGTGTATGTGAAAACAGGGTTAGTACAGGCTATGTAATGTTGTCTCAGTGGTTATACCTCGCTTAAAGTGGCGGGTCAGGCATTTAAGCTGATTTGTTAATCGACATTTGTCTGATTTTGTTGTTTAGGTACATGTTGTAATTGAAGGTGCCTATGCAGTCATGTTAAACATTTAAAATGACTCAGCATCAATAAACAGAAATAAAAAACAACAGATGAACGAAAAGTAAGAAAGGTGCGAGAGAAACAGTGCAAACAGACAGTCTCGATTAATCTCGTTGTGAATGGGTGTTCCCAGCTGTTGGGTCGCGGGCCAGACTGTTGCCCGGTAAAAGAAAAAGGTGGGAGAGCGTCCCGGTAGTTTTTGTCCTGTTTCAGGTTGTGGCAGCCGCATGTGGCCCTCTGGGGGTTGTCGTGGCACAAAGATTGGTGCGCCAACCGCGTCCCTCCCTAGGCTGCTTGTAGTTCCAGCCGGTGGATTCGTGATGTCCAGTGCCATCAGTGGTAGTTTCAGGTCTTCCAGTGTCCTTGTGGCCTCTTGTAGGTTCCGCACCACCAGAGGGCCGCTTGCGCCTTCTATGTGTAGGGCACGGCCTAGGCCCCAGCGGTACCTGATTTGTTTCTGCATCAAGAAGGTTGTAAGCTGTTTGAGAGATCTTCTCCAGTTCAGCGTCCCACTTGATAGATCTGCATAGAACGACAGAGTCATGTCCTCAAAGGTGTAGGTTGTTAGGCCCTTGGTGGCTTCTAGAACGGCCCTCTTGTCCCTCGCGCTTTGAAATCGGATGATTATGTCCCCTGTAGCAGCTGGTGGTGCTGTAGCTGGCCGTGATATACGGAAGATGCTGTCCAATATTATGGATTTGGCCGCTTTCGGGGTTAGGAGCGCGGTCAGCAACCGCCTGGCATAATGTGGGAGCTCGACCTCAGGTACAGAATCTGTGACCTCTCTTAGTTTTAGATTGTTTTGACATCGCTTATCCTCTTGTGTGGCCAGTTGCTGGTCATGGAGTGATGCTAGTTGCTTTAGGTCGTGGACTGCCGCTTTCAGCTCCTCCATCTGGCGTGTATGGCCGCTAGAGGTGCATTCCACGGTCCCGAGCCGTGCTGAGAGGCCTTTCAGGTCCTCCCTTATCGTGGCCACTTCTGCTGAGATTTTGCTGTCATGGGCGGCCATGAGCTCTCTGATGGCCTCCATGGTCACCGGTGTGGGAGCTGGTGCAGGCATTTGAGGCCTCTCTGGCGGTGGTGGAGCTCTGGTCGGCATGAAGCTCCCCTCTCTTTCATCGGACATTCCGTCCGAAAAATTGGAACATCCTCCGTGCAAGGACGCCATTGTTGCACTGGCTGTCTCGTGGGCCTGCTTCCACATATCCCCAATATTCATGCCCAGACGGGGCCTGTCGGGCTTTTGCTTTTTTTGTTTTTCTGCCCATGTGGATCAGGTAAGTCGTGGGGCACTCTGGGGGGTGTTTGGGTTGTGGTTGGGTTCTGTTTGCAGCGATTTAGGACGTTTGGAGTCGGGAGCTCCGCGGCCATGCGACTTTCCTCGTCTGTTGCTAGACTCCGCCTCCTCATATGATACATTTTTGATATTTAAAAATAAATACATTTAAAAGTTAATCCATACCTTAATCATAAATTCCACATGTTCAGAAATTTCAGAAGACCACCAAATTTATAGTAGCAAAGAAAGTCCACCAAGAAAAAATAATGGATCCGTTGCTCTGGTGGAAAAAAATGGCTCATTCAATGATGGTGTGCAAAAAAATAAAAACAGTTGAAAAATCCAACAGATTAAAAAAAAAAGAAAAAAAATTTAGTCAGAAATTCACTGAAAATTAGACTAAAATGTTTCAGTGGCACTTGGTTAAATCAAATTTAAAGAAAAAGTGGTGTGGCATTAAAGGTCATAAAGCTCTCCTTATGACAAGGATTTATTAAAAGATGCTCTGTCATGGGCATGTCCTTTTTTTTTTTTTTTTTATCTTGTCCACAGCCCCAAATCTTACATATTTTAAAATCTGTTCTCCCCTGTTTTTACTTTCTAAAAATGACTATGGCACTAGATCTTCATCCTATCCGTGCCATCACACCCGTGATGTCTGTTCACTCCTTTTCTCGCGATTCTGACCTTGCACTTATCCATTAAATACCTTTCCTAACTTCAGCCTTGCGAGATTGGTGCAGAAGTAAGTATTCTGGAAAGCTTTTACTTGACAAAGGAAATTTAATTTGCTAAAATCTTATCAAGCGAGGGAAAAATAAATAAGGCAAAGTAGTTCCTGCCTTGCCTTGTGTATTTTAACAAAAACAGAAGTGAAAGGAATAGAACGGATTGGATGACAGGAAGAAAGGAAGAAAGGATTGAAGAAGGGTAAGTAGGTCATGGTAGAGCTGCTTTGGGGATGCTCAGAGTGTGCAGACTAGCTGGGACATTTGTGCCAGTCAGGGTTTGAGGCTGCACTAATTTTTTTTTAGAATAGAATTTAGCAGAATATAAAATCCATCATAACTGGAGCTTATTTTATATGGAACATATTTTAAGTTTCCATTCTCTGTTATATTTTTGTATGGCCTCTCCTCGTAGCAGGTGGCTAAATGTTCACACAGGAGAACCTGTTATTCTAATAACTAGTTATAGCTGCAGTGAGTAAGCCTGGCTATCAGTGAAGGCTCATACTGCTATTTTTAATGACAGAAGAGTTGTTATTGATGCTTACTACAGTAATACGTGCTAATTATTATTATTATCATTAATGCTAAATTTAACTTAAAACCATGCTGACCTTTATTAGCTAATCATAATGTGTCATCAGTAGGAGAGTACAGATACCAAATCCCATCCCAGCATTGCTTCATTAAGAAAACATTTTAAAGCGCCCCCAAATTAGTTTTACTCTTTTTAAAGAGCCTCAAATTTCGTCTATACAACGTGCTAGCAGTTTCGATAGCAAAATATGCAAATTGGGAGTAAACCTATTTAAAGATAGTTTGTTTGTTTTTCTCCTACCTGATAATCAATACTTAAGCATAGACTCTATTCAGAGCAATTGATTCATAAAGGAGAGCAGAAGGGACCTCCCACAGGTAGTCCTTCTGCTCTCCACCTATAGCAAACACAGCACATGCTATGCTAATGCTCTATCCTGCACCAGTGGCGTACATACATATAGGGGTCACATCTGCGATTGGGCCTGTCACTCCAGGGGGCCTAGCCACCCTGCGCCATGTTTTGTGGCCCCGGCCCGCGCATCAAACCACCGGGGCCGCCGTCCAAGGGGTTCATCGGTATGGATTTTCAGGGGGCCCAGTCTGTGCTGGGAGCTTTAACAGTGCGACCAGGCCCACTGTGATGACATCACAAGTTGGGAGGAAGTGACTCCCATCAACCAGAGCCAACTCTGGACCCCAGGGAAAGTCACCCTCTTGCACCTAAAAGGTAGGAAACAGGACGGTGACAAACATTATGTATGTGTGCCTGTCTGTTTGTTTGTATGTCTGTATGTGTCTTTGTATGTATGTGTGCCTGTCTGTATGTGTGTGTGTGTGTGTGTGTGTGTGTGTGTGTGTGTGTATATGTCTGTATATGTGCCTGTCTGTTTGTTTGTATGTATGTGTGTGTCGGTCTGTATGTATGTGTGCCTGTCTGTCTGTTTGTATGTGTGTGTGTGTATGTGTCTGTATTTATCTGTCTGTCTGTATGTATGTGTCTATGTGTGTTTATCTGTCTGTCTGTATGTGTCTATGTGTCTGTGTGTATGTATGTGTCTCTGTATGTATGTGTCTGTCTGTCGGGGAGGATGGGGGGGAGGAAGGCAGGGAGGGGGATCCCATGGATCAGTTTTGCACCGGGACCCCATAGATTGTGTGTATGCCACTGTCCTGCACTGCTAGCAGTGGCTAGGGAGTATAGGAATGGAGTGATAGGTTTCCCTAGTGCTTAAACGCAAATTGGATAGAAGGCCAGATGGACCGGAGGTGGGTGTAACAGAAATGTAACCCCCACCACTGTAATGAGATCGCAGCAGGGGGAGCGGAGGGTCAGGTATGTGGTGACAGACTCCCTTTAAATATGACTGTAGTCTATCAGTACTCCATTAACCAATATGTACCTTGCTTAAAGGGACACTCCATTGCTCAAATAGAAAAAAAAATCACTGTTTTGTAGATATACTCTCAATAAAAACATGCATGCTTTTAATTATGCATATTTTTCATAGGGATATTACTAAAAGCATCTTGCAAATGCTGTAGATCTCGTCTGGCGCCTTTGCAACCCCTCTCCTTCTTCCCAACCCAGACATTCTGTCCAATCAGAGATATTTTCAGTGCAGCTCAATGAAGTCTGCAAAGCAGGAGCTACGAGCAATTTCTGCCTATTCAAAAAAGGGGAAGAGGTACAATACTAAAACTTAAATTACTTTATTGCATAACTCAAAGATATGTGCAAATAGCACAGAATAACAATATGCTCACAATAAGGTTTTTGCTCTTGTCAGCTGACCTTGTAGCCATTAGGGGAATTTTTTAACAGTATCTCCCATCTGAAAGAACCTGTCCTGTAAGTCCTCTAGATCCTAGTAAGAACGGAGTAGTGTGTGAGCATTGAGATAAGTAATTGCCCACATCTATTTATTAGCCACTTAAACACATAAAAAAATTTGAACTGATGTCAGTGTTCCTTGTTTTATTTTTGCTAGAATGCAACTCAGACAGGAAGTGGGCTGATAGAGTATGTGACCATTGGATTAGTTGACTCCTGGTCATTGAACAGTAAAGCAACTTCTAGGTTGTTGACCTCAAGTGCAGGCGCTAAGGGTCACACCTTGGAGGTTAGGGTTTAGGAGAATTAATTTATTGGCGCAATAGTTTGCATAATGAGATTGGTTGTTAAATAATTATTTTACATTACAAACACAGAGATAAAGCGCTTACAGCAGCAGTAGCTTAGTATCCAACAGCTCAAAATACGTAGTAAATACAAAGGGAACGTTACCTGCGCTCTGGCCTAAATCCCTATGTACATTTAAACAAAATGTAGGCTCTCATTGGAGATTCCTGGCTGATATCAGCAAATGTAATGGCTATAGTAGGACTCACCTTTTGGGGCTTGCCTTGACGCGGCAGGTGAGCTTATGTATTCAAATGGCCATTGGAATAAAACTAAAGAGCCTCCATTTTGTTTAACTGTAGATAGGGATTTAGGCCACAGCGCAGGTAACCTTCTCTTTGTTTTTACTATCAATTTTACATTGCTTGAAGAGATTGGGGGATGCACTGGGTGCCTTTAGGCTATTGCAACAGTTTCTTCTGTCAGTTCACCTATGGTTTATGATTCCCCAGGTCTGTCATTACTTTAGGCTTGTGGCTTTTTTTTTTTTTTTTTTTTGCAGGAATGACAGGTTTTGGTTTGCTGTTTTTTTTACTCAGACCAGACTCCGTTACTACTTAACTTGGACTCCACCATACACTTGAGTGCTCAGAGGTTGCCCAGCAAAGGTCAAGTGGGACATGGGACAACAATCCCGGGGAAATTTAATATAAAGAGGGCATGAAACAAGTAGAATCCTGCTCGATAACATCTCCTCGATTGACCAAAATGATTTGGCTATCACTGAAGCCAACTGATGAGAAGGGATCCTCAAATTCCAGGCATATGTTCGGCTTCTTGTCTGGTCCATGGAAGGAGAGATACTGCAAATAATTAACGAACGTGAAAGTGAACATGCTGGTGAAACCTTTTGGAATCCCACCTTTTCTCAAGTTTCAATAAATTTATATCGCAGTATAGCTACTATAATTAGTAAACGTTATTATAAATGTGACTTTTTTATTTTTGATTCCAGAAGCAGTATTCTACTTAAGGGCTAACTGTGTTGAAACTTTTGACTAATCATAAATCTGCAGAAACAAACAGGTCAAATAGTTATATTGTGATGTCTGTACATTCAGAGCAACGGCATGTTTACCACCAGTTTTTATTGCTACTTGCAGGAAATGTTCTCTAGTTAAATGCTGACGTAGGCGTTCGTGTTAGAAGAACTAGACTCAGCAAAAATAAACAGCACAAATAACTTCTCAAGCTGACTCCATCATGAGCTAGTTTTTCTTTCTTAAAGGGACAGTCTAAGCCAGGGCCGTCATCAGAAATTTTGGGGCCCCTGACAGAGCACAAGGACTGCAGAGTGTGTGTCAGTGTAGTGAATGCAGAGAGTGTGTTAATGTGTAGGGAATGCAGAGAGTGTTAGTGTAGTGAATGCAGAGAGTGTGTCAGTGTAGCGAATGCATAGTGTGTTAGTTTAGTGAATGCAGAGTGTATTGTACAAGTGTATGCAGTGTGTGTGTTGTGTTAGTGTATGTAGTGTGTGTGTGTGTTGTGTTAGTGTATGCAGTGTGTGTGTAAATGTGAAATCTGGGGGGAGGGAGGGAAGGGGCATTTTCACAGTAATTTTCTATTAAATTTAATTAAATGTTTCTCCCCCCTCCCTGCTTCTTACCTGTGTCCAGGGAGGGGGGAGGTTCCAGTCCCTGGTGGTCCGGTGGCATGGTGGGGCCCCCGGCTCCCTGTTACCGCAGAGGGGGCCCAGCACACTGCCTGTTCTCCTCTCTTCTAATAACTCTCGCGAGACCCGCGGCCTGTGTGCCGCGCGGAGCGCGAGAGTTATTAGAAGAGAGGAGAAGATGCTGTGTGCTGGGCCCCCTCTGCGGTAACAGGGAGCCGAGGGCTCGCGCTTGCACGCATAGTTAGCGATATACGCTATCTATATGTGCAGAAAGGGAAAGTGGGGCCGGGGACTGCCAGAGCAGTCCGGGCCCCCCAGGACCGCCGGGCCCATGACAACCATCATGATTGTCACCCCCTGATGCCGGCCCTGGTCTAATCTTCAAAATCACTTTATCTTAATGAATAAGAAAATAGTCCAGAACGTTCTCATAACATGTGACCCATTATTCTAGACCCACAAACATGCACAGCAGGGTTTCTACCAGAAAATAGTCTTTATTACACTCTGAGCACCAAAACTACTTTAGCTTACTGAAGCAGGTTTAGCCAATAGATCATGCTACTACAGTGTCACTGCTCAATTCTCTGCTATTTAGGAGTTAAATTAGTTTTGTTTCTGTTTATGCAGCCCTAGCCACGCCTCCTCTGGTAATGAGAGTGATTAAATAGTGGCTATACAGGAAAGAAGGAGAGGGATTTAACTATGCACTCACCTGATTCTTCTGTCACATGATCAAGGTGTCACACACTTAAAATGTAAAATGCATATAATACATCATATGCTAAAATACATATTTATATTAATGTTAAGTGCCCCATAATACTCATAGGCGTGCACAACACATTTCATTAGGGTGTGCACCCGAGAAATATTTAACAATGTTATTTTCATTTTATATAAGGTTTCTATATATTTTTTAAACAATTAAAGGGACACTATAGTCAGCAGAACCACTACATCTCAATGTATTGGTTGTGGTGCTTATATCCTGTGCCTACAGGCTGAGAAAAGGCAACGTTTACATTTAGTGATGGTCACTCAGTGCTTCCTATCTCAGTTCTGCACAGTGTGAAGCACCTATGTTTAGCGTCTCCATGCTTGACGCATTGGTTACCACGGCAACTCTCTAATGCTGCACAATCCCGGAGCTTGCAAAGGAAAAGGAGAACCTGCCAGAGGTGGAAACTGGGGTCTCCAATCCCCCCTCTTCATTATTCAAGCCAGCAAGCTGGGAGCTTGCAGTGCCTTGCAGAGTGCCACTGAACCACCAGAAAATTTAGTGTCCCCTTTAACTGGTAACAGGTGAGAGGCAAGGAAGGGAGAACAAACTTAAAATAAAATGTTAAAAATGCTCACTTCCCACAGATCATAGCCACTATCCTACCCCACATATTTACACACACTGCATCCACTACATAAACCCACACAGCATTCACTACACACACTGCATGCACTATATATACACACACAGTATCACTTACAAACATGATGCATGCCTGTGGGCAGACTCGGGACATGCCCTCAGCTGTGTAAGGGGGCCTAAAATTTCTCATGGCAGCCCTTAGTAGGTGAGAGGAAGGGGCAGTGGATATTTAAAATTGTCTCTATCCATCTATCCTTCCCCTACACACACTGCATCCACTATACATACATACATACATACATACACACACACACACACAGTATCCCTTACATACAGGCTGCATGCCTGTGGGCAGACTCGGCCCAGGCCCCTTAGCTGTGTAAGGGAGCCCAAAATATCAGATTGCAGCCCTAGGTAGGTCAGTGAGAGAAAGGGGCACTGAACATTTCAAATTTTATTTATACATATACAAAATCATGCACTCATCTTCCAATTCATACAATAAAAAAAAGGAGAGCACTCACGGGTCTTCAATGAAAAATAGCATAAAATTATTTTTATTTTTTTCTCCCAAGTTTATCATTGTTTCGATGTGACACACAGACCTTTATCAAGATAAAATAAAATGAACAAACAAAGTTTAAATAGGCACCCCCTAAAGCATAACACCTGTGTACACTCCTACCCATTATTAAAGGAAGTGAGACAAAACAGAGTGAGACAAAATTAACCTGCCTAAATTGCATGATCAGATGCAAGAAAAGGAAGGGGAAAAAAAAGAGAGAGAGAGTTTTAAAGTTTTCCCCAGAGGTCAATAAAGGAATATGCTGCAGTAAAACAACTAACTCTCAAAATGAAGCCAATGTTGCATTATTACTTCTCAATATTGTGAGGCAACTTTGTATACTAACACATGCCAATGATTCTATAAGAGAGGAAGCAGTGTTATAATGTTACATGACCAATAAAACTTTCACAGCACATAATTTACCTATCCCCTATTACTCCCTGCTTGTGAACGTCTTTCCATTTACCCCCGGAAGGTCTCCCCATAGCCCTCTTTCCCCAGTGATGTACCTCTTTCCATACTAATTTTTTCACCCTCTCTCTATAATTTTCCCCCACATATTCTGTGCCTCTCCCCATATTCTCCCCCCAAGACCTTTATCTTTCTCCATAATCTCCTTCTTCAGTCCCTCTTATTATGATCTCCCTCATTTCCTGTCTCTTCGTATTCTCCACATCTTCAGTCTTTCTCTTCATATACTCCATCCACCTTCAACTTTATACATATTCTCTCTTCCATAACTCCCTGTCGCTCTCTCCATATTCTCTTCCAACACCTTAATTTTTCTCCATATTCTCCCCCTCTCTTTCTGTCATTCTCTCCTTGTCATTCCCTTTCACCAGTCACACATTCATACCATGGCTTCTTTACAGTGTGGCTACACAGCATAGGCCTGTGCTAAAAAGAAATTGCTGCTGGAAGCTGGGTGGGAATGGGGAGGGGAGGGGGGGGAGAACTTGAAGTCATTTCACCACTTTCTATCACAGCCACACAGCAATGTGGCTGTGATAGGGAGGAGGATTGGTCAGGAAGATTTGCTCATCTCTCTGCCGGTCAGTGCATTAGGATGTTAAAGGTTAAACAGGTTGCACCTAATGGAATGGAAGAGGAAATAAATAGCAAATAATACATAGAAGTGAAAATGTCCATGTTTTTATGGTCTGTATCTTGCTCTTTGCTGTGGTTATTGGTCAATATTCTTCAGACGGATCTTTTAAGAGCGCTTCGTACAAATTCAAGTATAAACAACGTGAAGGGAGTATTTTTTCTATTCGCCAGAATTCCTCAGTGGGTCAGCTTGTGGATATGAAACAAAAACAAACATGTGGTACTTAGACCCATTCTCTTTAATATTTTTATTAGTGATATTGCAGAAGGTCTTGATGGCAAGGTACGTCTTTTGCTGATTATACAAAGATTTTAAACAGGGTTGCCAAATGGCAAATGATTTAGGTAAACTAGAAAAATGGTTAGAGTTGTGGCAACTGATATTTAATGTGGATAAGTGCAAGATAATGTATCTTGGGCGTAAAAACCAGAGGGCATTGTCATGCTTCTGAGCAGGTCAGAGAGGAGACGATTGCAAGGGTTATTGGTTAAAACTTTGTAGTATTAGACATGACAAATTTACTGAAATAAAGAATAAAGGGCAGTCTGCCACAAACAAGATACTTTGTGAGAAAAACAGGGTTTAGGCGATATGCCATAAACAAGATCTTTAGAAAATAAATGAATAAAGTCTTTTGTATACAAGCAAGCTTGAAGTTATACCAAGTAGTTAAGTATTTCCAGGATACTTTGCAAGTTTGCAATGCAGCTAGTTATAGGTAAATACCTTTTAGGATAAGACAATACAGGATCATGCAAAGTTGCAGAGGTTGAAACAGGTAGGTATATTCCAAAATAATATAATGCAGGTTGCTTACGAGATCATGTAGTGATGTAGTAATTGAAGCAGTTAAGATTCTTCAATGAAGGCAATACGCCACAAATCAGGATTCTTGGAAACTGATAAGGAAATTCTTTCGATAAGATGTAATTCAGGCACGTTCAGGATGAAGTAATGCAGGTTAGTGCCTTTCAGTATGAGGAAATGCAGATGAGTACAGGATGAGGCACTGCAGGTAAGTTCTCTACAGAATGAAATAATGTAGATAAAATACAGGATATTACCAGGAACAGAGATTCTTTATCAGAGCATAGACTTCAATGTCAAGGCCCTGTTGTGTGCCATGAGTAGACTTATCAAGCCTCCTAATAAATTAATCCAGGTGAGGTTATTAAGGTGAGTAAATAGATTAGTGGCTAGGGAGGCCACTAGAGGAGAAAATCATGAAGTTCACTTAACCCCTTTGTAACTGAACTCCCCCTACTCCTACCGAGTACCTTCCATTGATGGACGCTTCCTAGCTTGCGCCGAGGACCACAAGCACCGCACCGGATACCACAACCACCGCAGACTCCACAACCACCGTAGCTTAACTGGAGTCTCGCCGTCTTCTGTCCACCCTGGATCAGCTTCTGTCCTCCAGGTCCATGTGGAGAAAGCGTAACAGGGACAGCTCTTAAAAGAACTAAGTGGTTAAAGCTAAGGGGAGTATGCAGAGCATAGCAATCCCCAGTGTGAGTATAGCTGTCCCCTCCAATCGCGAGACAAGACTACGTGTTGAGGGTCAAGAAGATCTGTTTTACTTGGCACCAAAGGGCCTTCTTTTATGCAGGTTTTACAGATACAGTACCGCCCACAGGTTTTGTAAAATAACCAATAAAACACGAAACATACAGTAAAACCACACCCATTCACTCCCACAAAATCCTCCCCTCTGCCTGTGATATAATTACTGCACACAATGGGTAAATTTAATTATCACAGGCAGGAAAAAATATACTTTTTACACATACACTGTAACTTTAGAAAATATACATCAAATCTTCACAAAACATAAATTTTCAGAACCAGCATACTTTAAATATAAACATAACCAAAATTCAGCCAAATCCGTCTAGTACTTAAAAAGTTAGCTGGAAGTCCTTTATGACCGACCGCAAGCACATTTTCATACCCAAAACAGTTTCATGGATTTGGGCTGTGCGGTCGGTCTATTTTACACTGAAAAAATGACTAAGTCCCATTCGAATGAGCGTTCAAATCTTCGAACGGGACTTAGTCTCCAGCCACAGTGTCGAAGTGCAGGAGAAGGAAGGGGTCAGCGGTGTTCATTGAAATGTGTAGCCGATTTCAGTTCCATGGATTTGGCTACACATACCGCTGACCTTGTTCGAATGAACAAAGATGGCCGCCACCACGTGTTCGTTTGCATGAACGGCGGCCACCCAGCAGTCGGCAATTTACCTAGAGCAGGCTCCCAGTCTGGGAGGTAAATTACCTGCACACTTCCACTTCTGGGTGGTCCGCCTGTGTGGTACTTGGTTCAGTAAACCCCATTTACTGAACTAAGTGTAAAGAAGCCAGGAATAAAGTACTTTAACCAAGTCTGGGGACACTGGGGACACAGGCTTAAAGGGGCAGTGTCCCAAACACATCTGGGGACTCAGTCTTAAAGGGGCATTGTCCCAATTTTCCCCATGTCCCAAAAATGAGCTTAAAGAGCCAGCACCAGTCCCATAAAAGCCCATAAGCCCCAATACAGTTCTTAAAGGGCCATACACAGTCCAATACAAGTCCATAGGCCCAAATAGCAGTTTTAAAGGGCCATACGCCCCAGGGTCATAGTCACAGGGGAGGAGGCTGGCAAGCAAGCCTCTCCAGGACCAAGTGGCGAAGGGCACTTCGTCACACCCTTAAGGACCAAACTTCTGGAATAAAAGGGAATCATGACATGTCACACATGTCATGTGTCCTTAAGGGGTTAAAGGGCCAGTAGTAAACGAAAAAGTCTTGCATGTCAGTTTTGAAACCTGACTGTCAGAGTATAGAATATTTGATACAGTCCTAACCTCAACATCTGAGGAAAGGGATTTAGGGGTGATTATTTCAGATTACTTAAAGGTAGGCAGACAATGTAATAGAGCAGCAGGAAATGCTAGCAGCATTCTTGGTTGTATAGGGAGAGGTATTAGCAGTAGAAAGAGGGAAGTGCTCATGCCATTGCACAGAACACTGGTGAGACCTTACTTGGAGTATTCTACGCAGTACTGGAGACCGTATCTCCAGAAGGATATTGATACTTTAGAGAGAGTTCAGAGAAGGGCTACTAAACTGGTTCATGGATTGCAGGATAAAACTTACCAGGAAAGGTTAAAGGAACTTAACATGTATAACTTGGAGGAAAGACGAGACGGGGGGATATGATAGAAACATTTAAATACATAAAGGGAATTAACACGGTAAAGGAGGAGACTATATTTAAAAGAAGAAAAACTACCACAACTAGAGGACATAGTCTTAACCCCTTAACGCCGTTACGGCGTTCTATGCCGTCCCGCATTAAGTGTGGGTGCACTTAATGTGACAGCGGTGAATTACGGTTGAACAGACATATAGCGCAAATTCAGTTTTTTGTTTACGTTTTGTTTTGATCAGAACGTGCACTATTGACTCCATCCTGAAGGGATTAAATTAGAGGGGCAAAGGTTTAATAATAATATCAGGAAGTATTACTTTACTGAGAGGATAGTGAATACATGGAATAGCCTTCCAGTTGATGTGGTAGAGGTTAACACAGTGGAGGAGTTTAAGCATGCGTGGGATAGGCATAAGGCTATCCTAGCCATAAGCTAAGGGACTAATGTATATATTTAGAACATTGAGAAGACTAGGTGGGCCGAATGGTTCTTATCTGTTTCTACCTGATCCAAGTTTTTCCTGGACTCACTTTCAGCGATTTTTACCTTTATTCGCAGACAAGTTCACATTGTTTTGGTCTTTGGACCTTGTGACCTAGTATACCCTGCAGAAAGTAGCAGCAGCCAGTCAACCTGAAAAGAGCAGCCTGGGCCCTTGAAGCCTCATTTACTTGTGCCCAGCTTCCTCCACTCTGGACTCGTGGGGGTTATCCAAGGCTTCATTGGGGGTGCTATTTCTATTAGGCCTGCAACAGAGTGGCCCATTCAAGATGGCCGCCGAACATGTGCCCTTGCTCAATATAAAGGAGCAGTCCCTACAGCTGTTCTAGAACTACTGGATGCATATGACACAGCTGTGCCTACAATTATGGAAGTGTCTATGTCAGCGTCATAGCTCATTTATCAAAAAGAGGGGCAGTAAGTGGGAAAAAAGTGCAAAATCCAGTGCAGGCTAATCACCCCGAAATAGGGATCACTCCCAGTCCCAATTACAATACCAACAGATAAGTATAGTTAAAAACATATACCACCGGGGGCGCCACAATCACAAACATGTGAATATATTTACCACATAGTAATCATGAATATTCATGTAGAGAGATAAAAACAGAGAATATATATATAGTGAAGTATTTAATAACAAATCAAACAAAATAATAAAAGGCAAGTACACTCACAAATGTAGTTGCACAACAAGGACATATGTCTTAGTTGTGCTGAAAAGCTTGTCAGCCCTTTCCTGGGCTAAAGTCCCCTCTTGCAATAGGATCCCAGTTTCCAAAGTTCTAAAGGCTTCTAATAGTAATTCACTCAGAGCTGGATGTGATCCAAGAGCTGTAGGGACACTGGTAGGCTTCCGATTGCTCTACGCGTTTCGTCCAATCGACTTTCTCAAGAGCTGTGTATTTCTTTTTCTTCCGGCTTTAAATAGTTGAAACCGCGCGGCTTTCATTATTGCGCGCATGCGCATTACGGTAAAACTTTACCGCGCATGCGCGCACATCCAGCCTGGAACGCAAACAACTTTATTGATGCTTTATGCCGGCGAACACATTTACGTACCCGACCACCTGGTCGTACGGAATGAAATGTGGGCATTTGAAACTCGTTCTTACGAGTAATATACAATTCATCTAATATGTACAATTGAATAGTGAAAAAACATGTTATATATACACAATTTATAATAGATTTAAGAGCAATAGAAATAAGTCACATCTTTAATTTTTAACATTTAAGACTAATTGAAAATCTACAGCTAAAACTTGAAGATAAAACATAGCTCATTTACCCTACCTACTGATGCAGTGATTTCTTCCAGTGAGCCTCAACACATTGCTTCCTAATGCCATGATTGGTCTTCACCCCAGTCCCTGTCCACTTCCCCTGAGAATACCCTGCTGTCACCAAAATGGAATGGATGGGACCTATAGGGGTTTCACAGAGGACATTGGCCTGCTCACCAAAGGGGTTAATGACACCACTCATTTGGTCAGTGCTCACACCCAGGGCTGGAGTAATGGTGTATTGAGGCTTCATTGTGACTCTCTGGTTAGACCTTCTCCACAAGCTTCTACTTTTTCACAGCTCTGTTGGATGCCTTTCCCAAGACTAGGAATTGGCTAGATTTACCCTCTTTCTACCCACGCTCAAGTTGCTGTGTGCTTGTTTATTTTCCTGTTCCAGATTACATGCATCCTTGATGGTTTTCTATTCAATTCAACTTAGCTATAGTAACAGCTTGTTTCCGCTTATTCGTATTTCCAGTTCAAATCTGATCTACATCCCCTGCCGTTCTTTAGCTTAAAATTAGTTATTACTATTTTTGGTACAATTTAATATTTTTTTGTTTGCTCTATACAAGCTCTGTACAATTGAGAATTATCTGTAGGAATTGCTTCTATACCTCAATAAAATATTGATTAGAAAAAGCAAGCTATTTAATGGAAATTATAGAATACATGAACAAATGTTTTTTTATCAATCTGTATTAATTGAACATTGCACTAATGAGTACAGCACAATAGGAATGAAATCAAGACAAATCCCTAAAGATAGTAAGAATATTAAACACATATCTTAGGTCGCTAGAAAAAAGTAATAGTTTTGTGTTTTTTTGTGTTAAAACTAATACTGCAATATTAAAGTATACAGAAAAACCTGGCTCAATGCTTATGAGGAACGAAGTCAATCTTGATGAATAAGACTTTTTTACCTAGAATAGGTCTAAATTCTAAGTGAACATAGTAGACCAGTGAGAGAAAATATACATATCTTGAATTCTAAAAATCAGAATAAAAAAAAAAAAATAAGCATTATACAACAATATTTAGGTATTTTAGATTCCAATGCTTATTCAGCCTTTTCGATATATTGCCGATTATGTTGCAGTAGAAGTAGGAGGATATATGAAATAAAGATTTCAGCGCTTAGACGCTACTTTAACACATATCTTACTTCCAGCTCAGTTGGCTCCACTTTTTTCATAACTGATAAGTTAATTCTTTAAAATTCTTTATTACAATCTAGACCATTTCATTGCACCATTTATTAATACATTTTTAAATATTTTGGAATTGCAGAATTGCAATACACTATTTTAATCCACCTATATTATATTATATCATTACCTATATATTTTATATATTAAGTGTGATTTCATATCTCAGGAGAATTAGGGTAATTTATGGATAATCTCACACCTTAATTCCTGTATGTTACAAGGGTGCGCTGGACTACTTCTCTTATTCTGGGCAAGGGCATTGTTTACATTATGCAATTGCCCATTAGAGGTTACCATTCTGATAGCCACAACAGACTCCTTGCTAAAACAGATAAGTATTGGATTGGTGTGTCGCAGAGATCATCTCCCATACACCATATGCCCACAGTATTTCTCTATAACAAGTTTTTGATTGGACAAAAGTCATCATGCTTGACGCTTTCACAGAAGGGGATTTGGCCGCAGTGAGAAGACCATTTAAGAACTGAGTGTATATTTGTTTTGGTTTTTGAAGGCGGCTGCTAAATCTATTAAATGAGCAGAGGGAGCAAAGGAATATTTTTCTATTAGACTGTTCCTTTGAAGAAACCACACAATATTTTGCATAGAGTACTATAAAAGAACGGTATATAATTTAAAAAAATGTCTATCTGTCTATCATGGTCTGCCCGTCTGTCTATCCACCTCTCCAAAGATTTTTATTGTGCATATAAAGAGCAAACCCTACTCCACTCAGTGTATGTAATTAAAACCAGCATGAAATCAAACGCACTTGAAGGCCTTCTAAATCCTCTGTGTTGTAGTGTTGTGTACTGTGTGTGCAATAGTTTTTAACTTCATTCCTCCCTCAGACTGGAAGCTTTTGTTCTCAAAGAATGGTGCAATATTCCTAGCATTCTAAGAATGTAAATTGTGATTGTCCTCCTTTTTATATCCTTGATATTTTAATTATTATTATTACTTACTATATGATGTTTCTGTTATTTTATCACTTTATGTGTTTGAGCTACTTTGTATTTTAGGCACTGTATAGTTTCACCCATCACCTCTGTAAAGAGGGTTTTCTGTTATTTTGTCTACCTTTTATACCTCTGTGATATTTCCTGCAAAAGATTTATTATTATGTTACAAGTTACCCATGTAATGTACAATATACCACTTGTATACATAACATATAATGCGTATACTTAAAGTTTCTATGTGTGGATACCATTTAACAGTAAATATTTACATCATGACACATTGATCACTTTCAGTTTTGTATTTTCCTGATCAACTCCCGCAGTGTCAAAGTCTGCGGTCACAGTCATGCATATAAAGGTTTGAAACACCAAGTTATGTACGGAATATTGCTGTGACACATTCCTCGGTATTGCCAATGGCAACGATAACATACAGATTATTATACCCTTTCTGCGTGACTCTGCCTAACAACTGTATATGCTCTCCTTTACTCACCTCAGTCATAAAACATATACATGTGGAACCTTTGAGGTGACTGTTATACAAGCATTACAGAGCTTATGGAAATTCATTTAACAACCAGTTACAAAACCCAGATGTTTAGTGTTTAGTTTTTTTAAAAGAAGCCGTTATAAATCATTACATACATAGAAAGTGGTATTTGTTGTAGATTTGTTCTTGTAGGGCTATTACATCCTCGTTCACTCTAAAATGAACATTGTATGACATGACTGTCATGCAGAAATTCCAGAGACCATATAGTTGATCTTTAAATAATTCTACCCAGCTAATGAACAGTAAAGGTAAAGTTACACTACATCTCATCGTAGTCTTCTTTTCCAATCCCACAATCAAGTCACTCTTAATCTCCATCATCTCCCCAGTCTTTCCATTCATAGCTCTCCTCTCCCATTTCAGATTCTCTTTTGTTGTCCCTCTATTATTCCCTTTTGTAGTCATCATCTCCCTCTTTCCAGTGTTATCACTATCTCCTCCCCATCAATGGTGGGTTCTGATGGCCATGGCTTCTGAGCAATACATGGGCCTCTGTTAATGTAACAATGTCATTTGCCTTGATGTGATATGAATGGGACTATCCTTTCATCATGTTTCCATGCACCAGCAACACTCGCTGGAACTACATTGCTAGAGGCCGAGGATCTCCTGTTTATTTACCCCATCCACAGGGAGGGGAATCTTAATCATTGAAGGAAGGTGAAGCCATTGCTTCTTGTCCAATCCATACAATATGCCATGCTGTGTGATACATAAAGGTTTTAACTAATATATAAGGACACCTGTTTTATCATACCTCCCTGCACTGGTGGGTATGCAATTGGAAAGGGGGATAGGCAGGCATACAAGGGACAGATGGTGACTTGTCAAAAAATGGATGAATATGCCAAGAAAAAAAGGTAGTGTCAGCCTAGCAGGAATGCAAGCCAGGCTGGCTGCTAACCTACCGACTGGACCACCCAGGGCAGACTATGCAGAGAATGCTGTTTAAGTGCTCTATATGTGAACCGAGTGAACTCAGCACAACACAATCACATGTAATGATGCACACGTGTTGTGCTGGCTGTGGTCAGTTCCCCCAGTGTCCCGCATCTGGCCAAGATCAATGCGGTTGAGGGGCATGTTATACAAAGGAGTGCTAGGTATTTGCCCTATACTCACATTTTCTATGCAGTAAGTTGTGGGTTAATATAACATAGTATAAACCAGGCAGTACCTACACATTTGTCTCATGTGCTGTGGGGAATGGTTAATTAAAGGACAATTACAGATCCAAGCCTGGCTCTTTTATGTCAATTGATTTTGATGTCTGTTAGATTTTCCCTGCTCAACCTAAGCAGCAACTGGTAAAATTGCAGTAAAGCAACATATTTTCTTCTCCAAAAAAATAAAATAAAAAATCAATATACATAATTTTAAAAAATGACATTGTTTCATTAAAAATAAATTTAATAAAAATGGATTACACTTGTCCTTTAAAATTCTGATTTTACATCCCTGCTGCCACTAAAAATGTTTTTTAAGTCAAATCTTATCACCTTCAACTATGGTATTGGTTGTGCAATTTACAAGTTCACTGTTTGTATAGACCTTGCTATATTCAGTCACTGTGTTATAAATTAAGTCATAAAAAATACATTATACTGTGCTCTGGTAGAACGGCCCCTTGCCAGTGCCACTTTATAATAATTAGTATTCAAAGATCTGCAGATTATTACCAGCAATTAAACACGATGACATTTCAACTCCTCATATGAATTTACAATTGGAGATAAAAGTTTTAAAGTTTCTCCAAGAAATCACTGTATGACAAGTGTGACATTTTATCGCTGTTTGGAATTTTCCCATTGTGCATATTCATATCTTGTCATGTATCTCTTCGGTGAGTGTTAAAGGCCAAACAATGTATCCCTTGGTGTGATTGACGGAAATCACCCCATGGTAGAATCTTTATGAAATACTCACAGTGACTGTGTTGGAATTTTACTGAAATTCCAACCCAGTCAAGAGATATACAGAGACAAAGTAGAGATCCATGGTCTCGCAGGACCCTCCATAGACCTCGTTGCTGTACTCATTGTACAAGAGTTCAGCAATAAGGTCGGTTTTACATTGCAGGGTTAGAGGGACAGTATAGTTACCCAGACCATGTCATCTCAATGAAGTGGCCTGGGTGCAGTTGTTATGTCATTTTATGTCATAAAACATTGCAGGTTTTTAGAATCATTGCAGGGTTACGTTTACCTCTGGTGGCCGTCATACTGGAGTAAAACTTGGTCACGTGATGTGGAAGCCACCAAAAGTGAGAATTTAAAGTGCATTTCAAATTTAAGGCCAGAATAGCGGGTTTGAAAACATAGCTGACACAAAATTTCTGCAGTTTGAATATTTTGACCTTAAATTTGAAATTCAATTTGAATCCTCATAGCACTGTGAATGTTTGATGGTCTCATTAAAGTATCATTAACCCCTCTTCAGAAGGACTGTGATGACTGAAGCCTGTTGGCTTATTGTATGGTATAAGTAATGTTGTTCCTAAAGTACTGGAACTGCGAGAATGTGATCACTTCAGCATTGTTAAGAGCTCAGTCATTAATGGAACACTCCAAGCACCATAACCACTACACCTCACAATTTACCACATCCCTATTCCAGATCACACGAAACTGAAGATTTAGAAAATCTTCTTTAACACAAGGAATTGATTCCAGCCAAGTATGTCTCCATTCTAAATCGGAACCAGTGGCGTAGTACCATAATGTAATTGACAATTATTTCCCCCACTGATAACAGTTTGTGTTTTTGTGTTCAGAAAATGTGATTTTATACCTAGTCAGTGTCACATGGAGCAATTCATGTGCATTATTCATTTGCCTGAATTCTCAAGAGAGAATTCAGGCAGCAGACATTAATTAACCAATTGGTTCCTGCAACTAATTCCATCTTTATAGGATCATAACCGAGAGATTATTACTAATCTGATTTCACAAGAGTCAGTGTTGCCTATGCCAAGTCATTCAGTGTTAATAAACCATAAGGCTATCTTTTAACATCCAGTTCCTGAGTGATTTATGTCTCATAAATAATTATTATGCGGTAAGATAAAGATAGCACATTGCAAGCAGAGGTGAATAGTACAAACATTATTTTGAAATAGTCTTTTATCTGGCACTATTGACCAACTCCCTGCTTCAGATATAAACTGGCTGACATTCTGGCTGGACGAGCATATTCAGAAACATAGTCCACAATAACAATAAGGATGTCAAAGCTCACTCATTATTGGTCTTGTTATACAAATATAACATTGCTACAGCTCTTAAAAACTGCTATGTTTTCATCTGCAGGGTTAAAACTAGAGGAACCTGGCACCCAGACCTCTTCATTGAACTGAAGTGGTCTGGGTGCCTATAGTGGCCCTTTAAATAATGTTTCCCTCGGACTGTGACAGCTTCTGTCAGTCCAAGGGAATTCAGGAGGCAAGTGCTGGGGGCTGATGTGGCCGCATTAAAGCTGCTGACGACCGGAGAGAGCACTGAGTCTCCCTTCCTAATTCCCAGCACCTTCCTCAGCACGTATGCCCTGGCCCAGCATGTAAGCTCCACCCCAGCATGTAAGCTCTGCCCCATTTTGAAGCCCCACCTCTGTGCTAAGCTCCGCCTCCTGCACTCAAGCAGCGGACCTTGCTGTAGGAACAGGCCTGAAAATGGCCTCCCAGAGAAAACTTCATCTCCCACAGCCTCCAGTGCCAGGTAGGATTTATATACTGTGTCTGTAGTGAGTGTGTGTGTCAGTGAGCTTGTGTGTAGTGAGCATGTGTGTTTCAATGATCTTTTGTGTCAGACAGACAAAAAATGGAGTTCTGCGCATCAAGTTGGTAGTGCACACCCAGGTGCTACTGCAGTTTATTAGAGGACACAATATAAACAAACGTTTCGGGCAACAAGCCATTCCTCAGTGCTAATGTCCTGGGTCTTTTGTGTCAGTGAGCTTGTGAGTGTGTGTGTCACTGAGCTTGTTTGTAGTGAGCATGTGAGAGTGTGTATCAGTGGACTTGTCTGTAGTATGTGTATGTGTATGTGTGTGTGTGTCAGGGAGCTTGGCTGTACTGAGCGTGTGTGTCACTGAGCTTGGCTGTAGTGAGCATATGTGTATCAGTGTGCTTGTCAGTGAGACTGTCTGTGTCTGCATTCTTTTGCGATCACCACCTCTCCTGGGGGGAGGAACATGATCAATGGCCATCAATTTCAGGTCCTGAGAAATGATGTAATGCTACCTTTGGAATTTCAAAAGTCCCCTATATTATGCTACAAGAGGAATATAAACTTGAGGGATCTATTAGTGAACACGGATGCAGTACATTCTTATTCTAAGGAACAAACACCACAGAACTTGGGCTGTTATCGTTGCCTGGGATGTGTTTCTTGCATTCACACATTCACACATCCACACACTGGGAAAAGCTATCATATACAACATCTACTAACATACACGAGTGATTTTTGTGGTTTACAAACTGTTATATCCCTTTGGATTGACCTATATTGGGAAGACTGACCTACCATTGAGGGAACAGCTCAGGAATCATAGGTCCAGTATAAGAACTGCATATAGGGATAACAAAACAGATCTTCTGGTAGCAAAACATTTTTTGGAACTGGGGCATACATTACCATCCCTGAAATTGATGGCCATTGACCATGTTCCTCCCCCCAGGAGAGGTGGTGATCGCAAAAGAATGCTTTTCCAATGGGAACTATATTGGATTAGAACTTTACAAACCGTTCACCCAGATGGGTTGAATGAGAAGTATACTCTGTCTGCCTTTCTATAGTATGGTATTATTATGGAGAATGTTGACTGTCCCCCGTAGCCTGACTAATACTGGAGTGGGGCGATTGGTGCTCACCCTTTGGGTTAAGCAACCATCCCTTAGGCCCAGTGAGATGATGGCTGACCACTGAGGTTTAACTGTTATCAGTTGGGTTGATGTTTGATTATTGACATAATCCAGAGTGGGTGATTGGTGCCCACCCTTTTGGGTTAGGTTACTATCCCCAGCACTCAGTAGGATTATGATTCAATATGGGCTTTTACTCTACCTAGTGAGTGCCACTAACTCACAGTATAGATGCATAGGTTTACTCATGATCTGTTGAGGCTAATCAGTTTTGTACATAGGGGTCTGGTGTCTAGTATATATAATAAACACCGTCATTCTCCTATGATGTGATATGTAACATTGTTTCTGGCCTGATATTCTGGAGTGGGGTGATAGGTGCCCACCTTTTGGGTTAGGCAACCAACCTCTTTGTGAAGTGAGATGATGGCTAATTATTGAATTTATTTAAATTTTTCTTGGCTCGCTATATGTATGTATCTGACTATATCCTGAGTGGGGTGACTGGTGCCCACCCTTTTAGGTTAGGCTACTATCCCTAATATTCAATAGGATAATTACTTAGCAATGGTTCCAAAATGAGTTTGGCTTCAATCTACTCTCTGTGTATATATGTATAGTTTCACTTAAGAATCTAGTAGGTATATTTTCTTGTATATAGTGTTTTGGTTTATTCCTTTTGGTGGTCCGATAGCCTTCTTTGGGGATATTTTCTGTCCCATTAGCAATTAGTACCCCATGAAGTACTCAGCAATATAGGGCATGTGAGATTAGTCGACCCTTAATATCAGTGTTGGATTTTCATATTAGGCCATGGCCACCACTGAGGCACTAATCCTAGCAGCACAGGAACAGGCAATCAGCACCAGAGCAATAGAAGCTGGAGTCTACCACACCAGGCAAGACAAAAGGTGCAGACTGTGCTAAGAGGCCTCTGAGACAGTCCAGGACCTAGTAGCCAGATGCAAGATGTTAGCAGGAACAGCATACACAGAGAGACACAACCAAGTTGCTGGGATTGTGTACAAAAACATCTGTACAGAATATGGAATGGACCTGCCTAAGTCCAGATGGGAGATACCACAAAGGGTAGTTGAGAATGACAGGGCTAAGATCCTGTGGGACTTCAAGATCCAGACAGACAAGCAAGTGCTGGCCAATCAATCCAACATCATGGTGATAGACAAGAAACGAAAGACTGCAGTTGTGGTGGATGTGGCAATACCCAGTGACTATAACATCAGGAAGAAGGAACATGAGGAGGTGGAGAAATACCAAGGACTGAAAGAAAAACTAGAAAGGATGTGGAAAGTGAAGGCAGTAGTGGTCCCAGTTGTGATAGGAGCACTCTGGGCTGTGACTCACAAGTTGGGGGAGTGGCTTCAACAGATTCCAGGTGGGACATCTGAGATCGCTGTTCAGAAAAGTGCAGTTCTAGGAACAGCTAAGATACTGCACAGAACCCTCAAACTCCAAGGTCTCTGGTAGAGGACCCGAGAATGAGGAATAAACATACCACTTGGGAGAAAATCAATTATTTTTTAATATTTAATTTTATATATATATATATATATATATATATATAAACAAATCTAAAAGGTAGTCTGCACTCACAGATTTCTTTTAAAGCTTAGTATTTTCTTCTACATATAAAAAATAACACTTACATAAAGTGGTAGAAGTTCATAGAGGGTGAACGTTTCAGTCCTAGTTTGGGACTTTTGTTGTACTGAGGAAAGTCCCAAACTGGGACTGGAACGTTGGCCATCTATGCACTTCTAACACTTTATGTACCGTGTTTCCCCGAAAATACACCCTACCCCGAAAATAAGACCTAGCTGAATTTTCGGGGTGGGCTGCAATATAAGCCCTACCCCGAAAATAAGACCTAGGCATTGTACCTTTCGGTCCGGCGGGACTTCCTTCTTCTATGAGGAGGAGGAGGAGCGTTGCAGGCCGCGGCATCGCGCAACGTGATGACGACGTGCGCAGCGTCGTCAGTCTGCCTTCACGGATCTTCAGCGGAAGGATCCATTTCCGGGCGGTGAGGCACCCAGTGGTCGGACTCGGCGGGCAAGGAAAGCATCTGTGAGTAGATATTTTATGTCTGGGACTGAATTAATTAAAGGGGGCGGTGAATTAATTAAAGGGGGGGCTGGATTAATTAGAGGGGGGTGGATTTATTAAAGGGGGGGTGGATTAATTAGGGGGGTTGGAGGGGCTGGATTAATTAGAGGGGGATGGATTTATTAAAGGGGGGTTGGATTAATTAAACGGGGGTGGATTTATTAGAGGGGGTGGATTTATTAAAGGAGGGGTGGATTAATTAAAGGAGGGGTGGATTAATTAAAGGAGGGGTGGATTAATTAAAGGAGGGGTGGATTAATTAAAGGAGGGTGGATTAATTAGAGGGGGCTGGATTTATTGGGGGGGTGGATTTATTGGGGGGGTGGATTAATTAAAGGAGGGTGGATTAATTAAAGGGGGGTGGATTAATTAGAGGGGTGGATTAATTAGAGGGGGTGGATTTATTAAAGGGGGGTGGATTAATTAAAGGGGGGGTTCAATGTACATACCGGTACCATAAATAAATAAGCCCTACCCTGAAAATAAGCCCTAGTGTGTTTTTTGGGACTAAAATTAAT
Source organism: Pelobates cultripes (assembly GCA_933207985.1). NCBI lineage: Eukaryota > Metazoa > Chordata > Amphibia > Anura > Pelobatidae > Pelobates > Pelobates cultripes. The sequence continues at coordinate 68,219,185 of OW240912.1, forward strand.
ATAAGACCCGGCCTTATTTTCGGAGAAACACGGTAGGTGTTATTTTTTTATATATAGAAATAAATGCTCAGTTTTAAAAGAAATCCGTGTCTGTGAGTGCAGACTACCTTTTTGATTTGTTTGTATGGACTTGTGACCACAGTCTAGCACCCGGTATTAAAACAGTGATTATATTAAAGCAGGAGTGCAAAGCAAGATTGAACTGTGTATATATATATACACACACACACACACACACACACACACATTTCGTGGCACAAGGACTTATGGGGATGGCAAACATTTTTTTCCAGGGCTGCTTTGAATTCCCAGTCCAGCCCTGTGCAGGGGAAGAACTAAATGAATCAAGACTTTGGAGTTAAACCATTCGTTAACAGTTTAACACTTAAAGGTAGCCGGCACCAAGGACCTCATGGCAGCTTAATAACATTCCAAGTAAGTTGTTATGAAGCCCAGAGTGTTTTTTTAAAGTTCTTCAGCACATACACTGATCAGCCACAACATTAAAATCACAGACAGGTATTGTTAATAACAATGATTATATCCTTACAATGAACCCTGTCAAGGGGTGGTGTATATTAGGCAGCAAGCAAACAATCAGTTCTTAAAATTCATGTGTTGGAAGCAGGAGAAATAGGCAAGCAAAAAGATCTGAGTGACTTTGACAAAGACCAAATAGTGCTGGCTAGACGACTGGGTCAGAGCATCTTCATTCATTATATTGTGGTGTGTTCCCATTATGCAGTGGTTAGTACCTACCAGAAGTGGTGCAGAGAAGGTCAAATGGTGAATCAGCGTCAGGATCATAGCCACTCAAAGCTCATTGATGAACGTGGTGAGCAAAGGCTAACCCGTCTGATCCGATTGCACAGAAGAGCTACTGTAGCTCAAATTGCTGAAAAATGTCATGATTGAAAGGAGTCAGTACATACATTGCATCACAGTTTGCTGCTTACGAGGCTGTGTCGCCGCAAACCACTCAGAGTGGTCTCTGTGCTCTGGGCAATGTTCTGCAGGGAAACCTTGGGTCCTGGCATTCATGTGAATATTGACACCTACCACTTACCTAGAGATTGTTACAGACCACGTGAACCCCTTCATGGCAATGGTGTTTCCTGATGGCAGTGTATAATGCACCCTGCCACACTGCAAACATTGTTTAGGAATGGTTTGAGGAACATGACAAAGAGTTCAAGGTTTTGCCATGGCCTTCAAATTCCCCAGATTTCCATCCGATTGAGTATTTGTGGGATGTGCAGGAACAACAAATCTGATCCATGGAGGCCCCAACTTGCAGGACTGATCAGTGTATAAGCATAGTATTCACACAATGACGCTTTCAACAGAGACCAAGTGCCACAGGCAGTAGAATAATATAATATTCCAGTTGATATATAATCTGTTTGGACTGCAGTGGATTGTTTTTTCAATCTTCAAATCAATCAAAATTTGTATTTTTATTTTATTTTGATTATATTGCATAGTATCCTAAAGATGTACATAAGACACGAGTGAGCCATTGTTTATACCCATTTATTTATTTGTTTTATTTTTTTGATAAATACAAGTATTGTTGGAAATCACAGGTTTGCACAATAAAAATCAAATGCAAAATTCCAACATTGGTTTAAGTCTAATAAAATACAAAAAACCTTATGAGGAAAGAGAGTTCTACCAATTTATAAAACAAAAAAAAAACTAATGGAAACATCAGAAGGCAGACTCTGGTTACCTGAAGGGTTTGCTTAGCAAGGAAAGTACATAGAAAGGCAGCTCAGTTATTACATTACAGGAAGCTGCACACATGCAGATTTATTAAGTCGATAACTATAACCACTATGTGTCTGGATACCCTTTAATGTATTTTTGAGCAATGTTTTTTAAGTCCAGTAAATCAATGGACTGGCAGAGGGGTGGAGAACATATTGTGTGTTTTTCTGGCATTCACAGGTTGAACACGATGAACAGTGTGTGTTCCTACACACTCTCTGTTGATGTTGTACAAGACGAATACAATATATATATATATAAGCCTTTGATCATTCTCCTCTACAAGCCTCTTGCTAAACACCTATGTTATATTTGTCAAGAATATTTTACTGGTTTCTTTTGCATGATTTTTCTCCCCAATACTGCAGCCAAGATACAGTGATGATGAGCACATAATGTGCCATGCCATGATATGTTATTTACAATGATGTATATACTGGTGTCACTAACAAACGGAAACTTCATGAAACTTTGAAAGTACGTGCATTCATTCTTTCTATAATAACATCATCAGAATTCCCACACACCTTATTAAAGGGTCACCCAGACCACTTCAGCTCAATGAAGTGGTCTGGGTGCCAGCTCCCTCAGGTTTTAACCCTTCACATGTAAACATAGAAGTTTTAGAGAAACTGCTATGTTTACATAGCAGGGTTAATCCAACCTCTAGCGGCTGTCTTCCTGACATCTGCTAGAGGCGCATGTGTGATGTTGGATGCGAAATTCGCATCCAGTGTGCAGAACGTCCATAGGAAAGCATTAAGAAATGCTTTCCTATAGACAGTTTGAATGAGCGGGCGGCACTTGGGAGCTGACGTCGGCAGGGGATAAAGGTAAGCTGCTGAAGGGATTTTAACCCCTTCAGCACCACGGGAGAGGGGCCCTGTGGGTGGAGGCACCCTTAGGGCACTATAGTGTCAGGAAAACCGCTTTGTTTTCCTGACACTATAGTGATCCTTTAATGTCATGGAAATTAATCTAGTTCTATGTATCTAAAACGTCTTACACAATTTTAACACTAGACAGCAACATAACAGTGATAGAAAAATGACCAATTGAATGCTGACTGCTTATAGAGAGATCACACTTTCTTGTACCTAGAACCTTGCTGATTCGCATAAACCCAAAGCCTGCTTCTTATACAAGCTTCCTTCACATGAAGAAATGTTATATTGTGTCCTCCCACTGGGAAGAGTCATAGTGTGGCTGATTTCTTTCTTACCTTTTGTGTTCTACCTGCTATGATATAATTTTTATAACTCCCTACTTTACTTACTTCTTTTAGATGATAAGCTTATTTCCATTATCATTCCCATATCACACAAACATTTCAGAATCACCAATAAACTTTGGATTCTGTGAAATTCTTTATCTACCTGGCAGTACGTCTGGGGATCTGCTCTGTTTCATAAATTAGAATAAGATGTAATATGACAGTGAATTATATATAGAACTGTTGGTTTTCAAACACTATTTCACCCAAGGTGTATGTATATGGCTAAGGGTCCTGTCATATACAAAAGGTAGTTTCTTATTTATTTATTTTTTTACATATACTTCATTTAAAATAAAAATCTATTTCCTTTGAAAACTTGATGAAAGGATTATTATATTAAGACGTAGTTTAGTAGATACAACTGTAATCTGATTTGTAACAATGTTCTTCATTAACAATGGCATTGTAACGTAGCCGCACTCTAATTCATGTCATGCTATATTAACATCTCAGTAGTAATGCACACTATTTAAATCTTCAACAGCAGTATTTTAATATTGTATGTACAGGTTAAAGTACCAGCAGGATAAAAAAAGTACTAGAAGAATAAGTCTGTGTTTTAGGCACTGCTGTAAGCTTGCGTGGTACATTTGTGTGTTTTTAGATATTTACTACTATCAGCAATTGCATTCACACTTTTACTGGCAATGTCTTCGTCATTCAAGCATTTTCTGTGACAATGACTCTAGCATGTTATTGTAGATTGTATTGGATGAGATACCAAGCCTCAAGTCTGTTATCTTTCCCTGATTACATTACTGTCTTTAACACTGTGAACCAGCTGTCCTCAGGCTGGGAAGGTTACAGACAATGCAGGAACTAATGTGGTTTGTATGTGCTAGTGCTGGCTAGCCTCTGAAAGCCAGTCCTCTGGCTGTCAGCATCATAGAAAACTTTAGGCTCGTGCAATTAGCCTGAATTTAGGCCGATTCGCTGTTCGGCCAAATGCCATATCTCCGAAGTGATATACCTACGTATAGCCGAGCAAACGACAAGTGTGACGGCCGAACATGTTTTTTGGTATTTGGAGTTCTGTTCGATTAATGGCTATGGGAAAGGACGCTAAATGTTAATTTTATTCACAGATCATGTGTGAAGAAACCAGTAGAGGAGGAATAGGAGGACCAATAAAAATTTTTTTTATATTTGTTTTTTATAGTTAATAAATAGTTTAGTTTTTTACTGTCCCCCCCCCCCTCTTCTTGCCTGCATTGGTCACATTTTCTCACTTGATATGTGAACTAAATGATGGAAAATGCACCTATCAGTGTACGGAAAAAAATAAATATAAGTACTCACTTTTTATATAGATAGATATATATCTAAGTGAAGCAGAGAGGCAGGCAGGAATGCTGCAGGCATGTATACAAAGAGACAGAGAAGCGAGCACTGCCAGTGAACATGCCAGTCTTTGCATTGCCGGTACACCTTAACTGCAGTGAGAAACGTGTCCCTGGCCATCCCCAGCTGATGACCCTGATTTTTTTTCCTTTACAATTTTTGGAGGCCTCCAAGCCCGCCCATGCTGAGGGGCTGATTGGGGAAGGTCAGGACCTTCCCTGACTGCTGTAAGCTATAATGCTGCCCCTGTCACAGTGCCGCCTGGAGCCGTGGTCCCACATAGACCTATGGGCGGACCGGCCCTGTATATATATATATATATATATATATATATATATAATATTTATGTTATGTATTGTAGTAAATATATATTAAGGGTGATTGGAATATGTGTTTTTATGTACATACTTTCTTCTTTTTTAAGAGTTACTCCAACACCCATAACCACTCCAGTGATTTGAAGTGGACATGGTACCTAGAGTCTGTATATGCAGCATTTCACTTTGAAACACTGCACATACGGGGATTAACCCCTCTCTGCGAGAGGTGTAACACCATTTAATAGGGGTATCATCAGTCAGCCCGAAACTTAAATTCTGGGCTGGCTAATGTCAATTCTGTGCAATGTTAATTGCACAGAATGACAGGAATAGGTTGAGAGGGGTCAGCTGATGCTCTCACCCTGTTAATTGTGACCACTGTGGCACTGGACTACCATTGAGCATCGGAGACTGGTGGGGACCCAGGCTCTGATGCTGTTGCTAAACCAGGCCAGGATAGTCTTGGCATCACAATCATTACAGCGGGCTGTAGGGGTTATGATATTTGAACTAACCCTCTAAGTGGCCCAGAGTAACACTCTTCAATATCCCTAAAAAATATTAATAGGCAATGTGACGTTATTTATACAAAAAATATATAATTATCCTACTCACAGTGCAAACAACATACCTGAAAAAAACACTTTGACAGATGGTACAGTGTAACGATGCTACAGAGAGAGAGAGAGAGAGAGATCTTTGATGGAGAGAAAGCACATTAATCCAGATATTCACAGAACAGTCCGTTTGGGTCCTTTGTCTAAAGTTCTATATACTGTAGCTATGGCCGTAAAAGGACATATAAGAACATAAAAATATGTAATATTCTACATGTATATGTTTTGCAGTACACTGATTGGTCCCTTTTTGCGCCCTTTTTGGCTAATCCAAATAATTTTACCAAATATTTTTCATGGACGATATTTTGATAACCCGAACTGTGTCGGAGGTTCCGAATTAAATAAAATTTCATTTCTAGAACAAAATGATTTAGCTAAACCTTATTTTCCCACAGCGCACAAGTCTAGAGGCTAGAGCTACAAGAGTTGGAATGCCAACAGTTAGCCAACCCTAGTGTATGGGATCTATTACAACTTCTGTTTTAACAGCAGCAAATTAGATATTTTGTATCACATTAGGTACCTTAGATCCAAATTAGGAAAGTCTGTAACATGAGATTATATTCTGATTGAGGATTATGGGAGCCAAAGTCTAGAAACAGCAAGAGGATAGAACCTGATAGAAAAAGAATCTTCCTATTTTAATTGCTACCTTCTACCTGGACAACACATTATCCATCTATTAGCAGTTCACGTCTTTGCTTACTGACTGTATGCTTTTAGGAAACATTGTGATGATAGGTTAATACCCATATTTGCTTATTGTCACTGTTTCCAGCCACACAAAAGGCTGTCAGGCCGCATTTGCTTTTAACTGCAAATTAAAGTCTCTAGGATTGCTAATAACAACGTCTTATGGTTTCCAGACTGTTTTGCTGACAATAACATTTTTACTCAAAGTCAATTACATTTTACTCCTTGTAAATAGCTCTTCCACTGCCACAGACTAATGACATCATGCTAAATGAGTGTTGAATCTGTGAGCAGCAGAACATGTTTTATTGCAAAAGTGTGTTAACCAAGTTAAAAGCTTTATGGATCACCTACTGTTCTTTGATTTACCAAGCATTCTGTCCTACCTTAGTAGTTACCTGTAGTGGACTAGTGCTGCATCATGATACTGCCGGGAGGAAGTACAGCAAAGTATAAATGCTTGAGGTCTTCTCTGGGCTGCAATGATATTGCTGCTACTCTTTAAAATAATCCCTGTCGTAAAGGAATTGCTCAGAAGCTGTTCTGCTACTTTAAAAGCTTGATGAAAGAGATGAAATAAGAAATGGATACTGTAGGTTTATATTGACCTGTTTGTGGACTTGCAGATGGCTTGTGTATAATAAGCAAGAGGCTTTAAAATAGTAGAACATTCTACCTGTACTTCACGAGAAAGCGCGGAGAGATTGTCTGTTAGTGACACCGTTGTTCCAGTGATGAAACTCCTCTTTGATCTCCTGAGAATGTTTTATAGGATGAGAAGAAAATCTATAGCAAAGAGAAGAAATTATGCCAGCAAAGCTGAGGTGTTCCAGTAGTGAAGGTACCTTTAGTGGGTTCCTATCCAAAGATTAGGAGATACAGGTACAGGTCCTGCAGAGTTTACCGTTAGAAGGTTATATCAAGGAATCATCTTTATGTTTGCCCAAGAGGTGGGGTACCATCCAAGCTGTTCTCAGATCCAACAGATGAATCTCGAGATGAACGGCCTTGCAAGAAGCGGATGATCTTCTCAATTGTGGCATCTTGGTACTCGTGAGACCACCTGTTACGCAAGAGGAATATTCGATCTTTAATCTATTACTTGTGTATTGTAGCTACTGGTTATAAGTATAATTTTCTGCATCATGCATGTAGCCAAACGGTCTCAAAACATGCAATAATTTTATGTTTGTACTAGTGGAATGTTCTTCAGAGTGTGACTGAGTTTTAATTCCAGTAATAATGCCCCATTAATTTACAGACCACCAGACAGAATGAATACATCTACTACTAAATAGTGTAATACATTCTAGAAATAGATAAACAAACAGACAGACAGATTTATCTATCACCTGTGTGGAAGTAAAAAGAAAAATACAAAATAGAGTATAGGAAAATATAGGTAGAATAATGTGGATGTAAGGGTATCAAAGAACGTGCATTATGGGTTTTCAGTGGTACTCCACCCACATCCAACCATATCTATTTGTAAGATAAAAAAAATATATGTAGCATTCAAACAAACAACGTACTTGATGCCATTGAATTTCAACACCGATCTCATGTCTTCTGGAAGGCTCATTGGATCTGGCCATTCAAAGTGATCAGTGACGGGCACAATGTTTTTACTGCAATTTAGTGCTGTGACAATTTCCTACAAGGCAGAAGAGGACCATTTCAATCTGTGATATGAGTTATAGAGTATAGGTAAGTCTGGGTTACACTTTGGTGGAAACAGTGGGTGGTTCTCCAGAAAAGGATTACAGGCTTATACAAAACAAAAAAAGTGGCACAGTAAAGATAGCAGAGAGAATTCTGGGCTGGCTAATGTCAATTCTGTGCAACTTTAATTGCACAGAATGACAGGAATCGGCTGAGAGGGGTCAGCTGATGCTCTCGGCCCATTAATTGTGACCATAAAATAACAGGTGACAGAAAGAAATTACTACATGTGTTAGAGAGAATGTGGTGTCTATCTACATATGCTTTCACACAAGAAGCCACATGGGTTACAGCTAGCCTTAATCTGAGTACAAGAGGACTAGTTATTTTGGCTCCTGGTTTTTATCATTCAGTGTTATAGTTTTAAGACTATTATGATGGTTTATATATTTGTGACATTTCTCAAGATGTAAATTTTATCCAACAGAAGTAAAGGAGGGTTAATGGGGATTCTGTATTGTTACCTTATGCACCCAATCCTTGCAGTCGTTGTCCCCCATGCATTTGTCCAACGATCCGGCAGACAGGACTAAGATGAAGTTCCTAGCGCTGATCACGCTCTGAATTAATTTTTCCTCAAATCTCCCTGCCTCTAACTTCTCCACGTCAATGAATGCACTGAAGCCATGTAGGTATAGGTGGACTTTAAGGAGGCTGCCAAAACATAGAGAAGCAGATTAATATTCTGAAATGTGCATTCTGTGTAATGCATGCTAATACTAAGTACATTGATTGAACACAAGCAATAACCATTTTTAGTTGTATTTTACATCTGGCCATAGAAAAAGCCACAGTTACACACCTGGCCAGCTGTGATCCTGTGTTCCGGCGATAGCTGATAAACACATCTGGACCATCAGCACTGGATTTGCCTACACTGCACGGCAGAGGAGAGTGCAGCATCTCTGTAAAACAGGTATATACCATGTTTATACTGTCAGGTAAGGCAATTATATAGTGACAACCCCTCTATTTTCTAAACAGGCATAGGCAACCTTGTGTATTCAGAAATTATTTCCAATCTACATTATTATGCTCATAGGAGTTCTGAAGTACCCTGATTTATCACCTGCATTTACCATGCTACCTCCACAAAGTATGACTAGTTACTGAAATGAATGGAGATATATATTTATTGCTGTATTGTATAGCACTTCAAACATGACCTATATGCTACGGTAAAATTATAAACCAGACACAGCTTTTTATTATAAATATAATAAAGGAAGACTATAGTCACCTAAATTACTTTAGTTAAATAAAGCAGTTTTACAGTGGACCTGAGAGGGACGGGTGAAAATTGCACCCGACTATGGGCGCCCTGGATTGAGTACATGGCCCGTAGAATGGCGAGACAACGAGCGCTGGAGACCGAGTAGACTGCAATTTCACTGCTCAATTCACTGTCATTTAGGAGTTAAATCACTTTGTTTCTGTTTATGCAGCCCTAGCCACACCTCCCCCGGCTATGATTGACAGAGCATGCATGAAAAAAAAACTGGTTTCACTTTCAAACAGATGCAATTTACCTTAAATAATTGTATCTCAATCTCTAAATTGAACTTTAATCACATACAGGAGGCTCTTGCAGGGTCTAGCAAGCTATTAACATAGCAGGGGATAAGAAAATCTTAATTAAACAGAACTTGCAATAAAGAAAGCCTAAATAGGGCTCTCTTTACAGGAAGTGTTTATGGAAGGCTGTGCAAGTCACATGCAGGGAGGTGTGACTAGGGGTCATAAACAAAGTGATTTAACTCCTAGATGGCAGAGGATTGCGCGGGGAGGCTGCAGGGGCATGTTCTATACACCAAAACTGCTTAATTAAGCTAAAGTTGTTCAGGTGACTATAGTGTCCCTATGATGAACAAAGGGAAAGAATGGCCTTTCTGTCATTATTCACTGGATATTTTAGCATTCATTATTTTACCTCCGTTTTTATACCATTTCACATAGTTTTTAGTTGAGTTCACTTGCAGAGGAAGGGAATACATTGGTACTACATGATGTGTATTGTGCTCATCATGGGAGAACCTGCTGAATGGTGTTGAACAATTCTGTAGAGTTTCAAAGCTCACACAGATTTGCAACACAGGATCAACAAGTTCCACCAAGAATACGTTTTAAAGGGTACTGTAACTACCTAATCTCATCAAAGTAGTTATGGTGTCTAAAGTCCCCTGCTGCCATGCTTCCATTCAGAATTAAAATGTTTTTAATGCTAAACTTGAGTCACCAGCAACCCATCCCCCCCTGTGATGCTTAGGTTTATGAAGAAGCATTAGCCTGAGCAGCAATGGGCAGATATGTTTGGATGAGAGTGTCAGGTGAAAGCTTTCAGCCATCAGGGCACCACTGTCTAAATGAAGACACATTGTACCTTTGAATAAAACCACCAGCTTGGGTGTAGAAGTGATACCTTTATTTTCTCATGAAAAGGCTTTCAAACTTTTGGGATCCCCTCATCAGACTTATTTATTACGTGAAGCATAAACATATTTATATATAGCCAATAGATTGTAAATATGTTAGCCAATTAATGTATCACTTTCAAAACTTTTTTTGTTATTTTTTTATTCAAGGGCGTAATGTGCTCTCATCTAGTCAACAGCCTAACATTCTACCAACAATTTGCTACATGACTATAAAAATGTAATATTCTGTTGGTGATTTTATTAGCAGGCACATAAACTTATATGAAGGACACGTCATTACAAAAATCAAGATTTCAACAATATTCAACCTGTAAACACCACTTTACCCCAAACAAAGTAAATGTCCTTGATACTGAAACTAAAGGCATATGTCTTATTGTTATAGCGTAGGTAAAAGAGCATGTTGTCCGTGAACTGTCTTACCTCTTGCAGCTGATAAGATGCGTACTCGATGGAACCCTATCTTAATATGACAGTCCTTCTCTAGCTGCTGTTCGGTTACATGGTGCAGGAAGTTACGGTCAATGCCACAAGTAACCAGATTGTAAGTGTACTGTCTGAATCTTGGTTCAACACTGCCTAACCAGTCAGCAAGATTACTACGGTCACAAGTGGAATAATTGGCAAATGTCTTCAACTCGACTAGTTCCCGCAAAAATCTGGACAAAGAAAAAGAAAGGACACATATTTCACATAACAAATGGCAACAGACAAACCTGGCTATCACGACTACTGAATTTTAATTCTCACCTGTGGAGGCAAACTATTTTATACAATTAACCAATCCATTGCTAGCATGTTGTCTATATGTTTTGAAGTTTACATTATTATTATTATTGTATTAGTATGAATATGTATGAAAATATAGTGGAATTTATAGGTGAGAGAAGTTGAAGTTGCATAATGAGCTACTTCCATTTCTCCCATTGACAAAATGATTTGACTTCTATGAAGAGCTGACATAGACTGGCAGACTGTTGGATATTAACTGACTGTCTGACACATGTCTGTGGACTGGAAGACACTATTCATGACTGGATGAAACCTTTCTTATCTGGAAGTTCACTGAGATTAATCTCAGGTGTACTCTACTCTGTGTTTGTATACCTGGTTTGGAGAACCTCATGGACCCATTTTGACCTGCATTGCATTTGCAGTATGTGTGATTAGAATGGATTACAGTAAAATATATAATGATCTAGGATAAGATTTCAACGGGGGAGTGGGTATTCTATTTTCCCAAAACACCTGTTCCAATGTTTTAAGCCAAATGCATATCTCGCTTACAGAAAAAAGGCAGGTATAGGCGTTCGCTATAATGTGAACAGGCAGCAGTAAATTTACAAGGATTCCCAAACCTTGCGTAAGATACAGAAATGTGACAAAACAACAGGTGATAAACCGCGCCAAACAGAAGTGAAAAAATCACACGGATATACTCAATCTTAACAATAACCCAATAATGTGTTAAAATTAGGTATATACGTACTCTCTCTGGAGTAAAGTGATTTTGTATTTCGGTACCAAGAAAACCTCAAAATAAAACAGAAATACAATAAAAAATAGTGAAATGTATCTTAAATGGTTTTAAAGACAGTTACGTATATAGATGTCTCACTCACACTTTTTTTTTTGGGCAATCTTTGTTTTTATTGAAGCATTGCATACATTTGAACAGAGAATAGGCAAACTGAAAGCGTAGAGAGTCCAAATGGTTTACAACACATCAGAATATACTAGCTCTCTTTTTTTCAGCCTCAGTTATGAACAGAACAACCGGTTGCAACTGTGCTAGATAAACATTTAAACATTTTCTGAATGACCTTAAACAGGGAGGTCGGGTTTAGGCGGCCCGTCAGGCAGTTAGTTCACTCTCTTCCTAACACGAAACTTGGTCTAGAACCATTACCGTTATAGTATATGGCAGTTTTTCAGGTGCTTCAGTCTCGTACTCTAAGCTAATGGTGTCCTGTCTGTTATCTGTCAAGATATAGTTGGTCTTGAGTCCGTAGTGTGTGAGTTCCAGGTTAGTCTGGAGTGCCCCGTGCAAAGCGTCGTTTTCCGAGGTGGGTGGGGAGTGGGGGGGGAGAAAAGGGATAGGCCAAGGCGGGGGGGGGAGGGGAGAGTCCGCCAGCACACCCCCGGCCCATGTCCCAGCTCCAAGCTTGTCGTCTCGCCGTTCTATGGGCTATGTACTCAATCCAGGGCGCCCATAGTCGGGTGCATTTCTCCCCCGTCCCTCTCAGGTCCGCTGTGAGGCTCTCCATGCTGTATATTTCCTCCACCTTTTCCATCCAGTTCAATACCGTTGGTACCACATTTGTCTTCCATCGGGCCGGAATCAGGCTTTTGGCAGCATTCAGGAAGTGTCTCGTGAGAGATTTCTTGTATACACCAAGGGACATCGTAGTGTGGTGGAGGAGCATCTGGAGGGTCTGCATCGGTATGTCCGAGTCCAGTCCTTAGTTTCGTGTGTATTTGTTGCCAAAAAGCCGCTATGAGCGGGCATGACCACCAGATGTGCAGGTCAGTGCCTTCATCCGCTTCACATCTCCAGCAGCGGCCCGTAGGTGTCAGGCCCATACGAAATAGCCGAGAGGGCGTCCTGTACCAGCCAGTCATGAGCTTGTAATTAAGTTCCTGCAGTTTCGCACTGGTCGTACCTTGATGCGCGAGGGTGTGAATCTTCTCCCATTCTGAGTTCGACAGGGTGGTTCCCGTGGCTTGTTGCCATTTAGATTGGTATGTCGCTTGCGGGCTCCGAGTGGCTTCAAGTAGCATAGCGTACAACACAGAGACGCCCCTTGGTAGGTGCATCTCAGCGGTGCAGAGGGCCTCGAAGCGGGTTAGCTCTCTGTGTACTAGCTGCTTTCCCGGTAGGGAGTGATAGTAGTGCCTTACTTGTTGGTATCTGTAGCGGATTAGCCCTGTTGGGTGTGCCTAGGGGGTTAGGGTTTCAGTTGACCTCCGGAGCACCAGTCACTCAGATATGGTTTGTCCGGGCTTCCCAACCTTGCCACATCAGACCTCCAGCAATCTCAGGGTCTCACTCACACTTTTATGAGCTACTGAGAGCTCTGCTGGTTAGCGCTTTGACGGTTCAATCCCCGTCTTGGGATATATGTAGATCTACAATTTTATGTGTCCAGTACGACTCCAGCATTTAAACTAAAGCAGAGAGGGTCTAATAGTGTAATATCTTAAAAGATATAAGGACAACTATCCTGGTTCCTGCACATGCTCGGGTGGGGATAATACCACCAAAGCAAGTTTATTGCTCTCCAAAGTGTAAGTAGGATACTTTGCTTTTGTGCACCTTATATATTTTAAGATATTGCACTATTAGACCCTCTCTGTTTTATTTTATATGCTGGAGTCGTACTGGAAACATAAAATTGTGGAAATACATATATCCCAAGACGGGGATTGTACCGTCAAAGCGCTAAACAGCAGAGCTTGTAGTAGTTAGTAAAAGTGTGAGTGAGACACCTATATGCATAACTGTCTGTAAAACCATTAAGACATAATACATTAATTTTTGTTGTATTTCTGTTTTATTTTGAGGTTTTCCTGGTACCGAAATACAAAATCACTTTACTCCAGAGAGAGTACGTATATACATAATTTATTACACATTATTGGGTTATTGTAAAGATTGAGTATACCCGTGTGATTTTTTTTCAGTTCTGTTTGGCGCGGTTTATCACCTGATATCTTGCTTACTGACTACCATAAGGCACCACCTGACTAATCTCTTAATTCTACAATTCTAAATTGAATCAAATCAAATTATGCAGGTCCAGTTATTGATTTTCTCCCAGTCATACAACCAATCCAGTAGAGAGGGGGTGCAGACTAGCTTTGTTCCCTAGCACCGTCCACCCTCCCACCCAGCTGACAGTTGCGGGACTACCTCCATGCCCTACTAACTAGCAGACCATTATACTGATGATTTTTTTGTTTACATCAGAGGACTGACTGCAAAACCAATTCCGTTCCCTTCAAATCCCCAACTCTCCCTTCTCATTGCAAAGACTCTGCAGCCAATTTAACAGATAATCCATTTAATGTTCAATACTCAAGCATTTAGCTGCATTGCTCCAGCTTGGTGGAATTATCTAATTAAAAAATCCAGAGAAGTTGATGCATAATAAATTGCCTTTACTACTATTATTATTGTGTGTATTGATATGGTTTTACAATGTTTGTGTAACTATGATTGGGTTTGCCTAAAACAACCACAAGCTGAGGTATTTGTTCCTTTGGAATAACTGAAATCATTGTATCTTATTGATACACCAACAAATCCAGTTATCTTTATAGCAACACAACAATGGACTGCCTGACATGTGAATTGGGAGGCTCATTAAAGCAGATTACAATGTTATGGAGCATTAGAAACGGTACCAATGATGTGGAAGAATAGACATATATGCTGGGAAAAGAACAAAGGAGCCGGTAACATGTTTTCAATAGAGTGGGTACAATAAGAACAGATAAGGTATTCAATATGAGAGAGCTCTTTAAGTCCTATATAATAGTATGTACCCATTTCATCACATTTGGCATTGAAGCATTAGTAACTGATCAATAACGTTTTCTGACATTTGACCGGAATCACAACACAGTTTTTAAAGTGATCACAATCTAAAATTTACAAACCATTTTACTGCCAGCAATTAAACCAACATCAGAAAATGATCAAGCTGAGAACAGGATAAATTTTTGATTCACATGTTACTTTCATATTGTCGAGCTCTAGAGGCCGATATCGATAGATTGAAGGTTAGGGACAGCCAACTGGACTGATGTTTCTGGAAGGTGACAGGTGTGTAACTAACCCATTAGGTTTCATAATGACATTGCAGTGTGTTTGTGATTTTAACATATCATTTTTGAACGTTGTTCCATCTGTGTGTGTTTGATACATGTATGATTTTACTATGTTATATTGTAGTTACATTGCCTATTTGCCTTGTAATTGGTCGAAATGAGTAACAAGGAATCTTTAGTTGACATTGCTTGTATACGTCATAAGTCAGGGTAAGTACTTGCGTTGTGCATTCTGCTCAATTGCAAAAATTTTCAGGCTACTGGCTACTGTTAGAATTATATATTTTATTGCAACTGAAGTACGAATCACTGAATTAATATTACATTTGGAGAAAAAGCCACACATCTAGTTCTTGGGCATGTAAAGAATTAATTATCTATGTTCCGTTCCCAAGGTTACTGTCCTAAAACAAGGGTGAGTCATGTGCGATTTCTTTTTGGTTGGCTCAATGCCCTATTCAATGAGGAGCTTTCAGTGTTTCTGTGTTAGGTCACAATTTAATGAAATGTATTCACTTCATAAGCTCATCTGGATTGTATATCGTGTGTGTGTACATGTTGAGAAATATCGGTAATTTTAAAATCAATAAATCAATGGAGTGGCTTCAGTTTGGAAAATTATAATTTCATGTACAATGAATACCTATATGAGACATGACACTTACCTCTTGCGAGTGATACTGGAGATCATTCCCAAGTCATCCCTCAAATCTAACTCTGACAGCCTCAGAAGGAGATCTCCATCAATCTGGTGCTCCTGCAATTATAACCACAATGAAGTTTGATTGATACTTTTTCATACTACTCTTCACATGCACTTGTCCTATAATGTTGTGCAGAGGGAATTATAGGGAAATAAGTGTGAGCCCTTGGGAGAGATGCAGTGGGGGAAAAAAAACATGAGTGGACTGGCTGACTATAAAATAGTTAATGTAAATCTGTCTATCAGGCTTGTATCCTTTCTGCCAAACTCACTACATCCACCACTTTTTCTGCCCAAGGCTACATACCAGGAGCTTCTGCCTGCTAGTAAGAAGGGAAGTAGAGGAGTGGACAAGTGAGTGATAAATGAGATAGAGCAGTTGAGAGCGGTGGGGCTCATATGACGGACAGATAAACTTGGTTGTGACATGAAAGTAAAGATTTAGCGCAGGCTATTTGTACTAAATGCATCCTGGGAGTTTTTCTCCGGCACCATTCCTGCCAGAAACAAGTTAGTTTTCACTCTGGAGGGAATCTAATTATCTAACAGAGGTCCGCTCTGTACCTTTGCATCCTAACAAAGGGGATGTAAGTCCCTCACCACACACTATTCAGCAGTCATTAAAAGTAATCATGCAGGCTGCAATGACCTGTGTAAGAGCTTGTAACTTACTGCACGTTAGTGTTATGCCAACATATAGACATATTTACAATATGGCAGCATTTCTAGGAAGCTTTATTCTCAGAGCCATTAGGTACCTTAGAATAGCCCATAAACAGGGTGTTCAAACATTTTTATGTGTCTCTTTTTGTCCAGCCTGCTAATTATGGTTTCAATTTTATATTTTGTGGATAAACTATATATTAAATATATTTAATACCTACCTAAAGTGGTGCAAGGAAGAACAAACGTTAAACCGGTGTCAGGGTCATGGGCATGGGCACTCAAGACTCACTGATGCATGTGGGAGCAAAGTCTGTCTGGTCTGATCCCACAGAAGAGCTGCTGTAGCTCAAATTGCTAAAACACCTAATGCTGACCATGATATAAAGGTGTAAGAACACAGAGTGCATCACAATGTGCTGCATATGGACTACGTAGCCGCAGACCGGTCAGATTGCCCATGAACAGCCATGTTTACCGCTGAAAGCGCCTTCAATGGAAAGGGAGCAATAGAAAAAGGTTGCCTTGTCTGACGAATAACATTTTCTTGTGCGTCATTTACCTAGGGATGGGAAAGCTGTAGGATGCACTTTGGGAAGAAGGCTGGCCAACTTAAGCAGTGTTATGCGAAATGTTCTGTTGGGAAATATTGGCTCCTGGCATTCATGCAGATGTTATTTTGACACGTACACCCTACCTAAAGATTGTTGCAGACCACACACACCCTTTCATGGCAATGGTGTTCCATGATGGCAGTGGCCTCTTTCAGCAGGATATGGCACCCTGCCACACTGCAAAAATTGTTATGGAATGGTTTGAGGAACATGACAAAGAGTTCAAGGTGTTACCTGTGCCTCCAAAATCTGCAGATCTCAATCTCATTGAGCATCTGTGGGGTGTGCTGGAACAGAAAATCTGATCCATTGAGGATCCACCTGACAACTTTCATTACATTCAGAAGTCTCGTGGCGTTTGTGCCTCAATGCATCAGAGCTGTTTTGGCAGCACAGTGGGAACCTATACAGGCAGGTGGTTTTAATGATGTGGCTGATCGGTGTATTTCTGCTTTCATGATAAAATGTCAGTCCCTTCTGAAAAATGCAAGATAAAGGATACCATATAATCTTTAAATCTTTTATCAACTCGGTATTTTTTTTAAATGCTGACCAAATAAATGTTGTTTTTTTAGTTATCCCTAAATGGAAGTAAACACACACTTTTTTAGTTTTATCTTATGTTTATGTGCTAATTACACATCCATTGTTTTAAATAAATGTTCCTCTCATTATCATTTTTCAAATGAAATAACTTAGTAGTAAAGTTTAAAAACAAACACTTGCAAACAACATACCAAAAAGCTCTGAGAGTATTTGATAAAACCGATTTGCTTCAGCCAGTGTTGTACTTCCAAGGGTTTCCAATTGGGAACAGAGCGCACAATTCGGGATGGGACCTCCTCTCCCATCATACGAAGAGCCTTTTTAGCCAAAGAAGATACTGTGCCATCTACAGAGTAAAACACTATCCTCTTCAGACTATGCGTTGCTCCAATTTCAGTAAGTACCTACACAAAAAAAAACAAAATTTCTATTTTGCAATAACTGTATTATAGGGAAGTGAGTTGAAATTGTTTTAAATGAAACAAGACTTCTATCATTCTATGTGGAGGATACAATTAAAAAAGGATAAACATTTTTATAATGTACAAAGGATAAAGTCTCCATAATACAGATGTGCATCAAATGTACATTAAAATGCAGATTAGATCCCCTCTTCAAAAAAAAAATAAAAAAAAAAATAATAATACTAAAATTTGAAGAATGGTATTTCTCCATGCTGTGTAACAATATGCAAATCAACATATGCATTTCTGCTTACCTTTCAGTAAAGACTTGCTACTTATACATAGCTTTATGGCCAAATGGGCTCTGGGTTGTCATCAAAATAATAAAAACTAAGTAAAAGAAATAGAAAAGTGCTGCGGATCGGGGGATGCCAGGTCTATCGCCATCCAAACTACTCTTTTCTCTCTCTCTAGTATCTCTTGTGCACCTCCCATGGCTCCCATGTTTATGGACAAAGTGTTTAGGACCTGTGCTATCAATTTGTCCATTAGGTATGTGTCTTTGCTTTTCATTATAACTACAAAATAAGAAATAAGAATTGCACCTACCGACCACACAAGGGTGGAAGGAATCCAGTTCTGCCCAAACAGGTATACATTCAGGAAAGCAAAAAAAAAAATACTAAAAATAAAGAACAAGCAGGATAAAGTAGAGGAATAGGGTAAATTATCCTTAAGCAGTGGGTTTCCCTCTTTTTCTATCCTTAAGGATAATTTACCCTATTCCTCTACTTTCTCCTGCTTGTTCTTTATTTTGAGTAGATTTGTGGTGAAGTCAATTCACTAGGGGTTAACCCCCACCTAGGAGAAACCTATCTGGTATCTTTGGGTTTTTTTATTTACAAAAAAATAAATAAAAAAATACTACTACTTCCTTTCAAAAATAGTGTCCCTTTTATTCAGGTGCCCAAAGTGTAAAAAAAGCAATATTTTGACCGCTGCAACGGTCTTCATCAAGCTGGACCTGTTTCGAACTGTTGCCACTCTTGGGCCACTGCTTCAGGTAAGGCTAGACTGATCATATTAAAGAGCCTCTGTTCCCTTTTAGTCATACCCTCAATGGGCTGGGTCAGGAAATCTCAGGGGTCAAGGTTAAAGTGTCAATGGAATATGATGGATACCAGAAAGCAAATTTCCAACCAGAAAGCTGTGGCGGAACTGCCCATTCAAAATAATTTAATGGGTGCAGTATACCATTGGAACAGCGTTTTAAAGATTGCTCCTGGAGGGTTATACATATATGGAGGATCAGGCACACGCCTCACATATATCTTACCAGTTTTTCCCCTACAGCACCTCCAGGTAAGTCTCCAATTACTCCACATATCATTCCTTGATGATGAGCTTATATTTTGGTATAATAGAATGATTATTCCTGTTTGGGTAGTTTCTTCCCAACAAAGCTTTTTAAAAAATGTTCAGGGGAATTGGGCACTATATTCACTTCTGGTTATGTTGCAAAGTCTCTTTTTTTGCATATATTGGAAGTAAGCCCCATGTGGCAGGTGAGCTGACTGCTGTAGTTCTGAGAAGGTGACTATTTCTTGATCTCTATACAATTGTAAAAATCTCTGCAGCCCTGTACTGTCTGTGCCTCAAAGTCCCCATGACTCATCCAAGGAAGAAACACTCTGTTGCTTAGAAATATGGTCATTGAAGAAGGAGAGGATCAGAGAGAGTACCGCTCATCAACTGCTTATTTGCAAGGTATTATGGATAGATGGGCATGATGTTCTCAAAAGAGCAGTCTGCAAGTTAGTAACCCACATATTACATTTCGGGATATCTGCACCCATGAGAAGGCATTCTAGGTCTTACCTAGCATCTACAGTTGGTGGGGAGTGCCGCTAGGTAGTAAAAGTATAGGTGAGGCAGGCCTAGACCACCTGCTATATTTGGACAGTATAGTTGGGTTTGGGCCAATCTGTGTCTTTTATGCTGCCAAATGAACGTATCTATGGCTGCCTGCGGGTAACACTTATCAGGAGCAGTTGGAACTAAAAGAGAATCCTGGGTAAAAAATTCATTCATTATTATTTAATTATTTATATAGCGCCAGCAAAATTCCGTAGTGCTGTATAATGGGTGCTCTAACAGACACGTAATTGTAACCAGACAAATGGATGCACTGGAACAGTTTAAATGATATGCTTTCCTGAAGAAGTGTGTTTTCAAAGATTTTTTGAAGGAGTGGAGACTGGGTGAAAGTCTAACAGAGAAGGGAAGGACGTTCCACAGAAACATTGCAGCCCTGGAGAAATCTTGGAGACAAGCATCAGATGTGGGAGTACGGACAGAGGATAGACGTAGGTCTTCAGCAGAGCGCGGGGCCTCGACAGGACTTACTTTTGTATTAGGGAGGCGTCGGAGGTGGGGGAGGACAGGAAAATGAGCCGTGCCGCTGCATTCATAATAGATTGCAGCAGTGCAATCTGGGAACACGTAAGACCACTGAGAAGGGGATTGCCGTAGTCAAGACGAGAAACAACAACAGCATGGACCAGCAGCTTAGCCACGTCTGGTGTTAAATAGGGGCGGATGCGAGCTATGTTTTTGAGATGGAAGCGGCAGGCAGGGCCGGATTAACATAGGGGCAGATGGAGCTGCAGCTCTAGGCCCAGGACCATGGAATAAGCCCATTTAAAGGAAAGAAAACAATACAAATGCAAATATTTTTCTCAGTATAAACGGAGATTACTCTCCAATACCAGCACCGGCCAGTAGGGGCCACTGTGTATGGAGAGAGGCAGGGATAGGAAGTTACAGCATCTCCATGCCTCTCTCTACTCACTGATCCGTGGGGGAGCAGCTACACAGCACAGAGAGTCCAGACAGCAGCTCCCAGCCTGCAGAGACAGACTACAGCTCAGGTATGTGAAGGATGGGGGGAAAGGCAGCAGGGAGACATGGGGACACTGAGACACTAGGGGACACATGGAGACACTACGGGACACGTGGGGACACTGAGACACTTGGGGACACTGGGAAAAATGGGGACACTGAGACACTAGGGGACACTGTGAGACATGGGGATGCTGAGACACATGAGGACGTTGTGAGACATAGTGAGACGCATTGGCACACAGAGACACTAGGGACACAGTGTCTCCATGTCTCCCAGTGTCCCCATGTCTCCCAGCCAGTGTCCCTAGTGTCTCAGCGTCCCATAGTCTCCCAGTGTCTGTGTCCCCATGTCTCTCAGTGTCCCCATGCCTCCCAGTGTCCCCATGTCTCCCAGCCAATGTCCCTAGTGTCTCAGTGTCCCCATGTCTGTGTCCCTAGTATCCCCATGTCTCTCAGTGTCCCTAGTGTCTTAGTTTCCCCAAATGTCTGTGTCCCTAGTCTCCCAGTGTCTGTGTTCCCATGTCTCTCAGTGTCCCTAGTGTCTGTGTTCCCATGTCTCTGTGTCCCTTGTGTCTTTGGCCCCTTTTCTCCCAGTGTCCCCAAATGTCTGTGTCCCCATGTCTCCCAGTGTCCCCATGTCTGTATCCACAAGTGCCCCCATGTCTCCCAGTGTCCCCAAATGTCTCAGTGTCCCCAAGTTCCTCAGTGCCCCCATGTCTCCCAGTGTCCAAAGTGTCTCAGTGTCCCTGGGTTTTGGGCATGTACGCCCCTTTTGGCAGTTCTGCTCACGTGATTTGTGTCAGTGGCCCACCCTTTTACCCCGCCCATTGACTTCCTGCTTCATTGGACAAGGCTGATAGGGGGTATGGATTTACTTGAAAGATGAAAGCATAAATTAGATAAAGAGATTAGCATAGAGCAGTGTTTCCCAACCCAGTCCTCAAGGCACACCTACCAGTCCAGGATTTAGGGATTACCCAGTTGTGTCTAAGGTGTTTTTACAAAGAAGAAAAAAAACACCTTAGACACAACTGGGTAATCCCTAAATCCTGGACTGGTAGGTGTACCTTGAGGACTGGGTTGGGAAACACTGGCATAGAGTATGTGTGTTCTTATTGCTGCATCCTTTGAGTTTCCCTCCAACACCAACTCCATCAGATACATGACGCTTGAGAGGTATGACTGTTTTGGTATTTCTGGTCGATAAGATTCTGTAATTAGGCCCCATCATAATTGTCAGCACCAGGCCCACTGGGCTCTTAATCTGGCCCTGGCGGCAGGATTTGGCGATCGACTGGACATGAGCGATGAAGGAGAGGTCGGAGTCAAAGAGAACACCTAGGCAGCAAGCCAGGGAGGTAGAGGTGATGGTGGCGCCGTTGACGTGGAGGGAGACAGACACGGGAGTAGCAACACTTGAGGGAGGAAAGACCAGAAGTTCTGTTTTGGATAGGTTGAGCTTAAGGAAGTGAGCAGCCATCCAATTGGAAATCACGGAGAAGCAGTCAGAGACACGAGTCAAGATGGGCTTAGAGAGATTAGGATAGGACAGGTAGATTTGCGTGCCATCTGCATATAAATGCTAATGGAAGCCATAGTTGCTGATGAGTTTACCAAGGGAGGCAGTATATATGGAGAACAGTAGGAGACCAATGACTGAAACTTGAGAGACACCAACAGAGAGGGGTTGGGGAGAAGAGGTAGAGCCAGAGAAAGAAACACTGAAAAAGAGCTGGGAGAGGTAGAAGGAGCACCAGGAGAGAATAGACCGAGATTATGGAGAATGAGATAAAGCTGTTGTAGAAACCTCTTCTGTTGTAATAGGTGCGAATGAGCATAGAACAGTTGAGTGAGTGGGGTTGGGTGATGTATTGGAAGAGTTATTGGAAGGAGAGGGAGAGAGATTAGAGATCTCTTCCCTGATTACAGAAATCTTCTCAGTGAAGTGAGTTGCAAGGTTTGAGGCAGACAGGGTGGTAGGAGGGGGAGCAACAGGACGAAGGAGAACATTAAAAGTGTGAAAAGGGGCATTTGGGTTGGCGGAACAGTGTGCTTATGAGAGTGTTGAAGTAATTTACTTTTGCAGAGGAAAGACCAGAGTATAGGAGCGCAGCATAAATTTATAGTGGATAAAGTCAGGTGCAGAGTGAGACTTTCTCCAACAGCGTTCAGCAGTTCTAGAACATTTTTGGAGATATCGGGTCAGCTTGGTGTGCCAGGGTTGTAATTGGGAACGCTTGCTGTGTTTACATGTAGGAGGTGCCATGTCTAGTTGAGAGGAGAGAGTAGAGTTGTAGAGTGAAGTTGCAGAGTTAGGGCAAGTAAAATTTGAGATGGGTACAAGGAGAGTTTGGAGTTTGGTGGAGAAATGCTGGAGATCAAGATTGGGGAGGTTTCTCTGAGATTGGAGAGTTGATAGTGGTGAGATTTGGGTACGGGATATGCAGATGTAAAAGTTCAGCAGATGGTGGTCAGATAAAGGAAATGGAACAATGGAGAGATTAGAGGTGGCACAGAGATTGGTAACGATGAGGTCAAGAGTGTTTCCTGCTGTATGAGTTGCTGAAGTAGACCACTGTGTGAGGCCGAAGGAGGAGGTTACAGAGAGCAGAAGGGAGGCATCAGGGCAGTTGAGGTTGTTGATTGGGATGTTAAAGTCCCCAAGTATGAGTGAAGGAGTGCTGTGGGAGAGAAAGTGGGGTAGCCAGGAATAAAAGTGTTCAATGCATAGGATGACCGGAGGGGCAATAGATGATGGAAATTCTTAAAGGAGTGGGCTTAAATATGCGGACAGTGTGAACTTCAAAGGAAGTAAAGGAAAGGGCAGGGGCAGGGGGGATAGGTTGAAAGGTACATTGAGGGGAGAGAAGGATGCCTACACCGCCGCCTTTACAGTTGAGTCTGGGAATGTGGAAGAATTATAGTCCACCGAAACATAAAGAGTCCAGAGTAGTGGTATCAGAGGGGGAAAGCCAGGTCTCAGTGAGTGCTAGTAGTGTAAGGGAATTAGAGATGAAGAGATGGAACAGGCGTTCCAGAGTGCACAGTGAATGTTGGTAGAGATGGATACACTGCAGGGTATTTGGATGAGGTTTGTGTCGTTTCTAGTTGTTTTAGTGTGAGCATCCGTGATGAAGGGCCCTGGGTTAGGGGAGACGTCACCAGTTGCTAGAAGTAGGAGGAGAGGTAGTGACAGGAGGTGTGAATGGGTTTTATGGGCGGGGTCTGGGAAGTGGGTGTAAGGAGATATTTTGATGCTGAGGGAGATGAGAGAAAAGGAGAAGAGGAGAAGATAGAGCATTGCTCAGATGAGTAAGTACTTTCAGAAAGCAGAACGGGCAGAGGTAAAGAGAATGAGGACTGAGTGTTAGGGGTTAAGGGAGTGTATGAGTGTTCTGATTGCAGGTAGTGTTTGCAGCTGTCAATTGTACGTGAGATTTTATCTATAAATGGAATAAAGAGCTTGGGGTTGGGTTAATCAATCATCAATTCACCGATCCATGATATTGGTTTGTCCATAATTAATTTGCGTATGCTTGGGATATAGTTTTGAGAAAATATTTGGGTTGGGTCAGCTGTGATATGGATGCCCAGGTACATAAAGGTGTTAGGTTCTATTTTGAGTTGGTAGGTAAACCCCACCAATGCAGTGTCCCCAGTGAGAAATTCAGTGCCATGGCTACCGATTTTGCTAGGTTTACTTTCTATCCAGATAAGTCTCCAAAGGATTTAAGTGTAGTGTTTAGATACTTTTGCCATACGTATTCTATTAATAAAGAACTCATCTATCCTGAAGTATGTGGAGTGTGGGGTGGAACAGTATTTGTAATCTAGAGTGCTAGAGTGTTGGGCCCTCCAGACATCTATGAGATGCATGTGCTGAATGAACTTGTGAACTAACTTATCCTGTCCCCCCAACCCCTGGGATCGGGGGATTCCCAGTAGTGAGCTCCTGTCAACCGCTGGACACGGTACAACATTGAAGGTGCTCACCACCAGGATCACCCCTTGAGAGAGGGAGCAGACATTGGTCTCTAGGGAGTCCCAGAAGGATCGCTCTGGGCTATTGGTTGAGAATGTGTGATCTGAAGAGGGCAGCTTTTGTTGACAAGTATGGCAACCCCATTGAGGCTCTGGGTTCATGAACTCTAGTACAGACTTGGTTTGAGACCTTAGTGACAGAGGCCTAGGAAAGTGGGTTTCATGTATAAAGGCCACATCTGCTTTTTTTTTCTTCTTTAATTCCCTAAGGAGGAGGCGGCACTTATTGGACGAATTAAGCCCCTTCACTTTTAGGGATCTATAATCTATGTAATATCTAGCTACTTAAGGCTTTACATCTCTCTATTGAATATCCGAGCAGAGGCTTTAGAATTGTATGGGACTTAGTGCATGCTTAAAGTTTCTGCCACTCCTTTTTTTTCACAAGTTAAAACACAACAACCTACAGATAAATGTCTCAATTTAATAATTTCAGCTAAACTTTTCAAACAATCACAATCTGCTAGTAAAACATTTCAAATAATTTATCTACAGAAGTCACCATTAAAGTCTAAGGGAATTTTTTTTTGTAGAAAAATTATTTAAAAAAAAAAAATTCTAACAGATTGTCATTTGTGCCATTTTTACATCGCCATTCTGGCTTTTATGCTCGGTTTAGTATTTTGGCACGCTTTTCAAAAGATTTCATAATTTTGGATATACTTTTAAAATACTTTTTTCAAAATGTTAAATATCAAAATATATATCATATATATAATAAATATACTAAATCATTTTAAATTGTACTCAAAATAATAAAATAATTTGAAAAGCTTATCCAAAGATATGAAATCTAGGACATAGTAGCACCAGTGAGATTTTTATTTTTAAAAGTTTAAAGGGACACTATAGTCACCGGAACAACTTTAGCTTAATGAAGCAGTTTTGGTGTATAGAACATGCCCCTGCAGCCTCACTGCTCAATCCTCTGCCATTTAGGAGTTAAATCCCTTTGTGACTTGCACAGCCTTCCATAAACACTTCCTGTAAAGAGAGCCCAGTTTAGGCTTTCTTTATTGCAAGTTCTGTTTAATTAAGATTTTCTTATCCCCTGCTATGTTAATAGCTTGCTAAACCCTGCAAGAACCTCCTGTGTGTGATTAAAGTTCAATTTAGAGATTGAGATACAATTATTTAAGGTAGATTACATCTGTTTGAAAGTGAAACCAGTTTTTTTTTCATGCAGGCTCTGTCAATCATAGCCAGGGGAGGTGTGGCTAGGGCTGCATAAACAGAAACAAAGTGATTTAACTCCTAAATGACAGTGAATTGAGCAGTGAAATTGCAGGGGAATGATCTATACACTAAAACTGCTTTATTTAGCTAAAGTAATTTAGGTGACTATAGTGTTCCTTTAATCTTTACTGTGATTTTCATTATATAGAACATAACAGAAAAGTAAGATAAGTGAGTTCTCACAGCAGGTAAACGGAGACTTCATTACACAAACAGCGAAGCGTTAGGTAAGTTCACTGTGTCAATGAACGTTAGCCACCAGTTATGAAAAAAAGCATGTGCACAGGGGATTGGGCCATTAAAAGAATGACTTACATTCCAAACTCCCTGTATGGCAATACATTTGTTGATAATGATGTATTTGTGAATACCTTTGTATTCTTCTGCTGGGATTTGATAGCAGCCTCTACGCATAAATAGAAAACAGCAATGCACTGGGCCTCTAAGCGGGAGCTGTCCAATAATGGCACTAGGCGCTGTAGATCACCAGTGTTTCTGCCCTGTGTGTTGTCACCGTTGTCTAAAAGAGATCGAGCAAATTCCTGAGGGTCCAGAGAAGAGATGAAAGGTTCAACTAATGCCAGAGTTCCTGATCTCTCCACTTCTTTCTCGATTTCTTTGTTGGTGGCTAACACGGTGATGGCAAGGCATGCGTGAAACCGTATCTGATCATCCTCCTTGGAGAAGACCAGGGGGAAAAGCCACTCAGCTGCTCTCTTCTCAATCATCAGCCGCTGGTTGGAGGGGCCACTGTACATGGCACAGTTCGCAAGGGCCACAGCACAGTGACGGAGAACCACAGGGTCTGTCCAACGGCACCAAAAGAGAATGGAGTCCAGGCCTCCTTCACAGATGAGTTGCTTACAGGTCTCCTCTGTGTGTTTAAACATATGTTCCAGGATACCAGAAAGGCTGCGTGCAAGTTTTGGATCATCTCTGTCTTTAGTAATATTCAAAATGACTCCCAGACCAATACGTGCGATACGATCCCTGCAAATTAATTAAATTAAAGTAATTCAAGATGAGAGGAGGAAATGTAGCATGTAGTTTTATTACATAGAATGGTTAATTCAGAATAAGTATTTTCTTATAACAGCAAATGAGTTACATCTGTAACCTGATTAGCCCTTTAGTGGAACAATATACCATGACTTACTTACGACTTGCAGTTCCGTACTTGATTGACACTTGTTGGTGTTCAATTGAATACCTACTGGATGTTCAGATTTTCACAAAATATAGATCATTTTGCTGTGTTTGCTCCCTCTATATCATTGCTGTGTCTATAACTGTCATGTTGCTATGCATTGATTTTACACATTTTTTCTGGAGGTATTGACTATATTTAGCCATTTTCCTTGTGCTATGTAAACACTAGAGGGTACACATAACGACAGTGTTCCCAGCCAGAATATAACAGTCCCACATTATCCATTGTTTAGCTGTCTAATTGGTCATAGTCCATGGTGTTCCAAGAGAAATGCAGTTTACATAAATGAACTTCACATATTTCACATCTACTATAAAACAGACACATACAAACCTCTAGAAGTCATCTGTCTTTAAAGGGTCATCTGAATAACATTATACTGAGTCTAACATTTTCTTTACTAGAACACATAATGAAGAATTTCTCTCCATTTCTTGTATGCCTGTTGCAGCTAGCACAATAAACCAAAATCTCAGTTACTGTGTCCAGGGGATCCCATATCAGCAAGTCCTTGTTAGGTGGTAATTGCATTCTGAACCCTCCTGTGTTCACTAGGGTAGCTTCATGTACTTACACCTAACAGCTCTGCTCTGTATTAGTGGCTGTAGACAGAGAATTACATCATTCATCATAATTCTCAATGAGAGTCGATCACAGGAGAAGGGAAAAGGGATCACTGCGATCTCAGGATACCAGACCACCTGTTTTTCATGATTAATAATAATGTACTCCACAACTTTCCCTGACCTTTCACCAATTCATACATTATGTGGATTACTCAGTCTTAACCTAGAACAGTGATGGCGAACCTTTTTGAGCCCGAGTGCCCAAACCGCAATACATGCCAACTTTTTTCCCCTCAAAGTGCCAACAAAGCAATTAAACCTGAATACTGAGGTTTAAGTTTAGAAAAAACAACTCGTACAGTTGTCCGAACTAATTATCCTCTTCTTTCCCCCCAGCATCTTCCCTTCTCTACCC
Organism: Pelobates cultripes; assembly: GCA_933207985.1. Lineage (NCBI taxonomy): Eukaryota > Metazoa > Chordata > Amphibia > Anura > Pelobatidae > Pelobates > Pelobates cultripes. The sequence continues at coordinate 68,247,497 of OW240912.1, forward strand.
ATAGCATATCCCTCTCTCCCCCTAGCATCTCCTCTTCCTCCTCCTCCTCCCCGCAGCACATCCTTCTCCTCTTCCTCTCCCCCAGATTCTCCTCTTCCTCTCCCCTAGATTCTCCTCTTCCTCTCCCTCAGATTCTCCTCTTCCTCTCCCTATCTCCCCCCAGCATATCCCCCTCCTTTCCCCCAGATTCTTCTCTTCCTCTCCCTTTCTCCCCCAGCATCTGCTCCTTCCCTTCTCCCCCAGCATCTCCTCCTCCTCTCCCCTATAGCATCTTCTCCTCCTCTACCCCCAGCATCTCCTCCCTTCTCTCTCTCCCCCAGCATCTCCTCCTCTCCCCAGCATATCCTCCTCTTCCTCTCCCCCAACATCTCCTCCTCTTCCTCTACCCCAGCATCTCCTCTTCTCTCCTCTCGCAGCATCTCCTCTTCTCTCCCCCCAGCATCTCCTCTTCTCTCCCCAGCATCTCCTCTTTCTCTCCTGATTTTCCTCTCTCTCCCCAGCATCTCCTCCCTCTCTCCTCTCCCAGCATCTCCTCCTCCAGCATCTCCTCCTCTCCCCCAGCTTCTCCTCTTCTCTCCCCCCAGGGTCTCCTCTTCTCTCCCCCCAGGGTCTCCTCTTCTCTTCCCTAGGCATCTTCCCCTCACTACCGCCGCATATCCTCCCTCCCCCAGTATATCCCCTCTCCCTACCAGCACATAAATAATGTTGTTTTTTTTTGGTGCGGGTGGGAGTTTGAAGTCCTCCCAGGCTCCCTACCTCCTTCCCGCTGCTGTAAGAGGGAGTGGGTGCGATGAAGCACTGACTTACATGCTGTTCCAGCACTGCTTCCTCTGCTGATGCTGCTGGCAAAACAGGAAATTACGTCAATCAGACGGCGGCGCCTGACTGACATCATTTCATTTCTCCCGGCGGCATCAATGGAGGGAGCAGTGCTGTAACAGCACATAAGTCAGTGCTCCCTTGCAGCCCTCCATCCCACCCACCCACCAGTGCCACCTTAACAACATTATGGGTCCCCGGGCAAAGCAGTGCACTAGGGCCCTGCATACACACAACTCACAGGAATAATTTAAATCATAGATAAAATTAGGCTTATATTTATTAGTATCTCCAACAAATGCAATACATACATAAAATACATACACACGGACGGCTGAATACATACACACCGACACACACACAGTCCACTGAATACATGCACACAGTTCGCTGCATACACACACTCACAAACGTCCACACATAAAGACTGCTGAATACACACACTGCTGAATACACATACAGACAGACTGCTGAATACACACACACACACAGACAGAATGCTGAGTACAGACAGACTGCGGAGTACACACAAACTGCTGAATACATACACACAAACACACACACATGCTGCATTGAGGGGTGCAGTATATGTGTTTGTGTGTAAGGGTGCGGAGTGTGTGTGGAGTGCTGTGTATGAGAGGTGCTGTGTGTGTGTGAGGGGTGCTGTGTGCAAGAGGGGTGCTGTGTGTGTGTGAGAGGGGGTGCTGTGCTGTGTGTGCTGTGTGTGTGTGGGGGTGCTGTGTGTGTGAGGGGGTGTTGTGTGTGTGTGGGGGGTGCTGTGTGTGAGGGGGTGCTGTGTGTGGGGTGTGCTGTGTGTGTGTGGGGGGTGCTGGAATTGCTCTGTGTGAGAGGGGTGCTGTGTGGGGTGCTGTGTGTGGGTGTGAGGGAGTGTTGTGTGTGTGGGGGGTCTGGTGCTCTGTGTGAGAGGGGTGCTCTGTGTGGAGGGTGCTGTCAATGTGTGTGTGGGGGGTGCTGAGAGTGCTGTGTGAGAGGGTGCTGTGTGTGGGGGGGTGCTGTGTGTGTTGGGGTGCTGTGTGTGTGTGGGGGTGCTGAGTGTGTGAGTAAGGGGGTGTTGTGTGTGTGGGGGGTGCTGGGTGCTCTGTGTGAGAGGGATGCTGTGTGTGAAAGGGGTGCTGTGTGTGTGTGGGGAGGGGTGCTGTCTGCTCTGTATGAGAGCGGTGCTGTGTGTGAAAGGGGTGCTGTGTGGAGGGGGCTGCTGTGTGTGTTAGTGGGGGAGGGCTGCAAATATATTTTTACATCACCCCTCCCTTCTGCTTACCTTATGTGAAGGAGGGGGACACACATAAATCCCTGGTGGTCCGGTGGTGGTAAGAGGGACAGGTCCTGCAGCTCTCCTGTCCTCCCGATGCTGTGTGGAGCGTTGCCATGGTAACGCGCGGCAACGCTCCACACTGATTGCTCGCGGGAGGACGGGAGAGCTGCTTCACAGATCACTCCCCCTGTCATCCCGACACGGAAGCAGAGTAGGCGCCTGCCGTTTTGGGCAGGCAGGTGCCTACTCTGCATTGATGGCGAGCTATGGCCGCGTGCCTACAGAGAGGGTCCGGCGTGCCACCTGTGGCACGCGTGCCAATGGTTCGCCATCACTGTCCTAGAAGGTTACAGTTTAGACTGTAATGTTGTTTGCATTGTTTATTTTGCATAGATTAACCCCTTAAAGACTGAGCCAAATGCACACGTTGTGATCAAAACAAAACGTAAACAAAACCTTGAATTTGACTATATGTCTGTTCAGGCGTAATTCACCTCTTTAATATTATGTGCACCCACACTTATATTTCATTTTATTCAGGGGAAAGAGGGCTTTCATTTAACATCAAATATTTAGGTATGAAACATAATTTAATATGAATAAAATATAAAAACAAAATGGGAGAAAATAAGAATTTTAAAACATTTTTTAGTTATAAGTGACATTTTAACTGTGAATGTCATAATACTGTTTGCTTTAACTGCAATAAAATACACATATTTGTATTCAGTGATGTCTCACGTGTAAAACAATACCCCTTATGTACAGGTTTTATGGTGTTTTGGGAAGTTACAGGGTCAAATATAGCATGTTACATTTTTCATTTTTTTCACATTGAAATTCGCCAGATTGGTTACGTTGCCTTTGAGACCGTATAGTAGCTCAGGAATGAGAATTACCCCCATGATGGCATACCATTTGCAATAGTAGACAACCCAAAATATTGCAAATGGGGTGTATCCAGTCTTTTTAGTAGCCACTTGGTTACAAACACTGGCAAAAGTTAGTGTTAATATTTGCAGGTGTGTGAAAAATGCAAAAAACTAATTTGAACACCAATTTTGGCCAGTGTTTGTGACTAAGTGGCACTCCCCCTGCTGTCACTGACATGGACATGGCTATGCCGTCCATGTGATCATGAGGTCCTCACAAGGACCTCGTGATCACATGGCCCAAGGGGGCCGAAACAGAAGGAGTGGGACTCCCTGGGATGCCAGGTGAGTCCCCACACCGCGATCGCCGGCGTGGGATCGCTGGCGACCGGTTAAGTACATAGGACGGCTTGGGCGTCCTTAAGGGGTTAATGTTCCAGTGCAGATTTTTTTTAATTGTTTTCTCTTTTCACTCTATGGGCTGAATTCTATCACAAGAGATAAACTTGAGCTCTTTGCAGTAAACAGTGTATTTTCAGAGAAAAGGCAGTGTTTACATTACAGCCTAGGCATACCTAGACTAGCCACTCCTCACATGACTGTTAAAGATGCTTGCTGGGGCAGTGCTGCACACTGCCCCAGCACTGCCATTCAGTGTCTCCACACTCTGCATGCAGACACTGAACTTTCCTCATAGAGATGCATTAATTCAATGCATCTCTATGAAGAGATGCTGATTGGCCAGAGCTGTGTTTGGCTTGTGCTGGCTCTGCCGCTGATCTGCCTTCTTGACAAGCTCAGCCAATCCAATGCTTTCCTATGGGAAAGCATTGTGATTGGCTCAGATAAACACTTCTGATGATTTCAGCCAAGCAGGCAGATCGGGGCAAAGCCAGCAGCAACAGACTAGATTAAAACCAAGATTTTGCTATATTTAGGGGGGCTAGTGGGGCTAGATAGTGTTTAAAACACTATAGGTTCAAGAATGCATGTTTGTGTTCCTGACCCTAAAGTGTTCCTTTACGTCTGGTAACTAAATAGCAGTTCTCTCACTGACATCAATGGGAGCATACATTGCTTTTCAACAACCACAGTTATTCTTGTTTCTTATAATGAAGTCTGGCTACATATATTACCATATTTAACCTGATGGTGGAGATGGAGAGAAGGTCTTAAAGCCAGTGAGCTCTCTCATACCAAGTGTCCACAACCTGCCATTCGGGACTTGTAATGTTCTTCTGTTGGCTAAAAAAATTAATTCTTATATATTGTTCATGAAAAACTGTAAAAAAATCGACAGAACATAAAAAAGGACTTTCAATTTAAAGACAGTATATGATTCAAAATATGAAATTCCTAGCATAAAACATGATAAAACAATAACCATTAATAATTACTTTCATTTTACTCCATAGTTCAAAACAAATAAGTTTAAAAACAAAAAACAAAAGCAGAACAAAAACAAAAAAGATATGTGCTGTTGTGAGTTCATCCAGCTTCAATTTGCCAATCTATTTTAACAAGCACCAAGGAGAATGTCTCTGAGCCTGAATATTAAACTTACTGCATTTTAAGTTTTTCCCGTGGGTCCTTTTAAATCTTTTTCATAATAACTATGTTTTTCTGTTTTTTTTAGTACATATATTCTGGGCAAAATATGGGACTGCATCTGACTTGACACATAGAAAAATACCTTGTTTCCTTTTTACAGGTGTGCCATACTAAGATGACTAGTATCCACATTTTAAAGAAAAAAACATTACGGTAGCTACCGGCTAGGGAAAATAAGAATAAGTCAAATCAAGTTATAGTGTCTAGCTTGCCCATTCTTCATCTAAACTTTTGTTTAACAGATCAGTAGAAGACGCTCTTGGTTTTCTATCCGATGCAAATTTCCACACAATTAAGCTGGAATGTAGGCACTCTAGGCTTTAGCGTGTATCAAAGTCCCCTCGACTCAACTAGGGTAGGAGAGATAACAGAAGTTCTCTGTAGCTCTCCAATGGAAGTAACTGAAGAAGGGAGCGATGCTCGGCATGCCCCAGGTAAGAAGTGTAACCATGGCCATTTTTAAAGGACTTTTATTTGAGGACTTTTATCATCTTTGTTTTTATGTTTATTTTAAACTAATAAATTCACCATTTTCATTCAATACCTCATCCAAGTTCTTTTTGGAGCCTCCAAGGAATCCTCACAGGGGTAGTGCCATCCCCATTCAAATTGGCACAAAATCCACATACCTAGAGCCGGGATTCGTAGGCTCAGGACCAGGTGAGCACCCCATTTATTGAACACATATCTGTGTCATTTATCACCATAAGTCTACACATTGGTTTGCTTTCTTCTCTTTTTTTCGTGTTCCCGAGAAATTCTTCAAGCCGAAGTAGGAGGGTGGTGCTACCATAACAGCACACAAGCCTTTATACGGAGCCAGTGTTTTCTATATACAGGCTCCTTGAAATGTGAGTGTAATATTCAACACGATATTATTATAATCACTGTGAAACCATTTTTTAGTACCGTCTACACTATATTGTATTTTCTGTATTTTATTTTGACATGTACCCCATATTTTACCATTGAATGAGACTACGTTTTGGTAAGATTTATCTGTGTTTGAGCGCTCCACTTATAGGTGTAGGTCCTTGTCACTTACACCGCACCAATATCTACTAAATTTATTCAGTGGAATAGAGGATATTTCCACACTAGTGTATTGAGCTGCCTGTAAATCACTTTTTGACTCTTTTGAGCACTTTTGTTATACACACTCCTCTGTAAAAAGAGGCAACCTTTGATTGGTATTCAAGAAGTGTAACCATTCTAAAATGGTGTGATTACTTACAATGCACCAGACTACTCCTTGCACCATAACCACAACAGCACACTGCAGTGTTTATGGTGATTAAAGTGTTCCTTTAATTCTTTGAATGATAAATGAATTGTACTACATTTACACCCATCCCTAATAACACTTGGCACACGGCGTCCCAAGCTGTTCCTAAGTGCTGAACTACCTTTCAGATTTCTAAAATTAACTGTTCTAGCAAAATATATTCTTAAAATACAAATCTTTAATTTTCTTTATGTATTTTCATAATGGAAATTATCTATTTAGCAGCAAACGATTACGAACAAGCTGTACTTTTAAATTTTGCATCCCAAGACACAAGACTAAATCAATACAGGATGTTGTGCCACAATTAGCAGTGAGTGCAGGCCCCAGGTTACATGTGTACACAATTTTAGTCTGTTATTAGTTCACAATGCAGTGTTAGATCACACAAAGGCATGGTAAGAATGAATCAGTTCTTGAACTCCTTAAGGACAAAACTCCTGGAATAAAAGGGAATCATGACATGTCACACATGTCATGTGTCCTTAAGGGGTTAAAGTGTTTTCTTTTTGGTGTTTTATATTCTAATTTTAATGAGCCCCTATTGATAACATTGCCAAATACAAAGTATATATAACATCAGCTTGCCTCTGTATAGTGAGCCAAGCATTAAATATAATGTATGTTCACTTCAAACTATCCCACCCTGGGCATTTCTGAGGAATTGTACCAGAAGTAATGGCCTCATCCCGTCATCAGGGAATCCTTCAATATGAATTTGTATCAATTTCTTAAACTACCAATTCCTGGTCTGATTGCAGGGTATTCAGCCAGCCCGTTCCTTTTACCTGTGTTGGATACATGCTAAGTGATTAAATTCTGATTCAATGTTAATGAACTGGATTTTACTTTACTACAGTTTTCTACTAACACATTATATTTGAATATTGTTTTACTTTAACCATTGCTTAAACTCATTACTAAGGAGACCAGCATTACTTCTTTAAAACATGCAAGGTTCCTCATAATGACCAATGATGATATCCCTTCTGCTCCTCTGGTGACACTTTATATAGCAAACAAGCTTCTGTTGCTTATCATCGACATGGGTGATGATAGTCACTATAAATTGTATTTAATTTACCACAATCCCCCCCTTCCCCGCAAAAAAATTGCCACACAACTCTCTTTTGCACTCCAGTCCCTTCTCCCCAACCACTTTGTGTGTCTTTTTATCCCCAACAACTTCTGTGTGTCTTGCCTCTTTGTTTGTCACTTCCCCCAACACCTTCTGTGTCTCTTGCTCCCCCCAGCCCCTTTGTGTGTCTCTTCCCCCAACACCTTCTGTGTCTCTTGCTCCCCCTCAGCCCCTTTGTGTGTCTCTTCCCCAACACCTTTTGTGTCTCTTGCTCCCCCCCAGCCCCTTTGTTTGTCACTTCCCCCAACACCTTCTGTGTCTCTTGCTCCCCCCAGCCCCTTTGTGTGTCTCTACTCCCAACACATTCTGTGTCTCTTGCTCCCTCCATCCCCTTTCTATTCCAAATGTGCATATCAGTAATAATCTGGACCTTAGTGGTTATTGATAACTAGTCTGAGAACCACATAAACTTACCAACACTGCTAACTGGCTCTACTGTCCCGTTTAAAATTTGAAACCACTGTCAACAATAACAACTAACAAGCACAATATCAATTACAACATCTGATGGACCACTTGTATTTTGTATTTTATTATAAAAACGTATAAAAATATCTAGCTATCTTTTCAGTTCATCTGTTTTGTTCTAAAATGTAAAATCCACTTTGAATTCCCAACAGATCACAGTTTAGTGAATAACCTTGTACGTGTAATTCTATATTGTGTTTATTGTGTCAGGTACTATATGATGCTGGAGAGGGGGAAGGGGAGTTTTCCCATGTGACTGAGGCTGAGTTAGCATTTTTTTTACTCTTTCCCATCCTCCTAATATATCAATCAATGGTTTCTCAACCATGTTAGTACTGGATATTATTTAGATATTAATTAGAATGTATTCTTATACTATGCACACTTATAAAACAGAAAAATAACTAAATGGCTGTTGTTCATTTACATATCAGATAAACCTGTTATTAGTTAACGCAACATAAATCATGACCCGAGAAAATATAGAAAAACACATACACAATAAATTCTCCATTATAAACTCTGTTTTAAAATATGTTAATTAAAAATTTATTTATTTCAAGTTTCAAAAACATAGGATTGGCAGATACAAGCTTACATATACAGTCACGTGGCATGCACCATGGTACAAGGGGTTACCTGTTATCTGTCACCAGGATCTGTTCCAGGAGTTGGCAAGCCTTGTACTTCACCTCTATGTCAGCTGTTTGAAGCAAGTTGAGAAGTAGGTCCAATGCACCTTCTAGCCTTATGGTTTCACACAACCCCTGGGCAACGTCTCGGCCCACCGTTGGCATAGTCCATGCCTCTTCAACCATCTGAAGTATTTCTGTGATGGTCTTGCACATGCTTTGTGCACACAGTGCTTGCTTCAGGTTAGAAATGGCAACATGCATGTCAGGAAGGACTTTATCCAAAGCCACCTGCACATCCCCCGGAGCTCCTGGTGACACATCTTGACCTCTGCTTGTACCTCCTGAGGTCTGCCACCAGCACATATTGTTGACATACCCTGGTACTAGAAGACGGTCATTGCTAAACATGGTAATCACCCTGCAAAGCTTGTAGGCTGAGAGAAGAAGAGTAAAGACCATGGGTCTCCTATAGCATATCTGGGTAGGCAGAATAAGCCTTAAACGATGGGACCTACAGGGAGATGGAAATTCTCCAAAATAGAAACTAATTACAAAGCAACGTAAAAACAGTTATGGCTGATTATCAGGAATAATAAATACCCAGTACCTACGTACAAAGCATTAACAACTAACTACATGCCAAAGTAATTATACACAATTGTGACAAAAGGCTATTCTGTATAAATGCATTTATATGGATTACTCTCTAAATGAAAAGCCCAGAGGGAGATAAAAGGCAAAGTGACCCCCGACTCAGATTGTCATAACAAAGACATCCAATCTTCCAGACACAATGAGAATGCAATCTACAGACAGAGACTTGACCTACAGCGATTACTGCAGATAGATGGAGTGCAAAATAAGTTACTCAGCCTGCGAACATAAATCTACTGAATTCACTAACAACAACAATCACAAATCCTGCATCATCAAAATATAAACACTCACAGAATAACACTAATAATATAGGTATCTGTGTAGGTCAACCTCTCCCCACAAACCTCAGCTCAAATTGCTTTCTCATAGGGCAGCAGTGACTTTGCTGATTAGACAAAAATCTCTTTTGTCTGCAAATGATGTACACCGAGGAGAAAATAAATAATATCCCAGAGCTAGACAGTGCTGAGCCACATGACACCTCCTTCCTCTTTTATTGTATGTATGGGGCCCCAGTCAGCATCCTCCAGCTTTCTTTGCTATGTTTATCTATGACTTCCTGGTTGATGCCTGTTTCTGTTCCAAGACTTTACCTATAGAACTCTGCTGCTGTCTGTGTTCCAAGCATCTCTTTTAGAACAACAGTGAGCCGCAGGGTGACGTCACCAGAACCTTACCCCACCCCTTGGCAACAACCGGTCCTCGTCTCCATGGCGACATCCTCCCTGAATCCTTCTTGCAACTTCAGCTACCGCAGAAACCCGAAGCTGCGTGACGTCACCGGGCCGGCAGCCAATCAGCGCGGCCCTATGCTCAAAGTATGAAGATGGTTGTGGGGCAGAAGGTTGTCATTGTTAGTATTTGTCATGCTGTATTTTAGGGCAGCCTGATGGTTTCACATCCAAAACAAATGAAAATATAGTGAAATATTCGTTTTAATTTCTTCACAGGATCATTATTCTCAGTTCTGGCAAATATAAATTATACATTTAGTACTAAATGCTGGCTATCCCTTTGTTGTTGTTGTGTAGTATGTTAATCACAAAATAAATTAGAGAATAATGTCTAAATGGGATGAGTCAGTTTTGCTCATTTCTTTTAAGAGAGTTAAGGAAGTAAACACAACTTTACATTTTTTTAGAGTCTGCTAATGTCCCAATACAGGTACATGTCCTTTTTCAGCCACAACAAGAGAAACGCTTCCTGTAAGTTTGTATGAAGATATATAAGACTAGATTCTATTATAAGAGGTAGGCATGTATGATAATCAAATTGCAATGTTCCACTATGTTAATAGCTGGTATTCAGTTAACATTACTCCTTTTATAAGTGGTCATGGTGGTAGGAAACTGTATGTGCAGCATTTCTGCTTGAAATGATGCACATGCAGAGATATAGTCAGTTTTGTCCAGGGGACTAGTTACACTCCTGCACATGTGACTTAAAGTGCCCGGAATTTTGTTCGAGGCTGCCTTGTTTTAATCTGTGCAAAAACTACATTTGTTGTCAGTGCACACGGCATGCTAGAAACACATGTACTGTGCTATCTCCCCTCCCTCGCTTCTCTCATTTAATTCCTCCACACCTTAATGTTATTTATTTTTTTTTTTTTTATTCTTTATTTTTATTGTGCGTTGAGAGAAATACATGCAAGCTCGTGGCGCCCCAACAGCATTCCTTGAGCATATTTTCAAGCATAACAGTAGGAGCAGTAAAATAATCAGCACATTTTTGTATAACAACAGTAGTATAACATTAATATTCGGTATGACTGCGCTTTTGCATGGTTGAGGACCCAGTATCTGCCCGTGTTTATGTCCACAGTTCGCTATATATTAAATGGCGTCCAAAGACGTCTGTGTGGCTAGGCTACCTAGCTCTGCCTCAGGTTTGGGAGCATCAAAACAATCCTGCATCGCCATTATGCCATGCTGTACAATAGAGGGCTTGTGTGGGCCCGCTCGGCTAATGCCCTTTTTTCGGCCGGCTCTTGATTCTGGATAAACTAGTGGCATGGTGGTGGCTGAGACAGTGAGTCCAGCATTTCTTAGGGCTGGGCTCATACATTTGTGTTCAGACTTAGGGTGCTATTCCTGCTAGGCTTATGAAACACAATCTTATACATTGCAAGATATTAGCTAATAGAGTACATCACGTGTCTGAGTTACTGCATTATTTACTTTGATGTAGATTACATTACCCAAACCTAAGCAGACACAGAGTGGGGTATTCAATGGCAGGCTGCTAATCGCAGGTTAATCCTGCTGAGAGAGGTTATGGGCACTTATGCAAGTTGAAGTGATGCAAGAAAAGGAAAGTGCTTAAGAAATCATATAACATGGCTAAGCTGGTACATATAAAATTAATCAACAGTATGAACTATGTACACGCTGAGTGTGGATATCTGAGCCTTATTCTGCTGGCTGTTACAATGTCCCGTGAAGAGGTTAATTGTTTAGAGGTGGCCCCAGCTCCACATGTCACTCGGGTTGATCCCTTTCAGCCTATGCCCACAGGGTTTACCGGACTGTCCAGCATGGTGGTGACTCGCCAGGCAGCGGCTCTCTCGTTTGGTGAGGTGATGCCTTGCCCCGGACGGCCTGGGAAGCGGCTTAGAGGTGGCCGTGGTGGTTTCTCCATGTAGCCCAGGACAGGTGGTGGTATGTTGGGGTTCGGTACTTCACGGAAGCGGTGGGCAGGGCGTCTGTCCACGGCTCTCTGTCTCAGCCGGTAGTGTTGTTTCCGCGGCTTCCGTTGCTTTAGTGTAGTCGGAGTAGTGTGGGGTAGCTGTTGGCCCATAAGAGGCCTCCCAGGCCGCTCCTTATAGCTTACACGGTTGCGCAGCATGGCCCAAAACTTGTCGATTATGGCTCCCAGAGTGTCCGTTACATTGGTCTTAGGGCCTGCTGAGACAGGTTGTGGCAGTATCAGACCTCGTGTTGTAGGGCCTGGTGCCTCCGCCATCTTGAGTGACTCCCTTCCCGTGTGACTAGGGAGTTTTGCAGGGCTCACAGAAGCGTCCGCGACTGAGGCAGCTTGGGTCCTCGAGGACCGGGATAACCCCCACCGGTCCAGGGGGGGGAGGGAGGTGATTTGGGAGTGCTCCCTTGCCAGCCAGAGAACCGGGAGAGCGGCAGTCTCTCCTCGGCTCCCACCCGCACAGGCCGCAGGTCACGATTTGGTCCGCCCAGCACCGGAGAGCCAAGTGTCGGGTATCTCCGGTTGCAGTGCAGTCTCCTTGTCACGATTATTGCGTTTATCAGTCGATGTGATTGGGTGGTCGGGCGTTAAACCCAGAATCTTGGCTTCGGGCTCAGGAGCTCTCGACATGCACATCTAGTCCGCTTGTTAGTCAGGCTCCGCCCCCCTATTTTTATTTATTTATTTTAAATATCCCTCCAACCACTCTCTCTTTCTCTATATATATATTTTTTTTTTTACACACTACTCTACTACACTACTACTTAGGGTTTCCACCTGGCTGGTATTTTATTGGCACAGCCTGTGGCACGGCACAGTCTGTGATTTTCACAGTGAGAAGACGCCAGCGTCCATAGGAAAGCATTGAGGAAAGCATTGAGAATGTTTTCCTATGGACTGACTGAATGCGCGCGGCTGTTGCCGCGCATGCGCATTCGGTCGAAGAGGGAGGAGAGTCCCCAGCGCAGAGGGAGCTTGGCGCTGGAGAAAGGTAAGTGTTGAACCCCTTCCTCCCCCTAGAGCCTGGCGGGAGTGGGACCCTGAGGGTGGGGGGACCTAAAGACCATATAATGCCAGGAAAACAAGTTTGTTTTCCTGGCCCTATAGTGGTCCTTTAAGGTAATGCTGACTTTGTCTCTCTAACACTGTGGCATGTTCCCTTTCTTCTACACTCACTACATACAGCTTTTCTCTGTCCCAGACCATATACCAGGAGCTTCTGCCTGCTAGTAAGAAGGTAAGGAGAGGAGTGGACCAGCGAGTGCTAGGGGGACAGTCCTTAGAAAGCGCTGAGCGTGCGCATCATTAGACGCATTTATGCCAAGCTCAGGGTGCTGTCTGCATAGTATGCCCTTAGTTGGCCAGCTGCATGATTGGCAGGCAGCCTGACATGCATTCATACCAGGCTGGCCTTCTAATTCTTTGGGCAGACATACCCTTTTTTTGGGTATGTTCACCCCTTTTGGCAGGTTACGAGATTTGTGTCAGTGGCACACTCTTTTACCATGCCCATTGACTTCATGCTTGACTGGACACTGCTGTTAGGGATTTACTTGAAAGATGAAAACTTAAATTAGAGCAAGATTAGCATAGGGTATGTGTTTTATTATAGCTGCTGTTTTCTTTCCCTCCAGCACCATCTCCATCAGATACATGACACTTGGGACTGTTTTACTGTTTTTGGTCGATAAGATTCTGTAATTAGGCCCACCATAATTGTCAGCACCAGGCCCAATGGGCTGTTAATCTGGCCCTGTTTGTAGTAAAGTAGAAAAGATAATGGTCGTAGACACAATTTTAAAATACAGATATACACAGCTGCAAAGCTTAAAAATGGAATTATGTATACATGCTTTGTACATCCGTATTCTCCTAATATATAGCAGATATACAGCGGCCTATGTAATGCATAGCATATCATGAGAGATGCAAATACTGCCGTTATTTTCAAATAGAAAACAATGCAACACTGCAAGTCTGTTTATATTTAGCAGTGAGAACAATAATTGCGTAATGTGTAATGGTATATGAAGGCTTCTAGTTTTTACATAGGACTGCAGAGACAATGCTTGTGGGGGTGGGATGTTAAAGCAGCTTGTCTCTAATGCTCTTATTGTAGACTTGCTGCTAATGCACTATTCCTAAAGATGTTCTAGTTTTTGCTACAATTCGGAAACTTGGGATTCTATTTTGTAGGGTCACTTCTGGCTAAAATGAGCTAAGCTTTCAAATAGAGATGATTACATCAGAATGTTTAGATAATACACATTGTTTATTCTCATTTAAGGTAGTATAAGGACATGTCATAATGGCAATGCCATTCAGCAGTTAATTGGTAGTCTGGTACATATTGATTACATTGTAGCATGAGAGCAATGATATCACCCTCCATTCCATAGAGGTGCTGGCTAAGTAGAAGTCTTGTTTAATCTGAAGGATGCTTGTACAAAATAAAACTTCTATTATTAAAGTATTGTTAAAGGAACACTCCAAGTACTATAACCCTTACAAAGCAATTTAGTGGTTATGGCTCCAGGAGTATCCTGGTGTTCCAAGTATTCAAACCATGTAGATTTTTAACTTATTACCTGGTGTCCATCGACACTGTCCCCTGTCTCTACTACGTCCTATGGATCTCCTGCTTGCCTTAGCTCCCCCGTGCAAAGCCCTGCAGTGCCGTCTAGCTCACTGGCTAAGAGCAAGAGCTAGTTACACTCAGCCAATGACCTAAGCCCTGCACTGCTGGGTTTAGCTCAGATAGAGAGCTTCCAACTCTCCATAGAAAATAGTGGGGGCAGAGGGCAGCACTCACTGGACCCCAGGTTAGAAGTCAAACTATTCTTAAACATTTAGAATTAGCAATAGACAGCCCATAAGCTAATTTCCTTCATTATATGGATGACTTTCCAACAAGCCTGTCTTCAAGATCGTAATTTTCACTCAATATTTTGTGAAATTGATCATGGAGTAGGTGCAACGAAACCTTTAGTGGATAGACTATATGTTTAGTGTGAAGACATGAACACACACTACAATGATAACACATACATGTACATCTCTACAAGAGCCATCACCACCTGAGCGCTGTATACCAACAGCCTTCTGAGAAACGTATCTGCAGGATTCTCTGTCAGCACTGAACATTATTGATCTGAGGTTCTCCCTACTGTACATTGTGATGCTGTCTTAACCATATTAGTCAATTGCACCTATCAATAGCTTGCTGTGATGGTTAATTTTCTATAATGCTCAGCCTTCATTTGGGTTGTCTGCACATTAGAGGAATGGTAAAGGTAATGGTAAAGGTTAGCAATCATGGGTTACTTAGAACCTATTTTTTTTTTTACAAGGAAGCTGTTGCTAAGGTTCAAACTAAAATGAAACACAAATTAATTGTCACCAATCCCAATCCAACCATAATCGGATTAACAATGTTTAAAAAAAATAAATAAAAATAATAATAATAATAATATTAAAATAAAATAAATATTAATTTTAATTCACTGCTTATCGCTTGCTCTAAAATGTGCAAAGACAATAGAGAACAGGAACTTGGGAGGGAAACAGTGGAACAAAAATGTATGTAATGGCTGATTATAAAATAATTAACTGAAAGGAACACTCCAGTGAATATTTTTTTTAATGATTTAGTAGTCATGTTGTCTGCTTCCTTTGCAAGCCCTCCCCTGCTTGTTGAGAAGTGGGGAAGTCAGGAGCACTCTAAACTAGCTAAGAGAAGGGGAAGAAAACCTCCCTGGCTGTATGGTTGAGAGATTGGGAGACGTGTTTGTGATGTTTATAAAAGTGCTTATTGTAACAGAAATTGACAAAAACTTATCTGGCACCCATTGTAAAAATGTAAATTGGCTACCCCCTCTCCCACACACCCAAACTGTAGTTGTTTTTTTCTTGTTGTCTCTCTGCAGTGTCTCTTTTGCAGAGGCATACCTAAGTTCCATGGCACCTGGGACAGAATTATATTTTTGTCCCTCCTCCTTGTCTGCAAGGGCTCTATGCAGCAACCTCCAGGTGTGAATAGCTCTTTAGAATCTCTCTTTAAACACCAGAAAACACCTGCAGGGAAGAACAATGTATATGTTATGTTACTGGACATCTGTTTATACAGAGAAACACAAGGGGAGGATAAAACATAACAACTGCTAACAATATAAAAAGTTTAATTGAATTAAACTCACCCCTGGTGCCAGAGTGTCTCACCAGCACTAACTCATTCAATCTGGCAGGCTGCACTGATTAAATTAAACTTACAAACAAAATAACTCCACTACTACATAAAACACAGAAAGATTTTAGAACATGACCCTATGCTCACTTAATATTTGTCCACATAGTCTGTTAGTGTCATATATGGTCCATAGTATATGGCCAGTATATGGCCCATGGTCTCCATCTCGGAGGCTGGCCTCCAGTCTCCTCCACAAGTCATATTGTCTCTGTTCAGTTGGCACCATGTGATATGGTGGCGCAGTGCTATTGGGCAGACATTCGAAGGTTGGGAATCTTCCGTTACACCAGGGCTGCCTAATAGGTAGATCCCCAGATGTGGTTGATCTACAACTCCCATGATACTTTGCATGCCTTTAGAATGCTGTTAGAATGACAAAGCATCATGGGAGGTGTAGTTCAACCACATCTGGGGGATCTGCCTTTTGGGTAGCCCTGTGTTAAACATAGCTTGTACATATAAAATCATAGTCAACTCTATGCACAGGTCTTCTCCACATGCAAAATGACGCTGGGTTTCAGGGAACTGATTTTGAATAAAAACGGACACATCTCATGTAGTTGCATTGTGAGCAGATAGAAGAAGGTGAGCTGGCAGATAGAATGATACAACTCCCACAGAAACAGTTATCCACTGGAAGTGAAACAGGAACGTAAAAATGTCTAATAGGCTCAACGTCTTTTTAATTCCAGCTAAGCAAAACAACCCATTACAGCACAGTAGCCTAGAATCTCTGGTAGCCACCTCCAATTTAGGAGCAGTTTGACAATTGCCAGGGCTTTATCTGGCACCCACATACTGCACCCTCCTCACTATCAAGATTTTGTTGTTGTTAATCTTTCTTTATTCACAATCAGCAAAGAAATATAAAAAAGTACTTTGATTGCAGTAAAAAGGGTACAACCAGTATCAAAACCACAGTATTGTACACAATAGATAGATGGTTGTGGCTCCACAAGTTTGCTCTGTCATCATTTGCACAACAAAACAAAAAAAAATAAAAAGATAGATGGTTGAAAATTAAGGGCATGATATTTTAAATATAAAACAATTATAGGATGCAACAGTATGCTATTCGGCATGCATCCCGTGCCCGAAGTGAGCTGAAGAGCATCAGATGTCTCTGATATTAGTAAAATAAAAGTAAGAGGTGGTTACCTCAACAAGAGCTGCAGAGGCTAAATGCCCCTACACATATAAAAGTAAACTAAAAGATATGTCGATGCGGCTAAATATTGGAGGGGTCTTAAGGAGTTGTTTCATCTGCAGTGTAATAACCTGTCAACTAGACAGGGTAGAAGTGGGGGTGAATTACAGTGTGCTGAGAGCATTTCATATGTCAAGGTAAAGACAATACAAGGCCATGTAAACACAGGAGTAAAATAATGATAAAACCAACAAAGGTCAACTTAGAAAGAACTGCAGAGTGTGTCTTGGGATAGCAAAGGCACAGAAGTCGATAAAGTATCTCTTTGGCGAGCTGCAGGTATAAAAGGTTGAACCCTCTCAGTATTTCAGGAGGTAGATGTCAGCAAGTTTGAAGGAGCAGGCGGCCCGGTAGCTCCTTATATTGGAGAGATTACAAATTGTAAACAGCTGCCAGGAAGGCGGTTTGGTCTTGGCTCAGCTGGAAGCGAAAGATGATATCTCTTTTAGCACCAGGTGCACCAATGTTTGGGCCTGTAAAGCGGTACCATCCATCCAAGGGCACGGATTTTGCTTGTTTTCTGAGAACAATACTGTAAACAATCTACAAAATAAGTGTGGGAGCTCAGCCGCCTTAATAACACCAAGCAGACCCCTGATTTTCATATTCTTTCATCAACGTTTATCTTCCAGAGCCACTATTTTCTCCTACAATTAATATACACTACATGTAACAGACAGCTTTCTATAATTTCTATAGCATTGCATAGAATTTCTACATTCCCTAACTACTTCTAGACATTGCTGAAGTAGCTGAGGTGTTAGTGCAGCAAATGCAGCATTTACTGTACCTGAAGGTATCTTTAGAATCACAGGGTCAACTCATTCTTTCATCCTACAGGGTCTCTACGAAAATAACAGTTGTCCAAGTTGACCAAAATTAAGCTTAAAGGGACACTAAAGGCACCAAAAACTACTATGGCTTTAAAGAACGATTTGGTGTATAGATCATGCTCTGTAGTCCCACTGTTCAATTCTCTGCTATTAAGGAGTTAAATCTCTTTATTTATACAGCCTTAGTCACACCTCCCTACATGTGACTTTCACAGCCTTCCTAAACACTTCCTGTAAAGAGGGATCTAATGTTTACACTTCCTTTATTGCAAATTCTGTTTTATTTATAATTTAAAATCTCCTGGTCTGTTAATATCCATCAAGCCCCTGCAGGTGCCTCCTGTGTGTGTGATTAAAGTTCAATTTTAAGAGCAGGAGATAACTTCTAAAGCAAGTTAACATTTGATGCATGTGTTTTCGAATGGTTTAACCCCTAAGTTGTCTCCAGCGCAGGTCTCCACTCCTCCCCTGGCAGCATTTGGCTTCAGAATTTTCACTTACAGGAAGGGCAGAGTGTCGCCGGGCAGGGGCGCTACTGATTGGCTGACACGCTCAGCCAATCAGTGACTCCCCATTCACAAAAGTGGCTTGCAAAAGGTACATTTCTTTGCAAGCCAGTTTTGTGAATAGGGAGTCACTGAATGGCTGAGAGCATCAGCTGACCGCTCCCAGCCAATCAGTGGCGCACCTGCCTGGCAGCACTCTGCGCTTCCTGCAATTTAAAATTCTGAAGCCTGTGTCTACTGTGGTACATCCTTCTCGTATATTTCTATATTTGAATTCATGTTTTCAACCTAGCTTATCTATTATGAATTTATACCTACCCAGAACATTAGATTGCATTGCTACTTATTGACAAGACTTCCATTATTTTTTTCTTGTCTCCAGTAATGATGTGGCTGGAGTATTTAGTATTAACCAGATTTTGTGTTTGTTTTTTGAAATTAAGGTAAAATATTCCATTATTTTGTTGAAGCAAAACCCACCAAGCTTTGCATTCTGAAGCTGGACTTAAAGTGATATCAGAAAGACACTGAAGACAAATGGTCATTCTTGATCATCTACTTTCTGTATAAGTAGTTAATATTATAAATAAAGGCCTCTATTAGTCCACTTATTCTTGAAGCACTCGAACTTGAACCAGTGCTGAAAAACAAAACATAATATAATAATTGATTTAATTTCTGAAACATTAATATCACCCTAATGATAAGTTTCTTGGGCTATATTCTGGAAGCACATTGTAAGTAATCTGCCTAATATTTTAATTCTGAGAGCATTTGGTTTAATTTGCGGTAGCATTTTGCTGAATACTGAGAATACTTTGATAATACTGTGGTTCAAGACTCATTTTTTCAATTAGGATGTGCTTTCACATGATTTGTAATTTATTTGCAAGTTGTGAAATATATTTGTAAAGTGCAACTTTGGATAAAAACAGAAAATTAGACAATTTCTCAGATAAGATTGCCATTTTACATTGATTTAGCTATTTTATTGCTTGATTTACCAATTGCATTTATCTTCTTCACATATTAAAAATATAACAATTGCTGTGGAAGTCTGCAGGCTATCAAAGTTTAGCCAAACAGCACTTTTTGTTTATATTATGTTTGTTTAGGTATTCTGTTTTTTTTTCCCTTAAATTTTGCAAGGCAGCAACAACAAGTAGAAGGTCAAAAATTGATTTTGCTCAGTTTGCTGTTGCCATTTTGCAGGCAGGTTTTGTGTACCTTGTCCATAGTGCACTGGGCTTAGTTAGTTATTAAAAGTCTTTGGGCACTGACCAAGGGTCAATGGTCAAAAACTTCTTCCATCCAGTAAATCCACAGGGATCTAGAATATACAGTATGTCATTTATTTATTTTTTTATTTTCAAGAGCCAATTAATGGAACAGGTTGAACACCATAACAACTTTATTGAAACCATGCTGTTATGGTGCCATGAGGTGCCTGGTGTTGGCTCACCTTTAGTGGTTAAACTGTTCATGAATGGTTTTACCCCAAAGTCTGTGTCCCAGCGCCGGATCACTCTGCCCCGTTTGGTTAAAAACTTTAAAATGGTAAATTATGGCTGCCGCCGGCAGGGCTGCTGCTGATTGGCTGAGAGGTCAACTGACACTCACAGCCAATCAGTGGCTCTCCATTAATAAATGGCTTTAGAAAGGTACATATTTTTCTTAAGTAATTTCTGTTAATGGGGAGTCACTTATTGGCTGACAGCATCACCTGACTGCTCTCAGCCAATAAGCGCCTGGTATTATAACAACCACAATGCAGTTCTTACTTAAACATTTGCATCTGAAAAGGAGGAATGTGATAGTTGTTCTTTAAAGCTCCTGAGTGCAGAGTGCTATAGTACAGAGTGCCTAGTTAGGTCACCCTCCTTCCACCTTTCCACACAAATTCTAAACACACTAGCGTGGAACTGAAATGATACATTACACTATTTACATGGCCTTGCTCTGTTTTCCTGCACATCCAAAATAAATACAGCTAAATACAACTTTCTGCATAAGCTTGTGTACACTGACCTTACATTCCACTGCATCAGTTTGTTTCTGATTGCCAATGCTGATTATCTACCTAGCGCTATAGACTGAGTTGCTGCGGTATAAGCAATTCATTATAATAAATATACACTTCTACATTTTTTAGTTCATGCAGCTAGGTTGCAGTCATTTTCCAGCAATATTGCCAAAATGTTAGAAGTAACGGTCGGTCGTCCTGTCTCTTTCTTCCTTTAATCCTTTTATCCCCCAGGCCCAAGACCCCTAGGTAGAGCACTCCATGTACATAGGAAACAAGGGATACAGGTGCTAATGTAGGAAGAATTTTGTGAACATTGTTAAACAGTGTTAGAATATAATTTTAAAGCTTTCTATGACATTAGTATTTTATCACCACTCCATGCACACAGCCTGACATCTTCTAAAAAGTTCTTATTTGTCATTCCTCTGGGTAATCTCGATAGCAGCCAAAAATGTCCGCTGTGATCAATATTTTTCAGAGCGGCTTTTAGTTTTTGGCATATTTTGGTAATAGCAATTAAGCCATTAATTATTCAAAAAGTGAAAAGCTTAGGGGGATTGTAACCTGGAGCAAATGTGGAGGTTCTTTCATTATACTGAAGGCAGCAAACCCGCATATACACCAAATATTTTTCTATTATATCTGTGATTAAATGAGTTATCCCTAAGGAAATACTTGGAAGGATTTATTTGTGTGCAACATATGTTAAATATGAGCATTGCTTGAATATTTAAAGTGTTTCAGTTTAAGGATTTATTTCAGAATAATTTTAGCAGTGAGATTATTTGGTGAAAATCCTTACCTGCATATTCAGTAATAAATGTTAGGATGCTGCTCCGTTATCACTCAAAGCATTTGTTTGTGTTTGATCATTCATTAAAAAAAGGTTTGCAACGATATTTTTGATTTTTTTTTTTAAATTCAAGATAACTTACACATTTTATATTGAACAACAACAACAACAAAAACGCATGTGCATGGTGGCACTTGTGTAGCTCTTGTTGTTCCCTTTCTACTACCTTTTAAAATGTTAATTGAGTATGCTAATAGAAGTAAGGAGTCAGGAATAGAAAGTTTTCCATATAAATAAATCCCTGTTATTTTATCCCATTCACTTTTAACGTGCTTAATGGGCCATTAGTGAAATATACCAGTGCTGATGGAATTTATTTTTTAAGATTAGAACAGTTTCTATTATTGAAGTATAAATGGTGTGACTTCATTGTATTGTGTTAATGTGTGCTATATTTGGGGTTCTTCTCTGTTGTCGAAAAAACACGGTTCTGGTATACTTCTATCTACTGCTATATATTTTTAAAATAATATCATTGTCATTAAATAGCTAAACATATGTTGTCAAGATCTTGTGTATGGGCAAATCCGTAAACCGTTACTGGAGGCTGTGTTGCACAGAGGAGACCTGTAGCGGCACATATAGTATTAAACAATCAATTCAATCTAAGG
Source organism: Pelobates cultripes (assembly GCA_933207985.1). NCBI lineage: Eukaryota > Metazoa > Chordata > Amphibia > Anura > Pelobatidae > Pelobates > Pelobates cultripes. Next base: position 68,269,237 of record OW240912.1, read on the forward strand.
TGTATTGCAGCCAACATCTAAAGATGAATTTGTACCTAAGATTAGTGGCAAATCATTATACAGACCTAACTGTACATATGTAAGTGATGCGTAAAATTAAGTGATCAACTTGGAAAAGTATGAGTCTTTAATGTTTTGCAGGAATAAAATTAATTTGCTGAAATTATATAATTCTGTAGAAGCGCTGTGATTTTATTTTACAGATTGCTCGTGACTGCTGCTAATATTCCCAAATACCTATATTGTAGGGAAGTTACAGTGTTACAGCATTGCAGTCTTTAGTGCCTTTTTGTTTAGTTATTTTAATTATAAAGTATTTTTTCAAGCACTAGCAAATTAGCTATTTATTTATTTTTGTGAATGCCTTCTACCTTTAGTTGTCTCTTTTCAAGATTCTCCTAAAGCAGATATGCTATTTTTCAGACTATTATTTTTGCCTGTATAAGACAGGACAGAAACAACCAATACCCTAAAGTGACTCACAAAACCAAATCAGCTTTGAGGGAGGCGAGAAGTTTTGCCGCCAATCAGGCTAAAGGGCGAGAAAGCTGGTTGCACCAATTGGCACTTGGGGAGGAGAAGGGTTGTGCCGCCCTAACCAGTGAAAGAGCGCTCATTTTCTGATTGGTCGTCTGAGCCCTGCAGTCACCAATCAGCTCCCAGTGTTCGTGCCAATCAATCAGGAGCATGCCGCAAACCCAGGTTTAACCCCTTAAGGACCAAACTTCTGGAATAAAAGGGAATCATGACATGTCACACATGTCATGTGTCCTTAAGGGGTTAATGGGCACACCCTCTCCCATTGGTCCACATGGACTCACAGCTCCATAGATTCCCTGCTGGTGCGCATCCCTCTCTCCGGTGGATTTCCCCACTTAGATATTCACCGGAGGGAGAGCTCTCTTGGGCAACAGTGACCATAGCTTCGTTGGGAGTGGGTAGGACCTGAGACAGTGTGCGAATGCCGGTTTGGGATACGAATGCTGCCCCTGTTTGGTGTTCGGTTATACTAACCGGCGGCCATCCAGGGGTAGCACGCGTCGCTTGTTTCCCTTGCAACTTGCGGTCTTCACATTTCATTACGAGGTGTGAACGTTCTAAATAGACATTCTAAATGAGGTGTCATGGTGGTCCCCGTTCGGGAGCCGAAGAGAACCTGTTTGCATGAGCTCTCCCGAACAAGAAGCAGGTAAAACACACGAATAAACACAATTACATATAGATACATGGGGAAATACAGAGTAGAAGGGAAAATCATGAGAATAAACATTGGGAACACAAAATACAAGGCTAAAACATATAAATATTCTGTGGGAATAGTACTTAGTGCCAGTGTCCCACCACAGTGTTATCTCTGCCTCAAGCTCTGTAATGAGATCTAAGGTCTTGGGTTCAACCACGGGCAGAGATCTGCTCTGTTGGTCCTTCAAACATTCAATCTCTTCCTTTAAGTGGCTGTTATCTTCCTTCAGTGAAGCAAGTATTCTTTTCTTTTCCTCAACATTCTGTCTTAAAGTAGTACATTCCTCAGAGATCTTTGCATATTGCTCAAAACCCCTCTGAAACTCACCATTCTTTTCCTTCATCTCATTGACAAATTTCTCCTTTTCACTTAGTAACTTTGTCAGTTGCTTCTGTCCTTCTAGCTGTTTGTCAATATTTCCTTGGTCTCTTCATAATCCATTTCTATTTGCTCTAAAATCTTCTTGTTTTCTGCCAACTGGAAATCCTTATCTTGATTGAGTTCATGCTCTCTCTGCAAGGCAGAAGTGTCCATTTTCTGAGCAATAGAAAGTTCTTCAATGGTGCGTTAACAGGAGGGTGGCTCTGATGTATGTCAGATTGTGTGTGCCCGTGTGTGTGTATGTGTCACTGTGTGTATCTGTGTGTGTGCCAGTGTTTATCAGTGTGTTTTCATGTGCCAATATGTATATGTGTGTGTCAGTGTGTATATGACAGTGTGTGTTTCTGTGTGTCAAGGTGTGTGTATGTGTCAGTGTGTGTATCTGTGGGTGCAAGTGTATGTATCTGAGTATGTGTGTATATGTTTGTATATGCCACGGTGTCTGTATCTGTTGGTCAAGATTTGTGTATATGTCACTGTGTGTATCTGAGTGTGTGTATGTGACAGTGTGTGTGTATCTGTGTGTCATGGTGTGTGTGTGTGTGTGTCTGTGCCAGTTTGTGTATCACTGGGTCCAACTGTGTGTATGTGCATACATCCCAGCAATCAAACTCCAAAACAAGATGCAAACACACTCCTGCAAACACACACACATTACATACAAAAAAAACCTGGATATATATACAAACACTTAAACGCACCAATCTCTCAATTACTCATACTACACACAAATGTACATCCGCATTTAAAAGTCACCATAACCAACACACCCCTGCACGCAAATGCAAACATTACATACAAACACACACACACACACACTCCTGCACGCAAATGCAAACATTACATACAAACAAACCCCTGTATCAAAAAGCTAACAATATATACAAACACCAACTGTACACACAAAACCACATCTGCTCCTAATTACTACTATCTGTTTACTATTTGCGCTATAGCGCCCAAACATTTTTGGGGTTCCACGTTGTTAGCACATTATGTCAAAGGGTTCCACGGGAAAATTTAATTGGGAACCCCTGCTCTAGACTGTAAGCTCATTTGAGCAGGGTTATCATCTACCTATTGTTCCTGTATCATATTTTCCTGTAATTGTCTTATTTATTGTTAAAGGAACACTATAGTGCCAGGAAAACATACTCGTTTCTCTGGAAGGGGGAAAGGGGTTAAATCTTTTTCCAGCGCTGGGCGGGGAGCTCTCCTCCTCCGATCCTCCCCGTCGGCTGAATGCGCACGCGCGGCAAGAGCTGCGCGCGCATTCAGCCGGTCGCATAGGAAAGCATTATCAATGCTTTCCTATGGACACTTGCGTGCTCTCACTGTGATTTTCACAGTGAGAATCACGCAAGCGCCTCTAGCGGCTGTCTCATTGAGGCTTTGGGGGAAGGCTTAACCCATTGATAAACATAGCAGTTTCTCTGAAACTGCTATGTTTATAAAAGAATGGGTTAAGCCTAGCTGAACCTGGCACCCAGACCACTTCATTAAGCTGAAGTGGTCTGGGTGCCTAGAGTGGTCCTTTAAATTTCCCCCCTTGGTGCTATATAAATACCAATAATAATAATAATAATAATAATAATAATGGGGGTAGGGGCAAAAGTGAGAGGGTAGGGACTATTGTGCAGAGGATAGTGCTATAGTGGGGAACACGGCTGTAGTGGGGGATAGAAGAATAGGAGTTGTAGTGGGAGAATAGGGGTTGTAGTGAGAGGGATAGTGGCTTCAGTGGGAGACAGGGGCTATAGTGGGAGAATACTGTCTGTAGTGGGGGTATAGTGGCTATAGTGGGGTTAGGAGTTGTAGTGGGGGTCTGTGGGTATAGTGGGGGGTAGGGACTGTAGTGGGGGAAAGGGATTATAGTGGGGAGATAGGGCTTTGGAGGCTGTAGAGTGTACCAGGCTGACAGGCAGCCAACCAGAGTAGGAGCAGCAATAGTGCTCTGGAATATCTTGTAGTCATGACCACATTTAATATCCCAGTCATTCTGCGTTTTATGGGAACTCACCCAGTCCCTTGAACAATAAATACTGGGGGTTGTGTATAAAAATGATCTGTTCTGAAAAGCGGTGCATACGTGGAAAATGGACGGAGTCACTAATGCAATTTGCTATCTGATTTCTCAGGTTTCTGCCCCACGTTTATTAATTTATACCTCTTTTTAAATATGACCCCCATTGTTTTTAGTTGTTTGTCTTGTTTTGTCTATTTTGTATGACAATAAATAAGTATTCCATTATCCTTAAGTGGAAAAAAACAAAAACAAACAAAAAAAGTTGGACAAGGGTGAAATGGTGCAGGTATTCAGGATGGATCAAGGTAATCCGAATACAGAAGCTCATAATAAAACTAATATAACAAATTCTATTAAGGAAAATGCTCTTATTTCTTTGCTTGTGTTATTTTCTTTCCCATCAAAATCTAGCAATAATTAGTCAAAGCCTGTGTATTATTTAATGTCATGTCACATAGTGAAGGACAATGGTTTTCCTGGAATAGGCAGGGACTATTTTGTTAATCTCTGTCAACAGACCGTGATGACATTGCAAACAAAATATATTCTAGGTCACAGACCATCAGACTTCATAGTAGATTGGGGCTTCGGAAGAGGCAAGACATGGGTGCCCTGCACCTCCTGGCTGTCCTGCTGCTGGGAGCCTTGGGCTTGTCACTGGCTGCTGAAGGTGAGTTAAAAATAAGGAGAAATTGATCCCATGGCTGTCACTGCATCTTTAAAAAAGACAGAGTCCCAATTGCTAGTGGATGCATGGAATAGCCTTCCAGCTGAAGTGGTAGAGGTTAACACAGTGAGGGAGTTTAAGCATGCGTGGGATAGGCATAATGCTATCCTAACTATAAGATAAGGCCAGGGACTAATGAAAGTATTTAGAAAATTGGGCAGACTAGATGGGCCGAATGGTTCTTATCTGCCGTCAAATTCTATATTTCTATGTTTCTATGCTAAACCATCAAGGCTACAAATGCATGTTCAGAAAGATGGAAATATAAACAAGTGAGAACTGTCTAAAGGGTTTATTCACCGAACAGGAATTGTGGTGTGGTGATAAATAAGCCAAGATAGGATAAAGCATAATAATGTAGAATATCTCAATTTCAGCTAAATTGGAAATTATTTCACCAACCCAACTGTTATTGCCTACATGTGTCAATGTGTTTGTTAATTCATGGTTTAGTTGATAAACCCTTCAGTCTAGCAAAAAAAAATGCAGTATTTGAGTGTAGATTATAAAAAATCTGGCAAATGCCTAGCACGGACAATATTCGTAAAAATCTGCCAGTACTTTTTTACCCAAGAAAACATAATCAATTCTGGGTTCTCCAAACTACTACTATCTCATTAATACTAGTTTGTAGTAGACTAGTGCACGGCAAGAATTTGGTTTATGAAAAATAAAAATGTTTTGGTTTGTATGGACCAAATTTCGCCCTCGTGCAATTTCGGTTTGGACAAATTTCACTATGCAATCGTTTTGAGAAAAACAAGTTGGACAAACAAAGTGACTACACTGGAAGCATTTTGCGATATTTAGTTCACAGATCAAATGAGAAGAAGTAACTAAAAGTGGGAAAAAGGAGGAGGAGTAAAAAAAAAAATGTATATCTATAAATTATAAACGTAATTAATCTATAATATAGAGACCAAAAACAAGGATTAGTAGAAATAAATCTAGATTTATATATGTAAATGTTAAACATTTATTAAATATTTAAATCTATGGATCTTATTTTTATTGTTCCTCTTTTTTTCCTTCTCTTGATTACTTCTAACTTGATCTGAAAATAAAATAAACATTTATTGGCTGTCCCCTAACCATCGATCACCTATTTTTAATTTATTTATTTTTTGCGCCACTTATGAAACATTGAGTTACAAAACAAACTCAATGGCTCATACAATGCTTGTTTTGTTTGTTTTGTGAATTGGTCATGTAGCGGATTTTCAGTATATTAAAGCTGTAGTTGTTGAGTGTATGTCTAAAGTGTATCAATAACTGCAGGAAACACATGGCTAATCTGCAACAGCAATTATAAAATGAGTATTAAAATCAAGAAAGAGGTTCAAATTATATTGTATATAAAAGGTTAATATAACTTTTCTTTTCTTGCAATAATTCAGCTGATATCTCCCAATTTTCACAATATGGTTGAAATTAATATGATATGACTAATATACTGTTGTATATATTTTCGATCTAATGCAAAAACATTTCAAGCTTTGGGTGATTTGTTCATTCATCCAAAACACAAATAAACGAGTCACTTGAATAATGAAAAGGAAAATAATTCCCAGCTCCCTTCTTGTAATTTTACTGTTAAATAAAGCAGTGGTCAGCATTGTGCTACATACTGCATCCCATCACCATCCCCTCTGATAGATTAGTGGTTAATGATCTAATATGGTGGTGTCTATTCCTTTCCCCTAGAGCCAGCAATTATTAATCCCCTTACCTGCCAACAGTAGGTGGATGGGGGGAGCCTGCAGTACGACGTTAATCCCACAGCTCAGGCAATTAGGAGGTAGAGCATATGGCAAAAAAGTGTTGCTGTGTGCCACTCAAATTTTTACATTTAAAATGCCCCTGTAACACGTCTGCCAACAACCCAACCAGTTGTCCTCTCTCAGCAAAGACCCATTTCCCACCCAGTAACTGGGTGACACACAGTCCTGGGGGTACAACAACTTTATTGGCCACATGCTTTATACTTTCCCCATGCAAGGCGTGGATCACACACACAACGACAATGTTCTCTCCCAGAGCCCTCCCCCTCCTGGGGGTTGCATAACGGAACCCTAATCCCTTTGTCCCCTGTTCCCACGACTCAATGCCCCCTCCCAGGGTCCTGTGCTTGTGACAGAAACTCCAGTCCCTTTGTCACCAGTTCCCACCACTCATCCTCAAGGTTTCCAACCTCCGGTGACCAGAAGATCTTTATCCCCTGAGCCTCTGTACCTGGGAGTCCCAGCGCAAGAAAGCTTCCCGCCCCTGTGACTCTCAGCCACAGAAAGCCCACCAAACTGCCATTTTACCCAAGAGAGTGTCCCCACCAATCTCAGGGACCCCCAGAAAGGTAACTGCCTCCGCTCGTGGGGTCCCGGGGTGAAACCAGGCAAGGGAAGTGTCTCCTTACGGGACACGAATGCTCCCCTGGCCGCCATTCATCTATACGGAAGCACTCATTAATTACTTCCCTTGTGGTTTCACACTTATGTTGCAAGTTGCCAAAGTTCTAATTGATTGTTGTGAACACTCCAAGGGGCACTGGGGAGGTCATTGTTCGGGAACCGAACGAGGTGGGAAGCAATCCACAAATGCCAACGAACGGGCCGCCACCCAGGGTCAGCACGCGCCAAGGCTTAGCTTGCGGTTTGTGGTTTTGACACCTCGTTACGACAACATTCTAAGTGAGGTTTCGTGGTGGTCCCTGTTCAGGAGGCGAACTGAACTCGTTTGTATTGTCTCTCCCGCACAGGGAGCAGGTAAAACACAGGAATATAACCCAATACAGGGGAAAAATGCGTGGAAAAACACGTAGCAAGTCACGAACAGGCAGAGGTCCCGCCACAGCCCCATCCTGCAGCCAGGAGATGGAGGCATGTAATCCTCTTGCTCCTACTATTGATGATGGACATTTGGCCATGGCCTCCCTCATTTCATTCATACTCCCATACCACAGACCTGCCGCTTTGGTTTTTAATCCATCACTCTGCAAGAACGAGTCAGGGGTTAAAACATATATTTGCTTTTTCAGAATTTCAGAAAAGATGTGGACAGGCCTAACTGATTTAATAATGAAATTGAGTTACTCTGTATTTTTATTTTTCCCATGTACATATATGACAGCTAATGTGGAAATGTATATTAAACATTAGCAATACAACAAGCAAGGGGGCTGGGCCATGGGTGACTGGGGGACCACTAGTTTTTTTTGTGAAAGCACTCTAACACCATTTGACAATAATAGTGCTTAAAGAGCCCTTTAAAAGTTGTTATTGATTTGATTTCCAGGTTTCCAACCATATAGACTAGTACAACAGATGTTGTGAAACTACTGACAAACACAAAGGTACAGAAAATGGACAAGAGGTTAATCATAGACTGATGCAATCAATTTTGTGCCATCTGACACCCATTATTCTCAGTAGAGTCAAAGCAACAACCTCTTTCTATCACTAAATTCTACTGTGAAACTCCAAATTTTACTGGGACGCCTCTTATTGAGACCTTAGTTCCTGGAAATATCATCTGAACTAGATGATTGCGTCCCACCTCATTCGGTTCCAGAGCGAGGACCTCTCCAGTGCCCCTTGGAATGTTCACGCCAATCAATTAGAACGTTGGCAATTTGCAACATAAGTGTGAAACTGCAAGGGAAGTAATTAATGAGTGCTTCCCTCGGCGGCCACGGGGAGCATTCGTGTCCTGTAAGGAGACACTTCCCTTGCCTGGTTTCACCCAGGGACCCCACAAGCGGAGGCGGATACCGTTCTGGGAGTCCCTGAGATTGGTGGAGACACTCTCTTGGGGACAATAAGGGCTTGGAAGGAAATCCACAGTCACATCATACTGTTTTTTTTTTTTTTAAATAACTATGACAATAATAAATTATAAAACTTGTACAGCCATTTATGTTCTCTATTGTATTTGTAAGCCTTTTGTATATAGATAGACAGTTGTTTTTCTGATTAGTAGAATTTAGTTTTTGGCTCTTGTTTCCATTTTGAAGACATCCATTAACAGTTCTGTCCACACAAGGTGCCTGGAATAAAGACATCACTATTATTTTTGGAGACAATTCATCATAGCTGGATATGTTCTAGCTATCGAACACGTAGACATGGATGTTGCAGTCTTACATTACTGGACTGACATTCCAATAGGCAGGAATGGAAATTCTGAAAAGCTGAAGTAGAACGGAATAGGATAGTGTTTTAATATAGATAAATTAGTACTGAGAAATAAGACTAGAAATAGAACAAAAATTAATATAGGATTCATGCGGAAAAAACAATCTCGGTCTTAGAATAAAAATAAGTCTATGTAATAGAGTTGAAGACTCATGCTTGAGGCTAGAAAATAAGACTGGAGAAGAGAGCTATATCCTATTGTATATATCACTGCAAAATATGTTGGCGATTTGTGTAAAATAATAAAAATATATATGTTGCCTTATTTAGAAGTAATTTTTTTCCAGAGAATGAATATATATATATATATATATATATATATATATATATACACACACACACACACATATATATATACATATACACACACACAATTTTTTCATCTGCATTTTTTTTGGAATTATTTTTATTCTGAATATTTGGCACGCTTTCTGTGATAGGGATAATATGAATGGAGGTTGTGAAAAGGATGATAGCTCTCTCGGATTGATAGGCTGTCCTTCGTATCTCACCAGTTTTATCTATCTAGTTATAGATTTTCAGGCAATACAAAAGGATCATTGCACTAATACTGCTATCCAATGGATCTTTATCTCTACCTAATCAATCTATTTACTGAGATTAGGAAGATTAGGAAGGGTTATCATAGGAAAGTCTCATGTTTTCAATCATAAAAACTGATTGACTGACAAGGAAAAACATAGAAAATGAATTGCTAATCAATAAAGATCTCTCAAGATATATTTTGCTGTTACATGTGATAACATTTTAAAGATACATTATTCTGAATTATTACTATGTGAAAAGGGTAGTGTAGTTTTCATATCAATATATATGTGTCAAGATATGCTAGGGTGTCGAATTAAATTTTTACCCAACTACTTTGTCTAGAGTCGGGACAAAAGAATGTATAAATACACTGGATTTTCTCCATTAAGTAATGAAAAAAAAGAAATTAGCCCAGGGCTCAAACTCTCTTGGCTTTGCCTAATACTCATTAACACAATTATAAACAAACCAAACCCAAAAAGTCATCTGTGCTCTATCGCATATCCCTGTGTCCTTTTAAATTCGAGGTTTCTGGTATCTCTGTGATGGCCATGAAAGTGTAAGCTCAAGTCCTTAAATGGACTAAAGATGTGATAATAGTCTTAACTAATTGCTAAATTGACTTAACTTCAAAGGAACACTCTAGGTCAGGGATGTTAAACTAATTTGTTCTAGAGGGCCACATTGTTTACAGAAATAGGAATGACAGCTCTACTCTAGGCTGGCTGAGAGAGTCAGCTGATGACTGTTATCTCATATGGGTTGGTGTGATAATGCGGACAGGAAGGATTGCAGTTACCTTACTGGTGGAGGACACTGCGTCTTCACTGGTGGCTATGGTACCCATTTAATCCTGTTGATGTCAATGTAAATAGATCAGTTATCCATACATTCCATAGATTTGTCAAAAACGTTCTACTATTCGAAGACAATAAAGTGAATACAATGGATTCCAAAACTGACAGCAGAATCATTGAAGATAGAGATTCGTCACATCACCTAATTTATTTTAAATTTTTATTTTTTTAAGATGAAGGAAGTAGACAACACGTGGTTACATCAGAAACTATCATTTGTGACAATAGTTTAAAATCTGCTAACACTACACCCATTGTACCATGATTTTTTTTTTGCTAAAATAACGCTAAAGTGATATTTACCCCCAAAAAATGTACATTATCCCAAGTGTTAGTCTGAAATATCTTATTTACACCTATCTTATGTACACCACTCCCCCAAATACACACACACACACACACACACGGTATGCCCACCTGTTACCAAAATGAAGACTGCTTGCACTTTAAGTCAAATAATTATGTTGGTGACAGAAGGACATTGGCATTTAGGTAGGTTTTGGGCAGTCAGTACCAGACCTGGACTGGCTATTGGGCAAACCAGGTAAATTAAATTCTGCCTGCAGGGTTCACATACTGAATGAACACTGGAGAGTTTACTGAATCTCCTCATCTGCCCCACCTACCACACAGGGTAGGTGTCCTTGTTGCAAACCCAAGTGGAGACTTGCCTATCACTTCTTGCCCATAACTGAACCAGCACTATACCCTTTAAAAGGTGTTTCATGATTGGCTAGGAAATATTAGGAAATATTTTCATAACGGCTCAGTTAGAGATTTGTTTTCTAGGTTGGTCATTTTTAATAAACGACAACTCACTAGAAAGCCAGCCAAAGACACATCCTTCAATGTTTTGTTATTTACACCTCTAAAACATGTTTAGAAGGGGTCAGGGCCTGACCAGCATGGCAGCAAGACATGCTGAATGTGAGCTCCTTACAAAAAGCCTGCAAAATAAATTTTTGAAGTGGGATTAACTTTTCAAACAACAAGGGGCTGGCTGCACTCATGCTTAAATAGGGTGCTGCTGGGGGCCAATATGTAGAACAAAAATGAATTATTGGCACCTAGCAGCACCCCATATAAGCATGTTTAGGTGAGTGCAGCCAGTTCATTGTTTTCATTATGAAAACAAGGAGCTGGCTGCACTCACCTATACATGCTTATATCGGGTGCTGCTAGGCGCCAATTATTCATTTTTGTTGTACTTATTGGCCCCCAGCAGCACCCCATTTAAGCATGTTTAGGTGAAAGCAGCCAACATACATACATCTATCTAGGCAGCTCCTTGGGTTTGCACCCCTACCTGTCACAGATGTCTCCCCTCAGGACCCCATTTAGCTCTGTACTGCAGAGAACTCGAGATGGAAGGATTTCCCCAAGTGAGTAGCTCATTTAGTAGACAGTTGACTGTTAGAGTAGGACCTGCCAAAGATGGGGTAGATTGATGTTGTGGCAGGCTTATGCAATGTATGATCATATAATGTAACTAAACCCCCATTATTTTTTGCCTAGATTAGGTGTTTTTAATAAAACTAGCAAAACAGCTATTTAGCAGATAAGGGAGTGCGCTGGATTTTCATTTTTATTATAATATGCAGTATAACATCCCTTTACCATTTTCTACAGTTGTGCAGTATTCTAGCCTAAATTCCGACGTTTCTTTAAAAAAATAAATTGTGCTGTTATTTTAATGCCATGCTTATGTCTTGCTCTGTGGATCTTATTGTGCTTGCTCCTGTTGTCATGGTAGGGCAAGCATTTTTGTTATATTATGCACAACAAAAATAAAGAATTAGAAAAAAAATGTTTAGAATGATAAAGTACCAGCATTTTTTTTTTTTGAGTAAAAATCATTTTCTATTCAATTATATGATTTTTTTTCTGCTTCTAATCATTTTTCTAGTTGTATAAATGTACAATTGTTTTATCAATCTAAATTACTTTTTTGAGTTTTCAAAGAAAATAATGCAATCATTGTATTACGATATATTCATGCCACCCCTTCCAAGAAACCCATGTGGGATAAGATGAACAAATAAGTATGCATTATGGTCACACCCACCTGGAGAGTCGTGGAGCGGATGGAACCCAATTTGCAGCGGAACAGCACTCCCTTACTATCACGACCCTTAGGGGCACCTGGAAGTGGAGACAGGGTTCCAAAGGGTCTGTGGTGGCGTGGAGGCCTTTAATAAAAAATAATACATTTCCAGAAGGCAGCAGCAGGAAACGCAAACAAAAATGCAGTCTTGCAGCAGACAGACGTAAACGATTAATCTGGATCTAGGTCAGGAAGCAGGAACCGGGAACAGAAGCTGGAGATTAGGACAAAAGGCAGGTATAAAGCAAAAAGCAAAATAACCAAGCACTGACTGGAAGGTGTGCTGGGTTTAAATAAGTGGCTGGGATCACATGACCGGCCACCTCCCACCAGTAGGTGGGGCACACAGATGTTATATAAAGAGGTCAGGGACTCAACGCCATCTTGTTTTATTCCCTGGTCCCTGATCTGTTCCTCCCCAATGGATATCTCAGGAGCAGTGAGAACCGCGATTCTGCGTCGTGGGCGCCCAGGGGCAGGTGAGTACCTAGCTGTGCCATGACAATTACCAAAACTTTCACTGTAATTGGAGACATCATTGCCCATATGGTTGATTTAAAAAGCTTTAACTAAAAAAAAATACTCTTTCAAATATAATATGTATTATATTGAATGCCAAATTTTTGCTCATTTCCATTTCTGTTTTCATATAATTTTTTTGCCTTTCTTCTTTTTTTCAGAAAGCTGTGAAGGATATTGTTTTCACGGATTTAATGCCAATAGAAAATGCCAGTGTGACTACATGTGTCCTTATTACGAGAGCTGTTGCTCGGATTATGAGACTGTCTGCAAACCAATAGGTAAGGCGAAAAAACGTTAAAGATATGCTACTGTAAGTCCTCCATCTTTGTATGATTATAATGAGGGCAACTGCAATTTTTGAGCCTTGATGATATATTTCAAACACTGCACTAACATGTTCTATAAATATATAATAGGAAGAATAGAAAAATGACTTTTTTTTTTTTATAAATTCTTTATTTTTTCGGGTTTAGGTGAGGTAAAGGGTACAGAATAAAGGTAGGGGTGGGGTAGTGGTGTCATTCAATAGATTTACAGTTTTGTTTCAACTCAATGGCATTAGTACGATTTGTTGCGAAACCTCAGAACAGTCTTCCGGGTTAAGTAGTACAGTTTTGCATGTCTCAGGTGAAGGTTGTCACTTGGCTTCGGGTCCTGTCGTCTTCGTCTCTGAGAGCGTATGTGGCTCTTCCTGTGTTGTGTTTGTCAAGTTTTTGTCTCTTTCGGTTCTGTTTGGGTCTGGGGTTTGGGTTGGTGTGTCTGTTTTGAGTGCGGGTAGGGTCCGTGCGGGAGTTTGGTGGTCTCAGCCCATGGGTGGTCGCCTCATGTAGGCTGTAGATGTGGAGGGTTTCCAGTGTAGTGAGATCTGGGTCTACGCCTAGTGTCTGAGATTGTCCTCTTATTCGTATCTACTGCTGGTGGTCAGGTTGTGCGGGGTGTGGTATTTTGTTTTATGTTGGGTGAGTTCCCTAGTCTTGTGTTTGTGCGTTGATTCGTGAAGTTGGTGTGGGGGGGGGGTATGTGTATAGGGTTGGGGTGTTGGGGGGACCTGTATGGGGTCCGAGTGTGTTATTAGTAGGGGGTCTGGTTTGGGGGGGGGAGGAATCGCGGCTTGTTCCCGGGTCCTCCGCTTACGGTGCCTGTAGGTGGTGTTGGGTCCATGGGTCCCATATCTTGTGGAAGTTTCGTGTTGTGTCGTGTAGTAGGGCTGACAGTTTGTCCATTTCCATTGCTTCTTGTGTTTTGTGGATCATCGTGGTTAGTTGGGGTGTATTCTGATTGCCCCATTGTTCTGCTATCGTTCTTCTGGTAGCTAACGCTAATCTGGCCACTAGTTTATTTTGCGCTCTGGTGAGGGGAGGGTGAGGTTTTGAGAGCAGCCATATCCAGGGGTCTCTTGGGATATCTGTTTCTAATATGTCTGACGCGAGCGTGCTCACTCTTTCCCATATTTGTAGGACTTGGGGACATTCCCACCAGAGGTGAATGTATGTGCCCTTCTGTGTGCAGCCTTTCCAGCAGGTGTCTGTGGTGGCGAGGCCCATTTGTTTCAGTCTGAGCGGTGTGAGGTACCATCTGAGTAGGGTTTTATAGGCTTGTTCTTTATGATTAACGCAAATGGTAAGTGAGGCCGTGGCTTCCCATATGTCTGCCCAGTCTGTGGGGTCTGCGGGGGGGGCCTATATCTCTTTCCCAGGCCTTGGTGTAGGAGAGTGCGTCCTCTGGGGAGTTTGAGTTTAGGAGTGAGTATATTTTTGTGATTTGTCCTTTCTGTATGGGTGCGTGGAGGCATGTTTTTCGAATTGTGTTGGTTTGGTAGTGGCGGCTGTCCTATTTTGTGGTTCGTTGAGAAAGCTGCGAATCTGTATGTAGCGGAAGTGATCGAATGTGGTCAGGGGTGTTTGTTTGGGGAGGTCCTGGAAGGGGCAGAGTTGTTGGCCTTGGAAAAAGTGTAGAAATCGTAATAGTCCATTGTCCTCAAATCGTGAGAAGTCTTTGGGAGTTAGGCCTGGGGGAAATTGCTTGTTTCTTAGGATAGGTGTGAGGGGCGATGGGTTGTTGATTATGGGATGTTTTGATGTGATGTCGTCCCAAATGAGAAAAGATGTGGTTAGTGTAGGAGTGATTTGTGGGGTGGGTGGCCTATCCTTCTTGGGCAGCCAAAAAAGTAGTGATGGGTGGTCTCGTCCCATGAGGTCATGCTCTAGGTCTACCCAGAGCTTGAATCCTGGTGGTGCGTGCAGTTGTTGTATTTGGGCCAGTTGGGCCGCTTGGTAGTAGTGGTAGAAGTTCGGGAGGCCCAGGCCTCCTGTTTTTGTGGTTTTGTACATTGTGGATCTTTTTATGCGCGGTCTCCTGTTTGACCAGATAAATCTGTCTATGTGTACCTGGAGCGTTTTAAAGTCGTGTTTGGAAATGGGTATTGGTAGTGTTTGGAAGAGATAGAGGAATCGGGGGAGGAGATTCATTTTTATTGAGGCTATGCGTCCTATCCAAGATATGGACATAGGTCCCCATTTTTGAAGGTCTATTTGTGCTTGGTGGAGTAGTGGTGTGTAGTTCAGGGCATATAATGTGTTTAGGTCTGCTGGGAGATATGTTCCTAGGTATTGTATATTGCTTAGGTTGTATTTGAATGGGTGGGCTAGTTGTAGTTGTTCCAGGGTGTGTTGTGGTATTGCTATTGGAAGGGCCTCTGTTTTCTCCAGGTTTAGTTTATACCCTGTGCGTATTGTTGCAGGAGTGTTAGTAGGGGTGGTAAGGATTGGATGGGGTCTGAGAGTGTGAGGAGGATGTCGTCAGCATATGCCGCTATTTTGTATTCTTCTGATCTTATCTTAATGCCCTGTATTGTCTGATCATTTCGTATGTTTTGGAGAAGAGGTTCAAGCGAAAGGGCGAATAAGAGTGGTGAAAGTGGGCAGCCTTGTCTCGTCCCGTTTTTTATTACAAATTCTGGGTGCTTAGTATTGGGGATAAGAAGTGTGGCCGTGGGTTGGTCATAGAGGGCTTTCAGGGCGTCTAGAATGGGGGTCGGGAATTTGAATTTCTGGAGGGTGGCAAACAGGAATGGCCAGAGCAATCGGTCGAATGCTTTTTCAGCATCCATTGATAAGAGGAGGGTAGGGGACTGTCTTCTGTGTGTCACCCAGAAGACAGTCCCATACAGTCAGGTCAATTGTTCGTCTCGTGTTGTCTGCTACCTGTCTTGTGGGGATGAAGCCTACCTGGTCAGGGTGGATTAATTTCGGTAGGAGTAGTTGGATCCGGTTGGCTAGGATTTTGGTGATTATTTTAGTGTCTACGTTGAGTAGAGAGATGGGTCTGAAGTGGCCTGGGTCGAGATGTGTTTTGTCCGGTTTTGGGATGAGGCAAATGTTCGTTCTGAGCATTTCTTTTGGGAGTGGGTTTCCTTGAAGGAGTGAGTTCCCTAGAGCTGGAGGTGCGGTATTAGTGTGTTTGCGTATGTCTTATAATAAATACCTGTGAATCCATCCGGTCCTGGGCTTTTGTTGGGTTTAATGGTTTTCAGTGTGTTCGCTATTTCCTCCGTCGTGATAGGGGCAGACAGTCTTTCTATCTCCGAGTTCGTTAGTGATGGGAGAGGGGTGTTCCGGAGGTATGTCTCGATGTCATGTGTTAGGGTTGGCGATGGATCAGGGTTGTGATTATAAAGTGTTGTGAAGTATTGGGAGAAAATCCTCGCTATACGATCCGGGCTTTCGTGTGTGCTTCCTCCCGGGGAGTTTATTTTAGTAATTCGTTTATTGTGTTTTTTTTTGGCGTAGTTTACGGGCTAAGAGGGTGTCTGCCTTGTTTGATTTTTCGTAAAAGAGCTGTTTGCTCCATTGGAGGGCTCTTTGTGAATCTTTGGCCATGTAGGATTTAATGGCTTGTTGGTGGGTTTTGATCTGTGTTAAGATCGGTGGGGTTGGGTGTTGTTTGTGTTGAATCTCTAGGGCCCTCAGCGAGAGGAGGTAGTCCTTCAGTTCCTGCAATTTTTGTTTTTTGTGTTTTGTGGCCTCCGCTATTAGTTTGCCCCTTATGGTCGCTTTGTGTGCTGCCCATAATATGCCTGTGGATTCTACTGAGTCCTTGTTGAATTGGAAGTACTCTGTGAGTGTCGTTTGGGTGGACGCCCTTATTTCAGGGATGTGTAGGAGTGTTGGGTTTAATCGCCATGACCATGTTCTAGCTGTTTGTGGAATTGAGAGTGTTAGGGTTATCTCTGCGTGGTCGGACCACGTGATCGTGCCTATAGATGTTGTAATGTCTTGGGTTAGGAGGGATGGGGATATCAGGAACATATCAATCCTAGAGTATGAGAGATGAGGGTGGGAATAAAAAGTCGAGAGTTGAGGGGTTTTGCATTCTCCATACATCTTGGAGACCTGAGTGGAGTACAAAGTTCGAGAGTAGTTTGTCTATTTTGGCTGCTGGGGTAGTTTTGCCAGTACGTGTGGGTTGTCGTTGTCGGTCTATTTGGGGGTTGATGACCGCGTTAAAGTCCCCCCCTGTGATCATGTGGTGGGAGGGGAACAGTTTGAGGTGGGCTTGAATGGCTGTCCAGAAGGATGGGTCTGGGTTGTTGGGGGCATATAGTGTAGTGATCGCGTATTTGTGAGTGCCTTGCTGTCCCGTTATAGTGAGGAATCTGCCTTGTGGGTCAGCTGTGGTGTTTGTGAAGCTGATGGGGCATGTGTTCCGGATGAGTATTGCCACTCCATTACGTTTTCCGGTTGGGGAGTTTGCTAAGTGACATTCTTTGTAGTGTCTGTTTCTGAGTGGGAATGGTCTCGAGGTCTCAAAGTGTGTTTCTTGGAGGAGTATTACGTCTGCTCCCGTTCTATTGGCCCAGCGCATCAGCTGGTGGCGTTTAGCTGGGTTGTTTAGGCCTTTGCAGTTGAGTGAAATGCACTTCATTGTGCTGAAATTGGTTGGGGGTGTGGGTCTGTTTAGTGATTTAGATTGCGAAGGACCCGGGGTTTCTCGCCCGATTGGTTCCCGGGGGGGATGAGGGGGGGTTGTGGGGAGTGGGGTAAAGGTAAGGGTTGTGGGGTTTTAGTATCTAAAAAGGGGGTGAAGAACGGGGTGACGGTGTGCCCTGGTCTTACTATAGGATCGCCAGGTGGTGTTGGGGGGGTTGTATGTGGTGCCTTAAGGGTTGGGGTAGGTGTGGTTTGGTCCCCTTGTGGGGGGTACTGTGGGTTGTGGTGAGGGAGAGAGGAGGAAGGTTTTTCACATTCCCGTCACCCTCTCTCCCCCTGCACAATTGCCAGTGTATCACTCACGGTTGGTCGGTGGGTTCTTAGTCGGTTTGTTGTGTCTATTCTTAAGGTGGTTTATTGGTGCGGGGTAGGATGCTCCGTTTTCCGTCTTTCTTTCTTCTGTGTCATATGTAAGTCTGTGTTGTCACTTGTGAGGTTCGCTTGGAAGAGAAAGAAAACATTTTAACATATATACAAGGAAAACATTAACATTTTATAATAACTGTGGTTTTTGCCTCTGCTTAATCTGTGTGTTGACTTCCAGGGAAGTTAATTATCTTGGGTAACTGCCTAGATGTGCCCTATGTAGGTTTTCACTTAGTTCTATCCCCCCTCTCCTCCCCTTCTGCGTTTCTGTCTCTATTTTTCTATTGGTTTCGTCGTCGTCCTACCCTTTCTTCCCCCTATCCTTCTGTTGTCCTGTCCGCTGAATGATCAGTGTCAGTGTCATGTGTGTGTGGTGAGCTTAGTCTGGGAGGGTGTAGTGAGTGTTAGTGTGTCTAGTGGTCCGTCTGGTCTGGAGTGTGATTCACCCTCTTTCTACTTTCCTTGATACTACTAGGCCCCATGTGGCCAGTCTTGTCTCTCCTTCTCTGCCTTATCCCCCATTACCCTCGAGGTAATCACGTTCTACAGTTTAAAAGATTGCAAGAGTAATGTCTCTAGAGTTCTCGTATTTTTCATTTGGTTCTCTCTTCGGCGGTTTTGGTCCGTTGGGTGGAAGGTGGTCAGGGCTCGCTGCTGTGTGTTGGCGATTTCTCTTCTGGTGTTGTTATGAGGGTCAAGCTGTGTCCGTGATGGTTTCAAAGGGGTACTGGTCCGGTAATGCGGTGCGGGTCAGTTCTTGTATGGGGGATGTTCGAGAGTTTCGAGGGGGTCCTCTTGGTTTTATCTCGAGGTGTGCCCCGGAGGGGGGGTTGCCATGGGCTTGGGGTTCTTATTGCTTTTGGTTCTAGATCCATAGGGCCGATTCTTCGTGGTTAAGTTCCTCTTATTTGGCGTCCGTCCTGTACTTCTAGCGGCCTGAGCGGTGCGGCGGGGATTGTTCCCCTTGACGTCTAGCAGCGGTGTTGTCTTCTATGGTGTGGGGGGGTCTTTTCTGTTTGGCCGGATGCGGGGATGTAGCCCTGTCTCTGGAGCGGTCTCTTCCCCTGTATCCCGTTAGTGGTGTGGGGTTCAGGAGCTGAATTCCCAAAGAGTCCGCCATCAGGCCCATTTCTGCGGCTGTGGTGAGGATATGGGTTTGGTCGCCTTTTTTGACCAGCAGTTTAAAGGGGTGGCCCCAAGTGTATTTTAGCCCCTGTTCTTGGAGGGCCAAGGTGAGGGGTTTTAGATCTCTCCTCTTCTTTAATGTAGTTGGGGCCAAGTCCTGGAAGAAGGTTAGGCGGACGTCTTTGTACTTGGGAGGGCGGTTTCTGGCTAGTTGCATTAATTTTTCTTTGGTTTGGAAGTAGTGGAGGTGAATAATTACGTCTCTTGGGGTAAAGAGATTCAGATTAGGGGGTCGTAGCGCTCTGTGAGCCCGGTCCATTTCCAGGAGTAGCAGCGGTAGTTCAGGTGCCATTGCAGAAAAGATATCTTTCAGGGTGGTGCTTAGGGTCTCTGGCTGGACTGCTTCGGGCAGGCCACGGATTCGGATGTTATTCCTCCGTGATCTGTTGTTAAGGTCCTCCAGGTTGTCCTCCATGGCCGTGATGCGGCCATGGAGGTAGGAGATTTCCTGGGACTGCGAGGTGGAGGTAGCTGTGAGTGCAGTGAGACGTACCTCTGTCTGGTCTGTGCGGGCAGTCAGTGTCTGTATTTCTGTTCTGAGGCCTGCTAAATTTCTGCTGATCTCTTCTGCCACGTGGGATTTTATGTCCACTGTGGCCTCCTTTAGCATGTCCCTGAGGCTCCCGATGGTGAGGGGGGTCGAGGGGTCAAGTGTGGGATCGGGCCCCTCTGGGTCGGTACCTTGATCAGCTCCTTGATAGGAGTAGGTAGGCCTCTGGGAGTCCCCCGGCGTGCGGAACATGGAGGCTACCGACGGAGTGAGCTCTTCTTTCATTTTCTTCCCGCCGCCCATATTGTGGAGCCTGGTGCTGGGTGGTCACCTGGGGGCTGTTTGGAGGGTGTTTGGGCCGTGTGTGATGCGGATGATGGCTGATTCTGTGCCTGGGGGAGAGGGAGCTGTGAGATCAGGCGTCCATCTTCCTCCGAGGTTAGGCTCCGCCTCCAGAAAAATGACTTTTTACAGTAAAGATTGATCTCGGCTGTTCTCCAATTTTTCAGACCACCAATCTTGACTTGACCTGGCAAATAATGCATGTGATTTATAGCAGTATCAGCCAACAGAGACAACCTAAAGAATTGGAAAAGTATTAAATTTAATTAATGTCTACTCAAAGAGAATGATCTGAAATCCATTTCTAATTCTGGCATTCAATATATCTGCCTGCTCTTGTTTCAGAGAAACGGGGAGATGTGTTTGTAGTTCCTGAAGATGGGGACTATGAGGAAAATATTAATGATTTCAACTACACCACAAATGCCTTTTCGGAAAATTTGTCTGTCGACGAAGTTCCAAGCCCAGCAAGTAGCACATTGGCAACAACGACTTTGAATGAAAAAATAACAGAGACCATTACTGATCGGATTGCTGAGGTCCCAGATGTTCCAGATGTCCCAGACATCCCAGATGAGTTGTGCAGTGGAAAACCCTTTGATGCCTTTACCAATGTGAAAAATGGTTCCATCTATGCTTTTCGAGGTACATGTTGGACTTAAAATGTCACATTATGTTTCATACTCAAGTAAGAAAACTATTATATAGAACATGCATATTTACTCTATACGAAATCCAAAATGTAACACCGAAGGGTGACTGCAGGTCTGCAGTAATAACAGTCTTTAATGCCGTAATTACTATACAAAAACAGAATATAGTAGTTAAAGGGAGACAAGGTGGGGGGAGGGGGGGGGGCATGAAACCTGTAAAAGATCTCTTAGTTGTTCATTAAATAATTGCCATATAGCATAACATAAATAAATACATAAATAGTATTTTAAAAGGTCACCATGGAGGAATGCTGTAAAACGCTCCCCTCTCCTCTGTCATCCATGTATAGTGTGTGTATAGAAGTGTAGTGATTGTATAGGGGATTTATTTAAAAAAAAAAATGATTTTAAAATAAATATTCATTACACACACAGGGAGTGCAGAATTATTAGGCAAGTTGTATTTTTGAGGATTAATTTTATTATTGAACAGCAACCATGTTCTCAATGAACCCAAAAAACTCATTAATATCAAAGCTGAATATTTTTGGAAGTAGTTTTTAGTTTGTTTTTAGTTTTAGCTATGTTAGGGGGATATCTGTGTGCAGGCCCGGACTGGCCATCGGGCACACCGGGCAAATGCCCGGTGGGCCGCGGTGGCCATGGGCCGAGGCCGGCAGGGGAGGTCCCAGGACATCCCCTGCTGGTCTATGCAGGGCCGGCACTATCCGAGCGCCGGCCCTGCTGTCTTCCATGGAGGGCCGGTGGGGAGATCAAAGCTCTCCCTCACCGGCCCATTTAAATAGACCGGCGGCTGGGGAGAGAGGGAGAGGATCCGGCGGAGCTCTATTTTGCAGCTCCGCCGGGTTCCTCTCACGAGATCGGGAGCGTTGCCATGGCAACGCCCCGATCTCGCGAGAGTCACCATTGGACCACCAGGGATCGTGTGTGAATGCTGGTCCCCCCCCCCCACCACCACTCACCAGCGTGCCGGACCCCTCCTCCTCCCAGGCTAAAGGTAAGGGGGGATGGGGGGGGGGAGATAATGCATGTGTTTTTGTTTATTTACCCCCTTATTTTTTTTTAATTTGTATATTTATTCCCACTTAGGTTTTTATTTGTTTATTTACCCCCCAACACACAACATTTATACTCAGCACTCTCACACTCAGCACACTCAGCACTCACACACATCATACACAGCACTCACACACATCATACACAGCACTATTACACTCAGCACTCACACACATTATACACAGCACTCACACACATCACACTCAGCACTCACACACATCATACACAGCACTATTACACTCAGCACTCACACACATCATACACAGCACTCACACACATCATACACAGCACTCACACACATCACACTCAGCACTCACACACATCATACACAGCACTCACACACATCATACACAGCACTCACACACATCATACACAGCACTCACACACACATACTGCACCCCTCACATACACACACAACCCCCCGATACACTGCATCACACACATACACAATACTTCCAAACATATTTATATTATATATATATATATATATATATATATATATACACACACACACACACACACACACACACACAGCACCCCTAAACACATTTCATTCCAGACACACACTAGATCCTCTACCCAACTCTGAATCATCTACACACACTAGATCCCTATATACACTCTGAATCCATTATATACGCACGCTCACTAGATCTCCCATACGTAGTCTGGGTCCTTCACACACACACACACACACACACACACACACAGTCTGGATCCCCTATACGCACACTAGATTCCTTGTAAGCAAACCCATACATTCCCTGAACACACACACACACACACACACACTATAGCCTGTATATACACACACACACACACACACACACACACACACACTATAGCCTGTATACACACACTTGCTACATCCCCTATAGACACATTCTCTACAGCCCCTAGCCACATATGCATTACATTACACCACAAACACAACACGACTAAAACCGACATTATTACACAATACCACACCACGACCAGCTCACTCTGCACACACGCAATACCACAGCAGGCTCCAAACACATGCACAATACTCTTTCCTGGCCCTTTTGTCTCCTGGTATCCATTTATAGAGACACCAGAGACAAGTTGCAAGGAAACACAGTGCAAGCATGTTATTAAATTTGCTTGCACTGCACAGAACAAATACAGGGCTTTTTTCTCATGCTAGAGCTCTTCAGCAGAGCTCTGTGCATGGTCTGCCCTGGAAGAGCATTGAACCAACATGCTCACTTTGAGAGGGCGCGTGTTTGTCATGAGTGATGACAAAACACACCCTCTCTGCCCCGCCCCCTTCTTAATGGGCCGCTGTGATAAAAAAATGCCTGGGCCGAATTTTTTCCCCAGTCCGGCCCTGTCTGTGTGTGCAGGTGACTATTACTGTGCATAATTATTAGGCAACTTAACAAAAAACAAATATATACCCATTTCAATTATTTATTATTACCAGTGAAACCAATATAACATCTCAACATTCACAAATATACATTTCTGACATTCAAAAACAAAACAAAAACAAATCAGTGACCAATATAGCCACCTTTCTTTGCAAGGACACTCAAAAGCCTGCCATCCATGGATTCTGTCAGTGTTTTGATCTGTTCACCATCAACATTGCGTGCAGCAGCAACCACAGCCTCCCAGACACTGTTCAGAGAGGTGTACTGTTTTCCCTCCTTGTAAATCTCACATTTGATGATGGACCACAGGTTCTCAATGGGGTTCAGATCAGGTGAACAAGGAGGCCATGTCATTAGATTTTCTTCTTTTATACCCTTTCTTGCCAGCCACGCTGTGGAGTACTTGGACGCGTGTGATGGAGCATTGTCCTGCATGAAAATCATGTTTTTCTTGAAGGATGCAGACTTCTTCCTGTACCACTGCTTGAAGAAGGTGTCTTCCAGGAACTGGCAGTAGGACTGGGAGTTGAGCTTGACTCCATCCTCAACCCGAAAAGGCCCCACAAGCTCATCTTTGATGATACCAGCCCAAACCAGTACTCCACCTCCACCTTGCTGGCGTCTGAGTCGGACTGGAGCTCTCTGCCCTTTACCAATCCAGCCACGGGCCCATCCATCTGGCCCATCAAGACTCACTCTCATTTCATCAGTCCATAAAACCTTAGAAAAATCAGTCTTGAGATATTTCTTGGCCCAGTCTTGACGTTTCAGCTTGTGTGTCTTGTTCAGTGGTGGTCGTCTTTCAGCCTTTCTTACCTTGGCCATGTCTCTGAGTATTGCACACCTTGTGCTTTTGGGCACTCCAGTGATGTTGCAGCTCTGAAATATGGCCAAACTGGTGGCAAGTGGCATCGTGGCAGCTGCACGCTTGACTTTTCTCAGTTCATGGGCAGTTATTTTGCGCCTTGGTTTTTCCACACGCTTCTTGCGACCCTGTTGACTATTTTGAATGAAACGCTTGATTGTTCGATGATCACGCTTCAGAAGCTTTGCAATTTTAAGAGTGCTGCATCCCTCTGCAAGATATCTCACTATTTTTGACTTTTCTGAGCCTGTCAAGTCCTTCTTTTGACCCATTTTGCCAAGGAAAGGAAGTTGCCTAATAATTATGCACACCTGATATAGGGTGTTGATGTCATTAGACCACACCCCTTCTCATTACAGAGATGCACATCACCTAATATGCTTAATTGGTAGTAGGCTTTCAAGCCTATACAGCTTGGAGTAAGACAACATGCATAAAGAGGATGTTGTGGTCAAAATACTAATTTGCCTAATAATTCTGCACTCCCTGTACACACAGAGTTAGAGGTAGACAGTCACACACACACACAGTTACAGGCAGACAATTACAAACACACACAGGTACAGATGTACAGTCACGTACATACAGTGTCACACCCACACCATTACATGCAGACAGCCACACACAAACACAGGCACACAGTCACACACACAGAGGCAGACAGTCACTCACACACACACACACACTCAGGCAGACAGTCACACACACATGATGAAAGTCAAACACACAGGCAGACACACACAGTCACACACACACAGGCAGACAGTCACACACACACACAGGCAGACACACACATACACATACAGGCAGACAGTCACACATAGCTACCTCTGTTCATTATGGAGGTCGAAGTAGTGCAGCTCCTGGATTCTGGTTGTTGGGAAAGCAGGGACTCCTTCCTGCTTCCCATGCAGCAATTACCCGGAACATCTAAATTACGGAACACCGTAATTCAGTCCCACCCTGCCGCACACTAAGCCCCGCCCCCACTGCAATGGTATTTTTTTTTTATCCCAGGTGGAGAATAATGAAATCCTCCACTCGGGTAGCCGGCATGTGCCGCAAAGCTCGCACACCCCTAAGGCCAGCCCTGCCGTTTCATTTCAAAGAGTACTTGATCTCTAACTGATCTTTCACTCGGATTTTACATGCTGTTTTTTTCATCACTTCCCATAGGCAAATACTTTTATGAGCTGAATGATTCTAAAGCATTAGAAGGGTACCCAAAACGCATAAAGGATGTATGGGGTATAGAAGGTCCAATTGATGCTGCCTTTACCCGTATCAACTGTCAGGGAAAGACCTACATCTTCAAGGTAAGTCAATGCCTGGGCAAAGAGGTGTCAAATTCTAGTAGGTAATGAATAGAAATAAAAATCAATGGAATTCTTCAAAAAAACTGAAGGTATGAGCATACTGCATGGACAAGGTACAGATTGATGATGCTATAATGTATTGCCAAACATCACCAACACCATATAGCAAGCAAGATAGATTTTTAAATACATAAATGATATATGAGAATTAGTTCCATAAGGGTAGAGCTTTAGTCGAGCTTTGCGTCCTTTGTCAAGTTTGTGATTGGCCATCTTGGTCAATACTCCAGTGTTGCATCCAGGGCTGCCATCAGAAATGTTGGGGCCCCTGACACAGCTCAAGGTCTGGGCCCCCCGGTGCCTGCACCCGAGTCCGCCCAAAGTGCTGCCCCCCCCCCGAATCCGCCCACAGGGATGCAGTGTCTACAGGGCCGGTGCAAGGATTTTTGCCGCCCTAGGCAAAAGTAAAGTTTGCCGCCCCCCCATGTGACATCACAATGCCCCACCCATGTGATCTGCCATGTTAACTAACAGCAGTGCTGCAGTGCCACCGTGTTTACATTAAAAGGCCTGCAGGGACAGGCTAGACACCAGAACCACTACATTAAGCTGCAGTGGTTCTGGGGACTATAGTGTCCCTTTAATGTGAGGTAAATTAGAGATTAGTGCCACGAATAATATACTAGATTGCCTACTTACAACCAGATGAGGATGATGAAGATGGGCTCTAGCTGCCGTCTGGCTCCACTGGTCTGGTGTACAACAGGCTCTCTGGAGGCGGTTTGTAACTGGTCACAAAAATCACTGTTCTGGGAGAACGGGAAGCAGCTCCATTTTTTTGAGGGCCCTTTACACAGCTCAATGTCTGGGTCCCAGGGTCCACCTTCATGTTCCACCAATGAGTTTGTTCACAGGGAGTGGAGTGTGTGTGTGGGGGATGTCCTGATGTGTGTAAGGAATGCATTGTGTGAATCTGTGTAAGGGCTGCAAGATGAGTTTGTGTATGTATGGGATGCAGTGTGTGCATCTGTAAGGGATGCATTGAGTGTGTGTAAGGGGTGCATTGTGTGTTGCTGTGTGTAAGGGATGCATTGCTTGTGTACGTGTGTCTGTGTGTAATGCATTGTGTGTTTTTCTGTGTGCAAGGGGTGCATTGTGTGTGATGGATGTCAATCTCTCCCCCTCCCCCCCCGTCAATTTCCTTCTCCCCCCTCTCCCTCCAATTTCCTTCTTCTCCCCCTCCCTCTCCAATTTCCTTCTTCTCCTCCTCCCTCTCATTTCCTTCCTCTCCCCGTCCTCAAATTTCCTTCCTCTCCCCCGTCCCTCAAATTTCCTTCCTCTCCCCCCGTCCCTCAAATTTCCTTCCTCTCTCCCGTCCCTCAAATTTCCTTCCTCTCTCCCCTCCCCCTCAAATTTCATTCCTCTCCCCCCTCAAATTTCATTCCGCTCCCCCCTCCCATTTCATTCCTTCCTCCCCCTCAAATTTCATTCCTCTCCCCCCTCAAATTTCATTCCGCTCCCCCCTCCCATTTCATTCCTTCCTCCCCCTCTCCTCAAATTTCATTCCTTCTCCTTCCCC
>OW240912.1:68298941-68374084 GCA_933207985.1 Pelobates cultripes
CTTACACATATAGCACACACACACAGAACACCCTCCCACACACACACAGCACCCCTCACATACAACACTCACACGCACCCCCCACCTCAATGCAGTATGTGTGTATTCAGCAGTCTGTGTGTGTGTGTGTGTGTGTGTGTACTCAGCGGTCTGTGTACTCAGCAGTCTGTGTGTACTCAGCAGTCTGTGTGTACTCAGCAGTCTGTGTGTGTGTATTCAGCAGTCTGTGTGTGTGTGTATTCAGCAGTGTGTGTGTGTACTCAGCAGTCTGTGTGTGTGTGTGTGTGTATTCAGCAGTCTGTGTGTGTGTGTGTACTCAGCAGTCTGTGTGTGTGTGTGTGTACTCAGCAGTCTGTCTGTGTGTGTGTACTCAGCAGTCTGTCTGTGTGTATTCATCAGTCTCTGTATTCAGCAGTCTTGTGTGTGTGTATTCAGCAGACTGTGTATATGTATTCAGCAGTCTGTCTATGTATGTATTGCATTTGTTGGAGATACTAATAAATATAAGCTTAATTTTATCTATTTATATCATTATTTAAAATTTGTATCATTGAACTCTGTGTTCTTTTAAAACAAAAGTTATTAGTTCGGACAACAGTACGAGTTGTTTTTTCTAAACTTAAACCTCAGTATTTGGGTTTAATTGCCGTGTTGGCACTTTAAGGAGAAAAATGTTGGCATGTATTGCGGTTTGGGCACTCGGGCTCAAAAAGGTTCGCCATCACTGCTGTAGGTTATACATTACTGAGTAAATATTCACCCCCCCGTCACTGTAGGTTATACATTACTGAGTAAATATTCACCCCTGTCACTGTAGGTTATACATTACTGAGTGCTTGATGTGGTTATGGTGTGAGCGGACTCCCCCTCCCCCGTTACCGGGATGACAGCGCCCGGTCCTGCTGGAAGCGACACCCACACACCGCTCGTATCGCAGCGGGTCGGAACTGAGCGCCCAGACCGGCCGGTACCGCAGCACTCCGGTAGCGGCTCAGCACCGAGAGGCAACGCCGCGCAGCACACGCCGCCATGGTGCTGCGGAGGTCGTACGGTAGATGGCAGGCGCCTTATAGTGACGAGACGCGCTTTACGCGCTCTCCTTAGAGCTTGTGTGCGCTGACCTTCTTCCCAGGATGCTCTGCGCGCCCCCTATGGTTCCGACCTTCTTCCCAGGATGCTCTGCGCGTCCCAGGGCTCTGACCTTCTAACCCAGAATTCTGTGCGCGCTGTCCTGTTGCGGAAGTAGCCATGGCCGGGGAATACCTGGCAGGGCAGCCGCTGCTTACAGCGCTAAAGAAAGAGAAACCCGGACTGAAAGACGAGTCCAGGGCACTAGCCGAGAAAGCGCTGACCCATGGCCCCGGTGCTATAGTGCCATTCAGTGTAGTGCGGGAACTGCACCAAATCCTGAGGGAGAAAGGTCAGAGAACCAGGAATCCCATTAACCTTGGAACTGGAGGGCACAGGGGGCTCTGGGTCTAGGGGGTACTGGAGGGCACAGGGGGCTCTGGGTCTAGGGGGTACTGGAGGGCACAGGGGGCTCTGGGTCTAGGGGGTACTGAGGACAGGGCCTGGGTCCAGGGGTACCCGGAGGGGACAGGGGCTCCACGGGTCTGGGGGTACTTGAGGGACAGGGGGCCCTGGGTTCAGGGGGGGTCAAGTGGAGGGCCAGGGGCTCTGGGTCCAGGGGCACCTGAGGGACAGGCCTGGGTCTAGGGGGTCATGGAGGGACAGGGGGCTCTGGGGTCTAGGCAACTGGAGGGACAGGGGCCCTGGGTCCAGGGGGGGTCATGGAGGGGACAGGGGCTCCAGGTCTAGCGTGGGTACCTGGAGGGGAAGGGGGCTCCTGATCCAGGGGGGTACTGGAGGGAAAGGGCCTCAGACTCCAGGGGGGGCACTGGAGGGCCCTGGGTCCAGGGGGCACTGGAAGGAAGGGCCTGGGTCCAGGGGTACCTGGAGGGGCCTCTGGGTCTGGGGTACTGGAAGGGAAGGGGGCTCTGGGTCTAGGGGGATACTTGAGGGGAAGGGTGCTTTGGGTCTCTGGGGTACTGGAGAGTAAGGGGGCTCTGGGTCTAGGGGATGAGCTGGAGGTTAGGGGGGAACTGGAGGGGGCTCTTGGGGTAGGGGGAACTGGTGAGGACAGTGCGTTCTGGGGGGAGAGGGGGCTGTGGGGGTAGGAGGGGACTGAGGGTACGGGAAACTGGTGAGGACAGGAGGCTCTGGGGGTAGGGGGAACTGGTGAGGACAGGGGACTCTGGGGGGAGAGGGGGCTCTGTGGGGTAGGAGAGAACTACAGAGGACAAGGGGGTTCTGGGGTAGGGGGGAACTGGAGTGGGCGAGGTGGGTTCTGTTAGATCTAATATCTGGGCTGGTAACATTCTCCAGTTCAGCAATACAGATTGTGAATCAGGCTAAGGTTTACAAATTCATCTTAAATTGCTTTACTGGTACAGTTATTAATAAATATATCTTCTATTATTGGTATTTATATAGCGTTAACCTATTCCTCAGCATTTGACAATATTAGCAAAGGAGGAAATGCAACAATATTTGAGACAGTTACAACAGGGCTTGACAAATTTGCTTAGGATCTAGGAACAAGCTAAAAAAGTTAGGAGCCTTTTTCAATGTCAAACATACAATTCTTAAAGGCACACTAGTCACCAGATACACTACAGCTTAATGTAGTTGTTCTGAAGTCTATATCTTATTCCTGCACGATTTTCAATGTAAATACTGACTTTTCAGATAAAAGGCAGTATTTACATTGCTGCCTGGTAACACTTCTAGTGACAGTCACTCAGACGGTCTCTAAAGGTGCTTCTTGGATGTTCATGCGCCCCATCGGAATGCATTGATTCAATGCATCTCTATGAGGAGAAGTTAATTGGCACAGCATGGCATTTTGATGCGCTTGCGCAATAGTCGCCCAATGTTTTTCTATAGGGAAGCATTAGATTGACTGTGATCGTAAAGATTGATGATCTCAGCCATAGAGGTGGGGCCAGCCGCGTGTTTTTTTTTGTTTTGTTTTTTTGTTTCCATGTGCTTGGAGGGGGTCAGGTCACCTAAACATACACACTGCCTTGATACACCTTCACTGGCAAAGACACATGCTGACTTGATACACACTCACTGATTTGAGATACACACACACACACACTCACAGATTTGACACACACACTGATACTGCAACACTCACAAATTATTACTTTTTTAAATTTAAATCCACTTCCTATCTTTAAAAGAGATGTAGTGGATCAGCTTTCCCTGGGGTCCAGTGGGGCTGTTGCCATCTCCCTGCTCTGATCACTAGAGCGCTGTTCAGCGTCAGATACTGGACCAAAGGTCTGTTTCGATCCAGGAAGCGCCTCCAGTGGCTGTCTGGGAGACAGCTACTGAAGGCAGACTTAGTGCTGCAATGTAAACATTGCAGTTTCTCGGGATCTGCAATGTTTTTCATTGCAGCACTAAGTGCAAAAGGGACACTGGACTCATCATTTAAATATGTCTGTTTTATTGCAGTAAAAGTTACATGTATGGAGAACATTTATGAGGAATGATTTACAGTGCCAGAGAAAAGGGACAGGGTCTACACATAAAATCCACTTCATTAAGTTGTAGTTGGATTGATGCTTTGAGTTGGTCAATGCCAACCTGTAGTAAAGGAACATACCTACGTTTAAAAACTATTACCAGGTAGATTTCTTGCATCCTCTATTGATACCTCTCAAGTGTGCCTATTCAGAAGGGATAGTCCCTATTTTGGGCCCAAATCCCTTTATCCCTCTTTTCTCTTCTATTTCTGTTTTCTAAGAGCGACTTATTGTTGGTGTGTCTGAGGGTATAACAAAGCGATCATACTCACAGTATTGTCTTTAACCTACAATAAATTTGTTTAGTAATGAGTTTGTGTAAATAAGATTTTAAATTACATTTTAGTTGCATAAACTATTAGCAAGTCATCTAAAATTTTCCAGAAAAGCCACATACCTGGCCATATACCCACTCTTACCCCTAAGTTAAATTATCCCACTTTTATCTATTTGGAATATTGGTAGTTATGCCCATTTAATAAAGTTTTTCCACTCGGCCCCAGGGAGACTGTCTGTGCCTACTGTCTCTCCTCCTCTATGGACAAAGGTTGCACGTTTGTACCCAGTATTACGAATGTATCAATGTCATTCAGAGGTTGCCCAATAGAATTCTTACATATTCAATGTTTTTTTGGTTTTATAGAAGTTCCCAAAACCATTCTCATGCACCATATTGCTTTCTACAACCGATTCTAAATACTTAAAGAATAAACCACCAGGGATCCATAGGAACTAAACGGGATTACATTTGTTAGTCCCTGTTGCAGTACATTTTAGAGTTATTTTACTTTAAATAGGTCAGTATCATGCTTTCTTTTGAAGAGGTGAGTAAAGAAAAGGTTCTTTGATCTTGTATAGAAGGAAGCAGTTATTTATTTAGTTAGTCTCTGTTTGTTTTTTATTAGTTTCATGTTCAGTTAGTAGTTCAGTTAGATAGTCCACTCTACTCTCATTCCTCAAAGATCTCTAAAATAAGAACCGTTAAAGGAACACTTTTTGATTTAAAGGGATACTATAAACAACCAGACCTCCTCATCCCAGTGATGCCTCTACCTCTTGTATATACAGTGATGCAGGGCTGTGGAGTCGGTAAAAAAATCTACAGACTTTGACTAAATGTAGCCCAGGGCTCGAGTCCTGCAGGAACGCATGGGAATGGCGTTCCTGCACTTTTTCCAAAGCAGGAACGCCGTTACCTGTCCTGCAGGACCGGCCCTGCTACCTGCACAGAGAGGCCATCACACGCTGTGTTCCCTCTCCAGCTATAACTCTCACGGCTGTTACCATGGCAACGCTCCGCACAGGCGAGTCTCGCGAGAGTTAGAGCTGGAGAGGGAACACAGCGTGTGATGGCCCCTGTGTGCAGCGGCTGGCTCCCTCCACCGGACCACCAGGTGATCTCCCCCCTCCCTGACAAGGTAAGAAGCAGGGAGGGGGGAATAAAATAAAAATTATACATACACATAAAGTAAGAAAAAATGCTTCCCCCCCCACACACACATCATCCAGCACTCACACACACACCCATCATCCAGCACTCACACACACACCCATCATCCAGCACTCACACACACACCCATCATCCAGCACTCACACAAACACCCATCATCCAGCACTCACACAAACACCCATCATCCAGCACTCACACACACCCATCATCCAGCACACACACACCCATCATCCAGCACTCACACACACACATCATCCAGCACACACACACACACCCATCATCCAGCACACACACACCCATCATCCAACACTCACACACACACATCATCCAGCACTCACACACCCATCATCCAGCACACACATCATCAGCACATACACCATCCAGCACACACATCATCCACAGCACACACACACACATCATCCAGCACACACACACACACATCATCCAGCACACACTCACACATCATCCAGCACACACACACACATCATCCAGCACACACACACACATCATCCAGCACACACACACACATCATCCAGCACACACACACACATCATCCAGCACACACACACCATCCAGCACACACACATATACACATCATCCAGCACACACATCACCCAGCACACACACACACACACACACACACATCATCCAGCACTCACACACACATCATCCAGAACACACACACACACACCATCCAGCACTCACACACACGTCATCCAACACACACACTCATCATCCAGCACTCACACACACGTCATCCAGCGCGCACACACACGTCATCCAGCGCGCACACACACGTCATCCAGCGCGCACACACACATCATCCAGCATGCACACACAGTGCATTCATTATACACACTCTTCACTCACTACAAACACACTACATTCACTATACACTCACTACAAACACACTACAT
This sequence comes from Pelobates cultripes, assembly GCA_933207985.1. NCBI lineage: Eukaryota > Metazoa > Chordata > Amphibia > Anura > Pelobatidae > Pelobates > Pelobates cultripes. Next base: position 68,304,905 of record OW240912.1, read on the forward strand.
TCACTATACACCCTCTGCATTCACTATACACATTCTGCACTCACTACACACTACATTTACTATACACACTCTGCATTCACTACATACACTGCATTCATTGTACACACTCTGCACTCTCTACAAACACATTAAATTCATTATACACAATTTGCACTTACTACAAACACTACATTCATTATACACACTCTGCACTCACTACAAAAACACTACATTCACTATACACACTGCATTCACTATACACACTGCACTCACTACAAACACACATTTATTATACACACTGCACTCACTACAAATACACTACATTCATTATACACACTCTGCACTCACTAAAAACACACTGCATTCATTATACACACTCTGCACTCACTAAAATACACTACAATTATTATTCACACTGCACTCACTACAAACACACTACATTTATTATTCATACTCTGCATTCACTACAAACACACTACATTCATTATACACACCCTGCACTGCACTATATGCATAGGAGTGTAATTTTTTTTTTAATTTTTTTTAAGGGGGAGGTGGGAATCTTGGGTGAGTTCCCACACTTTTTTCCCCAGGACTTGACCCCTGATGTAGCCTATAAGTCGACCTATAAATACTACAGCCATTCTATAGGTTCAGGCTTATATTCACCAGATAAGGCAACCCCCAAAATCATGTGCTATTTCTACACCTAGCTAGGCCTGTAGACTCCTATTACATTTTGAAATACGTCAACAGACAGTCCTATTTCACATACATTTAAAATTTTAGTTTTATTTACTGTATCCTGTTGTAGAACAGGTTATTTTATTATACAATTACTAAGATGGTCAGAGTTTAGATGTAGACAAAGCATTAGCGTTTAGTTTACTTTTTTTGCCGATAGCACATATGTGCCCAATGTTATGCCTTTCTCTAGCCATTCAGCTGTGTTTACATATGAATTAGACAATACCGTAGGAGGTAATGTCATCTGTTAGTTGAAATTTGTGTGAAAAGAGTAAGTAATGGCTCCTAAGCATACTCAATTGAGTGACAATAGTGATGGTAAGCACTCCAGAAATTCTGTTTCTTAATAAAAAGAAGTTGGAAGTGATTAAGAGGTATAACAAAGGCTGAAAGCATTGCGTGTGTCAATAATGCATTAGGCCAAAGCCTTATTTTCATCTCTGCCACGTATCAACTACTTTATGTTTAGCATATTAGTAGACCCTTAAATTATGAAAGTTTTTTTTTTTTTGTATAAAATATTAATTTGTATGCTGGCTTATATGGTAAATTATAATATGGCGCGTGTAATATAATTATACACTATGTCATGTTACATAAGTCCGTTATTATTTACTCTTCTGATTATTTAGCCATAATATTTGATTTAATAAAGATAATGAAACACGTTTGTTGCGCTGCATTCAGCATTAAAGGATCACTATAGTGTCAGGAAAACTAAGCGGTTTTCCTGACACTATAGTGCCCTGAGGGGTCCCCCTCCCGCTGGGCTGAAGGGGTTGAAACCCCTTCAGCAGCTTACCTTTTTCCAGTGCTGGGCTCCCTCGGCGTTGGTGACCTCTCCTCACCCGCCGACGTTAGCTCCCTCCCCCGCGCGCACATTCAAGCTGTCAATAGGAAAGCATTTTTCAATGCTTTCCTTTGGACGCTCTGCACGATGGAGGCATAATATGCCTCCAGCATCACAGATGCGCCTCTAGTGGCTGTCCGGAAGACAGCCACAAGAGGCTGGCTTAACCCTGCAATGTAAACATAGCAGTTTCTCTGAAACTGCTATGTTTGCATCTGAAGGGTTAAAACCTGAAGGACCTGGCACCCAGACCACTTCATTGAGCTGAAGTGGTCTGGGTGACTTCAGTGTCCCTTTAAATTATCTTTTTAATTGTGTATCATGTTATGTAATTAGAAAAAAGGCTAATGTTATGAGCCACTAAATGTTATAAATAAAAATTTGTTTCCACAATTTTGGCATCTAGAGTATATAATATAAGGAATCAGCGGGGCCAGTGTCTGAGATGGAGGTTTTGTGCTCTGACTTCACAGCCCTGATTTGCAGTGCCCCTGGCATTTTGCTCACACAGTGTCAATTATTGCCATCCGATGGAGATACAACAGTGTCTGCATTGCTGGGCCAAACACATGTTCAGTGGTTGTTACCCTGTCAGGCACTAGATGGTGCTACCGCTTTCAGAGCTTAGTTTGACTGGGTTCTTGATGTTCGATGGCCTCACACATTGCTTGTGGACATCACATGTGCAATCAATGCTTCACATAGAATAGCATTGGATTCACTCCTTTTCCATGTGAAGCATTTGATTTTCACAGTGCAGAGATTGTGTGTGTGTGTATTGATTAAGTGAGGCAATATGTAATGTTCCTGTAATACTACTACATTACCACTAAATTCTCTTTAAAAAGCATGATTAACAAACCCGTGAAATGCACATGTTTTTATTAATTGAAATAAATCCTTGAATAACAAAATTAGTGTTATTCATTTTTTTATGAATGGAATTGCCAGGTCATGAGTGCATGTATTCAGGGCTCCCAATAGCCCTTATTTTGGCTTGACAGTTTGAATTTTGTGGTCCTATCACGATTTACACTAAACATGATAAATGCAGCACTTTTGTTTTTGCCCCCATTTTTCATGAGCTGAAATCTGTTGATTTGGTTAAATCCAAGCACACTGTAAAGTGCTATGCAAAAATGGGTTAACAATATATATCTTTTTCTTTTTTTAGATTCTTCACAATATCTCCATGAGCTACTCGAAGGGAGTATAATCCACCTGCCTGCCGTAGAAATACCTAAACGGGTAATTAAACTAAGAAGTTATTAAATACAAAATGCTGATTTACAAAGGGAGTACATGGTGACTTAAGAAAGTCTGTCTGCTTTATTAAATAGCAGGCATTCTTTTTTTACAGAACATTGTGACTTTAGTCCATTCCTCAGTATCATTAAATACACACCCCATGCTGTTTCTGTTTGGTGACTGCCCTTGACTGGTATCACAGTGAGTGATTTTCATTTTCTCTATGCCTGACATTAACAGTCGCCATATCCATTTCATATGAAATAAAGTGACTTTCTTCCATTAAAAAATGGGCCTGCCTTTCCTGCGGAATAGAGCATTCCCGCCGGGTATGGCAGCACGGAACTTCCGTAATCTAGAAAGGATAGGCTTACAGCGCATCTATCAGCTAGTGCAGGATACAGGGGTGGTGGCCTTTGACACACTACAGCAACACGGACATCTCACAGCCGCCGATTTTTTTAGGTACCTCCAGGTAAAAGACTTTGTGACACTGCCCTGGGTCAGAACAGCGGCCAAACAAACCATGACCTTTTTCGAAATCATCTGCCTCCAGGATCATATCCCGGCGGGTCTAATAACTCGGCTTTACGCCCACCTCTGCTCGGAACCTAATGCAGGGGGAGACCTAGTTTACACAGAGCAATGGGAGAGAGACCTGGGGGAACAATTAGAAGGCATTGAATGGCAGGAGATATGGGAAGCCAATCACACGTCCTCAGTTTGCGTAACAATACAAGAGCAAGCGGTAAAAACTATGCTCCGATGGTATACCACTCCAGTAAGATTACACCAAATGAGAAAGAACCCAAATGACACATGCTGGAGAGGATGTGGCATGAAAGGGACGTATATCCACATGTGGTGGGAATGCCCAGTAATAGTGAGATTCTGGAAACGAATAAGTGAGCTACTAACCCAGGTCCTGTCCAGAGCCCCCCCCCTAGATCCGTGGCTGTTCCTACTAAGTAGAACGATTGATGGGTGGACCAGACGAGAACAAAAACTCATTCATAAAATAACCCTAGCAGCTAGGAGAGCAGTAGCAGCAGATTGGCTTAAACCAACAACCCCGGCGGTAGCAGGGGTCATAACTAGAATAAGAGAGGTACGCATAATGGACGACCTGACGGCAAGAGTTAGGGGAACAGAAAAACAGTTCCAAAAAATATGGGCACCCTGGGATGACAGCCCCCTAGCATAGAGAGGCCCAACACGCCCTCCCATCAATAGCAAGTCGTACACTAGAAAGAATCGCTGATGCCTCTAACCCCCCCCCCCCTCATTCACCTCTAATACCCCACTTTCTGTCTTTCTCTTTCTTTCCCTCACTATACTCAATACACAAAGCTAAGTAGAGCAAATGCAACTCACAGGGTGGGGGAGAGCGGGGACGGTGCGCGCGTAGAGCTGTGGTGAAGAGAAAAACAGTCAACGCGCTACTCAACGCAGGCTAAGACCACCTGTATGAATTGATAATCTCCCCATACAATACAGGCCCCAATATTTACGAACTACAGAGAACACGCAACACATACAGATTACGCACGGCTAACAGGCGTAGTGTAAACTAAAATAAATAACAATGAAGGCATGCCTGAGCATGAAAAATGTTTTAGTTGCTGACATACAATGCCTGTACTCGGAAAAAAGATGTAGCGACTTGGTTTTGTGTATATAAAATGTGCACTGTTCATTATTATGCCACATATCTGTTACAGCATGTATCCATTATGTTTGCACCAGCTGTCGTGGCAGTGCAAAAATGATTGTTAAATATATGCACAAATAAAATAAAGAATTTAAAAAAAAAAAAATGGGCCTGTTATTGTAACAATAATTAGTGAAAGCTAAATTGCTGCTAACTTGTTTTGCTGATGTTTTAATGTTTCACCATTTTCTTTGGTATTTTAAAAGGTAGGTTTTTGCCTTCAGTGAAAACACTCTGTGCTCTTGGTATTTCTGCATTTTTTTTATTTTTTATTAAATATTATGAATACTTAGAATTTTAGCCACTGGTCAGGTGCATGATGGAAATATGTCCTCTGCCCGTGTTGTCTGAAGACTAGGAGTCATTCAGACTTGATTGTCTTGGTGGTGTTTTGTCTGGGAAGGAGACATTGCTTGCTTTTGTAATGCTGATCTGTTGTTTGTTTGCTCAGAACCCAGAACTTGTGGCACGCTTGGAAAAGATCAAAGCAAAGTTAGCAAATGAAGATTACAGACGGATCACAAAGAATGTCAGCTGTCAGGTACAGGAACCCCCAATGAATTTCCATATTCACATACCAGAATGACTCCTAGCAGAGGTGAATTAAACACTAAGGGAGGTCTATTCTAGTCTTAATTGGGATAGAGACTTTAAAGAGACACTTCAGGCAACATAACCACTGGTGCTTTTTATAGTGGCTATGGTGCTCACAACCTCTGTACTCTCACCTTTTAAAAAGTATCCTGCTGTCTTCATTAATTCTGAAAGAGTTTCTCACACATTATTTGCCCAAAGTGAAGCTGTAATTTACAATCTGAGCTGGGCAGGGAATAATGTGCATGCTTACAGTACAGTTATTGCTGATGTAGGTAACCAGATTTTCAGGACACATTGTTGTGTAATGGCAAAACCCTGGGATGGAGTCCTGACACTGGACATTTTAGAATCAATAAAGAAAATGTATAGTTTTGAAGGGTGAGCGTGCGCGCACAGGGTCCTCGTGCCCTAACTACTATAATATGCAATCATAATAATGAAGAAAGGAGTATCCCTTTATTTTTAAAAGTTTTTTTTCTTTGGTGTGATAACTATAAATAAGTATTTAGAAAATATATAAATCATGAATGTAGAATTTTTGTGGGACTTAGAATTAAATGTATCCCCAGTGACAAGAGCCTTCCCAGTGACAAGAGCCTTCAAATGTTTCTTCTTTCAAAGTTGAATAATTATAAATTTTGGCAACATTTTAAGCTAAGACTGCAGCTAAAAGACCCTTGCATTTATAGTACACTTTACAGAAATAACACTATTATAGATCTGCCTATGAACTTACAGACTGTGAAATTGTCAGTATCCCTGAAATGTATGTACATAGGTTTTTTGGGGTTTTTTTTTTTTCCTTCTAAAATGTACACATCTTTTAGCTAGCAGGTAGCTTTATGAGTGATATTGAATTATACATGTATTGTTTTTATTTTTCTTTATACATTTCTCACCAAATAAATTAGAAATGCATGTTGTGCTTAAAATGTATATTTGTGTTGTGTATTTTTCTCTGCTAAAACACCATTAATGTTTATTAATTCTAAGTCAATCATCCAGTATGAATAGGAAAATTAAACACTAGCATTACTTTGCGCCACATACCTGTCAGCAGTGCAAAGAGATGATAAAATTCTGAGATTATATCTGCCCTTTCCTTTGACATAGTCTGACACCTTTAAAAAATATCTGAATGCACTCGTTTCAGTTTTCCTAATAAGCATAGTTTTATGTATGTGTTGTAATAGCATGTAAAGAGATCACTTATATTTGCATTATAAGGCTCACAAATAAATATGAGCGGTGGGTGTTTTAAATGGCTTGTTTCACAGCTGGATATTCTGCCTTCAGGAGTTTGGACACTGCTAATGAAACAATAAATATGCTGTCTGATTGTAAGAACTGTAATAAAAAAATACACATACAAAAGAGGGGGTTGGGATGGAAAGAGTAATTGCTATGAGTCTTTTATATGTCCCAACACTAAATATGTACAATATACTGTGTAAATCTATGTAAACTACCGCAAAACAAATTTGACATTGTCACTGTTTAGATGCGCAACACGATGTTGTCAGTTGAGCACTATGTACACTTAATAACTTCATTCAAATCATTGAAACATTTTTTGATATATCTATAATGCAAGACTATTTGTGAACTTGCTATGTTTCAGTGTTTACTGAATCAATCTGTTTGTTACTGTATGTGGTTTTTAAAGGGACTCTCCTGGCCTCAATACAACTTTAATTCATTTGAATAATTTTGCCTCATTAATATTTTTTGCATGCTCAAATCTTTATAGTCTTTTTGCACAAAATAAATGTGTTGCAGAATGCTATACCGTAAGCCTGATTTCATAGCACATCCTCTTGTACCAGAAAAACTCTCTTTATCAAATGTATCCTCACAGTCTCAGCCTCAACAGCACTGAGTAAACTGATTTTAATCCACAACCTGGCTGCATACAGAGAAACTATAAACCGGTTGTGATATGCTTACTGAATGCCTCCCTGGGTGTCCTCCTCCTCCTCCTAATGCAGGTTGTTCAGATCATTCAGTACTGTCAGTGGCTGAGCTGTGTTTTGTGTGTGGTTTTTTTCTGCAGTAAGGCGGCATTGGCTACAGAGGCAGGCTTGTGCTTCAGCATTCTGCAAAAAACATTTATTTATTTTTTAATGCAAAAACTATAAAGGTTTGAGCATGCAAAAATATAGCATATGCAGTATTAGGCCGAAAGATATTAAATGCATTAAAGTAGTATTGGTGCCCGAGTGTCGCGTTAATATTCTTCTTATAGAAATAAACCCCTTCTATCTTTTACAGACAGGAAGAAATGGGACACTGGCTGAATTCAGCAAGCAAGGTGAGATGCAGGTTTTGAAGTACAAAATGTGAAATCTGAAAATAAATACATTTGAAAATCTCCAGCTCAGCTATTTTATGTAGAATTTTCCGTTCTATGGTTTAGTTCTGGCAATTCTTGCATATTTTTTGGATGAGGAATTATTTCAGAACTCTTCAGAGTCTTACGTTACTTTTACCTTATGTGAATGGATTATCATCAAAGTACTAATGTTTCACAACATTCAAAATATTTGCCTGGACGTAATAGGCCTGCTAGCTTAAAGTCTGTGGCTGGGAAAGTATATTTAAAAGGTTATTAAGGCATAAAATTCAGGAATTAATTAGGAAGCAATAATTAACATGGTTTTATGAAACATAGGTCATGTCAAACTAACCTAATTGCATTCTACAAAGAAGTAAGTAGAAGTATAGATCAGGGTGTTGCAGTGGATGTGATCTACTTTGAATTTTGCCAAGGCGTTTGATACAGTTCCTCACAACAGGTTAGTGTTCAAACTAAAAGAAATTGGTCTTGATGAAAATTCTTGTTCTTGGGTAGAACATTGGCTTGAAAATAGAGTGCAGAGAGTTGTCACATGTAATGGCACACTGTCACAGTAATGGCACATTTTCATGCTGGACAAAGTGTTAAGTGGTGTCCCTCAGGGTTCTGTTTTGGGACCCATTCTATTTAACATATTTTTTTTAAATGATCTTGAAACAGGCATTGAAAGCCATGTTTCAGTGTTTGCAGATGACTCAAAACTCTGTAAAGTAATACAATGTGAACAGGATACTGCTTTGCTGCAGATGGATTTAGATAGATTGAGGGACTGGCCACTCAAATGGCAGATAATATTTATAACAAATTATTTAACCAGGAAAGGTACATTCAGATTACTCTGGTTTTCAATTTAATGTAGAAAAATGCACTTTGGGGTAAAGAATGCACAAGCAACCTACACCCTAAATGGTAGTGAATTTGGGATGACAACACACGAGAAGGATTTGGGAATTGTTATGGTCACCAAACTAGGTAACAATATGCAATGTCAATCGGCAGTTGCTAAGGACAGTAAGGTATTATCATGTATAAATAGGGGCATTAATTTTTGGGATAAAAATATAATTTTGCCTATTTATAAATAACTGGTAAGACCACACCTTGAATATGCTGTGCAAATTTGGGCACCTGTTCTAAAGAAGGATGTTATGGCACTAGAAAAGGTACAGAGGAGGGGTAGAAAATTGATTAAGTTAGAAAGGTTAACACATTTAAATCTCTTTAGTCTGGCAAAACGGTGCTTCAAGGGGGATATGATAACATTATACAAATATATTTGGGGCCAATACAAACCATTATCTGGAGATCTATTCATAAACAGGACTATACATAGGGCTCAAGGTCAGGTATTTAGACTGAAAGAAAGGAGATTTAGTCTGACAAAGAAAAGGTTTTTTTTACAGTAAGAACAATAAGGATGTGGAATTCTCTGTCTGAAGAGTTGGTTTTATTAGAGTCTATACAGCTATTTAGCAGCAATTGGATAAATAGTTGCAATAAACATATTATTCAGGGATATCATTTTTAATTAGTGGGGTTATAGCTTCTTGGTCCAAGAAGATACCTGACTGCCATTCTAAGGTCAATAAGTATTTTTTTCCTGGTTTGTTGGAAAGTTACTACAGCAAAAACAAATGTGTGAGAGGCTGAACTTGATGAGCACATGTCTCTTTTCAGCTATATAACTGTACTAACGTGTGGAATTCTAGCCTAATAAAAAGGAGCTAAGAAAGGAAAACTATACTTTTTAGACCAATAGAATGCCTAAAATGGAGTTGACAAACTGGAATCCAGTTGCAGGTACACACATATTCCTAATAATGGTTCTTGCATTCATAAGGTTAGAATGTGGTCCATTTACACATTTAGTGCCTGGAATGTCTTTTAGGCAAATTGTATAATAATGATGGGAAATATGTCTCCGGAATCATATTAGTAGTTATGGGAGAGGTGGGGCTCTTTGTTTGCCTTGCTGTAGATTTTGTATAATGCCACTGACAAGGAGATTACACATTGAGTGCTGCATTGCTAATTAGTATGTTAAAAAGGCCTAGCTAGCAACAAAGAAAAAGGAAACGACTTCTTAGCATTTTCCACAAGTCACTTCAAACCCCTTTTGTTTGTTTTTTAGTGTTTGTTTTTTTGTAACCTAATTAAAAAGATAACTCCCTTCAAGAAAAAAAAATCGTCAAACCAGAAGAGCACTTTTGACATTTCGATTTAGTTTATTTTCTTTTACACAGACACTGTTCCATGCTGTCACATACAATGAAAGCTCCCCATTGATGCTTCTATATAAAATAAAATAAAACACATAAATGGATATTTAACACATTTTCCTTGCAACATATATGCTCAACATAGTTTGGTTTACATCATGGGTCGTCAACCTGGTCCCGTTTCAGGATTCCAGGTGGGCGGTAGGAATTTCAGTGGCTAAATCTTTTTTTTTTTTTTTTGAGGATTTCTTCTTTTTGGGCGGGCGCAAAATTTCAGTGACCGGCAGGAGGGAAGCGCTCCTTCCTGCCAGGCCACATTCTGGACCCCCAGTGTGGCAGTGGTAAGATCAGACGCGGCGAGAGAGTTTTCTGATGCCGCGGGAGCTGGAATATGACATCATATTCCGACTCCTGGCATCAGTAGACAGCCCGCGAGGGAGCAGAGAGGTTAGAGCTCCCTCGCCCCCTCAGATTTGAACTCTGCCGCCCGCTGACGTGAAGCCCCACTGGACCCCAAGGACACATCCACACCAGCTCTCCAGGTAAGGAGGCTGGGTGGACATTTAATATTAATAATTTGTGTGTATGTAAGTGTGTGTGTGTGTGTGTGTGTGAGAGCAGAGTACTTGTAGAATAGAAGAAAGAAGGAGCAAAGTATTTGTAAAATGGAGAAAGAAGGCACAGAGTACTTGTAGAATAGGAGAAAGAAAGAGTAGCGTACTTGATAAAAAGGTAAAGGAAAGAATTGTTGTTGGCTAATAATAGTAAGTGGGCTGCCTAGCTCAGCCTTCCTACTGGGCATTGCTATAAGGAAGGTTAAAAAATAGAAAAAAGGAAGAAAAAAAAGGTGTGGAGGGGAATTGAGGAGGCAGAGGAGGGGAGCTGACGCACAGATGAGAAATCATAATATGAACAAACAGAGAAATCGTCTGAATATCACTGAAAGAGGAGACCTTTGTTTGTTCCTTATGAAAGTCGAACCAGATATAAAATATTTACTCTCGCAACCTCAAGGATCTCATTAATCACTAGTAAAGGTAATTTCAATTTACTTTGTTTTCTCATTAAACTTTATAAAGTTAAAAACATTATAAACATGCATAAAGTAGAAATAAAAAGATAAATGTACGTACATTTATTTTTTTTTAAAACACCCTCCTTTCTAAAAAATATTCTGCACTTGCGCGAAAACTGGTGGGCGGTAAGGACATTTTTCCATCAAGAAAGATGCATTAGTGGGCGGTAGGTAGACAAAGGTTGACTACCACTGGTTTACATAGTTAATTATTGATTCAGAAAGCATGATTTATCCTTTTTTCTCATAATGTGAATACTCTGATAAACATCTATTTAATAACAGAGAAGTCTGTCTCCCTTGATTTGATTACATGTCCAAGCAGCCTGAGGGAACCTATTGCCACCATGTGACCTCATTGCACATAGGGCTGAGATATTTTTTAAATTTTACGTACTCTAGAGTTACCATACTTTTCTCTAACTTCTTGCCTGACACACTTTTCTATCTCCCTTATCCTGGACTTGTAGAGGGCTTCAACACGCGATATATAAAATGTATACATAACGCCAAACAATACTTAATCTCAGCTCCAATAGTTATATAAAATATGAACATATTAGTGAAATTTTTTAATTCTGTAAATTTACAGAAATGTGTTTTCAAACTGTATTCTACACACAACGTCATTTTACTCTAAATTCCCTAGCTGTAAAAAGTACTCTGTACTGAAGGAGTTAACATCTTTGCTGCTCTTCTCTTTGTGACACATTACAGTATAGGTCCAACTAGTACACTGAAAAGGGGGGTGAACATTAAAGTGCTTTTAATCCTGTTAACCTGTAAGGTAATTAAACCTTGATGAAAGAAAGGTTTGCTCTTGACCAAGTGTTTTTTACCCAGCCCTATGATAGCAAGAACAATACAACCACAAAGACTTTAGGCCATTTAATAGGGTCTAAGTAATTATGGACCAAAAGATCTGTTTCTGCTTTATGCAAAATTATGCTTTTTAAAAAAAAAAAAAATTTTATTTATTGATATATCCTATGACGCTTTGTCTGACTTTACATTGGCAGAGCATCATGAGTCTCTCTTTTTGTGTGACATGGCCTACAACAATAATACTGAAAATCTTCTGTACACTGTTACACTCTGACCAACTGATTGAAAGGGTAGCTCTCTTAAAATATATTTTTCCTCCAATGTATTCAGTTTATCCCCTTAAAAAAAAAAAATAAGTTTCATTAGTTGGTGATAGATTCCCCTCTCTACCAAACTGTTTCATCTTTATATTTTGTCACAGAATCTGTGACAGAATGTTTTTTTATTCTTTATTTGAAGAAACACATGAAGGCAAGTCAACACATGGTAATACATTCACACCTCGTGATCATACATCTGTGCTTTTACATATCTTGCCTGCAATGGTAGAGGTTTTTCAAGGTGTGTAATAACTGGGTGGATTCCACAAACTGGGTAGAAAAGAAAAAAGGAAAAAAAGGGGCAAGGAGGAGATTTTCCCCTCCCTCTATAAACACTGAGATTATTTATTAGGATTAACCAACATGCAACAGAATCAGTTTTTTGACTGTGCGTTTGACCAATCCAGTGTGTCTCACTGAGAAGCCTTGGAGTGGCAACACGCAGGGAAGATGGGTAGCACATGGCAGAGGAAGAAATAATGCTCTGTGCACATCAGATCCTATAGTCTTATTGTCAGATACTCCCAGCACAGAGTTTACACGTATTGCAAGTTATGGGGGAAATTTATCAGTGGTCTAACAGTGATTGTTAAATTACATAATTAGTATTGCCATATTTTTTAAAGTGTTCTAATAAAGTGGCGGTTTTCTTCATAGTAAATTCCGCCAGTTTTCCAGTTTGTATCAGAAGACCGCCAGATTTAGAGTGGTGAAAACAAGACAGAAAGGGAAACAGAACGATGTTTTGTCAGAAATAGTTGAGGATAAATCTTTAAATCAATGGGAAATTGTGTATTTAAAAATGAAAGTTAGGGCACAAAAGAAGTAACAGATGAAAATGACTGACAGTTTTAGTAAATTGTGCTGAAAATTAGACTTAAAAGTGATAGTGTCGCTTTAATAAATCTTCCTTTATGATTTAAGACGTTGTACATACTAATGCCATAAAATGTAAAACTGATCTAAGATTGATTGTGGGAGATGGAGCTATACACAAAAATAGACCGTTTTCTGCTAAATCAGAAAACTTTAAAATGTAATACTGTAGGCACAGATAGGCTTATTGCACCATAATCACTTCAGTAAGTTATGCTGCTTGAGTGACCATTTGAAGATCAGAAAAGCCTAAAGAAATATCAGCAATATAAAATCATTCTGTAATAAATATTATATAAGGCAGTGTGGTAAGTGTTTTCTTCGTCTTGTGTGATGTAATAAATCAAAATACATCACTTTGCTCTTACTTTTTATTATGTTCAGACTGTAATGTTTATTTGAAATGTCTAATGAATTTGTGGTTGCACTGTTTGTGTCTATCTTACAACTAATGTTTGATAAACTGGAAAAAAAATGAAATGAGCAAATATAAATGTAAACAAAAAATCTAAGCAATTAAAAATCAATATCACCATTGTAATCCTACCCCCTTAGTGCAGGACAGTATTGTGCCTTTCAAAAATAACAAAAGCCCTGAGTGTAGCTAATTTGTGCCATTATGTCCTTTAATAGCAAATTACATGTTAAATCACCCTGATTGAGAGTTGTCCACAATGGGTTTAGTGTTGGATATCCCAGTGGTTCCCAACCTCTTAGACCAAGGCACACTTCTAAACATCACATTTTGTTGTGACTTTACCTTAGCAGTATTCATGCTAATTACTCGGTAAATTGATCTGCAAATTCTAACTGCTTGTCAGATGGGAATCCCAATTTTAATGCTGATACTCATTAAATAAACCGTGCTTAAACACTGCATTCAGCCTATTACAGCTAAGACGTCAATGTGTTTGTGGCACACTTTGAGATTGCTTGAGACACACCAGTTGAAAATCACTGAGGTTATTCCATGGTGAAAGTAAGCAACGTTTGTAATATCAGAAATTGTATCCACCTAGTTTGTTTTCACTTGCTTCTTTAATTATTCTACCTTTTTAATTTTGTCTCTTCAGTTCGACCTGTGAAGACAATGGTGATAACAGTGTTCAACTTCTTCATCACAATTGCTGCTGCTTTTGCTTGCACCTATATTGGCAGCCAGTATTTGTTCACAGACACTGCTGCGGTAAGTGGGGCCTGGAAACACTGAACCGTAATGTTGACTATTTTAGGGCTTTGTTACCAGTCTTCTGTATCAATAGGCAATTCTATCTGTGTAAAGACGACATGCCAAAAAGCAAGCAATATATACCTCTTATTTCACAGGATCATAGCTATTAATTCACAATGTGTAACGCGCTTTGCATGCCCTTTTACAACATGACATTGTCTTGTCACAAAAAGACATATTATGGAGTGAGTATTTACAGCTTTGCCTATGGACAGAAGATAATATAGGATGCAAGGAGCATGTCAACACAGTACATAAAGACAAAATAATTGAAACCATCCCTGGGTATCCAGATCACAGCAGAAACACTTCATTTTGTGATCTGCTTGCATATGTTTTCTTTTTCTGATTTAACTTTTTTTTGTCTTGGGTATTCTCTTTCTTGGGGAAACAACTCAGGACAGTGTTTCATAGTAGGAACTGTTCACAGTATTTAGGACAACAGGGTGGTAAGTTTACCTGGTTTGTGAATAAAGTTGCCATGCTGTGCTGATGTTATTCTTATGTAATGGCATTATAAGGAACAGTAGTATTTGGAACTTTATAGTGGGAACTGTACCTCTGCAGATCTATGTGTTACATTAGAATTCCCTGCATGCATAAAATACGGTGAATTGTTTGTCATTATACATTAGTGACTATGAGCAACTTTTAGACAGAACATAATCACAGACTGCACTCACGAATGTGAGTATACATAAGTAAGTAAATATACATAAGACTGTGATAATCGGAGAGCAAACTATGTCCTCGTGTTTCTACTGGTTAAATAAGAGACCATGTAAATCTCTGCTTTTATTCTCTTTATATTTGTTGGGGGGGAAAATTGATTAAGTATTTTAAACTGAATACAATGTGATGACTACCGTCTTATCAAGCACTTCTGCAGGTTTAATGTAACTCTTAAAGGAACCTCTAAAACAATATTTACGTTGTAAATTGTACTCTGTGAAAAATTTTTACTATAACTAAGTTTCTAATTTTTCACTCTCTTTCCCAGCGGGTTCTCAGCTCTGTAATTGTGGCATCCTTGGTGGGCTTGGCAGAACTGTATGTTCTGGTCCGAACAATGGAAGGACAACTTGGAGAACTTTAGCCAATGGCATACGACACCACTAGAAGCAAACCTGGTCTGTTCTGAGCTGGACTCGAAGAAATATCTTCAGGATATGGAAATGATGTTTGTTTATTGAAAAGTTAAAGTAACAAGAATACATTTCTCCTATAACTTTCCTACATTCCAGCATTGCGTACACCATATCTACTACTTATATTAATATATTTTATTGGGTAAAAAATATTTAATCTGTTGGTTTCCATTACTTTGGAATTTCTTTGAGGATTTTTTTCATTTCATACACATACTTCGACTTCGTTACCATTCCCACCACGATATAGCAAAGAAGTCCTCTCTCTGTAGCCATCCACTTACCCAATCCTACTGGGCAAACTAACAGTCCCCTTTATCGGAGCGCAGGGGTTTGACATTAGGTGAGAGGAATGCTAGATGGAATAAGGTGTGGACTCCACAGGGTTCCCAATAGTAAAGTTGTTAGTGCAGTGAGTAACTTCTGAGGAATCCTTTCTAAACCTATCTGCTGCTGTAGGCTCCTGTTGCCAAGTTTAGAGAGCAGAGCTTTCATAACAAATTCTTTTCTACCTTAGAAATACATTCGTTTTGTTGCCATTGCTGGTTTTCTTTAACTTGCTCCAGCCTTCAGAAATATGAGAATTTGAGAAATCAAAGCAATAAAAATTGTTGAAACTAGTAAGTCTCTTCTACCTTACAAATTAATTCACTATAAGGTTTCACGCAATTATTTGTGCAGAAGAATCAAGGTTTTATCTGTGAATTCATATGAGGATCTTTGACTTTTACCCTAATCTGTGCAGTAGATGAGTGTTCTAAGACGTAATGATGTACAATTCTACTTATTGATACATAAGCAGTATCTCCAGCCATGCTTCCCTGCAGAATAGTGTTACAGCAACTAAACTGGGCAGGAATTTAAACCCATTTTAGTAATGATCATTTTCACTTTCTTGTGCATAATTTGCTCGTTGCTGAATTTTCCATATTAATGATTGTTCCTTGTCTTTTACACTTCAAAGTGGTTTATTTAAACTTTTGTTTGATTCGTTGTATTGTTTTGCTTTTGCAGATTTACTTTATTTAAAGTTTTCAAAAACTGTAATACTTATTTTAAAATTTACCTGAATAAATTATTTATGAACTTCATAAATTAACAGTGTTTATGTGCTTTATAGATATCTTTAGTTAGTTCAACCAACATGAAGCTTTCTGGCTATTTTTCTTTTTACATTTTTTGTTTTTGTTTTGTTAAACTCATATATGTCATAGATGTAATTTTGATAAAACTTATTTTGGATTATTAAATTTAATTTACAGCAGTGATAAAGGTCTGAAAGTGTGTACTCAGTTATATATATATATATATATATATATATATATATATATATATATTAAATATATCCATTTCACTGAACTGGATAGGCACATTGGAAATATTTACACACTATTATTTATAATGCACAAACAAATTCCATAGCGCTGTACAATAGGTGGACTAAAAAACATGTATTTGCAACAAGACGTGTTAGACTCACAGGAACAGAAGGTGTTAAGAGCCCTGCACAAACAAGCTTGCATTCTATTCTAGAGGGGGTGGGGTAAAGCGACACAAGAGGTTAGGGTAGGATGTCATGTATGTAAAAAAAAGTAGGTTAGTAGAAGAATGGTTTACAGTAAAGGGTTAGTTTATTGCATGACACAGTTACAGGAGAGAAAGCAGGGTGGGTTACCAAGGTGTGTGAGGGAAAGCCTATTAACAGTTTAATTGTTATGCTTTTCTAACGATGTGAATGAAGTGAGATCTTTTGAAGGAACTGAGACTGGTGTGTGTGTATATGCATTGAAAATGACAGTTCCGCGTAGTATGTTCTCCAGCAGGGCTCTAAGTGCTCCTGTGCCTTCCATACAGCACTGCTAATTTTGTTATTTTTTTTAAATAATGCATTATCTATGTAATACAAAAAAAATTAGGAATTTAAACTTTTACTTGTGGTTTCCTGTGAACAATAAAAGATATATTCTATTTAAATATGGTTATCAATGGGAGCCACCAGCTACCAAATCAGCTTTCGTAAAGAACTGTTCTCCCATAGGAATTATGGGGAGATTTTTGCACAAATAAATTCCAGCCACAAGTAAATGCACTACGTCAATTGTATGTTTGACATCTGCAGAATTTCTATTATTTGTTTTTTTGGGAGAGAGCAGAGTTGTTGAAATAACTTCTTTTTTTTTTTTTTTTTTATTATGGAGGATCTTACGGAAGACTGGAGATTTATTGGGCAAAGTAGAACCCCGTGTGTTCTTTGAATATAATATATTTTTCACTTTACTATCTTGGAAAAAACACTAGACACTCTTTCGTTTGTTGCATTATCATTGCTGATTCCTCACCTTGTGAAAATGTGATGTACTTACTGCTTTTCATATCCTGACCCTGATTCAGTGTAGATTACTGGAGTTTGACATTGCTGATTAATGTTCTGATATCTGCTAAGCCCCTTCTAAAAACACTTAATATTTATTTTTTATTTATTTTTTTTAGATATACAAATCTAACCTGTGCCTGTAAAGTTGTGTCTGGATTAAGTAATGTAAATAAATCCAGCGCCCCATCTCCCTGGCAATCATCTTTAAATAAGGGGCAGATTAAAGCAATGTTCATGAAGATTAGTTGGTATTATGGATGATTGTGATGGTCAATGACATCCCCGGATTGCTCTGTGTGGATCATGGCATGTTTATTGCAAACTTCTTCAAAAGCAAACTGTATATAATGCTAGCAATCCATTGAAAATTGAAAAAGCAGATAATCTTGCTTTATAGCCATTTTAATACACAAAATACCAAGCTCTGTAAATATTCCCTGCAATGAAAAATAATGTTGGATATTTTGATTATGAATATATAGGTTATGGGATTGGTTACATTTAAACAGTAACAACACATGGTGACATATATGCCCTTTATATCATTTTTGTATGGTGACATATATGCCTGTAAATAATGATTTAGTGCTTTCAACCAATAGGCCTTATATAGTTGTATGTTTGTTAAATGAGAACAGTCACTTACTTGGACTTATCATAACCTTTTCGCTATCTGAACATTGTAAATATTTTATGCAAAAAGAAATTGAAATTTATTTATTTTTAATTTATATTTCTAAGGCTTTGTCAGACCGAGCTTGGCATGGTATGCAAATGAGTTAACACTTGCACCTGCACTGAAGTAAATGCCAAGATTTCTCCACTACATTAGAGTGCATGGGTCTGAGTTATGAAGGGATTTCTATCTTGTAGCTACATGGTAGTACAGTGGAGTTTTTTTGTTTTGTTTAGTTTTTTTACTTACCTCTGCTGCTCTGACCCCTACCAATGCAGAAATAGCATTTATAGGGTTAAATGAACAAGAAACTCACCCAAGCACTCTCGCTAAACCAAGATGCACCAAGATAAACTTTAAAGGTTAGTATTGTTTCGGTTTTATTAGTGCATTATCTTTATAATGTCTTTAAAAAAAAATACATAGCTTTTCTTTAACTTTACTGAAAAGACACTGTCCCAAATAAATGCTGGAAAGATTTAAAGGGGCCATCTACACATCATAAGCACAACATTGCATTGGCAATATGACAAACGTGGGCAAAGCTGCAGGTGCCTTGGGTAACCCCTGATCTCCGTCAAAGCACTAAAAATCATTTAAACTAGAATGTTATGGTGCCTGCAGCCTACTAGCACCATAATCATAGGTTCTGGATCCGCTCCGTTATTTGGGCACAAAGATAGCACTAATAAGCTATTTGAGCACAAAGATGGCACTGATTAGTTATTTTGGGACATAGCCTGCTCTGGGTAGCTGTATGTGGACAGAGATGACACTAATAAGCTTTTTGGTGGCAAAGCTAGCATTGCAGGAAGTGGGTGACATGCTACCAAGTGATGTTGGGGGGGCCAAAGAGTAAGAGTGGTTTCCATAGGAAATGGGTATGGTTAATCGTAGTATGTTATGCTTCTGAAGGGGAGGTGTTAGCAATATAGCCACATCCACCTATGGGATGCCAAAAATATTATTGCACCCAAGCGTCAGTGACCCTAAGATCAGTCCTGGCCCCTGCCAACAATGTATGAGAAGAAGAAGAGGCCCTGATAATTTTCACATAAGCCCTATAGCTTGCTTCAGTGGAAGATACTGTCCAGTATTCATGACGTTAAAGAGAAATTGTCACTTTACAAAGCATTCAGTAAACGCTCAGCTTGACATTTCCTTCCGTTGAAAACAAACGCTTTTCTTTTCTAACATGTGGAATTGTTTTTATCCACAACTTGCCCGATGCTAATACACACAGCCAATTATGATAATAGGCATTTGTGACCTTGATGAGATTACCAAAACACAATGCGCATAGCAACCTAACGTGTGTTCAGGCTTGCAAGTGATGCAAAATATTAAAAAAAGGTAAACAAGGACCCTAAGATCTTCTCTGCCCTCAGAATTGATGTGCATCAACATTAACACTTACCAAAATGTTCAAAAATAAGTCCTGCCCTCAAACTCCCATTACTCCTGGGCGGCAGCAATGGCTATAGAGCACATCAGCCGCATTCCATACAATAACAACTGAAAGAAAAGAGTTACTTGCACAATATCCCTAATCCCTATGCACAGTTTAATAACTGGAGAATTTTAATATCATTCCAAAGCTCACCTGCCATATCAACGCAAACATCCCAGGTGAGGTTTTTAGTCACAAAAGTGATTATTATTTTCAAATATAACTTTAACTATTTGTTATATATTTGGGGCTTTATTTTTCTTTTTGTTTTAAATGTAATTTTCACTTATTCAAAAAAATAGAACTATTTCCACAGACAAATATGACAAGCTGTCAAATACACAATTATATAGCAGCAACCAACCTCCAAAATATATAAGAACTCCTCTGATATTCAAGGGGATTTAATTACTCCATATAGCCCTGCGAAAGCTTTGTTAGCCAAGTTTTGGGGGAACACCACCTTAAACTCCTAGGAAGAGGCATTTCACCTGGAAAAAAAACCTCTGTATTTCAGAAGTTAATCAGACTTTCTTTTGCTAAATAATTATAAATATAAATGCTACATACAGACTGATATTTTTTTCCATTTTTTTATTTGTTTTTATTTTTTTCATTTTTATTTTGTTTTTGTATTTTGTATTATTTTTGCATTTTGTACCTTTTTTTTTTTTAACACACGGGTAAATGATAGTCAGAAAGAGTTATGCCTTTTTCTCTAGACAAGCAAACTGTGTTAGCATAATGGATAAATTTATGCAATACCACTTAAGGTTCAGCAGGACGCAGGTAGAAAGAGGTATTTCTTTTAGCGGTTTAGTTCTTATACCTGTTACTCAACAGCCGTCGTCTCTTAACTCTTGCTTTCTCGTGGGTGGGGAATTGTTGGAACTATATACATATACAAAACACAGAATCTCAAGCTGTAATCCACCAAGTGTTTGAAACAGATGATTAGGCCATCATTGCGTAGGCAATGATCGCTGAATTGTAAATTAAGCTGGATGTCGAACCCAAAGAGGTTTGATACCCACTTTCATTTACTTGAGGATATCTTGCCAAGTATGGCATCTGAGGTGCTTCAAATTGCTCCATCATCTCTGCTTTGTTCTGCAAAGTTGTACAACCATAATCTGGGGTTTGGTTGTTGGAGGGAGGGTACTGCCATTGGGAGCTCTCTGGCTCATAGGCATATTGAGGACTCTCTCCTAAGAGCTCTTTTGGTTCGGATGCCTCAATGACTTGCTTGTATGGCATCAACTGTACGTTCCCACCTTCGTGGCCATACATTGAGGAATGATTGGGCGGGAACTGCATTGAAACCAATGGTTCCCTTTGGCTGTAATGCCTTGTGTTCATTAGGTAATGTCCGTTGTTATTAAGAATTGTTTCCTTCTTCCTAGATTTGTTTTTTCTGGCTCTCCTGTTCTGGAACCAAATCTGCCAAATAAACGACAAGAAACAGAAATTCAGTCACAAGTGCAAAAACATTCTAATACCAATTGTGTAATTGAATTAATTAAGGTAGACATACATTTTTGCCATCTCCCTGTCTACCTCAACATCACAGCTTGTGCTGCGGCTCTTTAAATTATCCAGTTCAGTATTTTATTCAGTACAACTATTTGTTTAGTGAATAACAAACCCTAAGATATAGGAAAATGAACAAATACATCTGAATATATTTATTCTACAAATAAAGACAATAAAAATAATAAAACATGAATGTAATGTGTGTTTTGTTTTACGGAAAACATGAATGTAATGTGTGTTTTGTTTTACGTTTGTAGATTCCATACTGATACACTCTTTCACCTATTCAGGTATTCACCATTGAAACATTAACAAGTCGTTGCATACATACTAATAAACAGCCCAACTTGAGAATGAAACAAATTTCTATACTAAGCCAAAAGATGGGCACCCGTCTATTGCCAGAGACCACAAGTGGCCATATTTTCTTAAAGTTAATGTAAAACAAGTGCACGAAAGTGGTACAAAGCACTGAAACTAGGCCTTCAAAATTCCACAATCCCATAACTCGTCGCAGAACATAAAACAAATACACATAACGCAACACGTTCTAGAGATGGCTAAAATATATTGTGTCCTAAAGCTAACAAACTGCAGGCATGGATCCCAGTAGTATTGTTTTTGCTAGATATCAGGTATGATCCAAGAAGAACTGTGCAGAGTTTTTATGGGCTGGCTAAGATATCATGTTCTAACTATGCCAATTCAATGACATGACCAACATGGGAAGTGATCTGAATTCAATGTGCAGGCCATGCTCTCGGCTTCTGGTTACTTCTCGACGCATAAGGTGGACAATTTGCTTCCAAATGTCTATTATTATTTACCTTGGTTTGCATCAACTACACTTATGTTATACACCCTAGAAAAAGAAAATTGGGTCACTAGGCACTGGGTAAGTGTTTTAGAAATGTCCCTGTTACCTGGACTTTATTTTCCGGCAAACATATCCTTTGTGCCACATCTTCTCTGATGGAAATATCCGGATAGGGTGTTAATAAAAAGGCACTTTCTAGTATATATAATTGCCACTTGAAGAATTGGGTCCTCTTTCTTTTTCGTGAGTCAGATGTGGGTCCATTACCCTCTTCCATCTCTTGTCTCGAGTAATCTATGGGATAAAGTGAATGGAAACAATTAAATAGTATGCGGCTGGGTACACCTTACTAAGAGAACGTTTCATATATTGATCTACAGGGTTAGAATCAATGGCTACTAAGCCTAGATCCTACCAAGCAGAGAAACATTGTACCACATAGTAACCCTACCTGACGTATAGGTAAGAAGGCACCTATCTGTTGAATGTGAAGGCTTTTGCTTGAAGTAACTGAGTACATTCTGCATAACTGTGTTACTTGAATGTGAATGCCAAATATCTGCAGGAGATAGTGGCACTGTCTACAAACCCTCTAGGGTCTAGGAAAAAACATCACTTCTAGCAAAATTTGTTCTTTCTTTTTCTATAAACGGCATTGAGGGTAGATATAGAGAATTGATTAGCATTATATATTTACCCTGCGTTTTATATATAGAATTTTGGTAGATTTGAAGAGTTGATCACTAAAGTGAGCAATGTCCAGAAATCAAAGTGGATTCAATGTGAATTTCAAAATTTATAGTCAAATTTATGACTTTGAGAATATTTCCTCTGATTGACTCTTCTGGTTTAAATTTGAAATTTACTTTCAATTCCCAATAAATTCTCAGTTTAGTGAACAGCCCCTCAAATTTACTAAACTTCTATTTATAAAACACAGGAAAAATAATTCTATCCAACTTTTTATTTTTTATTTTTTTTAACCTTAAATATAAGGATATTTGCTAGTATATATGCCTTAAGGTTTGTAAAGTAGGGGAATTTTAAATATCTATCCATAACCAAAAGTCAACAAGGCTGAAATATATAGTGAATAAGATGGAAAATGTAATTATCCTTATAAATATATCAAGAAGATTAAATCACAAATATTTCATTGTATCCCTGATATTCAATAATAATTCTAATTTTAAAATGTATTCTCTGCCTTAAAGCATAAGTATTTACATTTTACATTTATTTTCCCCAAACCAATCCCTTTTTTATGTTTTATTTTTAGTAATACAGCAATATTACTTAAACGTCTCCAAAGCTGAATAGCACTGGTAAATCGACGTTATAACGTTCTAAACAAGCACAACGTGAAACAAGCAAAAAACAAAAAACAAAACACACACAAATGAAACAAAACAGCCAAACTAAAAAAAAGTACAATAGCCCGAAAAGCAGCCATTTCGCACTGCAAAACCAAAACAACTAGTGATTAAAATAAAGACAGAAAACAAATGTCTCGCTCAGTAAGATTCTATGTATTCCATACCAGTAAGATTCTATGTATTCCATGCCAGTAAGATTCTATATATTCCATACCAGTAAGATTCTTTATATTCCATACCAGTAAGATTCTATGTATTCCATACCAGTAAGATTCTATATATTCCATACCAGTAAGATTCTATATATTCCATACCAGTAAGATTCTTTATATTCCATACCAGTAAGATTCTATCTATTCCATACCAGTAAGATTCTATGTATTCCATACCAGTAAGATTCTATATATTCCATACCAGTAAGATTCTATGTATTCCATACCAGTAAGATTCTATATATTCCATACCAGTAAGATTCTATATATTCCATATCAGGTTAACCAATGGATAATTATATAAGAATGAAGGTACCATACCTATATGCCTCCCCGTTACAAAGTTACCTGTATTGAATCAATGCCACCTGCTTCCTAATTCATACACCATGCACTCCATTCATATTGACTAGCAGTTATTGTAACCGTCTGCACTGTAATGTCTTATAATAATTGTATTTACCTTGGATGAGACTCCCTGATGCTGCCATCTGGTTAATGGGCACATTGTATACATCCCTGTGCTGAAATGCCAGTTCAGCTCC
Source organism: Pelobates cultripes (assembly GCA_933207985.1). NCBI lineage: Eukaryota > Metazoa > Chordata > Amphibia > Anura > Pelobatidae > Pelobates > Pelobates cultripes. The sequence goes on from OW240912.1 coordinate 68,329,070, forward strand.
TCCTCCTTGTGAGCCTGGCACAGGGGCTGACTCCTGATAGCTCCAGCTTGGCATGGCCCCCTGGTACTGATTTTCCTGGTTTATCCAGGCTGGCTGATATTGCTGCCCACTGTAGTAATACTCTGGTGGGATTTTACTCTCCATGGAGCATTAAGAGAGTTGCCCAGGGTCTGTGTCTCTGGATGCTGCTCTGATCTACCTGCCTGGGCTCTGTGAGAGCCTCTTATACCCTCAGTGAGTGCCTCTCCTCAGGGGTCCCTTGGCTCCACCTGGCGGGCTGCTTTTGATGTATCCCCTGCTAGTCTGCTGCCTTTGATCGCCATAGAACTTCATGTAAAGTGTGTTGACACCTGGTTACACGTCTTGTCTGCAATACACATTCACCCACACAGGGTCTCTCACCTTGTCCTGTCCTGTACTTCCTCTCAGTTCATTCATACATTTACCTGGATCCATATACATAGGGATATTTGCATCAGTATTATAATACTCTAGCATCAAAATCACAACAGGCTGATTGCAGGTGGGTTTTTGGAGGTGGGTGTGGGGGATTGTTTGGGGTTTGTTTTTTGATGATTTTGACGTTTTCAGCGGATTGTGCTATTATCACCATTTTTGAAAGTATTAAAAACCACTAAGTAATTCTCATACAGTAGTGACATCTAGGCTGATCTAAAATATATAAATGATGATTAGTTGCTGGGAAATCGTAAATAAATGTCTGTCTGTATACTGTCTGTTTATCTCTGTGCTGTCCGTGTTTTGTCTGTAATACCCGTCTGTGTAGCTCCCTGTGTCGTGTCTGTCTGTGTGATCTAATTGCAAACATTGGAAAATAGCAAATTATCCGGAATTGGATGAAACAGATGTATAGAAAATCTATTGGAAATCTAAAAAAAAAAATGTGCTTGCATTATTAGCAGTGATATTCTTAATGTATATTAAAAAAAAGAACTCATAGTCATAGTGTATAGTGACCCCCAGCCATGCCCTCCTTCCAGACTTCTTTAAATGAGCGGAATAGATATTTAAACTAAAACATTATCATTAGATCTAGAATCAGTGAAAATAAAAGTGAAACATACTTGTGTTTCTGATTTACATCTGTTTTTCCATGAGGTGTCTTTGGAATAATTTTTGTCCTGTTTGAGGTCAGATTGTGAGCTCTAGTCTGTACCTCTTTCCCAATAACTAACTACCACATTAAATGATTAAATGTTCATTACTTTATTGAATAGAATCTGATACATTCGCAACCGGCTACTCAGGCGATACAGTTTCAATGTTCTGTCCACATTCTCTGACATGGCTATGTGTTGACAGACTTTCTATATATTGCAGGCTGATATCAGACTTGTATAGTTGATGCATTTTTTTGCTAGGCAGATTTTTATCCTATTTTATCCAGCTTTGTAGCACTTTTGGATGTATTTTCACGCTGCTTGGTACCGGTTTCACGGAGTGTCACACAAGGGTTCGATTAATATCGCCCCCCCCCTTATTTACTTTTATATGTATTTAGTTGTAGATAATAAAAGTTATGTCTTAACCTATTTTGGCATTTCGGTTTTGTATTCTTATTTTTCATATGCATTCCATAGGTACATTTAACTAACTCTCTGCCAGACAACACCTTCTCTGAGTCTTTTCCAGTTATTAGTTATAACTAAGGGGTTACCCCCTATTTGTTGGCGTTCGATAGATCTGCTCCACTCTTCTTTTTGTGCTCGTTTTTGGATTAAGAAACATTTTGGCAAAGTTCTTTAATTTCTTTCTAGAACTTTCCCCCATAATGGAAGGAATGAATGTACCTACACATTCACAGCAGTGATGGGCACATGTCATGGAGTCTGCACCCAGCAAAAATTCTCATCTAAACTTTACTGAATAAAATATTAATTTAAGAGATGCAATATGCACATTTTTGCTCTAGTGGCACAACTATATTCTTCGAATGCATAAGCTAAACCAAACACACAAATGTGCCCACAAAAACCTAAATATGGGACTGGCAGCACAATTTGACCCTTTATTAAGGTATACCTGGGCACACCTGGCACACCCCTTGCCCACATGCCTATCCAGTCCCATGCCAAAATGCCAAAAGTGTTGTTACAAAATAATTGGGTGCAATGCCACAGGTAAGGCAAGGTTAAGATTCTGCATTGGTATCTATCTGTCACTCTATGGGCTTGGAGTGTGTTTGGTATTATTTAAAACATCATCAAGTATGGTTCATACAAATATGTGTTTTTGGAACAATCAACAATTATGACAAAGTTCTTAAATAGAATATTTTCTATTTTCTATTTGCTTTCCTTCTGGAACGTTCACCCAAAAGGGAAGGAATGCATGTACTTACACATTGCAACAAAATAATTAAATTAAATAAAAATAAAAATATATGTTCACAAATAATTACTGTTTTTTGTGTTCACTAGTAAATTATTCTGTTTGAAATAAACATACAAGGAACATTCATTGTATAATTATAGCACTTTTAGATATATATAGGTATTTAGTACCTTGGCTGATCTCACCTGAAATATGCACAGTAACAATCTTTTAACACACTATTTCCTGTGAGTGCCATTTTCAATATTTTTAACTATTCTGATGGTAATGTTGTTGTTTTTTTTACTATTATGATATTTTGGAATGTAAATTACAAAGAAAAATAATAATTATTAACATTTTTATAGCGCTCCTTACATTTATAGAAATGGGATAATTGACAAGTGATGGATATACAGAATATTAATTCATAAAAACTTCACATCAGTGCCAATAGACAGTACCGGGCACCATTGGGATATGTATGCCCACATGCTATCCTAACAAACAGCCAAGTGTGAGTGTCTGTGTGAATGTTGTGTTTAGTGCACTCACCTGGGGGGAATTCCTACCTGACAGGGCCGGGTTTTTACTAATCAACGACAGGAAAGTTTGTGCCCTGTCACGTTGACACATTCAGGGTTATTCACTAAAGTGATAATCTAAGGTGAATTCAAAGTGAATTTAAAATTTAAGGCTAAAATAGCCAAACTGGAACAATCCTCTAAGTAACCTTCTAGTTTGACTACTTTGCCCTCAAATCCAAAATTCTTTTTGAATTTGCTTTGAATTCTCACTTTTAGTGAATAACTCTGATAGACATAGGTAATAGATATATTATTGAATCCACCTTGGAACCCTGAGCTGTAAACACACATTAACTCCTATTATTTTGAATGATATAACTTTATAAATTGCGTATTGAAATGTTGCATTTTCTTCAGGTGCAATATTGTCTTTCTTTCAGCATTGTAAGCTATCCTTTGTGTCACTTTGTGCATGTTTGCTTCCAGTTGCTCTATTAACTTTATCTTGTCCAGACTGTAGATTACCTTTTTGAAGCTGGTGCCGCCCCCTTCCCCTGACCATCACTGTACTGACATGATTATATTAGAGTTCGTGTAATCTCTCCCTAAATAGATCAGCTGAATGCCCCCTAGTCATCAAAGCTAACAGTATTCTATTGCCTGGGACAAAGCTTCTAGATAAAGTGTTGACAGGGAACATTTTGGAACTCAAATGATAAGAACCATGATTTAAGCAGCAATTACCTGTGAAAATGTGTAGACTTTACAGGTGGAATTAACAGTGCTTGTAAGTTTATACCAGGAACAACCTGCAGAGTACAAAAGTGTTTCATGGTGGCGTTTGCATTACCTGCACATAAATTATAATCTATAAAATGTTTAATGTCAAGGAAACAATTATTTATAGGTTATAATGATGGCTCCTTAAAATGCCTTTCAGTGGTATCTGCAGAAATTTTAAGAGAATAGGGGGTTAGGGGTAAAACCATAATCTGAATATGTACTCTCACTGTTAGGCAACATTTAAATCAATGGGAGGGAATGTTTTTGAGTGTGGTCACTCGCCCCCCACGTGCTACATGCTTTGAACGGCATGGTCTTTTGTTAAGTGTAAGGATCTATGTTGCTGAAGAAAGACAAACACGTGTGCAAATCACACGGGTGTACATACAACACACCAAAAGCACATTTCACACAAATTAGGGATTATTCTAGCTTTTAGTGAACGGATAATCTGAATTTTATTAAAGACAGGAGGCGAATATTTGCTTATCTTTCTTTACTGTAACTCCCAGCAGCAAAGAAATGGTTAACAATGTTGCATGGAAAAATCAACCAATCATAACATATCTCAACTACAATATAGTGTCATCAAACTCCTCCCACTTCCTCTTTCTTGATGTTGCCAGTCAGTAGCAAAGTCAACCATGTAAACTTTAACCGGAACAGTCCCGAAGCTGAAACTCAAGATGAAGTCAACCATGTAAACGGAAAGTTGATCGAATAAACTTGAGATCTTCACACTAAAAGAAAAAAGAGACTTCGTGAAAGTAAGGTTTCTCGGACAAGAGAAAAAAATATATATAGTTGTACCCCCTATGTCCAATTATAGTTCAGACGAATTGGCAGAAAATCAAAATATAAAGATCTATCAGTACTCTATGAGATAGGTGTATAACCACAAAGGTGAGCAAATCGTATATAGCAGGTTTGTATGTAATAATGGTATCATACATTATTTATTGATTATGAGACTTACCTCGAGGGTGGGTTCCGGAATGAACGAAGGGAGGGAAAATATTCGCCTCCTGTCTTTAATAAAATTCAGATTATTCGTTCACTAAAAGCTAGAATAATCCCTAATTTTATGGCAAGACAGGAGGCTTCATATTTGCTGTTTTAATGCTCTCGAATAATAGAACAAGCCGCATGTGTTTGTGTTGGTTTAAAATAAAAAATCCGAAAGGTAGATTCTCTTGACCAATCTGCGCAGGACAAAATATCCGCTAGAGAACTGCCGGCACGAAAGGCAGAGGATGCGGCCGCTCCCCTAACGGAGTGGGCCCCAAATGAGCTATCGATTCCCGCTTGGATAAGTAACCATCTTATCCAGCGAGCGATAGTGGGGGAAGAGACCGGTTTGTGAGGTCTGACGTAAGAGATGAAAAGGGGGCCGGTAGGAGAACGTAGGACGGCAGCCTCTGTGTAGCAATGAGTACACAGAGCCACACAGAGGGCCGGCCTGTCGGGAAAGTATGGGTAAAAGACAGACGAGGAATTCGTCTTAGTGTGCCTAGTAATCGTAAATCGGACCCCTTCTGGTGTGAAGGAGATAGCGTGTGAATCAAAAGCTTGAACTTCAGAAACTCTGCGGAAGGACACCAGGCACAGTAGCAGGGCCAATTTTGCAGAGAGCTGTCGAAGGGATAAGGCCTCGTTAGGTGGCCAGGATTCTAATAGTGCGAAGACTCGAGATATATCCCAGAAGTCAGAGTATTTGGCAGAAGGTGGCCTCGTCAAACGAATGCCTCGTAAAAGTCTGCACACGGAAGGATGTTTCCCAACTAAGGAGTTATCAATGGGGTCATGTCCCGCCGAAATGGCGGAACGAAAAATATTAATCAACCGGTATGATTTACCCTGATCGAAAAGGAATGATAGAAAATTTAGAATGGATGAGAGAGATGCTGAAACGGGATCGAAATCCCTCTCCAGACACCAGCTGACCCAAACTCGCCATGCGGCGAGATAGGTGCGCCTGGTTCCTGGGGCCCATGAATCCCACAGGAGTGTTTGAGCAGTGCTTGAAAGTCCTGCGACATGCCAGGCACCCCTGAAACTGTCCAGGCCACTAACTGAAGATGGCCCTGTAGGGCTAGTGGATGGTAGTCGCCCGTTGGGTTCTTGAGAACCCGATGTGAGCGAGGTAGAAGGATGGGGTAATCTGTGGAAAGTTCCAGAAGAGTGGGGAACCACGTCTGGGCCCGCCATAGAGGGGTAACTATCACAATCCTGACCCCCTGTGATTTGACCTGGTGGAGAGCACGTTGAATCATGGAAAAAGGAGGGAAGGCATAGGCTCCGCTCCGTGGCCAAAGTTGGAGAAAAGCGTCGACAGCTAGGGATAGAGGGTCTGGTAACCAGCTGAAGTAATCGTCTGTTTGACGATTCAGTCGAGACGCGAAGAGGTCGAGCGTGAGCGGTCCCCGCAATAGGTGAATATGGTGGAATAGGAGAGGATCTAATTGCCAGTCGCTGGCATCCCTCCAGTGACGTGAAAACCAATCCGCAACTAAATTGTCGGGTCCTGGGAGATATTCTGCCCAAATAGACAGATTCCTGTCTTGGCAGAACTGATACAGATCCTTGGTGAGGTCTGACAGTAGTTTCGATTTGGACCCTCCGAGTCGGTTTACATATCGTACTGCGGAAATGTTGTCCATCCGAAGTACCAGAGAGCAGTTGGATGCTTCTTTGGCAAAGCTGCGGATCGCAAAGGATCCGGCAATGAGCTCGAGACAATTTATGTGAAGTGCCTGTTCTGAAGGGGGCCAGAGACCTCCTGTGTGCGATTGGGCGCACGTAGCACCCCAACAGAGTAGGCTGGCATCGGATTCCAGAATAAAATCTGGTTGAGATCCGAAAATCGCTTTCCCATTCCAGGCTTCCATGTTGCGAAGCCACCAGTGAAGTTCGATGAGAACTTCGTCCGTTAGGAAAATGAATTGGTCGTAAGAGGTTGAGCGATGTAAATAGGAGGTTTTCAGCCGTTGCATTGCTCTGTAATGCAAGGGCCCTGGAAAAATAGCCTGAATTGATGCAGACAGAAGACCCAGAATGTGTGCTAGCTCGCGGAGCCGAGGTCGATGTGACTTGAGTAATTTTTGAATCTCTCGTTTTATGTTTTTGATTTTGGAGTAGGGTAACTGAAGAGTTGCTTGAACTGAATCTATCTGAAAACCCAGAAATTGGACTATTTGAGAAGGTACCAGGTCTGATTTCTGGTAATTTATGACAAAACCTAGGTTTTGAAGGAGGGCAGAGGTCATGTGTGTGTGTTTGCGAAGTAATTGTTGATCTTGTGCCATGATCAGGATATCGTCCAAATATATAATTGAACGTATGGCCTGAGAACGAAGGAGTGCCATGACCGGTTTCATCAACTTGGTGAAACACAAAGGAGCAGAGCAAAGTCCGAATGGAAGGCAGGTGAATTGCCAAATGTCGCCTTGCCATCGGAATTGGAGGAAGGCACGGTGACTTGGTGCTATAGGGACCGTCAGATAAGCATCTTTGAGGTCGAATCTGGAGAACCAGTCTCCCACGCAGAGCAAGTCCCTGAGAAGATGGATACCTTCCATCTTGAAATGACGGTATATGATAAAGCGATTCAACGCCTTGAGGTTGATAATGGGACGGTGGTCCCCCGTTTTTTTCCGAACCAGAAATATGTTGCTTAGGAAGGTGCAAGGGAAAGGCGAAGGTTCGATCGCCCCTTTGTGTACCAAATTTGTCAGTTCTGTGTTCAAGGTTAGAGTGTCTGCTTTTGACATCGTTAAGGGTGTCGGTTGAGAGTATTGAACTGGATGTGTGATAAAATCTATTTTGAAACCTGTGACTGTATGAAGGATCCAAAGATCCTGAGAAAGAAGTTTCCACTGTTGGAAAAAGAATGTTAATCGACCTGCGATTGATACATTTTTCAAATAAGCAAGGTCCATTACCTGAAGCAGTGCGTCCGCGCAGGGATGCAGAGCCACGTCCTCGAATTGAGCCTCTGGTGCTGAACAGCTGCCTGTGGTAGGGTCGTGAGTATCCTGTGGACCAATACTCTGTGGGTCGGGGCCTGTAGCCTGTAAAGGCTGCTCTACTGGTAGCTCGGGCCCTTGAGCGACCAGCTCTCCCAGAAAAACAATTTTGAGTAGTGGAACGGAACACCCTACGTAGGGAGGACTGGGCTTTATTGAGTGTGGTAAAAACTGAGACATGCTTGGAGAGGTCTCGCATGAAACTGTTACCAAATAGAAGGCCATCGGCCTCTGGGCCTAGTTCTTTAGTGCTCAAATCTACTAGTTTGGCATCGATTTTGTACAGTGTCGCTTTGCGTCTCTCAATTGAAATAGCCGTATTGGCGTTGCCCAGTAAGCAAAGGGCTCTCTGTGCCCATTCTCTTATAATATGCGGGTCTAGTTCACCGCTGGTGAGTGCCTCATCTGCGAGTATAAATATTTGTATGATAGGACCTGAAATGTCTAATAATTTGTCTTGGGTTGCTTTCAAACCCTGTTCAATACCCTTACGAGGGTCTTTACCAGATTTTGTTAAGTAGGTGACCAGCATGGGGTCAAATTCAGGGGTAGAGGCAACTTTGCCTGGGATAGTAGGTCTCGGGCATTCAGCCCTTAGTTTGTTTCTGATTTCTTTTTCGAGGGGCTTGCGAAGCCACAGTTTACAGAAATTAGCAATATGATCTGGGGGAGCCCATTCTGCTGAGCGTGGGTGGCGTATCACCCTTGGATCAAAAAGTGGAAGGCCTGAAGCATCCAGGAGGGTGTCTAAGTCAGGTACCTTACTCTTGTGGTCTTGACTTAGGAAGGTTTCTTTCACAAACTCCGATGTTGAGGAATCCTGGGGCGCATTCACCATGGGATCCTCATCAGAGTAATTGGGGTCATAGTCACTTAGAATATGGCCAGACAAATGTGAAGTAGAACCCTCTAGAGGGTCTGTAGCCTGTGAAACGTAAGGGTTAGAGTGTTTAACGACCTTAGCAGGAGCTTTGCCCTTGCCCGCAGTAGCGCTATTCCCTTTCCAGGGTCTCTTGCGCGGGGCGCTATCTTGGTCGGAGATATGGGAGTCCTCAGAATCAGAGGGTTGTTGTGTAGAGGGGTGTACCTCTGGATTACGTTCATGGTAGGCTGCCAGAGCCTTAGGAATGGACTCTGCGATAGTTGAGAAAAGCCATTCCTTAAGTTCGGCAGAAATCGCAGGGTCTTGGCGATCTGACATAATGTCAATTTCAAGATAAATGTAAACCCTAAAAAACAACTATCTATATATATTATCTATATAGATTATAAGTGTTAGAATGTCAATTAATGATGAGGCAACTCAATTAGAAAATATGATGTGGGGGTCACCCACGAGACGTCAAAATTCAATGGGGGTCACCCACAAATGCTTGGCACAATAAAATAGTAAAGGGCAATTAATGGGGATCACCCAATAATAGAGATTGTGAACAATAGATATATTGTGCAGTTACTGAGGTGGGGTCACCACTATAAAATTACACTAATAAATATATATAATGTATATATAATGTATATATAATGAACAGTAAACAATGGGGGTCACCCACAAAATAAATCAAGTGGTGTTAGCCACATAAATATTAACACAACAGTGTTTTCAGTAGGTGGTGTCAACCACACATATATTGTACATAATATGTACTTTAAATAAGTAAGTGGGGGTCACCCACAGGAGGGCAATAAAATAGTCAATCACACAAATTGTAAAATCAAACCACACTGTAATTAAACAAATTAGGGAAAGGGGTTCACCCAGAATGTAATAGAATGGTCCTGTGTGGGCAAAGCCTGTGGAAAAACAGATAGGAGATAGATCAGTATAGTGATCGTTTTTAATGAGCATATGAAATGAGGTGGAGATAAGATGGCAGCAACCTACCTTCCACAAGCTAGTCAGTAAGAGACTGTACCCACAGGATTCGAAAAAAAAGAAAAAAACTTGCGCGCCGCAGTGGAGGAGCCGTTGGCAGTTACTCTGAGGCTGAAAATGGCCGCCGCGAGATTGCCGCCGTTGAAAGGGCGGGAAAGGTCCGCATCACGAAAGAGAGACGCCAGTAGGCGGGAGGAAGGGTAAGGGCGGGAAATAGCAGCCGCGGGCTCTGGTAAATGGAGTCCGCGGCTGAGGAGAAACAGAGAATGGGCCGTGGCTCTTCCTGTGAGAAAAAAGCCGCGGCCAGCTGATTGAAAGCGGCAGGGTTTGAAAAAACCCTCCGTTCAGAGAAAAAACCCGGTAGGACGTAAAATTTTAAAGGAGAACAGTCCAATAACACAAATACAGTGAATAAGAAAAAAATAATATATATGTGAGGAAAAAGAAGAAAGTATTTAAAGGGAAAAAATGATTAAATCAAAAAAATAAGGTTTGTTAAGATGAGGTATATGTATGTAAGTAACAAAGATTAAATAAATATTGAAGTAACTTAAACCAGTAAAGCAATGCAATTGGAGCAGACTCACCTGGGAGGCAAGCAGCAAAGAAAGAGGAAGTGGGAGGAGTTTGATGACACTATATTGTAGTTGAGATATGTTATGATAGGTTGATTTTTCCATACAACATTGTTAACCATTTCTTTGCTGCTGGGAGTTACAGTAAAGAAAGATAAGCAAATATGAAGCCTCCTGTCTTGCCATAAAATTATACGAGTTTGCACGTTTCTTTATTTACACACCTAGGAAGTTCAAACAAATAGCAGATAGGATTCTACAACTGTAGGCTAGTGTGATATATTATAACTCTCCTTCTGTCTAATTGTGACTTGTGACATGACCAAGTGTGACACGGCGTGGAGTCTTGTCCTGGTATATTTTATGGATACCCATTTTCACGTCTTCCTATACTCTTTGAATATTTGATTGCGCCAAGTTAGTTATTTGGTGCTATGTCCATAGTGACTTATTTTAGTATGAATCAACAGAGAATCTTTACTTCTCATTTTTAGCTTGTGACGTCCAGCAGATTATTCTTATCACATAATATCATTCATTCTCTCCATAGCAGTGAGTGGCACATGGCATGCAGTGTTTACCCAGCAAAAAATATAATCTAAACTTTACAGAAAAATAAATACTTATTTAAAAAGAGGTGCATAAGAAACATTTTTGCACGCTACACAAATGTGCCCAGATTGGGGACCAGCATGATAATTTGACTCTTCATTAGGGTATACCTTGGCACACTCCCAATCCCATACCAAAATGCCACAAGTGTTGTTACAAAAGAAGTGGGTTCAATGCCACAAGAGGTAAGTCAAGGTTAAGCTGGTGACATCAGTCATTGATAAATAGCTATTGCCATCACATGTTGTTATAATTATGGCAGAATCACACTGTGTAAACAAGAATGCATCATCATTACAGTGACGTAAAATGTTGCTAGTGTTTGTGTTATGAGGGCTTAGACCGTAGAGTTTGGGTGTGAAAACATACAGCAAGGGGTTATTTATGTGTTAAGACATTTTTTGTTGGATGATTTTGTTCTAGGTATTAGGGTCTTAAGGGTTAGCAAAAACTAAACTTGTATGATTTGGCAAAGTAGGATAATATTAACCGATCAGCTCTTTTTACTTTAGTTTTGCCATTTGAAATTTATTTGTGAAAATTCAGATTTTAATGACTGAATTACCTGTCTTCAAGGTGCTATGAACTATGACCCCCATAATGCACAGTTTCCTGCCCCTGTGTCTTCTAAAATACAATGCGTGTTTCTTCAACCAAAATTCATTTTTTGCCCGTGTGAGATGAGATACATTTGAGAGTCAACTAACACAGAGTAGCTGTCTAGAGCACCAGTCAGTGCTAATTTTAAAATAGGTGGACACTAGTGATGCTGTACCTGGCCTGCAATGACAGAATATACAGCAGTGCACTCTGTGTGGTCATCTTGTGCCATTACAGCAGGATTAGGTGATTTGGAATTAGAGGGATTTTAGAGACCACCATTTTACATTGATCCAGCTGCACTTAAGATCTAAAAAAAAAACCAATGTTTTAAAAAAACGAGGTGAAATGGGGAAGAAAACGTATTGATAAAACATTTAAAAACTCTACAAAATTCAGCACACACACACAAAGAAAAAATCTATAAAATTCATACAATTTGTTTGGATGCCTGACTGGTCCCTATAAGCTCCTGAAATTTTAAATCTTATTTTATTTCCATACAAATATCTTTTTTTCCCTTTGTTATTTAAAGCTGATGCCCAGACCGTCATTAGAAGCAGGATATTGATAAAATATGACATCATGCTACTTAAGTCTCTAGAGGAAGCTCATCTTTGCATTGGTAAAGCTGACAGGAAGGAGGCATTTTCTGGCCTTGCCTAGAGCAATAGCTAAATTTGCATCCTGAACAGACCCAAGGCCATGGGGCTGCAGTCCTTTGTTTCTTGGTAGATAGTCACACCTTTCCCTTTTCTTCTGTATAACACCTCTTATCAGCTTGATGAATGCAGTGTGGGATCCCCTCACCTTTTAAAAGACTTGCAGACAGCAAGTAAAGCTTTTCAAAGACTTCAGAGTCAATATTGTTTGTAAAGTGCTTTATTTGTGGAAACGAGTTTAGACATCCATACCGATTGGTTGTCTATTTTGGTTTTGCTTTTTTTGTTTTTTTCCTGGTTTTTCTTCATACACACTATACTATACATCCTTTTTACATATGTTGAGCATAGGCGTGCACAAAACATACCTTAAGAGTGTGTACCCAGAGATAATTACCATCTAAATGTCACCTAAAAAGGCTTTTTCTTCTTTTCTTAAAATGGTAAACTATATATTTCCTTTGGTCAGAGACTCAAAGAATATAATAAACTAACCCAAGCTCACAGAGAACTAAACTGAGGAAAGAGATTGTAATTTAGTCCTGAATTAGGGTTTGCCTAGGCCCAACTGACCCCCCCCCCCCTCCCCATGTATGCCTATAATGTTGAATATATAATATTGTTTTGTTTACCTATGTGATATTTTTATATAACTCTATGTAATTCAAATGATTGTCTAGTATTTAGAAATATATATATATTGGATACTGAGGGGAGATTTTCTTTGCATGGTGTACATTCCAATTAGCTATACAGGATTTCAGCCCTCAGGCTAAAGAAGGACTGTGCTTTAGTCCATGTGTGAAACCACACCCAAAAGGGACAGGCTGACATTCACTCCTAATGCAAAGCATTTGAGAAAAACAGTTATTTCTGCACTGGTTACCTGATCTGGATTCTGTGGTGTTGCCATGGCTACTGCAGCATCACTTGGAATGTTGTCTGTACAAGTTCAACATGAAAACCATATGCACAAATTATCAAATAATACTAATATGACATACTGGGCTCTAATCACTGATGGGGGATGAATGAAACATTTATAAGTTTGTCTCTGGGCCTTCCTCTGTCTTATGGTTTGTGTCTCCTGCCTTACTCTCTGTATGTCCAGTTATATCTGGCTTACTCTCAGCCCAACTTCCAGTCTTTGTCTCCTTGCTTCTCAGCCCCCTCTTACTGAATGTCTACTTTCTTTTGTCTTTCTCCTTGTGTGCCTGCATCCCCTTTCTGCCTCTTATCCTATGTCTCTGTCTTTCCCTTTATGTCTCTTATTTTGTGTCTCCCATCACAAGTCCATTGTGTTTTAGTCCCCTTCATCATGTTCATCCCTGTTAATGTTCTTGCTACCTCTACCTTAATTATCTGATAGAGCCCACCGTCCACTTTGTATTAATATATGTATATATATATTATATATAATTCTTGGCGATTTAGTTGAGGAATACAAAATGCAGTTAAAGGAATAGTGCATACACAAAAATACAGTTTTAAATTTTAGAAGGCAACTTGGGCAACTCCTGTGGGGCACCCTCCAAAGGGGCACCCATAGTGGATGGGGTGCTCAGCCCAAAAGGAATCTGGCCTGAATTCCAAATCTACTTGTAAAAATATGGGTACATTTTACAAGACTACTTAAAATCTCCTATTTTAGCAAACAATTGCGGGGATTCAGTTACTCCATATGTCCATATCCTGTTAAGCCCACCACTACTTCACAGTACCCCATATCGGTGGGTCCTACACTCATTTTTGGAGGAATACTGATATCTGGGCACTAACCACTTAGGTCTCTCCATCTTGGCTTTCTTGTGTGGCATGGTATGTAAATTAGTGTATTTTCTTGAGCCATGCATTTTTCAAGCAAAGTTTCTGTTTAAAATCTCTGTCCATTACTTTTGCTTCATAATTCAGAGCAGCATTGTCACAGTGTTCCTTCAGATTTTAGGAAATGGCTGTTAAGGTACACTTGCGAGGAGCTCTGGGCTAATGCCACACTTACTTGACACAATGAGTTCTCCAGAAAACAAGGGAGCCAAACGTAAGACTGCATAGTATAGTAAGCAGTAAACATGTAGTTACATGTAGTAATAGTTATGGCATGATTTACTTGTTGGGCACAGTGGTATTGAACAATGCTGGCAAACACTTGACATTTCCTGCAGTTCTGATCTGTCAGAGATTGTGTGTGTCTTACTCAATTTTACATGCTTTTCAGAAAAAATTGCAGTTACAGGTTTTGTAGGTATTGTTCATCACAGAAAAACAGACTGACATCTAAATACAGTGTGCCACACAAAAAATGCCAAATCTTGACTTTTTAGTGCCCTGTGTGCCATTTGTGAGCTCTGCTTGAAACTGTAAACTGCTCTGACAGTTTTCAAATTCAGGGTGAATTCCTAAATTTGCTTATTTCTAATCCAATTCTACTGCCGTATTCTAATTAACGCAATTCAGTTGGCAGTTCTTTTGATAGTAAAGGATAATACTGAAACCTTTATTCTCCTAAATATATCAGAGTAACTATTCAAAATGTCTATTTAAATCTTCCTAAGTAATATACAATGAAGTTCTTTGTGTCATAGTAACTTACCAACATATACATGTATATATGTATATTCAATTCAACGTAGAATAATGTGCAAGGCAATATTGATTATGTCTACCCTTTTTAATTTTTATTTTTTTGCATTCTTCGGAGGGACTAGCAGAAACGAAAACTAACAGCTGTTTGATTGTTTTTTGTTTGTTTGTTTATGTATTGCTGTGATATGTTATTTATTATATGGTGTAACACATCCATGAAGCCTAAAATAAAATGATTCCAAATGGGAACCTTCTTGCATTAGGGTGGGTACCCCTGCTGTTTCTATGTTAAATTTATCTGCCTGCAGTTTGAGCATCCTGGAGGTTGAAAAGTGTAAGGACCACTCTTCTGATTCCTACCTGGACAAGTCTTTCAGGGCTTTCCCTTGTTATTTACTGGGGTCTCTCAGGAAACGCAATTAAGAAAATACAGTGGCAACATCTTAGTAACATTTGTTTGGGGTACATTTGTGACCACTGTCATGAACAATGCCTTGACACCCTATTTCAAATGTAAGCAAGGGGTAAGACAACGTTATACTTTAGTCAACCATCTTATTCCTATTTGCTGAACCCAGGGACTTGGGTCCCCTCGAAATACAATATACATATATTCACAAAACCAGGAATATTGAAGTATAGACAATGTCATTGAAAGGTCTAGGTAAAAATAGTTGAATCTACTTCAACTGGCTTGCTGAGCCCTGAATGTCTTACATTCTTCATTTGGAGTGCCAGAATTTGTTCACGTTTCACAGGTCTAAAATGTGCAATTGCCTTTTCAGTTGTACTCAATTCTCGTTTTACTAAATAAAAAGTGTGTTTTACTTAGTATTAGTAAATTTGGCTGAAAGACCAACATGCTCAATGGGTGAAATATCCGGTGAGTATGCTGGCCATGCAACAACTGGGATGTTTTCAGCTTCCAGGAATTGTGTTCAGATCCTTGCAACATTGGGCCATGCATTATCATGCTGCAACATGAGGTGATGGTCATGGATGAATGGCACAACAATGGACCTCAGGATCTCGTCACGGTATCTATATGCATTCAAAATGCCATCAATAAAATGCACCTGTGTTCGTTGTCCATAATACACGCCTGCCCATACCATAACCCCACAGCCACCATGGTCCACTCGATCCACAACGTTGACATCAGCAAACCACTCACCCACACAACGCCATACACGCTGTCTGCTATCTGTACAGTGAAAACTGGGATTCATCCGTGAAGAGAACACCTCTCCAAAGTGCCAGATGCCTTCGAATGTAAGCATTTGCCCACTTCAGGTAAGGTCAGGGGTCTCCGGTGACGAATCCATTCTCATAGTTCAGGTTGGAGTTAATTAAAAAAATGCTCTAGGAGAAACAATTGCGACACATCCTCACCCAACACGGCTTGGCACCCATTGATCCAGTGGGATGCCGTTCTGTGGAGGCGGCAGGTCCACTCGGTGTCAGAGTCCCTGCCTTGCTTTTTAGATTCCTGGAATCGTTTGCAGTATACCTCGGGGATGACTGCGTACCGGGCGAGCCAGACTTCCTTGACCATAGGATAGTAGTAAATCTTATCGTCGTGTATAGCTCTAAATGCTTAGGCAGCTCTACCCGACAACTTTCTGGCCAAAATGGTGACCCATTCGTCGATGTAATGCACATTGTCGCTCAAAGTCAGCAAGGGAGCCATCTATTTCCCCCTCCATCTCTTGGAAATTCTTAAAGGCTACGAAGGGTAGACATGTGCAATTTGTTTCGGTCCGAATGTTAATTCGGATGAATTTCGGGACCTAATGTCCTCCCCCTGGTCCCCACCCCTGAGCGGTGGGTGGAGGCCCTAAATACTAATAAAGGGGGACCTAATGTCCCTCCCCCTGGCCCCTACCCCTGAGCAGCTGGTGGGGGCCCTAACCCCCTAGTCACCCCTCCCACTCAAAAAAAAATTAACCTCTACCTACCCCCCTCACCCTAAAAATAATGAGGGGGGGACCTTTAACTAAGTACCTGTAAAAAAAAATAAAACTTACCATTTGATGTCTTCTTTCTTCTAAAAACAAGGCCAAATAAAAAGCCATAATAACCGACGCACTTAAAAAATAAAAAAAACTGCGCAAAAAAAAATCCATCTTCACCCATGGAGGGCTCCGCGCAGACTGAGCTCTGAGTTACTTAATCCACCAATCAGAGTGTTATGAGTCAAATTACACAGAGTGGGAAAATTTCAAAGAACTTTCCCATGCTGTGTAAAATGACACAGAGCACTCTGATTGGTGGATTTCAAGCCAACCAATCAGAGTGCTGTGACAGGTAAATGTAGAGACTTACCTGTAAGTCTCTTCATTTACCTGTCAGAGCACTCTGATTGGATGGCTTAAACCCACCAATCAGAGTGCTCTGAGACTAATTGCAGGGCGGGGCAAGGCTTCATAAGCCTTGCCCCGCCCTGCAGAGCTCAGTCTGCCCGGAGCCCTCCATGGATAAAGATGGATTCTTTTTTTTGCACTCGTTCGTTCTTTTTTTTTTTTTAAGTGCGTCGGTCATTATGGATTTTTTATTTGCCCTTTTTTGGGGCTGAAAAAAGAAGATTTTAGAAGAAAGAAAAGATTGAATGGTAAGTTTTATTTTTTTTACAGGTACTTAGTTAAAGGTCCCCCCCTCATTATTTTTAGGGTGAGGGGGATAGGTAGGGGTTAATTTTTTTGGGGGGGGTGACTAGGAATTTCAGGACCCCTAGTCACCTGGGGGGGTAACATTTTTATTTAGGTCCCCCCCCCCTAATTCCAATTTAAGGCCCCAACCCGCCGCTCAGGGGTGGGGGCCAGGGGGGAGGACATTAGGTCCCCCCCTTATTTGTATTTAGGGCCTCCACCCACCGCTTAGGGGTGGGGGTCAGGGGGTAGGACAATAGGTGTCCCCCCATTATTTTACTTTCAGGGGTGGGGGCATTTTTTTTTTTTTTAAACAGTGATCAGCCACAGGCTGCTCACTGTTTAATATACATACCCCTACTCGCGGTATAGCGAGTAGGGGCAAAATTGACTAATACTAAGTAATTTTTAATTAGTATTAGTAAATTTGGCTGAAAGACCAATTTAGGTCTTTCAGCTTTTTTGGTAGATAACTCCCTAATACCGTGGGAATTAGGGAGTTATCTACTAAGCGGCTGCAAGAGAATTCACGAAGTGCCGAAGTCCTGAAATTCCGAAGTTCCGAAATTCCGAAGTTCCGAAATGTTGAAGTGCCGAAGTGCCAAAGTTGCCGAATTTCCGAAGTGTCGAAGTGCCAAAGTTCCGAAGTGCTGAAGTTCCGAAGTGTTGAAGTGCCGAATTGCTGAAGTCCCGAATTGCGGAAGTCATTAAATTTCGGAATGCCGAACCGAAAATTTTCCCCATGCACATGCCTAACGAAGGGTACCTTTTTCCGCTCTAATGGGGCTGTGGGGCTTTCCATGGCTGGGCTCTCTGATCGCTGTATCTCCGCCAAGCGTAGCGGATACTCTCGCTTGTTCCGGGCCTTAGCATCAGCGGCAGCCATCATCTGTGATGTCCTCAGGAGGGTTTGGCCCATACAACGCTAACCTCAACCGAACGGATCGTAGCAAGTCGTCCTCTGCATTCATGCTAACCGGTTCGGGCATAGTGTTTTGGATCGGTCCATTTCCAGCAGTTCGGCAATTAATTCCCTTTTTTCTACGATTGTTCACTATTCCGCCGTGGCTCTCCAATAAATCCTTTAAGGTAGATTATTTCAGCCGTTCTTACCATCCCACCGCTGCCATCAGATGTTGCAGCCACCCCGTTAGGAAGAGGGGTTTCACCACCAGAGATGCTCTTTTCCACCTAGTGTGAGTGATGCTGTAATAATTTCACAATAAGTGTAATCCCCTCCCTTCAGCAGCTTACCTTAATCCAGTGCCGGGCTCCCTCGGCGCTGGTGACCTCTCCTCCCCCGCCGATGTCAGCTCCCCCGTCCGACGTCAGCGGAGCAAGGGCCACGCGCGCATTCAAAGTGTCCATAGGAAAGCATTTCTCCATGCTTTCCTAAGGATGCTCTGCGCGATCGCAGATGCGCCTTTAGTGGCTGTCCAGAAGACAGCCACTAGAGGCTGGATGAACCCCAAATGTTAACATAACAATTTCTCTGAAGGGTTAAAACCTGAGGGACCTGGCACCCAGACCACTTCATTGAACTGAAGTGGTCTGGGTGATTATAATGTCCCTTTAAGGAGAGCAAAAAAATAAGTCGCAAGAGAGTGATGAGAAGTTCAATTAGCCTGCCCTTCGGTGGGTCCCCGGTTAGCTCTCAAGCTGGTTTTAGCTTATCTTGTGCCATTACAGAGAGAACCAGGCCATTTGCATCTCAGACTGATTCCAACCAAATGGGCAGAACAGAGCCGAGATACAGCAACCCCAGGCAATAGTTTCAACTTTGTTAGGCATCATCAGTGAGGTATAGCATATATATCTCTCTCTAGGTACCATGAGCAAGGAATTCACATCTGGATTACCCTTTAAACTTAAGGAGCGCAAAAAAAACAAGTCACAAGAGAGTGCTGAGAGCGGACAACAGCTCAACTAGCTCTCAAGCTAATTAGTTCAAAAGCTGGTTTTAGCTCATCTTGTGCCATTACAGAGAGAACCAGGCCATTTGCATCTCAGACTGATTCCACCCAAAATGGCAGAATAGATCTTGCTACTTGTTTTTCTCTCCTTGAGTTTAAAGGGCAATTCAGACGTGGACCCCTTGCTCACAGTGCCTAGAGGAATATTGGCTATACCTCACTGATGATACCTTACAAGGTTGAAACAATTGTTTGGTTTGCTGTGTCTCTTGTGCAGAGGGAACTTGCTGGCATTTTGCACCTGGACTGCCCGTATGGGTGGGACCTGTCTGATATGATTCAGATATGTTCTCTCTGTAATGGCACAAGTTGAGCTAAAACCAGCTTGAGATCTGAGCGGGGACCCACCGAAGAGAGAGCAGGCTAATTGAGCTGTTGTCCATTCTCACCTCTCTTGCTACTTATTTTTCTCTTCTTAAGTTTAAAGGGCAATCCAGACGTGGACCCCTTGCTCATGGTGCCTAGAGGGATATTGGCTATACCAAGCACTGGACTTAGAGGTTTACATACACAATAAACGTGGAGACCGCACTCACATACACGCTCACCTCAAAAAACAACGACGCACAGATAAATCACCCCAAAACAGAGACTGAAGTAAATGACACCCTATAGGTTGAGGACATGATCACCGCATACCACACAGTAAGAGTAACAAACCCGCACATCCACAACGAACAGCGGGACCCAACACCCGAAGGCATACTGACCCCAAGTTCATACATAATTGAAACTCGTAAAAACAACAGAATGAAACCCACACCTAACACATAATACAAACCCCATAATAACAGAATGGAGGTTCACAGACAAAAACCAATAACACACACAGGCACTACCTGGGACACTACACCGCCTACCTAAACCGCCACACACACTCAGAAGCCAAACTCGCACCACCGAAGGAGATCGATGAAACAATTCTCAAGACGGTCATGGATAACTCCAATGGGCCTGCAAGTCCATCACCATCACTAGGCAAGTGCTCAATATGCTTACTGCTCTCACTACTCTCACCGTCCCCGCAGGTCTACGAGCCTCGCTAGACCTAAGGTTCTACTGCCACGCACCTACACTGCAATAAACACAACCACCAAAAAACACATTCAACACCCACATACCACATAACACACCCCGCATTAACAGAATGGATGTCAAACAGAAGAAGACTGACCACACACACACAGACAATATTAAGGACACTACACCACCTACCTAGACCAATACACACATCCAGAAGCTCAACACACAACACCAACAGGGATTGACGACACGACGCTCAGAAAGGTCATGGTACATTCCAGCAGACCAACGAGTCCATCGCAACTGAAAGAACAGTACTAACTGTGCTCTATGTTATCACTATTTTCAACATTTATGGAGGCCTGCGAGCCTCGCTGTTTCAAAGGTTCCACTGTTACCTGTTTATACTGTAAGGAAAATTACAACCAAAAAGTAATAATATGTACTTTTTAACAATATACACAACTTCTCCCACAAATACCTCCAAGCGAAAGCTATGATAATAGTGTAAAGTCAATTTAATTCTTTAAAAATGTTAATGCATTTATATTAAACAGCTACACAGTGCCACAATTGCAACACTGCAACTACTAGCAGGCCACCCTTTATACCTTTTTTTTTTTTATATCTCTTTACCCGACCCACTTGAAGGGGGGAGAGGGTAAAAAGGAAGGAAGAGGAAAACCTTAAAGTCAATGGGAAAGCAAGGCCGAAATGACTGCATTCTAAACCAACGGATCAAACAACATAATTTGAGGCTATACGTTACACTTATCCATTGTTGGATAGGAAATATATGCCTGTGCAAGTAATCTCTGTCTTCCAGGCACCATTTAAACTAGCAATAACATATCTTAACATACCAAGTGCTAGTTGCTTGAATTCTCCACAGCTTGTTTGCTTTATTAGAACATTTATAGTATGCATCATTTATATGTGCTAAGGCAGAAGACAAACGCCTGTGATTGAGAATGTAGACAGGCCAGCTGAAGTTCTGCAATGTACTTGTTTTGTTATATTGGGGGCCCGTGAACTCATTCGATCGACTCCCCATTCGGAACGCAGACTACTGAACGAAAACACTGTTTCCATTCATACAAACACAAATGCCTACGTACAGTAACAAACAATAGTATCAGTAAATCTGCATCCCAGGTATATAACACTTTGTTCTATTTACAATTGGAATGGCACTATGCCTACAATTTGGCACGCACTGAGTAAAACCAGAATTAATACGTTGAATCTTCGATTCATTTACTTTCTATTCTCGATTATGATGAGGATGCACATATCCCGAGTTATACTCCTGTTCAGAGCCATACGGCTTGTTCCTACTGTTTATCGGCTTATGTATAAATCAATAGTTGGATCTGCGCATCCATACACTATCAAGAGACTTGAAAGACCTGCGAGTCTCACACTGCTTACTGTGAAAACACCTAAAATGATGATAAACCTTCAATAAAAATATATTTACAAAAATATTACGTAATACTGTAGTCTGATGGGTGCTTTCTAATTACAAAAATCACTTTATTAATAGATTCACTAAAAAGTTTTTTTTTTTTAAAGAAACTGGACTTGTACAAAACTACATGCTTGGCTATTACGCGTTTGGTTGGTGATTTTTCTACATTTCAGCTCCAAGTTTGGGAATATTAACCACGACCCAACTAGCCCAAATGCGGAAGAATTGGTGTTTGGAGTAATACAAATTTCCAAATCTATTTGAACTTTACTCTTTATAATGTAAAAAAGTGGTTGTTTCTTAGTTTATAATTTTTTTTGTGTTCTTTTCATTTCTAGATACATCCTTTGAAGATTCTGACCAGACTTCTTTTATCTTTATAGTAATGTAAGTGGGCACTCAATTTATTACTCATTTTGTCTAGCTTATATATATACATACTTTCCCATTCTGTCTTAGTTTCTTAGAAGTTTATAATCATTTCAATGCGTGTATGTAACGAGTTAACACATTGAAAAATAAATCATCCAAAATTAATGTTTTAGTAGGTACAGTATGGTTTTCCCAACTCACGCTAAATACTACTTACCCATACAAATGGGGTACCATGTTTGTAAAAATAACACTGAATGTCTGTATTGGCATCATATTGGAGGGTATCAGAAGATTATATCATATAGCACTTGATAAATGTAATTTTACACAAGCAATATTAATTATTTCATAGAAATTTCAAATATTTCCATATTACGGTTTGACGAATACTCAAAATCTGTTTTTATTATTATACGTTTCTAATCTGAAAATATTATATATTTTAAATAGGCATATTTTATGCAGGTTATATAATTGTGTTTAAGGTTTTTGTTTCACCAGATGAGAGTGCACAACTATACACAACAAGGGTGTTTTAGTTAACAGAACCAATACAATGCTTGGCAGTGAAGGAGTTAACCCCTTTCCTTTTGGAGGAAGTTGGAGATGCTTGGTAAATTAAAGGGAATAGGTAATGTAATGTATTTTCTCTGAATTGGCCTTAGAATACTTTCTTATCGGTTGTAATAGACAAACACATATTTTTGCAAGTGTTTAAATGTAAATGTTCATTGTGACTCTAACAACAAGCAGCTCCCATTCATTCTATTTGCATTGTTTTTCCTATGGATCTGATTGGCTGTGATTTTCCAGCAAATTCTAAGCTGATCTAGAACAAAACTGGAGCCAACTCACTGCCCATTTGTATATATTATCTGAATATTATATATTATCCGGGTAATCTGTTTAAACCAAGGGCTTATTTCAAAAAGTCAATTTAGAGCTGTGCACTGTGTTAGGGAAATAATTATTAAACACATTTCAAAATCTCCCAAATAAATTATTCAATTTATTATTTATCAGACCACTTTAAAAAAAGAAACATTTAGTTTAATGAGGTATATTTTTAATGATAAGGATCGCACCATTTTGTCATGTATTAAATATTTCAGAAATCAAAACACAGAGGTATAAGAGAATGTCAGAATTTACACTTTCATGATGCATATATATATATATATACGGAGTGTGACAGCATTAGTACTCTGTACATATATCCGTTATCAGGTCTCTTTGTGATGGAGTACCCTGACATTTTGCTCTGTATGCCTGCTTAGAAGAAACTCATTTTTTCGCAGGAGGAGCAGGCAGGATGTGGGAATCTTGGTTTTGCCTAACAAAAGCTAAATGTTCTAAATCAGCCGAAGGATCCTTTTTGTTCTATTATAAACCAGTAACACCTATCCCTGTTTTGTCCCTATGATATCCATTGTATTTGTCTAACGTCACAGTGTAGATCTCAGTGTAGATTACATTATCTGCATGATGAGGTCACTTTTATTGTTTCTTTTTCCCCCCTATTTGAATTCTACCAATTTGCTTTAATTCATCAAATGCTAGGAGTGATGGAGATGGTACCTAGCAATCTGACATATCATGTCCCATCTATTAGGTAGTGTTTATTTTCAGGAAGCTGCTGTTTTTATTTTGTCTATATATATATATTTTTTTTTTCAATTTGACAATTTTTATTTTGTCATAAGTCAAACAGTGGGGTACAGAAAGGAAAGGGGTAAGGGGGTGCAAGTGACATAATATATTTAGTAGTAGTAATAGTAAGACACTTGATATTTTGTTTATATTTTTATTATAATGAGGGATAGAGGGATGGATTTAGAAGATACAGGGCTGGGGGTACGGAGAGACACATGGGGGATATAAGGTTTACTGGGGAGCTGTTAATGCAAAAAAGGACAAAAGCGTGTTGTGCTGAAAGGCACGAGTGGTGGTAGATTGGGTGTACAGACACAGCTGGGAGGGAGTCACAAATGTACAGTAGGAATAAACAAAACTGGAGGTAGATGAGGGAGGGCAACACAAGTGTGAAAGAGATCAGAAAGCTAGACACAAGTAGGGGAGAGGAGGGGGATGGGGGGGCTGATACAGGACTGGGGAGTACATGTGTGGAGAGCGTGTGATTACACAGGGCTGCAGAAAATGGTTAAAGGAACATTACCTTGTTATGGGGGCAAGAGTGTCTGGAGGCTATCTTACCTCCAGGGGTTAAAATATTTTCCAATTGTTTCATTCTTCTGTTCACCCCGCAGCACACAACACAGCTGCCCCCCCATTTCCTGCCTCATCTTGTAGTTGACACTCTCAACCTATCACTGGCCTCCATTTTACCATAGCGTTCATCTCCTCTCTCACTAATTACACATTACGAATCCTCTCTTCTGAACACTCACTTGTCCGCATGTCTACTTCCCTTCTTACTAGCAGGCAGAAGCTCCTAGTATGCAGTCTGGTACAGAGAAAGGGTATGTAGTGAGGGGGTGAGGGAGCAGTAAATTTGGAATCTAGCAAAACCTAGCAAATGTATTACCCAAACTTTTCAACATTTCAGATGGACAAAGAGGGACATTTTAATTTTACGTTTGTGAGTGGGGGGTTGTAGTTATGGGTGGGGCTGTTCTGAGAAATTTTAGTTGACTTACTGATTAAACAATTAAAGCAAATAAAATGTAATTTAGACCAGGAACCATGTATCTTAATTACACAGACTGATTTCTAAACACATTTATTACAGTTTAAAGACTCACTACTGTGAGTACTATTGATGTGGAGCTCTGTTATACATTCAGACAAACCAACAGAAACAAACACAGAGGGACAGTGGGATTTGGGTCCAAAATGGGGACACTTGGGAGTTATGATTACCCCTACACTGTGAATTGGGTGGTTATGGCTGGCAGGATGAATTGACAAACAGGGTATTGGGAAACCTGCATTAGGTGATGTATTGAGGGATTAATGCAATGGAGCTGAATTTGGAGGGTAGTACTGGGAATGCAATGAGGTATTATATTAGGTGTGTGAGGGACAATGTTCTGTAAATGAAGATCAATGAAAATTGTGAATAATCAGGTCTAAAATTCAAATGGAGCGGTTTTATTTTAATATTTCCTGTTATGTTGCAATAATAGGTTTACAAAGTCTTTGTGTGGTCTTGAATTCAGGTAGAGCTTGGGTGGGCACGGCACCATTTTGTTCTTGGTTTCACGCAGTACAATGTCTTAGACCAGCACTAATGCCACATATTGCAAGACATCACTTTTCATATAATGCTCATCAGAATACAAATGTGATATGTATCCAGGAAAACGTGTTTTAATGTTTTGAAAACGAATTACTCAGACAAGACACACCTGAGAGTTCTGATATACTGACTTTACCTGCTGATCCTTACCTGTTGGGGCAGGAATACAGTATGAAGAGATTCCCCAGATAATTGTGTGGGTTTGCAGAGAGTTTCTGTTTTGTCTATATTATTCATTTAGTTCTGTACTTTCAAACTACATAGATTTGTTTTCTTGTCTTCGGTATTCATTTCTATCCACTAGATGTCACCCCATGCCCAGTGAATTACAACTTCTTGTCACATTCCTTGTCCTGGGTTTCCTGAAACCACCCCAGCCCCCAACAATTTTACTTTAAATAAAAGAGAAAATCTGTTTAGTGATACTCCACCTATTAAAGGAAAGGATTACTTTTCCCTTAAGTTTGTTCTAGAGGACCTCTACACAGTCCTCAAAAGTTGTTTGATAAATATAGAAACATAGGAACATAAACTATATTGTTGTATATTTGTTTTGTATTTTCTTTTATGGCTTGTGTTGCTACGTTGGTCAAGCAATCTACATTACGTTGTTTAGTGTAGCAGTCATGGGCATTGCTACATAACCACTAGTGGTGGTGGTGGGTGGGGAGCATGGGCGTCCGCAGGGGGGGGGGCAAGGGGGGGCACTTGCCCCCCCCCTGGATTTTTCAGCTTGTTCTGCTATTTTTCGTATGAGATTTAAAATGAACTGCAATACCGGCGCCGGTCAGTAGGTGTATGGAGAGAGACAGGGATAGGAAGCTGCATCTTATCCCTGCTTCTCTCTGCTGATTGAAACCGCAGGGGAACAACACATGCAGCCAGAGACAGCCTACAGATCAGATAAGTGGGGGGAGGGTTTGAGAGGGGGGCAGCAGCCTATAGATTTGGGGGGCAGCAGATAGATTTGGGGCAGCAGCCCAGATTTAGGGGCAGCAGCCCATAGATTGGGGGTGGGGGGGGCAGCAGCCCATAGATTGGGGGGGCAGCAGCCCATAGATTTGGGGAGGAGGGGCAGCAGCCTATAGATTTGAGGGGCAGCAGCAGCAGCCTTTAGATTTGGGGGCAGCAGCCCATAGATTTTGGGGCAGCAGCCCATACATTTAAGAGGGGCAGCAGCCTATAGATTTGGGGCAGCAGCCCATAGATTTGGGGGGGCAGCAGCCCATAGATTTGGGGGTGAAGCAGCCCATAGATTTGGGGTGCAGCAGCTTCAGTGATTTGGGGCAGCAACCCATAGATTTGGGCAGCCTTAGATTTCTGGGGCAGCAGCCTTTAGATTTGGGGGCAGCAGCCCATAGATTTGGGGAGGGGGGCAGCAGCCCATAGATTTGGGAGGGCAGCAGCCTTTAGATTTGGGGGCAGCAGCCCATAGATTTGGGGAGGGGGGCAGCAGCCCATAGATTTGGGGGGGCAGCAGCCTATAGATATATAGAAATGAACAGGAAGGGTCAGCAAGGAGCTGGAAGGTAAAGCAGCACAAAGGTAGAGTAGAAGGAGCAGAAAGGGTCAGAAATGAGCTGGAAGGGGCAGAAGGAGCACAAACATAAAGTAGGAGAATGAGCAGGAAGGGCCTGCAAGGAGCAGGAAGGAGCACAAAGGGACAGCAAGGAGGACAAAGGTAAAGGAGCAGAAAGAATCAGAAGGAGCACAAAGGTAAAGTAGGGAGAAAGAGCAGAAAGGGACAGCAAGGAGCACAAAGGTAAAGTAGAAAAGGGAGCAGAAAGGGTCTGCAAGGAGCAGAAAGGGATCAGAATGAGAAAGGAGCAGAAGGGTGCAAAATAGGCAGAAAGTAGCAGAAAGGTAAAAGAGCAGAAGGGGCCAAGGATATAAAACAGTGTCAGAATAAAAAAAAGACTGTCAAATGAAGGAGAGGAAAAGGAGATTGGAGCAGGAAGGACAAATGAAGTGAACCCTCCACTTTATTCTGGACACCACATCATAAGGCTTTGGTACCTGGGCCTGGCAGGGAAACGCTGGACCTTCTCATCTCCAAAGGTAAAAAAATATCGGTGTTAATGTGTTCACTTTTATTTACTGAGTGTCAGGAAGCACAGAGTGCCGTTGGGTAGGGGTGTTGCTGATTGGCTAGAGCGGTCAGCTGGCACTCTAAGCCAATCAGTAGCTCCCCATTCATAAAAAAGTAAAAATATTTTAGGAACCGGGAACTAACAATTGGCTTAGAGCGTCAACTGTCCACTCTAGCCAATCAGCGGCACCCATGCCTGACATCAATCTGCACTTCCTGACACTCTGTTTCAGAAGCCAAATACCACTGAGCGACCTGGAGCTGGAGGAAGCCTTTGGGGTTAAACCATTTGAGAGCGATTTAACCCCTTAAAGGAAAGCGAGCACCCAGGGGCTTCCTGGCATCATAGCATTTTCATTTAGGTGAAGTTGTTATGGTGACCAGAAATGTCCTTTAATTTGCTTAAGGGAACACTATAGTGTCAGGAATACAAACATATATTCCTGACATCATAGTTGTGAAAACGCTATTCACCCTGGCTTTATGTGATAATGGCTATGCCCCTTCCCTTTCATGACACTGTCAAAAAGGTACCAAGCATGGATGTCATTACAATTATGCCCCCCCCTGGAAAAATTCCTGCGGACGCCCATGGTGGGGAGCTGCTAATCAGTTCAGTCGGCTGATATAATAAGAAATATTACTAGTACAGTGCACCACGGGCTACTAAGAGAGAAGTAACCCAGCTGACTGTTGAGAGGGTGTGCTGGGTAGCTGAACATTGCTGCACACCATTCTACCAGCTTGGTAGTGTGACAGAATTGCGCTAAATACCATATTGTGCATTGATATCCTGGAGAGCACATAGGCTCATGGTAGTTTAGGGGGTCATCATGTTTTCTTCAACTCTGGTATTCCTAGAACCTAGCAAAGCCCCCGTATAGTCGGTCCTTTCTCCAGTCTGGGCAAACCCATTTGACACAGAGAAGAGTCTGATTAAACTATACGGCCAAATGTATCCTCATGTACTTAAGGAATGGGTCACAGGACTTATTTTGTAATTGAACAAGGGGTCACCACACTGATAACATGTATGTAATTGCTGATAAAATGGTTAATAACTACTAGTTAAAATACTGTACATATAGCTCACACTAATCTCATCCATGGTATCAACGGTTGCAGGCATCCACCAACTCTCAATGGGTTTTGTCCTTGCACGCCATACAAAAAAACTCAAATATTGGAACTGGCAGGACCTGCTACACTGCATTTTAACACGAAGCCATTTGTCTTTTTAATAAAGTATATAGTTAATATAATCATAATATGTCTCACCTGCCTCTACATATGTTTGCTATCGGAAACTTAGGCGTCTGCTTAAGAAGGCCTCAAATGCTGACAATCTTAGAATCAGTATACGTTCACTGCCTGGTAGGAATTTTATAAGTTCAGATTCCTTCCTCTGTGGCCACAACAGAAGTATTCCTGGACATTGGAGTAGCCCTTTAAGCAGAACACACTCTGCGATGATGCACATTACTTACGGTGATCTTTTAAGTCTTTGTCTCTCTCTAAACATGCTGATATAAAGATTGAACAAATCAACGTTGCAAGCAATCAAACACAGACCCCAAGCATGAAAGCTAGGATACCTGAGTATGCAGGAATTCATAGCAGGAAATTAGATCTATTGAATGTATAAAAATATATTGGCAAACCTTAAGAAGACAGGTCGTTTAATAAAAATAATTGTGACTAAAGGAAGTAACTTGCATTTAGAACACAAATTGTTGCAAATTTATCACAGAGAGCATCCTACTGTAATTATTTTACACTGGGAGTCCATAATACTAAAGGAAGGGTACAAAATGTTTGTAATATGCAAATTACTCAGGGATACACTAGGGCACCTTATGCAACACTGCCAATGCCAAGGATTTAACTAACATCCTAT
Source organism: Pelobates cultripes (assembly GCA_933207985.1). NCBI lineage: Eukaryota > Metazoa > Chordata > Amphibia > Anura > Pelobatidae > Pelobates > Pelobates cultripes. Next base: position 68,358,382 of record OW240912.1, read on the forward strand.
AGGCAGTGCACTGGCCAGATATGTGTTATCTAGCGATTACCAGAGGATATAGGATCCTGATAAGATTATATTGGCCTCCTCCTCCTTTAGACACACCACACTATTGTAGGATTCTCCTTCCTTTGGGAACTGCTCATGCCATAGAGAAAAAATGAGGCTTAGGAAAACTTAGAATATTTAACATGTCAATGAAGAGTCATTAGATTGACCAACATTTCTGATTTTAAAATGTATTTATTAGTAAAAAGTAATGTGGTGTGGTTATGATGAGGAATGGAACGAGCATGTCAGATAGCATACGTGCTGATAGGGGTGATCAAGGGGCTAAAGCCCCAAATGTGAGTTTTGTTGGCCCTGCACCTGTTCAGTGCTTTTATCATTTTATAATATACTCAATTTTAAATCAATTTTAAATCAAAACACAGACACACAGATAGATACACATACAGATACACAGACAGACAGACAGATACACAGACACACATACAGACACACCCGCACACACATATACATAGATACACAGACACAGACACACATACAGACACACTGATGGAGACACACATGCAGATCCACAACACACAGATACCCATGCAAAATATACATTTCTTAGCAACCCTCCTGTTTCCTACCTTTTGGGTGCAGGAGAATTGATTCCCTGGGGTCCACTCGGGTGGCTGAAGCTGTTGAGAGTCAGATGATCTCCCAGTCTGCACCCCCTCCTCTATGCCTTTCCCATGCTGCACTCTGTGACCGTCTGTCACTTCCTCCCAGCGTTGACATCATGAAAGGAGCCCAGTTGCACTATTAAAGAGCCATTGTGCTGCCCAGTATCCCTGAAGAAACATTGTCATCGGTGGCCCTAAGTGCATAAACCACCCAATGGGCCCCCTCAGAGTGCGGACCCTGGTGCAGCGCACTGGCTGCACAGGCGGTAATTCAGAGCTGAAGCGATCCTAAATGAAATTGTTGCGGGCAGTAGGTCCATGGGTCAGCTGCTTTGGGAGTAACTGGGCCTGGAACAGCTGCCCTGTTTGCCCCGCGTTAAAGACAGTCCTGCAGGAAGCCAATGTAAAGATTAGCACAGGGGTGAAATGTGGGAGTAGCGATTAGTCAGGAAACTGGGCCTCGCTGCAGCATTCATTACAGACTGAAGAGGGGCAAGGCACGTAATTGGAAGGCCGATGAGTAGTGAGTTGCCATTGTCAAGTCAAGCTGTATCTCGAGTTAGAAAAGGGTGAATGTGGCAATATTTTTAAGGTTTTAAGTTACAGGATTTGGAGACAGACTGAATGTGAGGAGAAAAAGTAGACCCAAGTCAAAAGAAACACCAAGACAGCAAGCTTAAGGAGTTGGGGTAATTGGTGTCCCATTGACTTGCAGGGAAATTAATGGATGAGGACTATTAGGGGGCGGGGGCGATGATGAGGAGTTCAGAAGACATCTACTTAGAGATGGAAAAGAGGGAGTTGGTGACACCTTCCAGGAGAGCAGGAGAGAGGTTGGGGGAGGAGAGGTAAATATATTTATTGTCAGCATATAGATGGTACTGAAATCCCAAACTGTACCAAAAGAGGCAGTTAAGATGGAGAAAAAAAGAGGACCAAGGACAGAGCCCTGGAGAACACCAACTGAGACAGTCAGCCGGAGGAGGTGGCACCAGAGAAAGAGACACTAAATGAGCATTCAGAAAGATAGGATGAAGAAGAGAGAGGCTGGCAGTATCAAAGGCAGCAGAAAGATCAAGGAGAATTAAGAGAGAGAGTAATAATCTTCATATTTAGCAGTGATTAAATGTTAGTCACTTTGGCTAACTCCAAAGGCAGTTTCAGTAGAATGCGGAGCGGAAGCCAGATTGAAGAGGGTCATGGAGAGAGTTAGTATTGAGAAAGTGAATTAGATGAGTAAATGCAACCCGCTCAAGAAGCTTAGAAGTGAAAGGGAGTATTGATATGGGATGGTAGTATGAGAGGTATGGTCAAGAGATTTTTTTTTCAGGATGGGATTACCAATTGCATGCTTGTGGGAATTGGAAAAGAGGCCAGTAGAGAAGGAAAGGTTGAAAATCTGCATTAGAGATGGGACCAGACAAGGCAAAAGAGATTGAACAAAGTGAGAGGGGGTAAAGAAGTTAAAAGTAGAAGAAGGTACAGAATAGAACCAGAGTATTGGAGTGGAGGAGGAAAGAGGGGAGTCTGCATTCCTATTTTGGTTGCATCAGTTCCGCGGCGGAGTGTTGCGGAAGCTTGGGGTCCCCCTGTATGGCATAGTCTCCTGGGTAGAGTGGTGGTCCCCGGGTCATTCTGGAAGCCTGGAGGGGGTACCCCCTGGCTGGATCGTTGCTTGAGGGTAGGGCGGCATGCCGTTGGTCTGAGTTTGTGGTGTCTAGGTTTAGGTTTTCGTTGGGTCACCTGCACTCTCCTCCCTGCGACTCGGGCTGCTCCACGGCCCCATCCAGGGGTTGCTGCAGCTGTGCTAGCTCTTGTGGGATCTTTGCCAGCGATACCGCTTTAAGAGTGTCCCTGCAGAGAGTGAGTTTGGCCCAGAAATCATTCAGTTGGCGGTCAATCCTCTCCAATAGAGAGGGCAGTGTGGTGCTGGGCATAGGGCTGCACGTGGCGTCCGCCATGTTTTCCCCCACTTGTTCAGCTGTGCAGGTAGGGCCAGGTTGGTTCCTTGTTGCTGGATCGCCGCTTATGGTTACCGGCGGGGGGTTGGGGGCCTCCCTTGTGCCGTCTGGTCAAGCCCTCTGCAGGCCTCAGGTCGATCTCCGAGGAGAGACTGTCGATTTCGGTCGGAGCTCCTGTCATTTGTTGCCCCGTGGAAGACCCTTGTTTCTAGGGCTTTTGTGTAGGCAATATTTAGGGCTATTTGCGATTATTTTAGCTGTATGTGAGCAGTTTGACTCAGAGCCCATGTAGTGTGCGACTGCTCGGCGTGGCTGCCAGGCTCCGCCCCCCATTCACACTGATTTTACATGCTCAGATGTAAAAATGCAGTCATAACGTTATATATACTTAATATACTTTGGACTTCAAAGGGCCCTGGACCTAATTTTCTCCTGGGGCCCAAGCAGAACAGTCATTTTTCAACTTCATGAATACATGAAACACTCTCCAACTAAAAAGATTAACTGTGTAGATTTTATTAAATGTTTATTTAAATGTAACATATTGAACAGATTTATTCAATGTTTTCCACACGATATGGACAGAAAGTGCTATATGATGGAGAAAAAAAGAGACAGACACTTTAAGCCAGTCTAGATAAACAAATCAGAGATCATTAGAAATCCTGCAATGTTATTAGCAATCAGTTGTGACACATTGTTTTGTACCATTTATTTCATATAAAAAGAAATACTGAAAGATCTAGGTAGACTGTAGACTGAATGCATATTGACAAAGACAATGTTTCTCTTTAATCAGATTCACAACCCAACCAATACTTCCCAATGGATCGTGGGTAACGTGGATAAACCATATCCACACTCTTTCTTTGTAGGTTTACCCGATAGTATTTATCTGAGGAAATAAAAAACATATGAGAAAATGCTTAATCATATAAAAATGAAATAATACTGTTAAACCTGTTTAGAATTGCTTCAACTGCTAAACACTGACAGGGTTATTTACTAAATACAAAAATTAGTAAAACCAAATCACAAAATTAAGACAATTTAGCTGAATAGGGGACATTCCTCATCACAGCATTAGTCACAGTTTGGATATTTTGTCTTAAAGGACCACTATAGTCACGCAGACCACTTCAGCTCAATGAAGTGGTCTGGGTGCCAGGTCCATCAGGTTTTAACCCTTCACATGTAAACACAGCAGTTTCAGAGGGGTTAAGCCTCTAGTGGCTGTCTTCCTGTCAGCCACTAGATGCGCTTCTGCGATGCTCAATGCGAAATTCGCATTAAGCACGCAGAGCATCCAAAGCATTGAGCTGACGTCGGAGGGGGAGGAGACATCACCAGCGCTGAGGGAGCCCGACGCTGGATAAAGGTAAGTGGCTGAAGGGGTATTAACCCCTTCAGCCCAGCGGGAGGGATGCCCTGAGGGTGGGGGGGGACCTAAGGATTATATAGTGTTAGGAAACAAGTTTGTTTTCCTGGCACTACAGTGATCCTTTAAGCTTGCCACTCACTACTGCAGAGTGTGCCTTTTAACCTCGCAGACTATTTGAATCTATTTGCCAGTGATGTGCTTTGACCTTAGGTCAAGTTACATGTACTGTATGTGAGGCTCTCCCAATGTAATAACTTAAAAGAGAAATGTATCATAAACCACGGTCATCCACAGAAGTATCCCAAGTATTTTTGCCAATATAGATTTCTTACTTATGGTCTAGAGCAGTGGTCCCCAACCTAGTCCTCATGGACCATGAACAGTCCAGGTTTTGTCAGTATTTCCTTTTAAATAAAAAAGGGAAATATATAAATCCCGGACTGTTGGTGGTTCAGGAGGACTGGGTTAGGGAGCACTGGTCTGGAGGTCTGTCCACTGGCCAGCACATACCTCTGTAATGTAATATTATAGTTTGATAATACAATATCCATTGATTCAATGCTTTCCCATGAGAAAGCTTGGATGCGATAATGTGCTTCTCTATGAATAGCATTGGATTGGACTACACATGAGGAGGACATGCCGTCTCCATGCGTTGAGGGAGGTGTGTAGGTAAGCAGCACTGAGGGAAAAATATGTAAAAAGCTTCTTTTGTTTTATTTTAGTATTTTTATGGGACACACGGGGGAACCTATATAACTAGGGACAGGAACAGTAAAGTTTATTTTGGTATTCTAGTCCAGATAAAAAAAAAACTTACCATTTTTGAAGAAATAGACGCTCTGTATGGGCTGGCAACGTGGCTGGCTTACAGGAGGCAACCAGTCAGGATCACTTTCTACATCATCATCATCATCAGCATCAAACAAGCTGAAAAGATCATCATACCATGAGGATTTCTTACTGGGCCTTCTTTTACGGTTTTTCCTGCGGCGAGATTTTCTCCTTTTATTTCTGCGCGTTGAAGACCTTGTTTGCACGGGGAAATAAATCCTGCTCGGAAGCACGGCATCCACATTAATTGGAACCCCTCTCCAATCGCTTCTAATGTATGACGGACGTATTTTTTCTGATAATCAGACCAAGAATGTATTATGATCAAAATATATTTCACGCACACAAAAATAAAATAGCAAGCGCTCAGTTTTAAGGGTTAATCAGTAGATCACGCACGTAATTTATATAGGGTGCTAGATAGATGAAAAGCTTGTTACCACAGCAGGACTATTAATACCATATATGAAAACCCATAGCACACCAAGTATTACACAAAATAGACAAAATATATATCATGTCAGACTGCACTGTAATTGCTTGGAGTGCTTTACGGGCTAATGCCCCGGAACTAGCCTTTGTTTACCTATGGCCCTTGGACTTTAATTTTTACACTGAACAATAGTGCCAGAAGGACCCCTTACACCATGATCCAGCCAATTAATAATCTTTTTCTACCTGATTAATTTCAGAGACAGCTTTCTTAGTTCCCATGCAGAGAGTCGTAGCATAGTCAGAGAGACAGATGTAATGCCACATCACACCCTTCTGTCACCCTGTTTCATTGGTAAAGACGATGCTTCCGCCTCCACCTTTACTAGCTTGACAAAGACCTTTGTTTAGGTCAAAAGTTGCTCTGTTGCATTTTTGTTCCGATAAATGCAAGAATTCCAAGAATTGACAAAGGTCAAGGTGGTGGCCAAAATGTTGTATTTAAGCCACTGTCTTCATAAAAGGATTGCATTGACTGATGGGCCGTCCATACTTTGGGGTAATTCTTCACCGGATTAGGGATCTGGGGTTTACAGCACCCTTTGAGTAGGAATTCTCGTCGTTACATGTTTGCATTTAGACTATCTGCATGGGATGAGTCATAGAAAAAAATAGGATGAAGTATGGCAGCATGGGATGAAATTTGGACTAACATGTGGACAGTTTTTCTTTAGATCTTGAGACCTTGTCAGACATATTGTCAAAAGCCCTGAACATGATTGCATGGCACAGATAAGACAGAATGATATTTACTGTGCTGGTCTATTTGAAGTATAAATGTGCAAGCGCAACACATTTTCATTTGCATTGCATTTTGTATTTTTAAAAATTACACAATTGATTGTTACATAAAGGAGTGGATTAGTGTAGTTTTGAAAATCTACAGTTAGATGTTTTATTTCAGTTTTCAATGTTTGAGAGAGATTATAACGGTACAGATTATAGATTTTCGACAGCCTTGAGTCTAACAATGCAATGGTGCTAAAATTAGCCTTGGGTCTATTCAGTAGTCCACTCAGGGTTCCATCCAGTGCAAGCTATCTCTAGCAATGCCCTTGTGTGTCAATGGGTGTGCCACACAGGAAGAGCTAATAAGACTAATGGTATAATATAAAAGGGATACTATAGTCGACCCTTTGTACAGCGCTACGGAATCTGATGGTATATAAATAATAAAATAAAAATAATAATAGTCACCAGAACAACTACAGCTTATTAAATTTGTTCTGGTGAGTAGAATCATTACCTTTGGGCTTTTTGCTGAAAACACTGTCTTTTTAGAGAAAATGCAGTGTTTACATTACAGCCTAGTGATAACTTCCTTCCTGGGTCATGGCTGCCTAAGATGCATCCAAACATTCAGTATCTCCTCCCTCTGCATGCAGACACTAAACTTTCCTCATAGAGAATCATTGACTCAATTAATCTCTATGAGGAGATGCTGATTGGCCAGGGCTGTGTTTGAATCATGCTGGCTCTGCCCCTGATCTGCCTCCTTGTCAGTCTCAGCCAATCCTATGGGAAAGCATTGTGATTGGATCAGGCCACCACTTCTTATGATGTCAGAGGTCAGAGAAAGTTCACAGGCAGAGGCAGTAGCTTCAGACTTGAATACATGTAAGATTTTACTATCTTTAGGGAGGCAAAGGGGGCCAACGGGGCTAGATAGTGGTTTTAACACTATATGGTCAGGAATACATGTTTGCGTTCCTGACCCTATAAGTGCTCCTTTAATCTTTGTAAGAAAACCTTTAATGATTCATTTTCACTAGTGAGTATGATAGTCACATAAAGAAGCAACACATTACATACAGCAAGTCATTGTTTTCACTGATATTATTTTGCTAGCCGTATAAAAAAGTTACAGTCTTAATTAATTAAATGAACATGCAAGTGTCAATCGTTTTCCAAAAACTATGGCAAATTGTAGCATACACATTTTGAGCTTACTGTATGGATTGACAGTGATTCATTTTGTGAATTGTTTACCCATCTAGCAGATGTCCGCTTGACAGAAGATTTACATTTAATACACAGGATGTGATGTCAAAAGCAGAGCATAATTGTGTGCTGGCCACAGATAACATCATCAATGCTGTATTTTACCCTTTTTCATGACTGTGTTTGGTTGGGACAATCTAACATTGCTCCTTAGCACAAGACCAATTTCCCTTCACAGGGCTATTTTCAAGGGAAGTCGACAAAAAAGACAAGACTGAAGTAGACAAATAAACCCAATATTATATATTTCTAGATTAATTCTTGCTTGGCTGTTGATACAAATGCTCATGAGGCACTAGTCCATGGTATTTTCATTACTTATGACCAGAATCCCACTGGACACGCCAAGGTCGCTAATGAAATCCTTCCTTACCTTTTGGCACCAAGCGAGCTATATTTACTGGATCAATGTTTTAAAGATAAAACATTTTTTTTATTTTGCTGGACTTACTTTTCTCCCAGCTTCCAAAGAGAAGTTCAAAGAAACTTTCCAAGCTGTCATCTTGAACTCTCAAATAACGTGTAAAGATTTCGGATGGGGTCGATTCCAGACATTCCTCCCAGCTTGGTTGATTTTTGAATTCATACTGCCAGTATTTGCTACCTATGGTAAAGACACACATGTTTTAATGCTTTGTGATAATAGATCTCTTGGTGCATGAAGTATCAGTATCTATTGCATACATAGACACAATATTGGAACAGATATGCCCGCTCCACCTCCTCCGACAGCATCAATCACTTCGTGGATAGCGCGGGAAATAGTTTATCCCGCCCCCCGCCAGAGGTCGGATCCTTATTGGATAAGAGATGATACGAATGGGGTATTTTAAGCTCATACCGAGCAGTCCTTGATTTGCCTCTGACGAAGGTGCTACTAAGAGCACTGAAATGCGCGTCAGGCGTTTTTTTGTCCGATTTTTCGGACTTCACTGATTTGCCCACATTTATCACTACATGGCACTATAAGGTTCTGTGGACACTTATTGTATGATTAGATAGACTTACCTATTTAGATTTTTTTCTTTTTACCACTTTTGGAGCTGGATAATTATATGTTAACTAGGGGACTGGATAATATGTTGCTTTTTTTGTGACTATTACATAGTCTGCTACATTGTTAAGCAACTCTTTGCTATTCTCTCCTTTCATATTCATTTCTATCTACCTGGCTCTGTCTAATAGATATGCCGTGGGCACTCTAAGCTCCACGATATCTATTTCCTCTTACTATACATTTGTGTATATTATTGCATCAGGCTATATTATATACCTAGTTTGGTATTTCCTCTCTTAGGTATTTTATTATCATTTTTTTCGAGAGGATTTCTCTAGTGGTAACTGTTTGTCTTTATATTGCTATATCCCTTCCCTGGTTTAGTTTTATATTTTTGTTACTTTAGTGGACACAGTAGAGCAAGATTTATTAAAGCTCATTTTCTGGTGTCCTATTCTGTATTTATATATATATACTCTATACCAGGGATATGGGATACTATTAGTCTATCTTTTTAAATTATCACCAGGAGATTCATCTTTATGGAGACCCTTGGAGCCTCCATTAGGTACTAGGTGGGTTTACCTACACCATTAGTGCCATATTTTGATGGGCACTGAGTGGTGGGGGTTTTCCTACCTTATTTGTTTCTTTTGCTTTACACATAGACACAAGTCTGTATTAATCCAGTCAACAATAATGGTGCAGTGTGTTATCCCTACAAGTGTCCTTCCTGCAAAACTCAGTGTCTCTAGCTGGGAGGAAGTGACAGGCTTTTACTTCCTCCCAGCTCTGGCCACAGATAAGAAAGGTGCCCTGTCGCACTGTTAAAGAGCCGCCGCGCACTACCGGGTCCCTGATAACACATACCAATTAGATGGCCATAAGTTAACCTCAGCGTGCAGCAGGGCCGGACTGGCCCACCGGGATACTGGTAAATTTCCCGGTAGGCCGCGGCACCTGGGGCCAGACAGACAGCTGGTGTGCTAGCGGCCGGAGGGAGACCTGTGCTGTCTCTGATCTGCTCCCGTGCGCTACTTAATGAGACCGGGGCCAGAATAAGACGTCACATTCCGTCCCCAGTCTCATTAAGCTGCACGCTGTTGAGCAAAGCAGAGACAGCACAGTTCCCTATTTGTGCCACCAGCCGCCCGCCTGCACGACCACCCAGCATGCCGCCCACCTGCACTATCCTCTGGCCGGTCACCCACTGGACCCCACAGGTAGCAATAATGTGTGAGTCATGGTGTATGTGTGTGTGTGTGTCTGTCTGTGTCATGATGTGTGTGTCTGTCTGTGTCATGGTGTGTGTGTCAGTCATGGTGTGTGTATGTGTGTGTGTGTCTGTCAAGGTGTGTGTGTGTCTTTCATGGTATGTGTTGTGTCATGGTGTCTGTGTGTGTCTGTCATGGTATATATGTGTGTCATGGTGTGTGTGTCTGTCATGGAACATGTGTGTATCATGGTTTGTGTGTCTGTCATGGTGTATGTGTGTGTCTCTGTGTGTGTTTAGGTTACCAGACATCTTCCATTGGCAAGGGAATAGTGTTTTTACTCACCTTTTTTCCCCCACACTGTGCTGGTCTCTGCTCGACTGGCCCTGCCTCAAGCTTGATGATCTCAGCCAATCCAATGTTTTGCCATAGGATTGGCTGCAAAACACTACACCAATCAGCATCTCCTCATAGAGATGCATTGACTCAATCATGAGTTTGTGTGTGTATGTGTGTCATTGGTTATAGCTCTACAAATAGGTTCATATCACTCATGAATTCTGTCAGATTGCTTTGGAACAGTTTGATAAAGCCTGAGGTTCTCCACTGCATATATAACCAGATCCCCCTAAAGCAAGGTTTTAGAAGTATATCATCATATCTGTTTGTAGGTGTGGCATTGTGCCAATGACTCGTTCGCAAGAAAAAGTAAAGGGTGGCCACAGAATATCTAGACCATGTTTATTACAAACTTTTCTGTAGGGAGCATGTGTGCATCAGTGAGCTTTTCTGTATGGAGCATGTTTGTCAGTGAACTTGTCTGTAGTGAGCATTTGTGTGACAGTGAGCTTGTCTGTAGTGATCTTGTGTGTGTCAGTTAGCTTGACTTTAGGAAGCATGTGTGTATCAGTGAGCTTTTCTGTAGTGAGCGTGTGTGTGTGACAGTGAACCTGTCTGCGTTGTCAGAGTTTGTCTGTACTATGTTTGTGTGTATACCAATAAGCTTGTCTGTATGTGTCAGGGAGATTGTCTGTCAGTGAGCCTATGTGTGTGCATCTGTGAGCTTGTGTTTTTATATTAATGAGCTTATATATATCAGTGAGATTGTTTGTCTAGCAGGCTGTGTTTCAATGAGCTTGTGTGTGTCAGTGAGATTGTCTGTGTCTGCATGTGAGTATGCAGTGGTGTACACACAATCCATGGTGCCCTGGTGCGAAACTGGTGGGCCCCCTCCTCCCTCCCTCCCTCCCCCGATCCGTGCTCCCCTCTCTCCCCCAATCCATACCCCCCCATCTCCCCTGACACATACATACATGCAGACACACACACAAACATACACACAGACAGACACACATACATCCCTCGACAGACACGTACATACAGACACACACACATATATACACACAGACACTTACAGAGACACAGGCACACACACACACATAGACACAGACACACACACAGAGACACACACACATACATAGACACACACACATACATAGACACAGACACATACATACAAGGCCCCATGGATTGTGTGTACGCCACTGCATACATAGACACACACACATACAGAGACACACACGTACATACAGAGACACACACACACAGAGAGACACAGACACACATACAGAGACACAGACACACATACATACAGAGACACACACACAGAGAGACACAGACACACATACAGAGACACAGACACACACACATACAGAGACACAGACACACACACATACAGAGACAGACACACACACATACAGAGACACAGACACACACACAGAGACACTGACAAATACAGAGAAACACACAAACATACAGAGAAACACACACATACACAAAATGTTTCCTACCTTGTTACTTTCCCTGGGGTCCAGTGGGGGCTCAGCCTGATGGGAGTCAGAGTTCCTACTCTGACTCCCTCCTCCTCCTCCTTCCTCCCGCGTGGGCTCTGATAGCTAGGAGGAGTGAAGTGCGGTCACTTCCTCCCAGCTCTGATGTAATCACAGGGGGCCCGGTCGCGCTCTTAAAGCGCCCAGCGCAGACCGGGCCCCCTTACAATCCATATCCATCGGGTGGCCCTGACAGCATGGGCCACCCGATGGACCCCTCCATATGCGGCCCCGGCGGTTTGCCGCAAAATATGGCAGCAGGCCTGGTGCCTGGTCGCAGGGGTCCGCAGGGCGGCCGGGCCCCCTTGAGTGCCCAGCCCGGTGCAGCTGTAACCCCTGCGACCGCGGTATGTATGCCGCTGTGAGTATGCTTACTGTATAATTAAACGTTTTACTCTGAAAGGACCAATATTTTATATTAGAAAAAGAAATATATATTTATGTTATATATATGTTTATATATTATATATATTATATATATTACTCAATCATCTGGGGTGGCAAGACATAGCCAATATATGGCGCAATAACACATAGGGCTGGCATAGATTTTTTTCAAAGGCTGCTTTGTATCCCCAGTCCAGCCCTGGCGTGCAGACCCCGGTGCAGCCACTGGTAGTTCGGCCGCTGCTCTTGGGACACATGATTGGGAACACAAAGTGTGTCAATACATTTTAATTACTGATGAAGAATAATTTCTGTTTCTCTGTCACTTTTAATTTAATTTAATTTACAACATGATCAAACTTCTTCACGCAATCTTTGACCGTGCCCAAGCAGAACTAAAATCATGAACACATTTTTTAGTGAGATTTATTTCTGCTCTGTAATACCAATACACCTCTATAGCAAGCCTCAGTGAATGAAAGGTGTAGAGGTTCTGTGTAAACATTCCAACTGACAGCAGTATGTGACGTCATTGAGTTAATCAAGTACATCAACAAAAACAGTGAAGATTGAAACCAACTAATGTGCACATACCTTTGAAAAAATAAACTTTTTCTTTGTCATTGTAATTATTAGCTGGAAGGGCAAAAGCAGCATCAACGTCATCTGGGATGTTGCTAAAGCCATCTGATATTTCAAGAGGATATTTAGGATCCAGAACTCCATCAGTGAACCGCCAATAATTCTTGCCCTTAACAAAGAAAAAGAAGTCATGTTGACATTTTCTAATGTCAAATTATTAAATGATAATACCATTACCTGTACTGTATCCTGAATTTAGTAATGGCCAGCCTTAACACCACCTATGTTCGTGAACTATACTAAGGGAATATTTGAGGCAAATAACCACTACAGACCATTGCTGTCTCAATTCCAACAGGACAGAACCAATAAAGGGTTCCTATCGAACCAACCTGGTTTGTTTCATGGAATCCCACTTTTGCGAAAATAAAGGGACTGTCCCCAGAAAAAGTAGAATCAATCTCTATATGCACTTGCATTATGATAAGAGCACTAGAATGATCAGGGCCGCCATCAGGGCATGACAACCGTAACGGTTGTCATGGGCCCGGCGGTCCTGGGGGGCCCGGACTGCTCAGGTCATCCGGGCCCCACATTCAGTGGGTACATACCGGGTCGCAGGGGGTCCTGCGACCCGGTGTGTACCCACAGGGCCAGCCTCTTCTCCTGGGGGGCCCAGGAGGCGGCCACGTCAGGGCCCCCCAAGGCTGGCCCTGCTGACACCCGGCGGGCGCGCGAGGGAGCACTCTCTATCTTCCGGCTCCGGCATCAGTACGCGGCGCGCGAGGGAGCTGAAGAGGAAGCACACAGAGAGTGCTCCCTCGCGCGCCGGCCTGCCCGCCCGCCGCCAGTGTCAGGAGGGGGTAGGAGGAATGAAATTCGAGGGAGTGGGGGTTAGGAATGAAATGGGAGGAGGGGGGGAAGGAGAAGGAATGAAATGGGAGGAGGGGGGAAGGAGAAGGAATGAAATGGGGGAAGGAGAAGGAATGAAATGGGAGGGGGGGAAGGAGAAGGAATGAAATGGGGGTAGGAGAAGGAATGAAATGGGAGGGGGGAGGAGAAGGAGTTCAAACGGGGAAGGGGAAATGAAATGGGGAAGGAAATGAATTGGGGGAGGAGAAGGAATGAAATGGGGGGAAGGAATGGAATGGAGGGGGGAAGGAGAAGGAAATGAAATGGGGAGGAATGAATGGGGAAGGAATGAAATGGAGTGGGGGAGGGAAGGAATGAAATGGAGTGGGGGAAGGAGAAGGAATGAAATGGAGGGGGGGAAGGAATGAAATTTGAGGAGAGGGGGAGGAAGGAATGAAATGGGGGGGAAAGAAATGAAATTTGAGGGAGGGGGGGAGAGGAATGAAATTTGAGGGGGGAGAGGAAGGGAATTTGAGGGAGGGAGGGGGGAGAGGAAGGAAATTTGAGGCAGGGAGAGAGGAAGGAAATTTGAGGGACGGGGGGAGAGGAAGGAAATTTGAGAGACGGGGAGAGGAAGGAAATGAGAGGGAGGAGGAGAAGAAGGAAATTGGAGGGGGGAAGAAGGAAATTGGAGAGGGAGGGGGAGAAGAAGGAAATTGGAGGGAGAGGGGGGAGAAGGAAATTGACCGGGAGGGGGAGAGATTGACATCCATCACACACAATGCACCCCTTGCACACAGAAAAACACACAATGCATTACACACAGATACATGTACACAAGCAATGCATCCCTTACACACAGCAACACACAATGCACCCCCTACACACACTCAATGCATCCCTTACAGACGCACACACTGCATCCCATACATACACAAACTCATCTTGCAGCCCTTACACAGATTCACACAATGCATTCCTTACACACATCAGGACATCCCCCCCACACACACACACTCCACTCCCTGTGAACAAACTCATTGGTGGAACATGAAGGTGGACCCTAGGACCCAGACATTGAGCTGTGTAAAGGGCCCTCAAAAAAATGGAGCTGCTTCCCGTTCTCCCAGAACAGTGATTTTTGTGACCAGTTACAAACCGCCTCCAGAGAGCCTGTTGTACACCAGACCAGTGGAGCCAGACGGCAGCTAGAGCCCATCTTCATCATCCTCATCTGGTTGAAAGTAGGCAATCTAGTATATTATTCGTGGCACTAATCTCTAATTTACCTCACATTAAAGGGACACTATAGTCCCCAGAACCACTGCAGCTTAATGTAGTGGTTCTGGTGTCTATAGCCTGTCCCTGCAGGCCTTTTTTTGTAAACACGGCAGCACTGTGTTAGTTAACATGGCAGATCATATGGTTGGGGCATTGTGATGTCACATGGGGGGCGGCAAACTTTACTTTTGCCTAGGGCGGCAAAAATCCTTGCACCGGCCCTGCAGACACTGCATCCCTGTGGGCAGATTCGGGGGGGGGCAGCACTTTGGGCGGACTCGGGTTCAGGCACCGGGGGGCCCAGACCTTGAGCTGTGTCAGGGGCCCCAACATTTCTGATGGCAGCCCTGCAAACAACCCTGCCATAATCTACTTTTAAAGGGCACTCCAGACCCCTAAAGCACATTTCTTTGCTGGAGTGCTTTATGTGTGAAGAGTGTGAGATTTTAATATACATTGGCATTTTTGTAAATTAACTTTGATATTCCCCTTTGGTCATCAATCAGACAAACCGTTTATTGTCAAAATAAAACAATAATATCAAAACCAATGAAAACAATTTACAATTCAAGAATTTTAAAATCAAGAATATATATATATAAATATATAAATTACTTAAATATTTAAATATTTTAAATATATACACATATATATATATATATATATATATATATATATATATATATATAAATCCAAATAGGTTATGGTGGGGAAAAATTGTGATTGAAAACCCCTTCCACCTGAAGTATGTGGATAGTTAATACAATGCTAAACAAAAATCTGCACACCAGTCAAGCCATAAGACTTGCTTTTCCCACAGAAATCCCAAATCAGCAGTGATGTTACAACCGCAAAGGATTACGAGAGGGGCTGTTAGAAGGAACAGCTTCCTGCAGTACAGCTACTCCTGAGCTGATGCTCCCAACATTTTCACTCAAACGGGCAAATCTGTTAGGCTGCATGAGATCAGGACTAGCTAAACTACTACCCCGTAGTAGTCTGTCATCTCGCTCCTTCTGTGCTTGCCTGGCTTGTGCCATGACCTGCAGCATCGCCTCTGTTGCTGGATTAGGTCCCAATTAGGTACTTGCTTGGGGCCAAGATCTAATTTTGAGTGAGTCACCACGTTTCCTTGCCAGAGACCCCCTGGACAGAAGTTGTACTTTC
>OW240912.1:68374423-68413496 GCA_933207985.1 Pelobates cultripes
CACACACACTGCACCCCTGACACTCACAGCACCCTCACACACACACACACTGCACCCCTGACACGCACATCACACACAAACTCACACACACTGCACCCTGACACTCACAGCACCCTCACTCACACACTGCACGTCTGACACTCACAGCACACACAAAATGCACCCCTAACATTCACAGCACCCTCACTCACACACACACTGCACCCCTGAGACTCACAGCACACACACACTGCACCCCACACACACACATACACACACACACTGCACCCCTGACATGCACAGCACCCTCACTCACACACACTGCACCCCTGACACAGCACACACACACACTCACATCACCCTCACTCACACACACACACTGCACACCTAACACTTACAGAACCCTCACACACACACACTGCACCCCTGAGACTCACAGCACACACACACTGCACCGCTGACACTCACAGCACACACACACACACACACTGCACCCCTGACATGAACAGCACCCTCACTCACACACACACTGCACCCCTGACACAGCACACACACACACACACACACACATCACCCTCACTCACACACACACACTGCACACCTAACACTTATAGCACCCTCACACACACACACACAGACACTGCACCCCTAACACTTACAGCACCCACACACTGCACCCCTGACATGCACAGCACACACCCTATCTGGCCCCGCCCCCTTTGTAGTGGGCCGCTGTAATTAAAAAATGCCCGGGCCGAATTATCTTCCCAGTCCGGCCCTGGACACTGGTAATGTATTATGGAAGAGTGAGGATAAACCATTCCTCTAGCATCACATTCTTGTCTTCTCCCATTTGCTTAGTACTGTATGAAGCGGGCTACTAGCACAACATCAATGGCACAGCCTGCTGGAACTTGCATGAAGGAACTTAGTGGTTTATGTACTGGATCCTGACTACATATTTGGTAGGGTATGGGTGTTATAATTAGCAAGGGACCCAAATGTGTTAAATCACCAAACAATGATGTACACTTTGTATATTCCTGAGACACACTTTCTCTTGTTGAAGGACAGTGTTTAGAATGATCTCGCAGTGTCTAGAATGAGGCTCTTCTTTTATTCTTGTGTATGTTTGAGAATGATAGAGGTTCCCAGGATTTGCAATGAGAAAGAGAAAGGGTCTGTGCCAAGGGCATCAGAGTTCTGCATACATTTTCTCCTAATTACCACCCTTCCCTCAGCTAAGCTATTAAACAGGCATGTCATCTGTGTGTATGTGCGCAGAATATGCAACATGCAATTTATCATCCTGTTTACTTTATCCAGAAGGGAGCACTAAGTTCCTTTTATTTCTCCCAACTCATATGAATTGGGGTGTGAGTGAGTGCATCGGAATGTGTGGCTTGCTTGTGCCCAACCTGTTTACCAACTAATAGGTGCTTCTATTCTTAACAAGAGTGGCAAACATCTCAAAGAAAGTGTGCCAGTGTGGAGAGTCTGTCCCAATGAACCTGTTATGCCTCCTATGGATTTGGAGTGGAACTCAACTGCAGAAAATATAGTTGGGAGAAACCTTAGGAGATTTAGAACGATAATTAGGATTAGAACAATTCCTCATTAAGGAGTTTTCACTTGGAGGTGGATTGCTTAGAACAGTTCCTGTAATTTGAAAGAATACAATATGAAGATAGTTTAATGATAACAGTTCTTGTATATTTAAGGAACACAATATGAAGATAGTTTGAAGATAACAGTTCATGTGACCTTAAGGAATACAATATGAAGATAGTGTGATGAGAAGAGTTCTTGTAGCTTTAAGGAATACAGTATGTAGATAGTTTGATGAGAAGGGTTCATGTAGCTTTAAGGAACAAGACATGTAGATAGTTTGATGAGAAGAGTTCCTGTAGCTTTAAGGAAACAATATGCAGGTAGTTTGATGAGAAGAGTTCCTGTAGATTTAAGGAATACAATATGGAGATAGTTTGATGAGAAGAGTTCCTGTAGCTTTAAGGAACACGACATGCAGATAGTTTGATGAGAAGAGTTCCTGTAGCTTAAGGAATACAATATGAAGATATTTTGATGAGAAGAGTTACTGTAGCTTTAAGGAATACAATATGAAGATAGTTTGATGATAAGAGTTCCTGTAGCTTTAAGGAATACAAGTTGACTATAAAGGCGTGAATACTTATACAGAGCGTATGCAGCAGAGTAATCTGCGGAGATCAGTTCATGTATAAGAAATACAATGATAGCTTTTCCACTCAGGAGGCACGGAAAGAAATTAGTAATAAGTAATTGAGGTGCCAGTAGAAAGGAGCAATCCAAATATATAACTTGCCATTACTTGGAAGGATTTAAGAAGTATGAAGTATTCCAAAGGTAATCCAAGGTCAAATAGAAGGAGAATGGAGAACCACGGTATAAACAGTCCAGGTTCAGTACACGTTCAATAGTTTAGCAAGGGATTGCTTGTAGCTGGTCAGAAGTTCCGGAAGCTTCAAAATAACCAAGCACTTTGAAACTGGCGCGGTTCCTCTATGTAGCGTGAGGAAGCCGCGTCAGAGAAGGGGGCATGTCATTGGTCCGTCAACCCGGAAGTGTCGGAATATCTGAGAAGCCGACAGTTCTGACAGAACCAGACAGTGTCATACTCTCACGCACGAGGCAAGAATACAAAGCAGGTTTCACAGGATCCGCCATAGATGATCTCTTACATGCTCAATGAGATAGTGATGGCTGTCAGCAAACAGCATGGTGTAACAGACAGAAGCTGTCTAGAGCCTTGCACTTTGACACATTTTGTCAGAAATTGTTTTGTTAATAAGGCAAAGTAATCCTTACTTTGTCTAATAAAATTATTTTTTTTGCATTGACAATTAGATTAGTTTTTCTCAAAGATTTTATTAATTTAGTTCTAAGCGGCAGTGCTGATTTAATAAATTTCATTATAACCATTACTTATTTTAGTCACTGGGGAAAGCAGTGCTGCTACAGTAAACAATTTACTATAGTCAGTTGACTCGGGTCCTACCAAGTGTGACATGACTTAGCTGACCACTCGGGACTCTTTTGCCCCTCCAGCCCTCTGTGTGTCTCTTTGGCCCCCCCATCCTTTCTGTACGCCTTTTTATCCTCCCCCCCCCCAGCCTCTGTGTGTGTCTATTTGTCACCCCCAACCTTCTGTGTTTCTCTTTGTCCCTCCCATCCGTTCTTTGTGTCTCTTTGTCCCTCCCATCCGTCTTTGTTGTCCCCCAGCCTCTGTGTGTTTTTATTTTTCATCCCCTGCCCTCTGTCTTTTGCCCCCCCCCACCCAGCTCTTCTGTGTGTTTTTTTGTCCATCTGTCCCCCCCCGTCTCTTTGTGGTCTCTTTCTTCCCCTCACCTGTTTACCTTCATGTTATGTGTGGCTGAGCAGACCACAGTAGAGGATCTTCTTTTTCTTCTACCCGGTCTGACAATAGATCCTCCACTGTGGTCTGCTCGGCCCTGATACCTGCAATGACCGACAGGAGGGCCAGTCTCCCAGAGTTTGAACCCGGGCCTGTGCACCCCGGTCGACTGCCTAGTTTGCCTAGTGGCAGCGCAGACACTGCCAATAGGGCATATTCGTAAAAAATAAAATAAAAATCTTCATGAAGTAACCCTTCAAGGAGTTATATGCTATATAGATCTGCTTTGCAAAGAAGTAAGTCACTTTTTCTAGGAAGCTGAGTCAGTACAGTGACTCATAATTCAGGTGCTCAGACTTGCACAGCCAGTGCATAGATGCATACATCTCAGGTGTAATTTGAGGCCTACAAAGCATTTTGTGGACATCAGATTTCTATTCCTAAAAAAGGAAAAAATAAATGACAAGTTATAGGCTGATCCATTTGCATGTGTCAAATAAGGAGGTTATATAAACATTAATAACATCATCTAAAATATTAGAAATTGATAATCATATCCTGATTTTTCTTTTTTTTTTTTAGGGCAAGAGCAATATCAGAGGTCAACTAATGCATTCCAGCTGTTTTAAATAGAGAAGTATTAATAATATAAAAAAAAATTACACATCAGTAAGCTATAATCATCCCGTACATGTTTACATTACTATTACAGTACTGAAAGAGGTACATGAGCAATGAATGAGAACAGTATCAAATTAAAGATGCAAACTCACATTAATACAGACAAGGACCGCCGGGCTCATTACAAGCCCGGCGGTCCTGTTGGGGGCTGGCAGCAAGCTGTAACTTACCTTTTCTGCAGCTCCTGTCAGCTCCCTTCTCTCTCCTTCGTTCCGGTCAGCTCCACTGCAAGTCTTGCGAGAGCCGCGGGGTCAGAGCGTTGCCACGGGTTACCATGGCAATGCTCCGCGCGGCACTCACACCGCAAGACTTGCAGTGGGAGCTGACAGGGGAGCTGACCGGCACGGAGGAGAGAGAAGGGAGCTGACAGGAGCTGCAGGAAAGGTAAGTTACAGCTTGCTGCCAGCCCCCCTCCAACACAGCCCATGCCACTAGACCACCAGGGAGTGAGAGCCCCCCTCCCTGCCATGTATCAAGCAGGGAGGGGGGACAAAAAATATGAATAAACATTTAAATAATAATATAGTAAAATAAACATATTAATAATATAAAAAAATATTAAAATAATAATTAAAAAAAATAATAAAAATGTCCACCTCCCACCAAGGCTCTGCATCACATACACAAACACACTCTGCATCACATACACACTCTGCACTCATACACACACACACTGCATTCATACACACACACTGCACTCATACACACACACTGCATTCATACACACACACTGCATTCATTATATACACACACTGTAAATAAATATTCAATTAATATAATTTTTTGGGGATCTAATTTTATTTCGAAATTTACCAGTAGCTGCTGCATTTCCCACCCTAGTCTTATACCCGAGTCAATAAGTTTTCCCAGTTTTTTTGGGTAAAATTAGGGGTCTCGACTTATATTCGGGTCGACTTATACTCGAGTATATATGGTACGTCTACAAAATGAAAATTTAAGGTTTGGGGGTTTTTTTTGCGGCCCACAGAAACTTAAACCTTGTTTATGTGGCCAGTGCTAGCCTTTGAGTTTGACATGCTTACTCTAAAGGGTAGTGAATTAGGAGTAAAAACATATGAGAAGGATTTGGAAATTGTTATAGACAACAAATTAAGCAGAAATATGCAATGTCAATCTGCAGTTGCTAAGGCAAATAAGGTTTTGTCATGTATAAATAGGGGCATAAATTCTCGGGATGAAAATGTAATTTTGCCTCTTTATAAATCGCTGGTAAGACCACACCTTGGATATGCTGTGCAATTTTGGGCACCTGTTCTAAAGACAGATATCATGGCACAAGAAAAAGTGCAGAGACGAGCTACAAAATTGATAAAAGGAATGGAGCATTTTAGTTACGAAGAAAGGTTAAAATGTGTAAATCTCTTTATTTTGGAAAAACGGTGCCTCAGAGGGGATGTGATAACATTATACAAATATATTCAGGGACAGTACAAACCATTATCTGGAAATCTATTCATAAACAGGGCTATACATAGGACACGAGGACACACATTTAGGCTGGAAGAAAGGAGATTTCATTTTTTACAGTAAGAGCAATAAGATATGGAATTCTCTGCCTGAAGAGGTGGTTTTATCAGAGTCCATACAGATGTTTAAACAGCAATTGGATAAATACTTCCAAAAACATAACATACAGGGATATCATTTCCAATTAGTGAGGTAATAGCTGCTTGATCCAAGGAGACATCTGACTGCCATTTTGGGGTCAAGAAGGAATTTTTCCTAGTTTGTTGCAAAATTGGAAGCGTTTTAGACTGGGTTTTTTGCCTTCTTTTGCATCAACAGCAAAAACATATGTGAGGAAGGCTGAACTTGATGGCTGCAAGTCTCTTTTCAGCTATGTAACTATGTAACTTTTTCACAAAAGCATATCAATTAAACTGTTAATGGCTCCAACAAACCCCATACTAAGTCTTCATTGAATACTATTCTACCAATCTACTTCCCCAATACATCCCTTACCATTTGTGTCTCTTTACCCCACTCCCTCTAGCATGTAAGCTCATAAGCAGTTCCCTCAACTACTTTGTTTCTGTGCTTGACCTGTCTGGTTACAATTACATGTTTGTTAGTCCACCCATTGTAAAGCACTACTGAATTTGTTGGTGGTATAATAATAATAATAATAATAATAATAATAATAATAATAATAAAAGAGACAGAATATAGGTAAAAATCCTCCAAGTGGACCGTGAAGAACAGTATGGATTTAACTGCCCGTGAAGAAAGTCAGTAGGGAGGTTAAACGTTGCCCTAGCTAATCAACAGAGATTATGACTGCAGTCTTGAGCTGAGGCCACCATATCTACAACATTTCAATTCTACACATTTGTTCCTGGAAAGAAGGTGGAGAAGGGGATTCCCGATGGAGGGGGAGTAAAACTTTTGGATCAGGGGTTTGTAAAGATTATACCTTATACCCCATTATTCCTGCATTACATTATGAGAACACTGTGAATACTGTGTACTCAAAAGTTCTTACATTCCCCGATTCCTTATTTACAATGTTACTGCTCTTGTATTCTGGTGAACCATCTGTCCTTGCATATATTGCATATGAAGTATTAAATTAACATTTCTTTTTAAAGTGCTTACAGGGCTTTCATGGAATTGTTGATTACTTTTGTGTCTTTTTTGCCAGAAAATGTAGGGCAACAACATGCCACATGTGATACTTTATTGCCCCATATTATGATTAATTGCTACTTTTCACAACATCAGTATTTAAAACGAGATTGTAATAAATGCTGATGCCCTATAGAAAAATCAATGTGTCTGGGACTTTGCTAAAAGGTGTGTATGTTGACTTATCTTGCTGCTTAGTTTCTCATTAATATTAATTAGTTTCTCATTTTGTGGTTTTGATAAGATTTTTCTGTGTAATGATGGAAAAATAAAATCAAATCACTTAACAATTATATAATTTCTGGGATCACACCTGGGTGATGTCATGCTAATAGTAGTCAGCAACTCTAAAATTACTTCGCAGGCTGGACAGATCCCAGGAGATGTACATCATGTGGTCCATAACATTACTGCTATCATTTCACATTTTGTGCTTATTATTTGTATCGCTGTTTGATCAGTGCTTGACTCTCAACTAAAATTGATTGACTGGCTTCTCATCTTACGTAATTGTTCTAACATTGGCCTTGATTTAATTTGTTTGAATCCACAAGAAATTATTTAATTTTGTTAGAAAACAACTTTTCAAATCAGTTATCTACAAAATTCATACAGACTTTAATGGTGACTTATGTAGCTAAATCATTTGAATATCTTTTCTAACAAAATGGAATAGTTTCTGATTATGATTCTAATTAATTAAATTGAGGCCTTACCAGAGCGTTACCACGGTAGCGCTCTGACTGGGTCTTGCGAGATACATGGTCTGCAGCTCTGCACACTGCGGAGCTGCAGTCCTGATATCACCACCGGACCACCAGGGAGCTCACTGCATTACCAGGGATCCCACACTGGACCACCAGGGAATGACACAAGGTATTTAGTTCGCCCTCCCTTACAGCAGCACCCACCTCCCACACATTATCACCCCCCTCTCTCTCACCATCACCCCCCTCCATCACACTATCACCCCCCTCCTTCACACCATCACTCTCCCTCTCACCATCACCCCACGTCCCTCTCACCATCACCCCACCTCCCTCTCACCATCACCCCCTCCCACTCACCAGCACCTCCCTCTCACCATCACCCCCTCTCCCTCTCACCATCACCCCCACCCTCTCACCATCACCCTCCCTCTCACCATCACCCCCACCCTCTCACCATCACCCCCCTCCTTCACACTAATACCCCTTCTTTCTCACCATCATACCCTCCATGTCACCAACACCCCCTCCTTCACACCATCAACCCGCCTCCCTTAAACCATCACCCCCTTCCTCTCACCATCAACCCGCCTCCCTTAAACCATCACCCCCTTCCTCACCATCACCCCCTCCTCACACTAACATCCCCTCCCTCTCACCATCACCCCCTACACCATTACCCTCTCCCTCCTCACCATCACCACCCCTCTCACCATCACCACCCCCCTCTCTCATCACCCTCCTCACATTAACACCCCTCCCTCTCACCATCACCCCCTCGCTCTCACCATCATCCTCTCCCTCAAACCATCACCCCCTCCCTCACACCATCACCCCCCTCCCTCATACCATCACCCTCCTTCTCACCATCACCCCACATAAACCACATTGTATCATATTTGTCTTGCTTCATAACATCAATATCCGTTATAAATCCAGGAAAAGGTGGGCATGGATGGTGAGCTGATTTGGTGGTGCAATAGGTGGTGCAATAGGCCACTTGACTAGATTTGCCCCCCAGGCCTAAGGCTGACAGCTCTCCCCTGCTAAGCAGTCTGTTATTCTTCAATTGTACTATTTTCCTCCTCCATTGAACATGTACTAAATTGAAAACACTTACTAAATAAATATTGTCAAAGAAAAACCCAAACACCGGGGTTTCTATTACTGCTATAATTGGTGGGTAGGAGAAATCTTATCAGGAAAGGTACCTACAATTTCATGACAACAGAGACACCCAACATCTTTCATTCATAGTAAGGGTTACTCCAACACTTTTTGGCTTACTTTTTATTTATTTATTTTTTACTAATAAAGCGCTATTGGGCATTATTCTTTAGGTCCTCCCTCCAAAAGCTAAGTAAAAAAGGTTATTAATGAGGTTTCACTTATCATGAATTATGCACAGCACAGCCCCATGTGACATCACGGGAGCCGCACAGAAGTCCAATCACAGGCTTCTCATAGAGATGCGTTCTAAGGTAGGGGGGAGAGGGAGTGGGAAGGGAAAAAGAAAGGAGGGAGAAAAAAAAACTAACAGAGTATAGGGTGAAGGAAGGGCTGCAGTTAAGGAGGAAGGGATGGAGGGGAGACACACGCTTCCATTATTTCTGTCGCCAGCGCACTCTGCATGCTGATGACAGGTGTGATTTTTGCACAGAATTAACATTTGGCAGTCCAGAATAGAGTTCTGGGCTGCCACAGTCACACGTTCCGGGGATGTAAATAGCTCCCAGCATACAGATCCCTGCATATGTAACCTATTAAGCAGAAACACTGCACATCCAGACTCATACCACCATAACCACTTTAAAAAGCAGACGTAGTCATGGCAGTTGGAGTAACCCTTTAAAGACCGAGAACTGAACTGCTTCATGTGTGAAGAGTGTGTCCTTTTTTTTCATTTTACAAAAAGAATTCAATTGAACCTTTTTTATACCGCCTGTCAGACAACCGGTTCTGTTACTTCAGAGAAGCAAATCTCAAGAGGCAGCAATTGCCCAGAGCATCTGCCTTGCAAAGACTTCTCATTGAGATGCATTGGGAAATCTGTGATTGAAAAGTCACAGTAAGTCTAGGCGGGGGAAAAAGGGGATGGATTGCAAAGGCTGCAGACTAGAGATATGTAGCTATTGCAAGTTGTTTTTGGATATAACCGTGCATTTTTTTAAAATTGGGGTTATATCTATTTAAGACTGACTTGCTTTTATTTGAGTGGTGAAGTGTCTCTTTAAGTTCTTCCACAAAGTTTTGATGTGGAGTCAGTTGGGGGTCTGAGAGTAGTCTGTTTGTGTTAATCAGCATGTCATCCAGGTATTTGCGTATTAATTGAAACATTATTTACATGTAATATTGTCAATTTCTTATTAACCCCTTAACGCCGTTACGGCGTTCTATGCCGTCCCCATTATATTGGGCTTTAAAGTCGTTGCGGCAGCATAGAACGCCGTAATGACTTTCAGCCCCCGGAGGTCCGCGGTACTTACTTCCGCCGTGATCCTCTTCTGGAGGACTGCCTGACAGCCCAGGCAGCCCTCCCAGAGAAAATCAGGCCCCCGGGGCCATGTGATCGCTCTCAAAGAGCGGTCAGATAGCCCCCTATAGCTGGCTGGCTGTCAGACAGTCCCCCTGCTGGTGGGAAGTATAAAAAAAAAAATAAACATGGTTTAAAATAAAATAAATGTGTGCGTATATGTATATATATATATATATATATATATATATATATATATATACACAAAAAAAAGGAAAAAATCCCCTGCACTCACGCTTTAACTCCTTCACTGCCGGGTGCATGAGCCTGAGCTCCAAGAATACAAATCCAATTCAGAAAGGCTGCTCTCCGGTCTTTTAAAATATCAATATTTTATTAAGTAAAGTTTAAAATGATGACCAACGTTTCACTCCCCGCTCTGGACTTTCTTCAGGGTTGTCCTGTTACTTGACCCTTGTTTCATATATATATATATATATATATATATATATATATATATATATTAGCGCTACGGAATTTGTTGGCGCTATATAAATAATAAAATAATAATAATAATAATAATATATATAATACATATATATATTTTATATTTATATATATATATACGTATAATTACAATAATAAAATAAATAAATAAAATATTTTTTACAAAATTAAAATGAATTATATATACATATGTAATTTCACTCTAATTATATTTTGTTATTAATTAATATATTGGTAACAAAATACACTTAGAATGACATTCTATATATATCTATCTATATATAAAATACAAAAAAACGCAAATATATATATATATATATTTCCTGGCTAATCATGGCAGCATATACACATGGGTTAGCTCCTCCCCTACAGCCGATAGGACAGGAAAACCACCAAGGTTTTAAAAGGAGGCTCCATCCCTAAGGTCCTCAGTCTTTTTCCTGTCCTACAGCCCTTAGGACGTGAGCAATTTGCTCCCTTTACTTACGGACATGTATGTTGTTTTATCTTCATTACTTTATTTGCTGTTTTACTGTAGTACATTATGCAGTTGTGCTTTTATGCTGTGATGCATTTAAGCTTTGATATCTTTAACCCCTTAAGGACCAAACTTCTGGAATAAAAGGGAATCATGACATGTCACACATGTCATGTGTCCTTAAGGGGTTAAACTAGTACATTATACAGCTGTACCTTATTTTTAAGATTGTTGTACATTATGCGGTTGTGCTTTTGCTAGGAAGCATTTAAGCTGTGTGGCATTTAAAACTGTTTCATTTAAATTTGCATTTAATTCTGTTGCATGTAATACCGCAAGTCATTGGAAACCGCAGTGCATTGGAAAACTGCAGTGCATTTGAAGACTGATATATTTTAAAAACTGTGTTATATTTTGGAAACTGTGTTAGATTTGAAAACTGTTACCTTTTTATACCTTGAGGCCTTTAGACTGTGGTGCCTTTAAACTTTGACCTTTTTTGCACGTGGTTGCCTTTTAAACTTCCTTGCAGGCACTTTTTTAATCTATTTTGCTTCCCCCTCGGTCCCAGTGATTTATTCCTGGTTCCCTGGGTGTTTAGGGGCCATGTAGGCTTCAGACAGAGTCTTCTTCCTGGTCTCTAAACAGCAAACACACTCAGAATAGGCCCACATGTGTGCAGTTTGTGCCTTATTGGGCCTAATACAGATGACTTGCATTGTGGGAATACAAGTTGTGGCAGCCATCTTGGATAAGGGCAATTGCCAGAAAGTGCCTAAAATAAAGGGAAACTTACAGTAAACATACACTTATTGGGTAAGTATTTGCAGGGTCTCCAGACATGGATAAGTGCTGTCTTTAGCCTGTTTTAAAGCTGTTTCGCTGGTTTCTTATATAATTTAACAGTGCACATTTTTTCTTAATACTTTACCACAGGTAATATTTAGTTATTATTTGTCAGGTGTCTGTTTCTTCACCAGGATCTGGTTATGAGGAGAAAACAGTGGATGGAATCGGTTATGCACTGACTTCCTCCAGAAGGTTGTCGCTTCAGCATGTCCTATCACTGTGCAGCCACATGACATGCGGGCAGGGCTTACAAAGTAAGTTCCAGAGGCCTTAGGGGTAAGAAAAGAGGCCAGGCTTTACCATGTGGAGGAAGTTATTTCCAACCCCAGAACTACACCACCTAAGTTGCACACTTATGGATCATAGGTGGACGCAGACCTGTCCAAAATTTTACGCCTACCATTATAGGAGGCCAGCCAGCTGTGACTTCCACTGCTGTTTCTACAAACATGAAATATGTGATTAAAGATCTAAAGGCTACTATGGAGAGAGATATTAAAAGCCAAGATTGAAGAGGCAGTCTGAAGTCTTCAGTTTACAACGGACTTCTTCACAGAAACTTCCCTAGATGTAACTAGGATATTCTCTGGATCAAATGGCTTTATCTATAGCAACTAAGAAAGCATTATGGTTCTGTTTCTGGGATGATGTCTCATCCTCCAAGTCTGCCCTCTACACCATTCTATTTGAAGGGGTGGTGCTGTTTGGGAAAACTTCTGATAATTCCATTGAAAAGGCGAATGAGGGCTGCAAGATATTGGTACCTTAGGATGGAAGTTCCAAGGATCCCAGCTCCTCATAGTCTGACCGGAGAACCTCCAGTGACCAGTATTTCTGAGATACATTGTGCTACCGGCCCTGCAGGGAATACTCCAGAGGTAACTCATGGCAGTTGGTAAACCTGCCTTTCAAGGTTCTAATGGAGCTATAACGCAGTCGTTTTGCTCTTCAGCAATGAACATATCTCCTCCAGTACTAGGAGCCTCATTTTTCTGATCACACATACCTGGGCTTGTCATACTCTGGAGGCTTGAGTGGTATCCATGGTCCAGATTGATATAGACTGGAGTTTTTCTTAACGGGCACAGGAGTCTCCATACCAACAGGAGTATTAAGACCAATGAATCAAAAGGTAAAACACTGAAGGAAGAAGCCTTCTAGACGAAGAGAAAAAAAAACAAAAACTTTAGGTCCCAGAACAAGAGCAGTTCCAGGGACAAGTTTCGCCTCTCTTCTGGTGCTAAGAGGAAAAGCACATGTAAGCCTTCACTGGACTTAAGAGGGGCCAACAAGAGGCTGAATGTTAGAGTCTTCGGGATGGAGTCAATCAGATCCATATCTCAAGCAATCTGGAAGGATAATTTCCTTACCTCTATATATCTCAAGGATGCTTACTTTTAGTCCAATCTGCAGAGATCTTCAGCATTAGCTCAGAAGAGAACTTCCATGTTAGTGCCCTACCATTTGGCCTCAATGCGGCACCAAGGATCTTTCTATCTGCTTATAGTGTTATTGAGAGTCCAGAACTCCACCTGGTTCCATTATCTGGAGGATCTACCTCTGATAGCCTTAGACCCTCAGAAGGCAAGCACACATAGGTATATAGTTCTTTCATAATTCCTAAAGTTTGGCTGCTTGATGAATATCAAGAAAAGCAGTTTCAGACCAGCTCAGTGGTTGACATTCCTGAGTGGAAAATACTAGGCTCTGCTTTTCCCTATCTCGGGAACAGTTCCACAGATTGTAAAGGTTTTCTCTCCCAGTTTCTTCATTTCTGCTTGGTAACAGCAAGAAAATAGAGGCAACTACTAGGAATCCTGGCTTCCACCAGCAGACTTGTCAGATGGGCCCAATGGCATCTCTGGATTCCTTACAGATCCTTCCTATCTTGGTCTAACAAGAGAAAGATTATTGGAGCCAGCCACTTACTATGTCCCCATGAGTGGAGTTGCACCTTACCCTGGCAGCTGAAAGAGGGATTAGATCTGAGTTTCCAGTGAACAGAACCTCATTGGTCAATTATTAGCTCGAATTCCAGTTTTTATAAGATTGGTTACACAGTGTTTGGACCATGTTGCACAATATTTCCATTCATTTGTATGGAATTAAGAGTCATTTTCAAGACTCTTCTTCACTTCAGAGGCTTGCTGAAGAACGAGTGGGTCCAAATTTGCTCAAATATCAATGCAACTGTATCCTATATCTACCAAGATGGGTCTCACAGATGCGTATTGATGGAATTCCAGCCCATAATGATCAGGGCACAGAAGAACAACCAGTGGCTCAGAATACCATGGCTGTTTGCTGGAGCCGAATAACTGTGGACAAGGTGGATTGGCAACCATGTCCTGACTTATCCTCGTGGTTGACGCAGATTGTCTGATACCCTACATAGATCTGAGGGCCATTTCTTGGAACTATCAGGTCCAGAAGTATTTTTTACATGCTAGGACCAGAATGCTCAGGTTCAGGATACACTGGCTCAAATTTCGAATTTTAGTCTGATGTACATATTTTCCTGTTTTCGACCTTCTTAAAAAGGCAATGCAAAAGGTGACAGTGGAAGACCGTGTCGACTCTAATTCCTATGATGAATAAGATGATTCTGGAACCCCCAAGGGAAATTCCTGTACGTCCAGACCTATTACAAGGCCCCATGACACACCAGGATCCTCAAGTTCTGGTGTTGATGTGGGAGTCCATATTAGTATAGGCATCCCTGAGACGTTCATTGAGATCCTCTTACAATCCTATACAGGCTTTACTAAGCTTGACATGCTTTTGTCTGTTGGAATTACTCCTCGTTCAGGCCTTGAAAGGTTCTGTGTTATAACACTCTAGAGGAACACTTAGCTGCACTTTGCTTCATATAGGCATTGATTGAAATCATGCCTCCACTAAGTGTGGTGAAGCCAATATGTGACGTACCACTGGTCACACGGGCCCTGACTGAACCATTATTCGAACCTCTAGAAGGAGCTTCCATGGTGGTAGCACAGAAAGTGCTGGTGGCTGGTACCCCAGCAAGGAAAATGGGTGAACTCCAGGCTTAATCCTGTGAACCCCCTTTCACTACTTTTCAACAGGTATGGTCGTCTTGCATTTGGCACCTGAAGATCCTGCCTATGGTGAATGCTTATCTATGTCATTCTCTACCTGTACTGAAGGGTACCGATTGAGCATTGATGCCCCTGGTGCTTTGCTTCATGTAAGCTACAATTGAATTCAAGCCTCCGCTGAGGGTGTTGAAACCAATATGTGATGTACCACTGGTCTCACAGACTCTGACTGAACTTCTAGCAGGAGCTTCCATGATGTTAGCCCAGACGTTGCTGTTGCTGGTGACTGGTACCTCAGCAGGGTGAATGTGTGCACTTAGCTACACTTTGCTTCATATAGGCATTGATTGAAATCATGCCTCCACTGAGTGTGGTGAAGCCAATATGTGACGTACCACTGGTCTCACGGGCCCTGACTGAACCATTATTCAAACCTCTAGAAGGAGCTTCCATGGTGGTAGCACAGAAAGTGCTGGTGGCTTGTATCCCAGGAAGGGGAATGGGTGAACTCCAGGCTTGATCCTGTGTACCCCCATTCACTGAATTTCAACAGGATATGGTTGTCTTGCATGTAGCACCAGTGATCGTGCCTAAAGTGAGAGCCTTTCAATGCAGTTCTCTACCTGTAGCAAAGGATTTGGGGCATTCTCCACTAGTGCTGTTATAGCATATCGTGGGCTTCCATGGCAATGGTCTCTGCTGAAGATTTGTAAAGTTGGCATTTGGATCTCTTTGAACTAGTTTGTCCTGCATTACATATTGGACATTGAAGCAATTAATGAGGCACAATTTGGACGTCACGTCCGTTCTCTACCTGTGCTGGAGGGTATCAGGGCACTCTCCTCTCATGCTGTTGCAGCATCATGGGTTGCCATGGCAATGGTTTCTGCTGGCACTTTTTGTAAGCTAGCATTTGAAACTCTTTAGACACGTTTGTCTGGCATTTCATACTGTTCGTTAAAACAGTCTATGATGCACAATTTGGTACTCAAGTACTTAACTCAGCTCATTCTTCTATCTATGTTGAATTATGTTGATAATTTGATTGGCTATTCTGTCCCTCCCTTTGTAAGCTTGGGTATTCCCCATGTGTATATGCTGCCATGATTAGCCAGGAAAGTGGAAAATTTATTCATACTTACCGTAATTTTCTTTTCCTGGCTATTATTCATGGCAGCATATACTTCCCACCCATTAATGTCTCTATTTATGTACTGTAGAGCTTGTAAACTGACTGAGGACCTTAGGGATGGAGCCTCCTTTTAAAACCTTGGTGGTTTTCCTGTCCTATCGGCTGTAGGGGAGGAGCTAACCCATGTGTATATGCTGCCATGAATAATAGCCAGGAAAAGAAAATTACGGTAAGTATGAATAAATTTTCCACTATATATATATATATAATTACATAAATGATTACATAAGCATACACGTAGAATTTAAATACATATATATATATTAAAATTCTATGTGTATATTTAAGTAATCTTTTAACATAATTATATGATTTTACTAATTAAAATTTGATTGACATGACTGACAACCCAGGCAGAAAGTGCAGAGAATTTAATTCACAAGCACTTTAATTAACCCTGTAACTTTCCAAGACACCATAAAACCTGTACATGGGGCATACTGTTTTACTCGGGAGACTTTGCTGAACACAAATATTAGTTTTTTAAATGGTAAATTGAATTACAACGATGATATTTTAAGTAAAAGTGAAGTTTTTTTGCATTTTTCACACACAAACAGCACTTTTACTGACGATATTATTGTTGTAATATGTTTTACTGTTTTGAAACAATAATGTTTGTGTTCAGTGAAGTCTCCTAAGTATAACAATACCCCCCATGTACAGGTTTTATTGTGTTTTGGAAAGTTAGAGAGTTAAATATAAGGCTTGCATTTCATTTTTTTCACATTGAAATTTGCTAGTTTGGTAATGTTGCCTTTGAGACCATATGGTAGCCCAGAAATGAGAATTACCCCCATGATGGCATATCATTTGCAAAAGTAGGCAACCCAAGGTATTTCAAGTGGGGTATGTCCAGTCTTTTTAAGTAACCACTTAGAAACAAACACTGGCCAAATATTCATTTTTTGCTTTTTTCACAGAAAAACAAATATCAGCGCTAACTTTGGCCAGTGTTTGTGACTAAGTGGCTACTAAAAAAGACAGGACATGGCTGGCAGGAGCTTTGAGAGAGGCCCCACTTACCCCCACTCATTTAGATATATTAATTTCCAAACAGTATAACATAAGCACAATCCTTTTTACATCGCCCATACGCTCACAACCTATAATGTTACAATATAAACATGAGCTACACCTTTCACATGCTGACTAATTGTTAATAAATATTGGGTATCATGCTGGTCAACACTGTTGGGACATGACGAGCCCACCTGATCTTTATTTCTATGCACACCATAATATGATATTGCGCATAGCTAATACATGTTTCTGCCTATTAAGCAACGCCTGTCCTGGCGTCACTTTGATATGCATGTTTTGTTCTCTTTCTGTAAATTTCTTTTGTTAAATCTTTTTGGTTAAATCGTGAATTTCTCACTCAAACAAAAACAAAGTGTAACGCATAACAAATATGTCACCAGAATTGTCTGTAATCTTAAGTGACCACCTTGACAAATGTACCTACTTTTGCACTTACAAAAATAAAGAATAAAAAAAAAAAAAAAAGATATGCACATGGACATTTTAAAGTGAACTAGTTTCATTTTGTACTTTTTTGTTTAGCCAGTACAGTATTGTTGAAGGATATTAAGTTCTGAAAATATTTTAAGCCTTTGCTAAGTGTAGAATATTTAGCTGCAAATTATTTATAATGTAGCATTTTAAACAAATTTAGCCCTAATTTAACTGTTCAAATAATGTATATATTGTATATGTTAAATCCAGAAACTGATGTTTTTTATATCCCTCAAGATATCATTAATATGGACATTGAGAGAAGCATTACTGTTGATATTTTTAACGTTCTTGGAGGACTTGTAATAAGTCAAATCGTGACGGGACTTTTAATGATGCAGAAGAATTTTGTTGTCAAAGTCCCCTTTGCTGTTGAACAAAAAAAGCAAAAAAAATACCCTTTTTTTTCAAAGTTTACTGGAACAACCACCACAATAGTTTGCTTCTCTTAAACCTTTGTTTGTAATAATTGCTAAGTTTGTTTGGTATTTTTGAAAGATTGACTCACTTTCTGTGGATTAAAATATAAACAATTTGCCTTAAAAAAAAAAAAAGACAGGACATACCAAACTTGCAATACCTTCGGTTGTCTACGTTTGCAAATGGTATGCCATCATGGGGGTAATTCTCATTCCTGGGCTACCATACAGTCTCAAAGGTAACATTACCAAATGGTCAAATTTCAATGTGAAAAAAACAGAAAAATGAAATGTGCTATAATTTACCCTGTAACTTTCCAAAACACCATAAAACCTGTTAAAGAGGGGTGCTGTTTTACTCATGAGACATTGCTGAATACAAATATGTGCATTTTATTTCATTAAAAGCTAACAGTATTATGATATGTACAGCTAAAATGTCAGGCGGAAGTACAAATTATTTAAAAAATCTTCATTTCTTGTTTTTTTAATTTTATTCATGATACACTAGTTTCATATATGAATGAGAAGTTAAAGCCCTATTTCTCCTGAACAAAATGATATATAATAAGTGTGGGTGCACTTAATGAAAGAGATAAATTACGGACAGACATATAGCGCAAACAGACAACAGACATATAGCGCAAATTCCAGTTTTTGTTTAAATTTTGTTTTGATCAGAACGTGTACTATTGACTCCGTCCTGAAGGGGTTTAAGTATGGCAGCATTATCTATATCTATGACTGTTTCATAATCTGTGGTACAAAACTATGAAACACTTTGATCATTTATTTAAAGGACAAAAACAAGCATGTTTTTAATATGCTGAAAAATAAGAATGGCCTTTTAATCAAATGTTTTCTCAACGTCTGCCTGTAAGATTGATGCTGAAAATTAAAGAATGGATTCTAGAATTCAATTAAATGCTTTCTCAATGGCTGTCAATTAGGTTTATGCTTTGAAATTCTAAGTTGTCACATTCTAACCCAAAGTAAACATATATTCAAGATTAATTTCTGTAAAATTGTGATAAATTATATACAGAGCATGTTCTAGCAAGTATGACACTAAATTAACCACAGAGATTGGTGGTGTATTGGGCATGTTACTTGGTAGCAGCCACTGAGACAGAGGTATGTCTGTATATACAACTGTCTCTCATCTCCACCCATAAACAATACACACAAAGGCAGACTGTATTCGTAGAGGCAAAATATGTGTCATATGATTTTTTATAGTGGGAAGGTAAAAATTGGCAGTGAAATTAGGCATACCTATTAGGTCACCCAGCAAAAAGTGTGGCAAAAAAAGGTTTGAATTTACCTTAATCTAGTGCTCAGAGCAAATGTGCAAGTTCTGGGGGGCACTAAGCTGAAACACTGCACATACCATACTCCTACAACCATAACCACTTTAAATCACTGAGGTCCTCCTGCATAGATTCCGTGGTCTATGTGTTTTGTTACATGATATCTATCATAGTATCTATTAACGAATTAAATCTTGCTCATGTTAGGCACTGAACTCGGTTGGATGTTCATTTGTTGAATTTTGAAACCCCTACCGGGATAATAAATGTATTTGAATTTTAACCGTTCGAGTGCCTGTGATCTACTTGTGTTTTGACATACAGAGTTTAACCCCCTTGCTGCCAGAGATGTAACTCCACTTCTGGTAACATCATTAGCCAGCCCGGGAAGAAGAATTACAGACTGGCTAAATCACATTTATATACACAGAAGGTTATCCATTCACTGAGATTGCTCGGCTGCCAACAAGATCGGCATCTGGTTTCTGCAGCTCTACAGAAGCTGGATGTCATTCACTCAACACCAGAGTAGACAAGACGTCCAGTAGACATGTGCAATTTGTTTCAGGCCGAATATGAATTCGGACGAATTTCGGGGAATTCGGACATTCGGGTACTTCAGATACCGCGAGTAGGGGCATGTCTATTAAACAGTGAAAAAAACATCCCCCCTCCCCCTCCTAACCTGAAGGGGGACCTATTGCCCCCCCACCCCTGAAATAAAATAGATGAACCGTGGGTGGGGGCCCTAAAGTAAAATAAGGGGGGACCTATTGTCCTCACCCCTGCCCCCACCCCTGAGCGGTGGGTGGGGGCCCTGAATACTAATTGGGGGGACCTAATGTCCTCCCCCCTGGCCCCCACCCCTGAGCGGTGGGGACCCCTAGTCACCCGGGGGAGGGGGGTTATTTTTTGTATTTAGGGCCTCCACCCACCGCTCAGGTGGGGGCCAGGGTGGAAGACATTAGGTCCCCCCCAATTAGTATTTAGGACCCCACCCACCGCTCACGAGTGGGGACCAGGGGGAGGACCTTAGGTCCCCCCCTAGTTAGTATTTTACGGTCCCCACCCACCGCTCAGAGGTGGGGACCAGGGGGGAGGACATTAGGTCCCCCCCAATTAGTATTTAGGGCCCACAATTTAGGGCCCCCATCCACCGCTCAGGGGTGGGGACCAGGGGGGGGACGTTAGGTCCCCCCCTCATTCTAATTTATGGCCCCCACCCACAGCTCAGGGGTGGGGGCCGGGGGGAGGACAATAGCCCCCCCCATTATTTTACTTTAGGGCCCCCACCCGCAGCTCAGGGGTGGGGCCCGGAAGGAGGAGAATAGGTCCCCCCCCATTATTTTACTTTAGGGCTCACAACTTATATTGTGAGAATCACAAGACCCAGACCTACATTTTGATGCATAGTATGTCTCTGAAGTATTAAAAATGAAGGCACAGTCGCAGTCTAGAAATTGCCCTTCTTTTATTACATGTTTACAAGCTATATTGCTACGGTTTAGTTGGGGTGGGAAGCATCCCCGAGTTTCAAAAAGCTTAATAATGAGACAAGTGGAAAGTGGAGGTATGGGGTTCCCAAACTTGAAAATATATTATTCTGCTGCAATCTTCAACAATATAGCCTCTATTAACCCACAAAGATATACTCCGCAATGGGTAGCAATAGAAGCACATTGTTGTGGAACACAAGATTTTTATTCTTTAATATGGCTCCCCCCACAAAAACGGAAAGTAACCTCTGACATATTATACCCGACAAGACTTCTATTTAAAATCTGGGATAGTAACAGAGGAAGTTTATGTTCAGGGTACCCATGGTCACTAGCAACCCCCATAAGAAGTTTATATAGTTGTAACGAAACATTTCCTTATTTACAATGGCACAGAAAAGGAATTACACACATTTTTAAACTTTATACTATAGAGGGGTTAAAGTCTTTTTCGACTCTCCAATCAGAATTTAAACTTCCGCCACAATTTAAATTTGCATACTGGCAGATTAAAGCTCTTTTGGCCAATAATAATCTACATGCAGGACACCGAACAACCCGAAAGTTAGTCAC
Source organism: Pelobates cultripes (assembly GCA_933207985.1). NCBI lineage: Eukaryota > Metazoa > Chordata > Amphibia > Anura > Pelobatidae > Pelobates > Pelobates cultripes. The sequence continues at coordinate 68,395,705 of OW240912.1, forward strand.
GAAATTTGAAGAGATGTGCATAGCATTAATTCCACCTAGGAAAGTATTATTACTTTGTTACAATATTTTAATAAATTCAAGAGAAACAGCAATACCAAAATTTATGATAGATTGGCAAACTGATATCCAAGAATTTATATCAGAAGATGAATGGAACAACATTTTTACGGCACATTTGGGAATGTCTTCATGTATAGGACACTTTGAAATAGCACTGAAAATCTTATACAGATGGTATATGGTACCTACTCGTATTCATGCAATGTATTCTGACGCACAAGACATATGTTGGAGATGCCATTCTCATAAAGGCACTATGCTCCATATTTGGTGGACATGTGAAAGAGTTAATAGTTTATGGAGAGAGGTTGAAATAATGATCCAAGAGGCGACATCTTATAAGCCAGACCATACACCGAAAATGCTACTTCTCAAAGCTTTCCCGGACCATATACCTAAAGTTACGCGTAAATTAATTTTTTTATTATTATCTATAGTCTCAATTTTTATAGCGAGAAACTGGAAGACTACAAGCTTACCCACAATAGATGAAATCAAAACATTAATGTCTCTGACTATAGATTATGAGCTTATCATGTGGGATCAGACTAAAATCGGGAAGTCAAGTTTAAAAATAGCTAATTGTTGGAAAACTTATATACAAAGATAATAACGAAATAAGCTTAATAGATATGTGGAATATATATTTAGTATAGGACATGATAAATTAAACTTATTTCTCTATGGTTACTACCAGAAATACAATTTAGAATTCAGCCCAGTAGAAATAAACGAAATGGCCCAGCCCATCAGGATTGAGCCTCTGTAATATAAGGGAGTTGTGGTATATTACATACGTTGGGTGTACATGAGGTGTTAAAATGAGTCTATTTACTTATCCTGGTTGGGCTTGAACACAATTTAAGACATATACAATATGCAAGTCATTTAATTTAACTTAATCATTTAATTTAACCTAATGTATTTTGACAACATTAAGCAGTAAAATTGAATTTAAGCCTCTATTGTTAGCTTAACCCAAACCATATGAAGACCGGAGTAGAGAGAATTTTATTTTCCCTTTTTTTTTTTTCTTATTTTTGTAATGGTTAAATTTCCCCGAGGTGAATTTTATAGTGAACACATCAGTATTTATCACGGAAAATAAAATAAAATAAATGCGGTCAGGACGTATGCATTATAAACTTTGTTTAAATGTAGTATGAGTATAGTATAACATTGTACGATGAGTATACGATGGAATAATGTAACACTACTGATTGTACCCCAAACCGTTTTTCTTCTTTCTGTATCCCCTTGTTTTTTGTTTTTTTGTTTACTTTTCCTTTCTGGAAAAATTATTTTTGAAAATAAAGAGAAAAATGTAAATTGCACAAAAAAAAAAGAAATTGCCCTTCAAATTTAAGCTGACTGGAGTAGAGTTTTAATGAATGTCAATGGACGGCGTGAGTTGCAAACAAATGGTCATATCGTGAAAACTATCAGGACTATGGCTTAGCCGTGGGCATTTTTAGTGGCAGCAGGGATAGCTGAATGTTCTGATATAAGATTTGTGTAGGTGGGCTTAAAAATGAGGGAGTGGTGGCAGTTTAGAAATCATGTCCTGATTTTTCAGCTTTTGCCAGCTCTCACTCTAGTTTTGAACATTTTGCCATTCATTCCTATGGGACCAATTTCGCCACAAGAACGACGATATTCCGTGAACCATTCGGCGAAACGTTCCACAAAGTAATAGCACACCAATCGGGAACAATCCGCACGTTTCGGTATATTACGGTCTATGTAGTGTAAAAACTGTGGGAGGAGTTAGGGTGGTAAATTTGGCTATAATAAGAATAAGAATAATATATATGTGAGATAACATTAAGTGGTCTTGCTTTGCAAGAACACTTAATGAGAGGACCCTAAATAAAATAGATTAAAAAAAAGGGAAAAACCAAAGTGCAATCTGTATATTTATATAAATAACAGAAGATGGTACAAATGGCACACTCACAATTTCAAGAGCCCTTAAAGAATGGTTCTGAACTGAATAGACACTTCATCCACCATTAGGATTGTGGTAAAATCTTTCGCTGGAACAAAGAGGTATCCAGAAGCGACAGGAATCAGATGATCAATGTTAAAATCACTTTATTCCATGTACAGATAAAAGTAAGCTGAAACAGCAACACAACGCGTTTCGAGCTTCACACAGGTCTTCCTCAGGTGCTGTCTTATATATGTTACAAGACCCTTCTTATCAATTTTTAAAAGGTAAATAATTTTAATCATTGTGTGCACTTTAACACTTTTTGTTTTGGGTTCTATACTCCTGGCATTCCACCCTTCCTGTGAACATGATTATACACACAAAACGGTCTGGTACAGTTTGTCAGTCTTCTGCATCCTGAATAATATGATGTTCCTTTTGCAACTCAACACAAAGAAATAGCATGGGGACTCAATTTTGTGAACTGCTGGTCTAGTCTTTTCCGGTTCAATGCATGCTCCTTATGATTTATACAATATAGTTATAAAGAAAGAACTATATACAGCTTGGCTTGGTATTTGAAACTCTCTATGCAAAATGAACTCAGGTGAAGCTAATAGCTTCTTATATCCCTGTCGATTTCGTTATATGTCTGTGTACATGTCAGACGAAGTTGCTGACTTCAAGATGCAGTATCTTATAACTTTAAATACCTGCATAGAACAAGATATTAGTAATATTTTACCCATTCAATACTAGGATAACTCTATTGCATAATTTGTAAATTTAAAGCGCAAGATGGTTATTTTATTTCGGACTGTTTTATCTTTGGAGTATATTACTGCTCTGTGTTCATTATTTATTTTAAGGTTTCGCAAATAATATAAAAATAACAAGTCTATCATTTTATTGGATATGCTAACATTAACACTTAACACCTTCATCAAGTTATTTTAATATAGAACATTTATTTTTAAAACTGTTTTTCAAAGCTAGCATATACATTTAGCATAAAATAATGTATCTGGCCTACTATCTGTCTAACTATCTAATTGTACTCTTGCCTGGATCCCCAGTAATGGGCACAAAGTTTAGCAATCGTTTGCCCTCTTATCTGGATCCACACCAGCATAGGGGTCTCCTATCCTACTTGGTGACGTGCTTCTGGTTTCTGCAGAAGCAAATACAGTCGCCATTCATTGGCCGAGAGCATCAGCTGACTGCTTTCAGCCAATAAATGGCACACTGTGCATGAAACTTTGCACAGAATTGACATTACCCAGCCCGGAACTCATGTTTCAGGCTGGCTAATGATGCCACAATGACTCCTTCTGTGCAATGTTTCATACTGAAAAGCACATACATATTCGAGGCACAACGACCACTTCAAGTCACTGAAGTGGTCATGGTGCATGCCGTAGCCCTTGTTTGTTCTTTTTTCTTATTAGTTTCTGTTATTCTTTTCTGTTATCACTATACCTGCATTCATCACATGTATCATACTGGTTTGTAGTGTCCAATAGATGTTTTCAATGGGGTTAGGCTAATAAGAATATCATGACTGCACCTCATACACCTTTGCTGCACACAGGATCTTATTCTTCCTCTTCTGCTCTTCTGTCCATCTTATTCATCTACCCATTCATTTTCTCATTGCTATAGTTACTTATGTTTCTTTACACTTTTACTGTCTATGATATCTTTCCCTCTCCCTTCTCATCTACCGTTTCTTTTCATATCTATCCTTAGCTAGATCTCACCTTATCATCCAATTCCATTTTATTATGTTTTATTTATTTATTGAGATTCCTGGCATATATGTGGCTATTAGCTTATATATAAGTTAAGGATGGTTACGAAAATTGTTACAACTTTATTTACATGAAACACCTATGGTCCCGGTATACACAGAACTTTCTCTGTCTAGCTAGAAATGAATACTTTACAAAGTCTGAACTTAATGCAGCATATACATTAATATCGTGCTACTCGGAACACTGTATTCCGAGTCTCCTAATGAACCCTGATTTTATTAACGACACGAAGACTCCTATTATGCTTTCTTTTTCTTTTATTTCCCTCAGCAGCAAAGAAAAACATGAGAAAAATCTTGTAAATGTAAATCTCTTTGGTCTTCTGTGGAATCTTCCCTTTTAATCTCATTCCGTAAGCCTCATCAACCAGTCTCTGCGCCTACCCCGGCCTGATGGGTAAAATGGCTGCTGTCACTGGCAGAAATTTTTATCACTATTTTCACATTCTGATGGAAGGGCTTTCCTAAGTGGTGGGTTGCTGCTTGGAAGACATCCTGCAGGTGGCAGATTGGCCGTCAGAATCAACTTTCTGAAATTTCTATTTTTCCCCATTTTTCATTTCACAAGTCACGTTATTGCTCGGCTTTAAACTAGAATAATAGGAGCCTCTGTGTCTTTAATAAAATTCCTCGATTTTACCATTAACAAGACAAAGTCATGATTTTATTAATGTGATGGAGGAGACAATTATTCCCACCGCCCACCCTTTTCTTTTTCAGCCTTGTACTGTTTTATTTTTCCGTATTAATGGTAAGTAGGTGTTTATCATTTTCCCCCTGGCATGCTGTATTTCTTCCTGATATTTTCTTACTTTTTTTTGATACCTTATCTTTGATGTTTGTCATTGATTTCTTTACATTATTATACTCCTATTCTACATACGTATCATATCATATGTTTATTTATATGCTTTCGGAAATGACCATATTTATTTTTTCTAACTTGAATCACCTTCATAATTTTTGAGGATTCTGTTGGTGGATTTTCCGTTTCCAGTGATTTGTCTTATGGTCTTTGGTTTCCCGCAAAAAAAAGAGGAAGTGCTAGGTAATGTCACACCCTTTATGGATCATACTCAGCTGTGATTGGTTATTGTGTTTCTATGCAGTTTGGCTTTAATTTTACATGATTTCTTTGCTGCTGAGAGAAATAAAAGAAGGAGCATTAAAATTGCCTCAGTGTCAATGATAAAATCATGACTTTACGTACGTTAGTAGTAAAATCATTTCAAACAAGTTTAAAGTGTCATGCCATAGCTTTCTTCTATAGATTTCTCTTCTCCACGTCTTTAGATTTCTCTTCTCCACGTGTCGTTTTCCACCTACTTTACTCCCAATACAGAAGACAAAGTAGGGACTCTAATTTTGCTACGCTTGACAAAGGATGGAGTTTAAACAAGCTCCACTTCCTTTGTCAAGTACGATATTCCCATGATATTCATATCGGCTGATATGTCGCAATTCCTCTTCTATGATTTTCCAAGTGTCACCATGCAGGATTGAGTGTGGGTAAAAGAAGGCAAGGATGTTTCATAGTTTCCAGAATCTTCAAGATGATTGCATGTTGGATAGTGATCTAGTGCCGTGGACATAGGAGAAAAATTGGGTACACCTGGATCTGTGCTATATTATACACATTGGGGACACCGAAAACTGGGCAATTTGGCATGGTGGTGGGGAGGGGGACATAAAAAAAGTAGGGCCTTGAGAGAATTGCTATAATATTAATTGGGTGGGATTTTTTTTCTTTTGTATTTATTATGTAATATCTACCTGACACGTACACTTGTTTCAGTTAGCTACTCAGTCATGTTATTACTGTTCATGTGTCACTTATTAACTTTGTGATATTTACATAAAACAACAAATATTAGTTTGAAGAATCCCTCAATTATTTCCCATAATGAGCTTTTCTTTCTGCCTCCATATTGTGCTCCATACAGTACAGAAGTGACTGGAAAGGCCAACATGACCAGATACTAGATAACTGTTGAATAATGTAACCAAGGTGCCGCTATTATTAATTCTGTATATGAAAGCATCTGTCATCAGCACACATAGCATGCTGCTGATGGATAGCCGATGGCCCCCCCACTTCCGTGATTCCCTAAGCTCGACCTGTGAGACCGCCCCTTGCAGTAAGGAGGAGTATATCACTCTAAGGCAGATAGGGCAGCAGGGAGAACTTGCCCTCGGCGTGTGATTACTAGTGAGTTTTTCTTTCTTTTTTTCCCCCCAAAAGGGGGAGGGGAGGAGGAGGTTCTAGTGGCTATCTAACCAAAAATAGTGTTTGATTTGAGTAACCCTTCAAATTGATTTCTCTTTTCATGCAACCTAATAAAAGAATAAAAGGAAAACATATGCAACATACATTACAATAAGAATTTTTATAACAAAGTTTTCGACAAATTCATTTATCATGGGAATAATACACACAAAACATACAAGTTGAGATGGTCTTTAATTACTATTTAGCTTGTATTTGGAATCTGTCAATGCTATCAGGCTTTAACTGGGAATTAGGTTAAAATAATGTGTTCTTTGCTTCAGAGATGGTTATCTCAAAATCTGTTAAAATAATACCAGTTAATTGTGATATAATAGAGCAAATCACAAAATACATGCATCACCTATAGTAATTTTAAGTTCAGCAAGTATAAGCTAACAGTGTAAACATTAAAGGGAAACAATAATCACCTTAACAACTATAGCTTAATGTAGTTGTTCTGGTGAGTATAGTCAGTCCTTGCAGGCGTTTTCAGAGAAAAGGCAGTGTTTACATTATTGCCTAGTAACACCTCCAGTGGCCGTCACTCAGAACACCACTATAGGTGCTTCCTGGGTCAGTTCTGCACAATGTACTGCATGGAGGCTCTGAACATTCTCCCTAGAGATTCATTGATTTACTGCATCTCTATGAGGAGATGCTGATTGATCATGCAGCATTTTACTGCACATGCGCAATAGCCTCCCAATGCATGGGAAAGCATTGGATTGGCTGAGGTCGTCAATTCTGATGATCTCAGTGAAGGAGGCAGACACGCATTGTGCTAGAAAAAGGTAAGTTTTATACTTGGGATTTAGGGGGGCAAGAAATCTAAATAGTGTTTTTTTAACACTAGAGTTAGGAATACATGTTTGTGTTCTTGACCCTATAGTGTTCCTTTAAACCGTTTGAGAGCTGCAGCTTTATGCAATTTTTTATTGTATTTATTTAAATTAGACACATCATAAACTATCATATGGGAAGGAACATTCAGCACACATTCAATGAAAACATTTAAAGGCCAAGTAATATCAGCTAGTAGTAAGGCTGAATTGCACTGGCTTCTCTTTCCAAATACTGCATTAAATAGATCGAAACCTTGCACGTCTCAATGAGTGAATACATATTTAACACAGAGTATTTTTTGAATGTTAAATAATATGATGACATGCAGTCCAAGTTGGAGGTGTCAGTATCTTGTACACAAACATGCCAGATCCTAATACTGTAGAGTGTGAGAACACAGAAGAAAGTCTACACAATGCTGCAGGTATTAATAACTGTTAATCACTGTCACACCTCATCCTATCCCCGCATGTCTCAAAAGGGACATTTTAGAAGGGAGAGATGTTAAAGCGGCACTGTCATGGCCGAATCCTGTTTTTTTTTAACCCCCCAACTGACTCCACTACATCTAATTGACCCCTTAGTCACCCCCAAATGCCCCTAAGCCCCCATATTACTTATTTTTTATTCTTTATTTTCTGCCCTGATCTATATTCAGGGCGCCGTCGTCTTTGTGTGGGCAGATGAAGTCCCTGTGGGACACTTCATCTGCCCACACTAGATAGCAGTGTGAGATTCCCGCACATGTCCAGTGAAACACTTGGGCATGCGAACGGGAATTTCATCTATTCATTCATTCGTCAGAAAGACGAATGAATGAATTGAAATATCAGACGAACAAACAAACACTGAATATCAGTGTTAATTTGTTCGTTCAGTTTATTACAAGGAGGGAGCTACCGGCAAGCAGCTCCCTCCTTGTAATATGTAAAGATAGAAGCGGCAGGGAGCTGTGCTCCTCTCCACTTCCTAAGCCCACCCATGTCCCCCTCACTCTATGGGGGTCAATTTATTAAAATCTCTTGAATGCCCCTACTCGCTATACCGCTGCTGCTCACCGGCTGCTCACTGTAAAAAAAACCAAAAAAAAACCCTACTATCCGGCCCCCACCCCTGCGCGGCGGGTGGGTGCCATAAATTACAATGGGGGAAGCTACTGTCCACCCCCCTCGGCCACCACCCTTGAGTGGTGGGTGGGGGCCATAAAGATAATGAGGGGGGGACCTACCATCCTCCCTCCCCCGGCCCCCACCCCTGGTCAGTGGGTGGGGGCCATAAAGCTAAGGAGGGGGTACCTACTGTCCTCCCCCCCGGCCCCCACCCTTCAGCGGTGGGTGGGGGCCATAGAGATAATGAGGGGGGGAACCTACTGTCCTCCCCCCGGCCCCCACCCCTGTGCATGGGTGGGGGCCATAAATTACAATGGGGGGACCTACTATCCTCCCCCCCGGCCTCCACCTTTAAGCAGTGGGTGGGGGCCATAAAGATAATGAGGGGGGGACCTACTGTCCTCCGCCCCGGCCCCCACCCCTGGGCGGTGGGTGGGGGCCATAAAGCTAAGGAGGGGGTACCTACTGTCCTCCACCCCGGCCCCCACCCTTCAGCGGTGGGTGGGGGCCATAAAGATAATGAGGGGGGGAACCTACAGTCCTCCCCACCCCTGGGCGGTGGGTGGGGGCCATAAAGATAATGAGGGGGGGACCTACTGTCCTCTCCCCCGGCCACCACCCCTGGGCGGTGGGTGGGGGCCATAAAGCTAAGGAGGGGGGGACCTACTGTCCTCCCCCCCGACCTTGAGCGGTGGGTGGGGGCCATAAAGATAATGAGGGAGGGGGACCTACAGTCCTCCCTCCCCCAGCCCCCACCCCTGGGCGGTGGGTGGGGGCCATAAAGATAATGAGGGGGGGACCTACTGTCCTCCCCCCCACCGGCCCCCACCCCTGCGCGGTGGGTGGGGGCCATAAATTACAATGGGGGGGACCTACTGTCCTCCCCCCCGGCCCCCACCCTTGAGCGGTGGGTGGTGGCCCTAAGACAATTCCCCCCTCATCAAAGGTGACTATGGGTCCCCAAGCCCCTAGTCACCCCTCCCACCCGAAAAAACGTTAACCCCCTACCTACCCCTCTCACTCTAAAAAATAGTGAGGGGGGAATTAAATTACTAACCTGAAAAGAAAAATTTAACTTACCATTTGAGGTCTTCTGTTTTCTAAAAAATTTTTTTTTAGCCCCAAAAAATGCCAAATAAAACACCATCATACCTGTCGAACTTAAAATAAAAAACCCGAACGCAAAAAAAAAACAAAATACCAGACTAAAAAGAAAAAACCCGAGCGCAAAAAAAAATTATTATCCATCTTCACCAATGGAGGGCTCTGCGCAGACTGAGCTCTGCAGGGCAGGGGAAGGCTTATAAAGCCTTCCCCCCGCCCTTCAATTAGGCTAAGAATATTCTGATTGGTTGGTTTAAGCCAATCAGAGTGCTTTGTGTCATTTTACAAAGCGTGGGAAAGTTCTTTGGAATTTTCCCACGCTGTGTAATTTGACTCATAACACTCTGATTGGTGGGTTTGGAATCTAACCAATCAGAGTGCTCTTTGTCATTTTACACAGCGTGGGAAAATTCCAAAGAACTTTCCCACGCTGTGAAAATGACACAAAGCACTCTGATTGGATGGATTTCAAGCCACCCTATCAGAGTGCTCTGTGTCATTTTACACAGCGTGGGAAAGTTATTCTCAGACCAACTGAGAATAAATATAAATGAGGTGAAAAAAAGCCTAAGAAACACGAAAAATAAAAAACAGTGTAATGCGTGGGTGGAAATAACCGCCCACCAAGTCTGTATGAGACTAGGTAGTCTAATAGATAGTAAATGCAGAGGTCCACTATGATACAGTGGCGGTCAAATGCGCAGGGGTGGGGGCTGGTGGGGGGAGGACAGTAGGTCCCCCCCTCATTATCTTTATGGCCCCCACTCACCGCGCAGGGGTGGGGGCCGGACAGTAGGTTCCCCCTCATCTTTATGGCCCCCACCCGTCGCACAGGGGTGGGGGCAATAGGTTTTTTTTTTGGTTTTTTTTTACTGTTTTTGCAGTGAGCAGCCATAGGCTTTACTAATGCCAAGTAATCTTTACTTAGTATTACTAAATGTGGCTGAAAGACCAATTTAGGTCTTTCAGCCTTTTGGTAGATAACTCCCTGATACCGTGGGAATTAGGAAGTTATCTACTAAGCGGCTGCAAGATGCAGCCACAGCACGAATAGGATCGGAGTTTCATTCATTCGAATGAAATTCCGATACGAACAAAGTGCCGAATTGAGTTCTAAAAGAAACGAACATACTGTTCTCATTCAGTTAGAACGCAATTCAACAGTTACGTCTAAAATTACAGTAAGCATCGCAAGATCACAGAGGAAAGGTAAGAATTATGGGAAGATTGCTCTGACCAGCGGAAATGAAGCACACTATGCTTCACCGCTGGTCAAGCAGAGGAAACCTCCATAAGGCAAAGAGTCCCTACTTTGTCTTATGATTTTAAAGAAAACTAAAGAAGACAGGAAGAAAAGAAGAACAGATCCTGAGAGAGGGGGAGAAGAGGAAGAGTTTGAGGAAAGGTAAGTTCAGCATGACAGTGCAGCTTTAAAAGAAGTAACAGAAGTGAAGATTTAGGCAATGTGCCCTAAGCAGGTTTAAGGTAACAGGGATACAATTAGAACTAAACAGGAACATAATGGATAAAGTAATACAGTTTAAGTTAGCAATTTAGGTGATCAGCCTCTTTGGTTTGAAGTCAGAACTGCAGGTTCAGATAGTTATAATTAGGGTCTTTCAGGATACTTGCAAACAATAGGAAAGTCTGTAATATCCAGGAAGGTTGTGTGGTTTTATGTAGGAGAACCGTAGGTCGTAACAAAGCAATAAAGGTATCAAGGTTCAGAATGAAATGAAGCAGGTTGGTTGGAATAAATCAGGATTGTAGAGTAGATCAGGATTTTTCACAGTAAGAGTAGAGCAGGTTTTCTTCAGCAGAAGACTTGTCAGGTTCAGAACAATAACTTCTCTCAATGTCAAGGAAACTCCTTTAGTTGGATGTGGCCTTATATAGCACATTCAGAAGATCAGTTTAGGCAGGTGTGAGAGACTGTGCTTTGACTAGTGGCTATGGAGGCCACTAGTGGTGAAAACTGGCATTGAAGTAAAATAAAACAGAAGAAAATAAACATTATTTGAGTTGTCAGGATAGGATCCTGACACATTATCTCCAAAGTGACCATTCCTCTTTACTGAGTAGATTTTATCTTGTATGGCTGCTACACCTATATAAGCAGACTTAATAACTACTAACGTATGACCTAATAAGGTAGTATGTAATGAATTAATAACTTTGCTATGATAAATCATGGTTTTTAATGCTGCCATTGGATTACCTAAGGTTGGACAGCCCTGCCTTACTTATAGTTCTCTCTGGCAACCTCCCCCACCTCGCGCCTCTCCACCGGCACTGAAAAAGTTAGAAAACCCTTTTAAAAGTTACCAGTTTCCAGCGCCTGTGTTTCTGGGTCGGCGCTGTACCTCCTCCGACATCATCCGACAGTGGTGCGAATGCGCTTGCACAGTGAGCATCTCAAGTGTGTTAGGCCCTCACCATAGGAAATCACTGCTGCAATACTTTTCTGTGGGGATTGTACTGATGCTGGATGTCCTCTTGCAGAGCGTGAGAATGTCCAGCGTCAGCCAAGGGACTAAAAGTCCAGCAAGATCCCGGAAGTCCATTTAGTGGCTGTCTGACTGACAGCCGCTAGAGGCTGTCTTAGTCCTGCAATGTAATAATTGCGGAATTTTAAAAACTGCAATGATATACATTGCAAGACAAAGGGGGCAGGGAGAGTGCACTCAGACCACTTCAAGTAGTTAAAGTGGTCTGAATGCTTATAGTGTCCCTATACAGGAAACCTGCCTCGGGCCCCGTGCCTCTGGCCCGCCATTTAAACAGGTAACCTGCCTCGGGCCCCTGTGGGTTCTTAAGTCTTCCCTGATTCCAATCCCGCTTTATTAAAGTGCCCTCTTGTGAAATTAGCATGTTAATAAAAATTATGTACTTTAGGGTTCTGGAGTGTCTGTTTAAAGGAAATGTTCCTAGTTTTGCTATGTTGATGGCAAAACAAAAAGGGGGGAGAAAAATTACCAAATAATGATAATAAGTCTCCTTTATGGGGGTTAACCTCTGGTGAAAACAATTTCACCAAGAACGTACAAAAAAGCTAAAGGGGGAGCAGGAGACAAAATAGGATTCTGATAAAATATCCTGAAGAGTGGGTTTCCCTGCTGGTTTCGGAGAAGGGGGAATATACCGAAAAAAGCGAGGGGAAGGGGGAAGTGTATAACCCAGTGAAACCTCTATCGATAATAAAACTTAACTTTTATTGAGAATAAATATAAATGAGGTGAAAAAACCTAAGAAACACGAAAAATAAAAAATAGTGTAATGCATGGGTGGAAAGAACTGCCCCCACCAAGTCTGTATGAGACTAGGTAGTCTAATAGATAGTAAATGCAAAGGTCCACTATGATACAAAGTGGCGGTCAAATATGCTCAGTCTAGACAGTTAACTATCTATTACAACTGTACTTGTCTTTGCAAACCTTTTCAACCACAGTATTGTTGCAGTGTAAGCATGCAGAAGCCAAACACAGAAATATTGGACACAGGTCTTCAGGAAGTAACAGGCCTTTATTCACATTACCGATCGGGTCTCAGATGAACTCCTGTTCCAACATTCTGAGAGACCAACACATAGTGTACATTCCTTATATAGCACTATAACTCCTCCCATTAATAGCTACACCCACATATACCTTTAACCAATCAATGAGCAGACTATAGACTTGTACATCTAGTCAAACCACATGGCTCATCCAAGACAAAGGAAATAAGTGCAATTTCAGTTCCTGCATTCCTGCACATGCTCAGTACACTGATGACAGTATCCTAGCTACATGTAGCTAACCAACTGACACAACATACACATATGCCACATGGAGATTTTGGCCTACTAAATTTTGACCATGCTGGAAACCCATCACAGTATGATATCAGACGCTGGAAATGGGTTCTGCTTTGTGACCCATCTGCATATTTGACTATATATATATTTTACAGCAAGGCGAGAGTCTGCTTTATAAATCGATAAGTACAGTCTACTGTGAGTAAATTGCACAGCCTTGATAGTCTACCATTTGTAACAACTGTATTTGTTAACAGTCCCTTGTCTTAGTTAGATAAAATTCTGACTTATTGTGATCACCACTTTGTATCATAGTGGACCTCTGCATTTACTATCTATTAGACTACCTAGTCTCATACAGACTTAGGTTTTTTCCCCTCATTTGTATTTATTCTCAATAAAAGTTAAGTTTTATTATCGATAGAGGTTTCACTGGGTTATACACTTCCCCCTTCCCTTCCCCTCGCTTTTTTCGGTATATTCCCCCTTCTCCGAAACCAGCAAGGCAACCCACTTTTCAGAATATTTTATCAGAATCCTGATAAAATATTGATCCTGATTTTGTCTCCTGCTCCCACTTTATCTTTTTGCTATGTTGATGGTTTTATTTATTTTATAATTGTGTTTCTGAGGTGAGGGTTTTTCATGCACATGCAAAAGAAGTTCTTATGATACCCAGACTTGTAGTTCCATTTGTGGGGGAGAAAAAGTTAATTTTTAGATTATTATTTACAGAATAAACTGTACTTTTATTTCAAGAATTTTACATAAAGTACATTTTATGTGCCCAACATAAAATATTACTCACTTATAAGTACCGTGCAGTGCATTTTTAAAATAATTTTTTCTCCAAAAATGTATATTTTTTCAAGAAAAATTACATTTCCACCCTGGAGGACTCCAGGCACCATAATAGTTTAATTGGTATAAAGGAGATGTGGTGCTGGAGGATTACTTCCACAATAGTAGTAAGGCAAGTGAGGACATGTCTTGGGGAACTCCAGCTTTGATTGGACCCCTTGACTCCAAACTGGGGGATAGCCCCTGTACTAGTATAAAACCTCTACAATGTTGCTTAGACTCTCCCTTCGTGAAATGTTTCCAAACTCTCTGTAACAGATCACCTGGCACCCCGACTGGGTACCTCAGTTGATGGATGCTGCTAGCGCTTACCAAGGACCATCGGCACTGCACCGAGCAATCCACTTGATACCTCCAGGCACTGGACGACACTCAGTCCTGGGAACTCTGGAACCGAATGGAGAATTAGCTCTAGTCCTTACAAGGACTTTCCCCATTGAATCTCCTTCAAGCTGGAACAGCAGACACAGAAGCAAGCTATCTTCCTGCAAACTGAAACAGCAGACACAGGAGCAAATCTTCTTTCCCTCCAATAACAGGACGACACACAGTTTTGGAGTGTAAGCAGGAACAGAATGCATTGAGGCTTTAGTGCTTCTTTTATACACCTTTCCCCACAAGGTTACTACCAACGTGGACCTTGTGGTACACAGGACACAAAGTTACAACAGCCAATCAATACAGTACAGTACGGTCAGACACTACCAGCCAAGGCACACAAACCCTCCCCTCTGCCTGTGATATCATTACTAAACACAATGGGCCAACTTAATTATCATAGGCAGAAAATATACAGTTTTTACACAAGTTCTATAACTCCAAAATTATACATCACATTCACATAAAACTTACACATAAAACTTACACATTCAGAACCAGCATAATTAGAGAACCAACTTACTCAAAAATCATGTGAATCCGTTCAGTCATTCGGGAGTTAGATGGAAGTCCCATTTGACCGACCGCACGCACATTTTCATGCCCAAAACAGTTCCAGAATTGGACTGTGCGGCTGGTCTATTTTCCATATGAAATGCAGTTCAAACAGACGAACGGCAACCGTTCGTGCAAATGTCAATGATGCTGTCGAAGCGTTGAAGTCACATAGAAGGTAAAGTTCAGTGGTGTTCGACCTAAACAAAATGGCCGCTGCATCCAAAGTACCATTTCAAATGTACAAATCCTTTCTCATAGTAGTTAAAGGGGCAGAAGCAGTGTAACAAAATCCGATATGCCCAAATAACGCTTTGAAAGGGCAATACATCCAGGGGCTATAGTCACAGGGCAGGAGGCGGGCAAGCAGGCCCCTCCAAAAATTCATGGCAAACTCCCTTAAAAAGGTGAGTTTGTCACACTCTCTTAATTATAAGAAATGGCAGGGTGTTGGGATCACTGTTTAGTAGACGAAGCCCATGATGCAGAAGAGTGCTGAAAGAACGTGGCATGGTGTCTCCTTGAGGAGAGAGGGAGACGCGGCGTGGGATCATGAGGTAAGGAGGCATGGTGATCTGCGATTCTGGTGCCATAGAAATATCTTTGGGGAGAGGCACCAGATGGGCAGCTACTGGTGACTAAGATACAGCGGATGTAGGTGTCCTCGCTTGTGCTTGTAGTTCTTGTACCGCTTGAGTCAGGCCAGTTCTTCTTAAAATGTCAAGCATTTCAGCCACATCTGTGAACTCCATTAAAGGCTGAGTTATTCTGTTGGGATCACTGTTTAGTAGACAAAGCCCATGATAAAAAAAAATTAACCCCCCCTTTCGCAAGGATGGGCAAAAAGTAGACCACCATCTGTTGTACAACTCCTACAATTCTACAATTCTTTGCCAGCTGGGGATCTACCATTTGCTCATGCTTGCAAGGTTGTATTTAGCACTGAGCAGTGTTTGTGTATTTGAATGTAAGCATGTGTTTGTATGGAGTATGTGTGTGTGAATGTTGAGGTGCATTTATGTACTGTTGCCATTTGAAAGCAGTGGTTTACTTGTGTGTAGTGTTGGTGTTTGAATGCTGAGATGTAAGTAGATATACATATGCACATACAGACACACACAGACACACATCCAGATACAGACACACACACACACAGACACACATGCAGATAAACCGATAAATGCACACTGACAGATATACAGATGCAAACACTGAAACACACACAGAGATACACACACAATGATACGTGCAGATACACAGACATAGAGATACAAGCATGGAGACACACTTTTGTGATTTTTCTGTTTTTCACTTTTTCTATATCTTTTTTTTGTGGCCCTTTTTGTGTTAGTTAATTATCTGAAGGAGACTCAGTGAGGCTAGACATTTATTGTCGTGATGAGGTCATGAACAGATATCAATGATACAGATAAGTACATGGGAAAATTGCAAAAGACTTTAATAAGTTATATATTTATAGATCATTCTGAGCTCCATTGTGTAGTTTCAATCAATATTATGTCTTGGTTTACGCAGTATAAAATTCTGTGAAATTTGATATAAATTGGAAAATTGGATTACAATCCCATCAATATATGTAAATTTCCTTCTGTTTACATGAGTCTGAATATATTAATGTATATACAGTTGCAAGAAAAAGTATGTGAACCCTTTGGAATGATATGGATTTCTGCACAAATTGGTCATAAAATGTGATCTGATCATCATCTAAGTCACAACAATAGACAATCACAGTCTGCTTAAACTAATAACACACAAAGAATGAAATGTTGCCATGTTTTTATTGAACATACCAAGTAAACATTCACAGTGCAGGTGGGAAAAGTATGTGAACCCTTGGATTTAATAACTGGTTGAACCTCCTTTGGCAGCAATAACTTTAACCAAACGTTTCCTGTAGTTGCAGATCAGACGTGCACAACGGTCAGGAGTAATTCTTGACCATTCCTCTTTACAGAACTGTTTGAGTTCAGCATAATTCTTGGGATGTCTGGTGTGAATCGCTTTCTTGAGGTCATGCCACAGCATCTCAATTGGGTTGAGGTCAGGACACTTCAGAAGGCGTATTTTCTTCTGTTTAAGCCATTCAGTTGTTGATTTACTTCTATGCTTTGGGTCATTGTCCTGTTGCAACACCCATCTTCTGTTGAGCTTCAGCTGGTAGACAGATGGCCTTAAGTTCTCCAGTAAAATGTCTTGATAAACTTGGGAATTAATTTTTCCTTCGATGATAGCAATCTGTCCAGGCCCTGATGCAGCAAACCAGCCCCAAACCATGATGCCCCCACCACCATACTTCACAGTTGGAATGAGGTTTTAATGTTGGTGTGCTGTGCCTTTTTTTCACCACACATAGTGTTGTGTGTTTCTTCCAAACAACTCAACTTTGGTTTCATCTGTCCACAGAATATTTTGCCAGTACTGCTGTGGAACATCCAGGTGCTCTTGTGCAAACTGTAAACGTGCAGCAATGTTTTGTGTGGACAGCAGTGGCTTCCTCTGTGATATCCTCCCATGAAATCCATTCTTGTTTAGTGTTTTACGTATTGTAGATCAGAGGCGGCTCTCTAATTAGGCGATTTAGGCGGCCGCCTAAGGCCTCGCGCAGTCAGGGGCCTCGCGGCCGCCTAAATCGCCTGAGGGGAGACTGACATGTCGGGTCCTCGGTCTATGACCGAGGACCCGACACAGGAGGGGGCCCGGCGGCTTGCCCTTTGTGCCGCCGGGTGCGAGGCCCCTCCTGTCAGTCCGCCCGGGGAGAGAGCCGGCCTCAGTCTGCAGCTCCGCCGGGTGTGAGCTGCAGACTGAGGTGTCTCGCGCTCTCCAGCCAATCAGAGCGTTGCCGCGGGTTACCATGGCAACGCTCTGAATGGAGATCGCGAGACAATCCCCATGTGGTCTGCAGCTCTGCATCCGGCGGAGCTGCAGACCGGAAAACACACTGGACCACCAGGGAGCCATCCAGACTGACCCCACTGGACCACCAGGGAAAAAGGTACATTTTGATTCCCCACCCTGCACCCCACCTGTCACCCCCCCTCACTGCCACC
>OW240912.1:68413811-68658947 GCA_933207985.1 Pelobates cultripes
ACTCTGTCACCCCCCTCTTACTCTGTCACCCCCCTTACACTAATGTAACCCTCTCACACTGTCATCCCCACACTATGCCATCTCCCTACACTATGTCACCCCCTCACACTATGTCACCCCCACACACTCTGTCACCTCTCTCCGCACACACTGTCACCCTCCTCCATACACACTGTCACCCTCCTCCATACACACTGTCTCTCCCTCTAAACACACGGGCACCACTCTCCACACTCTGGCACCCTCCTGCTCTTTTTACAATCACCCTGCCACAGTTACTCCTTTACTCACCCTTTCACCCCCTGAAGGCAATCATTCTACACACTGTCATAAAACATAGCTTCGCCATGAACTTAATGCCAAAGGCCACAGGCAGTAACACAAACATACACATGCTCAGAGAAACATGCATACATATACAAAGATACTCACTGCCAGACACACACTCTCAGGCACACACAGGTAGACAATGCAACAACGTATACAAAGACTAGTTCTCTATATCCAGTACTGCAAGCCCGCCCTTCAATATATCTACAGCTTCTTATACACACACAAGTCAACTGCTGTTTTTTTCCAATAATGGTGTTAGTGGGGGCCTCATGTATGAGTTTCGCCTAAGGCCTCGCCAAGTCTAGAGCCACCACTGTTGTAGATTCGCTAACAGGGATGTTAGCATTTGCCAGTGACTTTTGTAAGTCTTTAGCTGACACTCTAGGATTCTTCTTCACCTCATTGAGCAGTCTGCGCTGTGCTCTTGCAGTCATCTTTACAGGACGGCCACTCCTAGGGAGAGTAGCAGTAGTGCTGAACTTTCTCCATTTATAGACAATTTGTCTTACCGTGGACTGATGAACAGCAAGGCTTTTGGAGATACTTTTATAACCCTTTCCAGCTTTATGCAAGTCAACAATTCTTAATCGTAGGTCTTCTGAGAGCTCTTTTGTGCGAGGCATCATTCACATCAGGCAATGCTTCTTGTGAAAAGCAAACCCAGAACTGGGGTGTGTTTTTTATAGGGCAGGGCAGCTGTAACCAACACCTCCAATCTCATCTCATTGATTGGACTCCAGTTGGCTGACATCTTACTCCAATTAGCTCTTGGAGATGTCATTAGTCTAGGGGTTTACATAATTTTTCCACCTGCACTGTGAATGTTTACATGGTG
Organism: Pelobates cultripes; assembly: GCA_933207985.1. NCBI lineage: Eukaryota > Metazoa > Chordata > Amphibia > Anura > Pelobatidae > Pelobates > Pelobates cultripes. Next base: position 68,414,980 of record OW240912.1, read on the forward strand.
TGTTCAATAAAAACATGGCAACATTTCATTCTTTGTGTGTTATTAGTTTAAGCAGACTGTGATTGTCTATTGTTGTGACTTAGATGATGATGATCAGATCACATTTTATGACCAATTTGTGCAGAAATCCATATCATTCCAAAGGGTTCACATACTTTTTATTGCAACTGTATTTTATATGCTTAGTGACTGTAGATGGAGGTGTAAATCTCTAGAGAGACAGACATCGGACTTCTCATTGTATTATTTATACTTATTTACATACAGGAAGCCGCAGAACTAACACCGGTGCAGCTGCAAGCTTGTGACATCCCGAGAAAATAAAAGGCATGTTTTATCAACCTCTAGTTGAGGTAACCTCCTTAACACATCAGATGTATCCAACATAAAAGATCTGAGATTCCTAACCAACGACTGCAGGATCCTATCAAGGAACACCGACAGTGGCTGCAGGGCAGAATCCGTGTTAGCCACAATCGCTCTTCCCGGATGGTCCCACAGATGCTTATGAATTTTTGGAAGCGTATAAACACCGGGGTTACTGGGTCCCTATTAATCAGAAAATCTCTCAGATCCTTATTAAGCAAGTCATGCCCGAAAGCCTTCTGCACCACAATTTCAAATTTTTATATATTGAAAACCACCCATTGCTACATTTCACATAGCTATTGCCATTAAATTGTCTAATGACTTTGGCAATATATGCTTTTTACCATAACCACCAGTGCCTCACCTTTAATAACCAAATCATCATGAGATTTTAGCTTAAAGGGACACTATAGTCACCTGAACAACTACAGCTTAATGTAGTTGTTCAGGTATGATCTATAGCTCCCTGCAGGCAATCTAATGTAAACACTGTATGTTCAGAGAAAATACAGTGTTTACATTGATTGATAGGAATACCTCCAGTGGCCGTCACTCAGACGGCCACCAGATGGACTTCCTATCATGCAGGGCCCTAAAAAGGTCTTGTACACATCAGACGTAGTAAAATACGTCTGACGTGCGCAGGAGAGAGAAGGCACTGTGTGCGCGCCTTCTCTCTCCTGCCTGTCAGCAGAGGAGAGGGGGCGGGCAAAGACCGCGAGCTGAGCTGTCAGTCAGCTCAGCTCGCAGCCGCGCACATGCATGGTAGTGCGCTCAGGACTTCAGAGGGCGGCATGAATGAAGTATGTGCGCATGTGCGACGAAGCCGTGCATGCGCCCAAGGGAGCAATGACGCTTCCAAATGGAAGCGTCTGATTGCTCCCTGCTCGCGCCCGCCTATTTTGTAATTTTGATTAAATAGGGGGCGCGGCTTCACGAGGCTCCCGGCGCTGGAACCAAGTGAGTAAAACTGTTTGCCTGGAGAGTCCCTTTAAGGAAAGATTCTCTCTTCTTACTAAGGTTGGGACGCAGGTGGCCACTCCAAGTCTGCCATAGATCATCCAAATTATTACTTACTAGTCTAGAATAGACTTTAACTTCTGGACTTTTAGGTAGTGTAAAATTATTGTGTATTTGCTGTGCACTGAATGTCAAATTAACCCCATGTGTCTGCACAGGGCCAGATTAAGAGCCCAGTGGGCCTGGTGCTGACAATTATAAGGGGCCTAAGTACAGAATCGTATTGACCAAAAACACTAAAACAGTCATACCTCTCAAGCATTGTGTATCTGGTTGAGATGTTGCTGGAGGGAAACTCATAGGATGCAGCTATAAGAAAACTCTGATTCTCTTAAAATATGCTAATCTCGCTCTAATTCATGCATTCATCTTTCAAGTAAATCCATATCCCCTAACAGCAGTGTCCAGTAAAGCAGGAAGTCAATGGGCGATGTAAAAGGGTGGACCACTGACGCTGATCTTGTAACCAGAACTCCCGAAATGGACGAACATGCCCAAAAAGGAGGCATGTCTGCCCAAAGAATTGGAAGACTAGCCTGGCATGAATGCATGTCAGGCTACCTGCCAATCATGCATGCTGGCCAACAGCATCCTGTGCTTGGCATAAATGCGTCTAATGATGTGCTTGCTCCATGCTTTCTAAGGACTGTCCCCTAGCACTCACATGTCCACTTGTCTCCTTACCTTCTTACTAGCAGGCAGAAGCTCCTGGTATACAGTCTGAGACAGAAAAAAGGTGGATGTAGTGAGAGTAGAAGAAAGTGAACATGCCACAGTGTTAGAGAGACCAAAGTCAGCATTATCGTAACTAATTTCATTTCAGCTAGTCCACACACGTTAAACAAGGGTGTGTGAAGAGTAGTTAGGATTGCCACCTTTCTTGGAAAAAAATACAGGCCTTGCTAATTTGCATAACTAATTATGTATGCGTGACATCACATGATGTAAATCACAAGAAGTGATATAAGACAAAATTCTGTAAAATCACCAAAAAACGACTTACAGTTTGATTCTGCTGTATAGACGGATTGCTCCCAGTGTCTCCCTGTTTTCCAGTGTCCCCATGTCTCCCAGTGTCCCCTAGTGTCTGTGTCCCCATATCTCCCAGTGTGCCTATTTCATGTAGGGGACACTGTGAGACATGGGGACACAGATACTTGGGGACACTGGGAGACTTGGGGACACTGGGAGACAATGAGACCATGTATCACAGTGTCTCAGTGCCCCATGTCTTTGTGCTGTGTCCCCATGTCTACCAGTGTCCCCATGTCACTAGGGAACACTGAGAAACATGGGGACACTAGGAGACATGGGGACACTGAGACACTAGGGACACTGGGAGACATGGAGACACCGGGGACACTAGCTTGGAGTGTCTCTGTGTCCCCATGTCTCACAGTGTCCCCTAGTGTCTCAGTGTCCCCATGTTTCCCTGCAGCCTTTACCCTATCCCTCACTTCCCTGAGCTGTAGGCTGTCTCTGAAGGTTGCTGTCTGGACTCTCTGTGCTGTGTAGTTGCTCCCCTGCGGATCAGTGAGTAGAGAGATGCAGGTATATGCTGTAACTTCCTATCCCTGCCTCTCTCCACACACACAGAGACCCCCTACTGGCCAGTGCTGGTATTGCAGAGTAATATTTGTTTATACTGAGAAAAATACCGGCATTTGTATTGACGGTATTACTGCAATATCAGCACCAGCCAGGCAGCCTCAAATAAATACCGGCCAGGTGGCAACCCTAAGAGTAGTGTGTGAAAAAAAACTTAATGGACCTATTCCATTGGCATAGGCCTGGAGGTGCAGCTCCATCAGCCCCTATGTTAATCCAGCCCTGTGTCTGCAGTCCAGAGTCTTGTATGCCACTATTGTCAAATCATAATATTATTGTGGGGAAAAAATATTTTCAAGTTTAAATTTCTAAAGAAGCGTTCTAAGTTAATTTCCAATTTGAAGAAGTCTGGTCTTTGTATAGGACAAATGATAAACCCCTTGACAATACCTGAACTTCCATAGGTGTGAATGTCACTTCTAAACTGTTCACTACGTTCACTTACTCAGTAGGTTGTATGTTTGTGGGAAGTAGAGACTCTTCCCTCTCTGCGTATTCTGTTGTGCATCCTGTTGAATTTTCAGTCTTGTTCCCAATTCTCTTCTAGCTCCCTCTTGTCCTCCTCCTTAGTTTCCTTGTCGGTCCTGTCCTAAAAAAGAGGCACTGTTTGCTATATTACTGAACAGTTGGTTATCTGAGCTTTCAGCCTCAGTGCTATCAGATGTATCCCAGGCAGTATAGTGTCTCTCTCATCGGATAACGTTTTTTGGGATGCTCTTCTATTCTGTGCCAAATACCCCCATTAATACATTTTATTTTTTTCACAATCCTCTGTATCACATTGGAATTTGGACCTTTTACGATCCTTTTTTTGTTTTTTCAAGTTCTATCTGCTTATTAAGCTTCTCATTTAGTGCATTCAATGTATCCATGGTCATTGTCTCTTTAAGAACTTGCTCAATATTAGTTAACTCCAGCTCTAACTTAGCTATTTCACTCTGCAGAAAATCAATAGTTAAAACAATAGTATCCAAAAAGCACTTGTTTAGAATCTGTTCAAAGCAGTCACAAAATTCAATATTATCTGCAAACAATGTAGGTCTTAGCCTAATTCCTAACCCACATGGGATACGTTTAACACAAAAGTATTCAGCTAGTGTTCTGCTATGCAGTGTGCAATGCACCAACCGTCTTTTTGGTCTTCTCCAGCGTAACCGCCAAATTGTTTCCACTCCAAATTGCCAGGAAATCACTACTCCTGTTAACCACTGCTGTGATTCAGGGTGTATGTATGTGTCAGTGTGTGGGTGTATATCTGTGTGTCAGTGTATGTGTATCCGTGTATAAAGTTTTGTGTATGTGTCATTGTGTGTTTCTGTGTCAGGGTGTATGTATGTATGTCCAGGGCTGCCATTAGAAATTTTGGGGCCCCTGACACAACTCAAGGTCTGGGCCCCCCGGTGCCTGCACCCGAGTCCGCCCAAAGTGCTGCCCCCACCCCGAGTCCGCCCACAGGGATGGAGTGTCTGTACTGATTCTGGTGTGTGTGTATAGTGGATGTAGAATGTGTGTAGTAGATGCAGAGTTCGTGTGTTAAGTGGATGCGGTGTGTGTTTAATGGATGCAGTGTGTATAGTGGATGAAGATTGTACATTTGTGTAATGTATGAGGTGTATATTAGATGCAGAGTGTGTGTTTGTGTAGTGGATGTAGTGTGTGTTTATAGTGAATGCAGAGTGTGTATGTATGTTTGTGTAGTGGATGTAGTGTTTGTGTGTATTAAATGCGATGTGAATAGTGAATGCTGAGTGTGTGTTTGTGTAGTGGATGTAGTGTGTGTGTAGTGAATGCAGAGTGTGTCTAGTGGATATAGTGTTTAGTGAATACAGTGTGTGGATGCAGAGTGTGTCTTTGTGTAGTCGATGTAGTGTGTGTATAGTGACTATATAGTGTGTGTTTGTGTAAGTATTTAATGTGTGTATAGTGACTGCAGACTGTGTGTTTGTGTAGTGGATGTAGTGTGTGTAGTGACTACATAGTGTGTGTGTGTGTGTGTGTGTTTGTGTAGGTACTGCAGAGTGTGTGTTTGTGTTAGGAAGTAATGTGTGTAGTGACTGCACAGAGTGTGTGTTTGTGTAGGTACTGCAGAGTGTGTGTTTGTGTAAGGATGTAGTGTGTGTAGTGACTGCACAGAGTGTGTGTATGTGTTTGTGTAGTGACTCCAGAGTGTGTGTTTGTGTAAGGATGTAGTGTGTGTAGTGACTGCAGAGTGTATGTTTGTGTAAAGATGTAGTGTGTAAATTTTAGTGAATATTGTGTGTATATGTTAGTGTATAGTGTGTGTAAATGTTAGTGTGTGTAAATGCTAGTGCATAGTGTGTGTAAATGTTAGTGTATAGTGTGTAAACATATTAGTGAATAGTGTGTGTAAATGTTAGTGTATAGTGTGTGTAAATGTTAGTAAACAGTGTGTGTAAATGTGTTAGTGTATAGTGTGTACATGTTAGTGAATAGTGTGTGTAAATGTTAGTGAATAGTGTGTGTAAATGTTAGTGTATAGTATGTGTAAATGTTAGTGAATAATGTGTGTAAATGTTAGTGTATAGTGTGTGTAAATGTTAGTGAATAGTGTGTGTAAATGTTAGTGTATATGTTAGTAAATAGTGTGTGTGTAAATGTTAGTGTATAAATGCTAGTGTGTAAATGCTAGTGAATAGTGTGTGTAAATGTTAGTGTATAGTGTGTGTACATATTAGTGAATAGTATGTGTAAATGTTAGTCAATAGCGTGTGTAAATGTTAGTGTATAGTGTGTGTAAATGTTAGTGAATAGTGCGTGTGTAAATGTTAGTAAATAGTGTGTGTAAATGTGTTAGTGTATAGTGTGTACATGTTAGTGAATAGTGTGTGTAAATGTTAGTGAATAGTGTGTGTAAATGTTAGTGTATATTGTGTGTAAATGTTAGTGTATAGTGTGTGTAAATGTTAGTGAATAGTGTGTGTAAATGTTAGTGTATAGTGTGTGTAAATGTTAGTAAATAGTGTGTGTGTAAATGTTAGTGTATAAATGCTAGTGTGTAAATGCTAGTGAATAGTGTGTGTAAATGTTAGTGTATAGTGTGTGTACATATTAGTGAATAGTATGTGTAAATGCTAGTGAATAGTGTGTGTAAATGTTAGTGTATAGTGTGTGTACATATTAGTGAATAGTATGTGTAAATGTTAGTGAATAGTGTGTGTAAATGTTAGTGTATAGTGTGAGTAAATGTTAGTATATAGTGTGTGTAAATGTGAGTCTATAGTGTGTGTAAATGTTAGTGAATAGTGTGTGTAAATTTATGTGACTGCAAAATGTGGGGGGAAGCCTATCGACAGAGCAGAGCATCTGGGCAGTATATTTCAAGTGTGCTGGGCCCCCTGCAGAATACAGGTAGCGGGGGGCCCGCAGTGCACACATATATAGCGTTAATCGCTATATATGTGTGCGCATAGCTAATGTGGGCAGTGGCGTACACACAACCCACGGTGCCCTGGTGCGAAAACTGATCCGTGGGCCCCCCCCCACCTCCACGTGCTTACTCTGCGCAACACATGGCGGCGGGCACCTAGTCGACTGCGGTATGTACGCCAGTGCATGCAGATACACTTAAAGGACCACTACAGACACCCAGATCACATCAGCTCAGAGAAACTGCTATGTTTCACAGAGGGTTAATCCAGCCTGTAGTGGCTGTCTCATTGACAGCCACTAGAGGAGCTTCCACGATTCTCACTGTTAAAATCACAGTGAGAAGACGCTGAACATCCATAGGAAAGCATTGAGTAATGCTTTCCTATGGGCGGTTTGAATGCGCGTGCAGCTCTTGCCACGCATGTGCATTCGGAGCTGAGAGGCAGATGAGGGCGGAGAGATCCCCAGCGCTAAGGGAGTCCGGCGCTGGAGAAAGGTAAGTGCTTAAAACACACACACTCTCACGAACAGACGCATACACACTAGCTAACAGACACACACATTTACTGACAGACACACACTCAGTGACAGACATACACACACTCACTCACAAAACACACACTCACTAACAGACGCACACAAACTAACACACTCAGTAACAGACACACACAGTAACACACTCACTGACACACTCTAACACACACACACTCTCTAACACACACATACACACACTCTAACACACACACACACACACACATTTCTTTTTTTTTAAATTTCATCCCCCCAGCCTTTGGGAGTGCTGAGGGGATTCCCCGGAGTCCAGTGGTGTCACCCGGCGGGCTGGCAGGCTGGCGGGCGCAAGAGGGAGCACTCTCCCCTGAGTGCTTCCTGTTCAGCTCCCGTCATCTTCGGGCTCCGGTATCAGTGCGATGCGCGAGGGAGATACAAATACACCTCTACATGCACACAGATACTCTATACAAATAACTGCTTACATTTAAACACACAAACACTGCTTACAAATACAACCCTGCAAGGATGGGCAAATGGTAAATCCACAGATGGCATAGCATTGTGCAAACTTGTGAATTTTTTATCCAAAATAGGCCAAAAATCAACTATGCTTCCTGCTGAGCTATTTTGGCGTTACATTTGAAATTCACTTTGAATACCTGGCAATTCTTGCGTTAGTGAATAACCCTGATGGATTTATACTGATATGTGGGTGTATGTTCATATTAATGGATTGTGCATATGTAAAATAAAATTGTGACACTGAATTTGATTTGCATGTGTATTTATATTATTTAATTGATATAATGTGATTTGACTGTTGTCCATTGTTTCATAACCTCTTTATGGAGCTTTCGGATGCAGGGCTGGACTATGGTTTGGCTACTTAAACAATGGCATCAACAGGTGACTTCATACTTTCATGTATAATGGACAGTTGAGTATTAAAAGGGCGCTATAGCATTTGGAATACAAACCTCACAGGAAAGCATTGAGTCAATGCTTTTCTCTAAGAGTATCTGCATCACGTGACCAGGTTTTACTCTGTGAGTGGAGCAGAATCACCTACAGCAGTTGAGGTGTTTTAAATTGCAGGGTTTAAAAGTTCATGGTCACTGCACCAAGATTACTTCATTAAGATGAAGTTGTCTGGGTGTCTATAGTGTCCCTTTAATATTACAATGCAAAAATCATACAACAAACGTATAAAGTAATAATTTAAATAGCAACTAGCCATTCCTGGTCCTGATCAGAAGCTGCAGTGCTTGTTATGTCCAGGAGAGTCAAAAACTTAAAGGGGCACTCTAAGCACGAAAACAACTTTAGGCTAATTAAGTGGTTTTGGTTTATGGAGCATGCTTAATTATCTGCCATTAAGGAGTAAAATCCCATGGTTTATTCAGCCACACCTATCATAGCTGTAATTTCCTATCCCCTGCTCTTGTGTGTTATTATAGTTCAGTACACAATAATGTAAGATAAAAAAAAAAAAAAATTGTTTTTCATTCAGGCTAGAGTTGCATATACAGAGACAAAGGTGATTTAACTCCTAAATGGCAGAGCATTGAGCTGAGACAATGCAGTGGCATAATCTCTATAAAAAAAAAAAAATCTGGTTGTTGTTTTGGTGCTTAGAATATAATTTTAAAAGGTATGTTTACATAGAATTTAAATTAGTTTGCTAAATAATAGATTAAAGAAATTAATCTCCAGCCTAGTCCATTAAATCAAAATAGGGCCATTTTTTGGCAAAATTGTTGTGAAATTAAGATTATCCAATGAAATTTCTAGTTTTGGAAATCAGACACAAATTTAGCATCATGTAAACTGGAATTAGGCTTAGGGTTAGGAGTAGGCTTATTGTTGTGAGAGTTAGGTTTAGGGAGACTTGTACTCAACATGCTGCAGATTGCAACTGCTATTATGCTATCATAATATTTTACAATCCCTGTACTATACACTTTGCACTTTAGATGCTCTGAATGATGGTAGATGGCTGCCAAAGCAAATTGGGATTATAGGCACAATCTTATCCAGGTTTACAATTGAGCGCCCACCCTAAGGTAAAATGTATACAATCACTCACACACCATAACACCATAGCAGTACATTAATACATCCATTCATAACATGGCATTGTGAAACACACAAACCTGTATTCCAAACTCTATAGCGACACTGTCCCTAACCTATTAGGTCCCCACAACAACCATCAAGTTAACAAAGGGTTAAAAACTAACTTTTCACTTTTCTTGGTGCTGGCTAGATCTCCTCCTGCATTGTCATGGCAATGGTGGTACCTAATGCCCTCTCTAGCTTTCTACCAATGCTTTCCTATAGGGAATTTGAAGACGTTACACACTCTCGTGCAAAGCATGCGAATATCCAATGTCGTTTCATGGAGTAAAACTCAGTTGGGCACCAGAAAGTGCCTCTGGTGGCTGTCTGGAAGTCCACTAGAGGTGTACTTAAAGGACCACTATAGTGCCAGGAAAACACCCTCCCCCACCCCACCACCCTCAGGGTCCCACTTTAGCAGGGCTGAAGGGGTTAAACACTTAGCTTTCTACAGTGCCGTGCTCCCTCGTCGCTGGGGAACTCTCCTCCCTCTGCCGACGTCAGTGCCGAATGCGCATGCACGGCAAGAGCTTCGTGTGCATTCAAACAGTCCATAGGAAAGCATTTCTCAATGCTTTCCTATGGACGTCAGCGTCTTCTCACTGTGATTTTTACAGTGAGAAGCGCAGAAGCGCATCTAGCCGCTGTCAGGTAGACAGCCACTAGAGGCTGGATTAACCCTAATGTAAACATAGCAATTTCTCTGAACCCTAGACCTTGCACCCAGACCCTAGACCTGGCACCCAGACCACTTCACTGAGCTGAAGTGGTCTGCGTGCCTATAGTGGTCCTTTAACCATGAAATGTTTAAAAAAAACAAAACTGTATTATTTTATATTGCAGGGTTAAAAAGATAGGGGTACTGTACCAAGACTACTTCATTGATATGACATGGTCTGGATGCCTATAGTGTCCCTTTAATATTAAATCCCCAGAGTGTATTTTTCACCATTTAGTGGCTATAGTTGGGATCTATTCCGCCTGCATGCTGAACAGTCTGACTGGACAGTACTTTCTGTGCTGCCCCCTGCCACATTAGTTCAGAATGTTCCTTTAAATGAAAGCATGATATGAACTGATGTAAGTCAAGGAATGCTAGTATTGGTAAATTTGTATTTGGTTGAGATATACAATACAGCAGAATTTATCCACTAAACTGCAAATTGATCTAAAATTAAAAGCGAGTTCCAACATTCAGGCCAGAATCGGTAAATCTGAATTATACATCCACATTATGCAATTTTGGAAATTAGTCTCCTGGCACATAGCAGCGAAACTGGATTATTGTACTGAAATAAGCATTGAATGAATTGCACCCATTTCATAATCTCAGTATAAATAAGGAAGAGATATATTATCTTCTAACAGTTTTATTATGTAATTTGCTTCTCTATTTCCTAATACAGTGCAACTGAATTAAATTTTTATACTTTTAAAAATCTTGATGATTCACTGCTAACACTGTGAATTCATTATATCCCAGTAAAAAGATGGTCAATTTTGTTCCTTGTCGAAAAAAATGAATTAAAGGCACACTAGAGTGTGTCTCAGAAGGCTCAGCAGTGTGTGCACTAGATTTGTATTTAGTTTCAAACTTAAATTTGTCTGAATCTAGGCTAAGTGATTAGTCTATGGCATGGAAATCTAAAATATAAAAACTTCCTTAAGGATTTTACATGATTGGAGATGATTTGAAGTTTATGACACTTAATATTCAGGGTATTCATTTTCCATAAAAAAGATTAGCACTGACAGATTGGTTGAGGAAAAATCATATTGATATTTGTTGTTTGCAAGAAACACACTGTAAAGATACGGATGCTACAAGACTAAAAAATAAATATTATCCCATTCTTGAACATTCATCTTTACAAATAAAAAGAGGAGTAGCTATATTGGTGTCAAACACAGTGAAATATGAAGAAATATATAAACTGCAAGATAAAAAAGGTAGATACCTTTTTCTAATATGTATGTTAAATGATAAAAAGTACTCCTTGCTGAATATCTATTCCCCAAATAAGAGACAGTTGCATCCAAAGGCTTAGCAAAATGTAAGTTATATGATGCATGCGTACCCTGAATCCACTGAATTTAGACTTTACATATTTCTCAAAACAATACCAATCTTATTCAAGGTTGGATATGTTTTTAACCACTGCAGACTTAATAAAGACCAGTCATAATAGTAATATAAGCTCTTTCGCCTGGTCTGATCACAAGCCGCTTACATTGAATATTAAGACCTCATTTACGAGGGATAGGAATCAATGGAGAATTGAAGATTTCCTTTTAGAACCTCCTAACAATCAAAAAGAATTAGAAGATAGAACAGATAATTATTTTAAAGAAAACTGGAATAATTAAATAAATACACCAATGACCTGGTGTGCCTATAAATGTGTCATCCGGGGTCACTTAATAAAGATGGAGATACAATATAAAAAGAAAGGACAAAAAAAAACAAAAAATCAGATCTCTACATAGAATTACATAAATTGAATATAAAAAATAAAATTAACCCAGAAACAGAAATAACAAATCAAATAAGCAAAATCAAAGAGGTAATTAAAGAACAATTGCTGCTGAGAGCAAATAGACTATTGATAAGATTTAAACAAAAAAGCTACTATTTGGGAAACAGAGCAAATAAACTCTTAACAAGTCAATTACGGAAGGAACAAGCGAACACCAGAATCATAAAAATCATTACAGAAAGGTGTAGCTCTATCTCCAAAGGATATAGGGAACGCCTTTTTGGATTACTATTCCTCGCTCTATAATATCCCAGCTGAAACAAATAAAAAAACAGAGATCGAGAAATACCTGAAAGACCTCAAATTGCCAACTTTAAATTTAGAACATAAGACTAAATTAGATTCTCCATTTAAAATTGAAAAAGTCCAGCAGGCAATAGCCAGATTAAAAAACCCTAAATCCCCAGGTCCAGGCGGCTTTTCAAATTTATTTTATAAAAAAATTTCATGTTCCATCGCTCCATATTTGTTAGACACATTTAATGAAATCAGAATGAAAAAGTATTTTCCAAGTGAAATGTTACAAGCTAAAATAGTGCCCATCCCTAAAGAAGATAAAGATAGATCCAGAGTGAAGAATTATAGGCCAATTTCACTTATCAACTGTGATACCAAAATATATTCCTCAATACTGGCAGAGAGGTTAAAATTAATAATTCCTCTTCTAATACATCAAAATCAAGTGGGCTTTATTCACAATAGATACGCAAGTAATAACACCAGGAAAATTATAGATATCTTGAGTTATGTTGAATCCAAAAGTATTCCCACGCTGGTGCTGTCAATGGATGCTGAGAAAGCGTTTGACAGGGTCAGCTGGGAATTCTTACAAGAAACATTAAAAAAAATTTAATTTTGGTAATTCAATAAGGGACACAATAATGGCCATTTATTCTTCTCCAACTGCAATAATTTCAGGTCAAGGATTTCTAACATCTTCCTTTAAGATAAAAAAACGGCACCCGACAGGGTTGCCCCCTTGTACCTATGCTTTATATTTTGACTCTAGAGCCGCTACTTCAAAAGATAAGACAAGAAGGTAATATAAAGGGTGTGGAAATATGTAAGCTGGAATGTAAATTATCCGCATACGCAGATGATATCATTTTAACAATTACATCTCCTAAAACATCTGTGAAGGCTTTGATAAACACCATAAATATATACGGGAAAATGTCTAATTACAAACTAAATATGGGAAAAACCCAAGCCATATAATACATTATAAACTTAACCAAAGAGGCCCTATTAAAACAAGCCTTCACTTTTCAATGGCCAGATGATGGATTAAAATATTTAGGAATCAATATCCCTAAACAAATAAGAAATATAGCGGAAACCAATTTCTCACGCCTAATTAAAGAATTAACCTTGAAATTAAAATCATGGAATGATACTTTTGTTTCCTGGATGGGCAGGGTAAATGTGATTAAATCATACATATTACCAACATGGTCTTATAATTTTAGAATGATTCCCCTGAAAGTGCCGATTAAATATATAAAACAATTCCAAACACTGGTGGACAAGTTTTTATGGCATAATAAAAGACCGCGAATATCGAGATATCATTTATACCAAAAGAAAATCCAGGGAGTCATGAACTACCCAAATATATTTAGATATCAACTTGCAAACAGTTTGAACCATGTTCATCAAATATTAATGATATCCCAAAAAAACAAGAATGGTATAAAATAGAACAATACGTATCGAAACTAGATAATTTGGAGATTTTACTCTGGTGTAAACTACCAGAACTGAACAAAATTTTGCTGAAAGCTAACTCCTTGGTCTTGTCTAATATTAGAATTTAGCCTACCTACAATAAAATATAAAGCTCTAGAGGCATGGGGAAAGGAAATGTGAATTCAAATAGATAAGAAACAATGGTGGGATAGTTGGATTCAAATAGGAAAGATTACTCACTGTCTTTCACTACAGGAACTACATTTTAAAATTATATATAGGTGGCACTTATATCCAGTGAAAGTACAGAAATTCAACGCTACTGCAAACCCAATATGCTGGAAATGTAATAATAAACCAGGGAATCTAATTCATATGTTGTGGACTGTAATAACATTAAGAGTACTTGGCGGAAAATATTTGCTTTAATTTCAGAATTGATGGAAACAACAATTCAAGTTTCATCAGAAACGGCCCTATTCCATTTAGGTTTGGACAATCTTGATTTTTCTAACAAAGCCTTGACAATACAAATATTACTAGCAACGAAGATTGTAATAGCAAGGCAGTGGAAAAGTCAAGATGTAATACAATGGCCTATGGTTATAAGTCAGATCTCTCACCAATGCTTAAAAAAAGGAATATTACCTAGCTAGACAGAAACAATTCCTATATAACAGAATTTGGAATCAATGGCTAACTAAACAAAACCAGGGTAATATTTAAAGATGAGCAAAATAAAGTACAACTAGGCAGAGTATACCAATGTAAAAACTCTGACTAGGAGTACCGAAGAAGGGCTAAGGGGGTAGCAAAACGGGCATAACCCTATATACAGAACAGCATAGAATAAACTATAGTAAGAGGAAAAAATTCCCTAAAAGGAAAAATAAATCCTCCACTAGAGCTACCCCCAATTAACAATATATGTGTGATATAATCAGATAAAAATACATATATAGAAAATAACAATAACCTTTATTTAAATATCCAAATCAAAAGAAAAAATAATAATGAATAAAAAGTGCAGACTAATCTCGGCTGAAAGAAAGCTGCTGAGCACATCAAGACCACATTAAATATAGTAAGTACAGATAGGGTTGTTACATAACACAGTGAGTCTAAACAATGTAACAACCTCTAACAGAAAGCCTCAAATGGCAACAGCAGCTTGTAGAAAAAGCCGAAATAGTACTCAGCTGTAACCCTAGGTATATCTAAATAGGAGGCACTGTATAATATACTTTCTAAATAGTAATACTAGTAAAGGAACCCTTACTTACTAAAGCAAAAAAACAAAAAATAGATGACAGATCTATTAGTGATATCCAGAAATCGAAAGGATAGTAAGATGGGTAGTAAAGAAAACTGATATAGAAAGTAAACAGCAAGCAGGAGGTAAATCCTCCACTGTAATTCTCTGAAGTAAGAGTATATATGCCCCAAAAATGCCCATTGACCGGCCGGTCATATGTCAATATGGGTACAGCTAATGTACAAAAGAGTGTGTGTAAAATAGTATAACACACATGTCCGCATCAAATATTGCTTTGTAGTCAAAAAAAAATAATAATAGTAAACCCACACAATATATATGTGGTCATTATATAGTAGTTCCCGTCGGCAGGCCAAAATAAATACCCAAATGAATATCAGACTTAAATTAATTAAGGTTCAGAAGAAATTAACTCTCAGAGATGACTAAATGAATGGGGCAAAAGAGAAGCCTTCATTCAGACCCAGAGGTTGAAGGGTCTTTAGTTCATAAATCCACCTAGACTCACGTTGTCTCAGGATCTTATCAAAGTCTCCACGTCTAGGATTCCTCTTCACTAATTCTAACCCACAAAATCGAAGATTATTCGAACTGCCATGATGACATTCTTTTAAGTGTCTAGAAATAGGTGTCTCAAGACGATTCCTAGGGGATCTCACATGTTCTAATATTCTTACCTTGAAGGCTCTAAATGTTTTTCCCACATATTTCTGTCCACAGGAGCACGTCAAAAGATATACAAGTCCCTTAGTGTTACAATTAAAAAAGCTTTTAACCTTAAAAGCCCCTTGGCCCAAACTGTCACTTATTGTTTTAGAGCCCTTAGATATGTACTTACAGGCTACACACCTGCCACAGCAATAGGTACCACAGGGGGGAGTTCCCAGCCAGGAAGGTCGTATCGGTGTCTTAGTGGAAAAATGACTCGGTACCAACAAGTCACGGATATTACGTCCACGTCTAGCTGTAATATTTACTTGTGGGCCCAAAACCTCCTTTAAGTGTACATCATTTAAAAGAATGGGCCAAAATCTATCTAGGGATTTACGTACTTCAGACCAGCCTGTATCATATGTCGCAATCATGCGAATGGTACCTATTTCCCTGCCCTCAGACTTAACTGGATGATCAGATAGCAGTTGATCCCTTTCAGTTAAAAGTGCTCTCTTATATGCCTTCTTTAAACAGCGATTCGGATAGCCTTTCTCTTTGAAGTGTATCCTAAGCTGTTTCGCTTTCATTTTAAAGTCCTCAATGTCGCTACAATTTCTCCGGAGGCGAAGGTACTGGCCTACCGGAATGCCTTCCTTAAAGGACCACTCTAGGCACCCAGACCACTTCAGCTTAATGAAGTGGTCTGGGTGCCAGGTCCTTCTAGGGTTAACCCATTTTTTCATAATTATAGCAGTTTCAGAGAAACTGCTATAATTATGAATGGGTTAAGCCTTCCCCCTAATCCTCTAGTGGCTGTCTCATTGACAGCCACTAGAGGCGCTTGCGTGCTTCTCACTGTGATTTTCACAGTGAGAGCACGCTAGCGTCCATAGGAAAGCATTATGAATGCTTTCCTATGTGACCGGCTGAATGCGCGCGCAGCTCTTGCCGCGCGTGCGCATTCAGCCGACGGGGAGGAGAGAAGGAGGATCGGAGGAGGAGAGCTCCCCGCCCAGCGCTGGAAAAAGGTAAGTTTTTACCCCTTTCCCCTTCCAGAGCCGGGCGGGAGGGGGTCCCTGAGGGTGGGGGCACCCTCAGGCACTATAGTGCCAGGAAAACGAGTATGTTTTCCTGGCACTATAGTGGTCCTTTAAGGGGTCGCGGATGGTGACTCTCCCAATGTAAAAGGGAATTAGAGGCCGTCTGTTTTCTAAACAGGGTAGATTGAAAAGTCCCATCTTCCTTGATGGTGATGGTCACATCTAAAAAATTAATAGAGCGTCCTCCAAACTCTGATGTAAAATGGAGGTTCTCATCGTTCTGATTAAGTAATCCAACTAACTCAGAGAATTGTTGGGAAGTACCCTGCCACACAATTAGGATGTCATCAATATAGCGACCCCACCATAAAATGAAGGGTAAGTATTCTGACAAGACATCAGAAGTATGGATCGAGTATTCCCACCATCCCAGGTGGAGGTTCGCATATGAAGGGGCACAAGGTGTCCCCATAGCGGTGCCTCTCACCTGGTGGTAGATTTTACCATTAAATAGAAAATAATTGTGTGACAAGATAAACCTCAGAAGGCGTAGGGAAAAAGCTGTATGTGAATCATCCCTATTACCTCGTTTATCAAGAAAGAATTCCACATGGCTAAGCCCTTTTTCATGAGGGATAGAGGAGTAGAGCGATTCTACATCTAAGCTACAAAGCTGGACTGTAGGTGAAAATTTAAGATTTGAGAGCCGATTAAGAGCTTGCTTCGTATCCCGGATATATGAGGGTAAAGTTTCGACAAAAGGTCTCAAAATTTTGTCTATATATAAGCTCCCGTTTTGCGTAAGATTCTCGACTCCGGAGACGATAGGACGACCCGGGGGTTCCTCCAGATTCTTATGGACCTTCGGCAGGCAGTAGAAGGTTGCTATCCTCGGGTGACGGTTAAGAATAAATTCATACTCGTCCGCCGATAGCAACCCTCCACTGCGGCCTTCGTCCAGAATTTCTTTATATTTCAAAAGAAAGTCGTTTGTGGGGTCACATTTAAGTACTCGGTAAGTATCAATGTCACCTAAGACATGTTCTGCCATTTTAAGATATTTCACCACATCCATTATTATGATATTGCCCCCCTTGTCGGCTGGCTTAATAATAATATCTGAGTCGTTTTGTAATGTTTTTAAAGCCCGTTGTTCCTTTCTACGAAGGTTACTAGTTGATGGGATCTGAAGAGATTTAAAATTAATCTTGTCAATTTCATTCTTAGCTGCTTCTAAGAACAGTTCAATATTTCTAAATCCTGCAAAATTGGGTGTATAACGACTTTTTAGTTTTAAATCTGTGCGATTCACACAGACATTAGAATCACTCTCATCAAGAAGAGCCAGTAAAGTAGTGAGGCATTGATAATCCCTAGATGTAAATCCAAGGTCCCTCGCTTTTCTCTCATTCTGAACAGAATGGAATTTATGTAGGGCCAATTTTCTAACAAAAAGGTGGAGATCTTTAATCCAATTGAATCTATCAAAAGGAGGTGTCGGTACAAAGGAAAGACCTCTATTCAGAACAGTAATTTGATCAGGAGTTAGTTTACGGGAAGATAGATTTATGACCTGAGATTCACGTTCAAGTATCTTAGTGTTACCTAGTATCTCTTTCTCCTCCCCCCTCCCCTTGGATTTCGACTTTGATATCTTGTTCGTGGACTTGGAAAGTCCTCCTGATAGCCTGGAGCTAAAAAATTAACTCCTTTCTTTAAAATTCCTTTGGGATTAGTACCTCCTATGGGGGGGTCTGAATGTGGTAGTGCTTCGAGTGTATTGTTTGGAGTTTGGCTCCCTGAATCTGTGTCTGAAGAATCATAATCTGAGGTTAACACATTATCAGATGTACGTCGAATTCTTCGATTAAAGAATTTATAGATATTCCCAGTCTCATAATCATGGGCATCCCTTAAAAATTTATCATGTTTTCTAGCTTTCACTGATTCTTGAAATCTATCAAGATTTTGCTTCAATCTGGATTCCAAGAAGGTGAAATTTGGGTCGTTCTGAAACTGTTTGATCCCATTGATTTCTTCATCTAAGTTTGTATTCACAGTCTGAAGTTGCTCATTTTCAAATTTGCAAATAATTTGCATGAAAGTTTTTGAGCAGGTACCAGCTGCCTCCTCCCACTCTTTCATTAAACTAGTGTTCTCAGAGTGAGAGGCGGGAACATTCCTAACTCTGAGACCCCTTGGAATCATCTATTTTTTCATATAATTTTCTAAGGATGAGATTTCCCAACAAGTTCGAATCTGTTTTTTATATAGGTTATGGAGTTTATTAAATGATTTATTAATATCTGGAGTGGCAGTGCGGACATGTGTGTTATACTATTTTACACACACTCTTTTGTACATTAGCTGTACCCATATTGACATATGACCGGCCGGTCAATGGGCATTTTTGGGGCATATATACTCTTACTTCAGAGAATTACAGTGGAGGATTTACCTCCTGCTTGCTGTTTACTTTCTATATCAGTTTTCTTTACTACCCATTTTACTATCCTTTCGATTTCTGGATATCACTAATAGATCTGTCATCTATTTTTTGTTTTTTTGCTTTAGTAAGTAAGGGTTCCTTTACTAGTATTACTATTTAGAAAGTATATTATACAGTGCCTCCTATTTAGATATACCTAGGGTTACAGCTGAGTACTATTTCGGCTTTTTCTACAAGCTGCTGTTGCCATTTGAGGCTTTCTGTTAGAGGTTGTTACATTGTTTAGACTCACTGTGTTATGTAACAACCCTATCTGTACTTACTATATTTAATGTGGTCTTGATGTGCTCAGCAGCTTTCTTTCAGCCGAGATTAGTCTGCACTTTTTATTCATTATTATTTTTTCTTTTGATTTGGATATTTAAATAAAGGTTATTGTTATTTTCTATATATGTATTTTTATCTGATTATATCACACATATATTGTTAATTGGGGGTAGCTCTAGTGGAGGATTTATTTTTCCTTTTAGGGAATTTTTTCCTCTTACTATAGTTTATTCTATAATATTTAAAGATTTATAGATTTCAGAAGTCAGGAAACTGGTTAAAAGGGAGAAGGAAAAAAAAACAAACAAACATTTTTTATGATGCCCCGAATTACGATGCCCCGATCTGTATGCTACTTAGAGACGGTCTCCATGCCAAAAACATCCTTTTCACTTTAAATGTTTGTACCTTTGAGTACGGATGTAGTACTAACAAGGATATGATCAATGGTAACAGTCACTCGCCAACAGCTGTACTTATTGTTTTTAATTTTTACTTTATATATGCGCACTATTTGATACTTCTACCCTACGAGGAAACCTTAATGCATATATTGTTTGTATTTTTTTCTTGTTTGTAAATAAAAAAAAATAATACAAATTTTTTTTCGTAACTCTGTAGTGTTCTAAGGACATATATTGAAACAAACTAATTGCATGGACAAGCATGTTCATTTCATTTTGCAATTTGGAGTTCCATCCATGACACAAAAAAAAAAAAGATATGATTGATGGTGGTTAGGGGACAACCAATAAACGTTGATTTTATATGCAGGTCAAGTGAGAAGTGACCAGTAGAGGGGGGTGGGGGAGAATGCATGAACAGTAAAACAAAATAGAGAGATTTTATTTCAGTGCTCTCCTATTTTCCCCTCTATTGATTACTTTTCTCACTTGTCTGTGAACCACATGGCATGCAAAATCGCCAATCAGTGTTTTTTGGGGGAATTATATGCAGGCCCGGACTGGCCATCGGGCAAACTGGGCAAATGCCCGGCGACGCTACCATGCATGACATGTCAATTATATCTTGCATTCACAATGAAAATAAAAAAAATACAAAATTACAATACATATATGTCCTCAATACCAATAAACAGCGGAGCACTTCTAATCAAATCCAATATGTGATGCACTCAGTGAAGAAAAACACACCTAACTTCACTCTAGTCTTGTTTCATACACAATTATAGTTGTACATAACAGATAAAAGACTGTGCTATCTCACATACAGGGATACTCTCTATGTATATAATACATTTCCAATTTTTGTCATAATATATTGTTGATCTTTGCTTTATCCTTATACCACATTAGAATATTTATTGTGTAAGTGATTCAATCAATGCATAGTGTGTTTTAGGCTCAGCTCGCTCTCTGTCTATATTATACATAGAGACTATCTCTATATCAGAGATAGCGCAGTCCTTTATCTGCTATATGGTAAGTTGTTTTAAGGATTAGAGGTATTTACTTATACAGGACCTGCAGCATTCCCTCAGAACCCCTTCCCCCCTTTTTATCTATTCTCTTTTTCTTTAATCTTTTCTCACTCTCCTTTTTCTTTTTTTCTCTCTCTATACTCCAACATGAACAATTATGGTTGTATATACACCTTCAAGATAAGAATTAACACAATAGTGTGATAGTGGGAATTTAAAATAATGGAACACTCACACGTTTTAGAGCTAAAAACTAGCCCTGGGAATGAAGGCTTGTGGGACCATATAGGCGTCCCCTTCCTTCTTCTTGTATAGATAGAGATGAATATTCCAATATATTATTTTTTTTTAAGTAACTGTAGTTAAGAAAAATACTCACAAGGTAAGAGCTTATAAGTTGGCTCAGTAGAAATGCACGGGTTAAGGACCATACTCAGCAATTCAGGAACTTGATGGCCAAATAAGTATATAAAAAAAGTATATACTGTATTAAAATCATAACATTAACATAATACAATACCAAAAATGAGTATAACGTATGCAACGTCCCAGACACGCTTCCTCAATAGGGTACTTACATTATGTGTAGTAATACACTCTATTATCTTTTTTACATTTTCTTTTGCCTTTTTAACCCAATAGACCGAGTCCCTTGTATTCACTAGTTATTTTCCATTTCTAATTTCTTTTCCTTACTCAATATTTAAGGGAGATGACACAAGGGCCAAATAGACTTTTGTGAGCCCCCCAAAATGATTTAAACCTGCAGCTATAGACAGATCTCCTTCTCTTAATATCGTTTCATTAAAGAGACACTGAAGGCACCTAATCCACTTAATCTCATTGAAATGAGAAGCAACTGGACGCATGCAAAGGGAGCTCCGAATCCCAAACGGAGAAAAACAATCGAAATACCCCCCCTTACTACTCTTACTTACAAACACCCCAAGACCAAATGGGGAGAAAGGGGAAAAAAACAGTACCACACAAGCCCACCTCGGGGCTAACGATAGGGGAGATGTGGATGCAAGCACTTGGAGCCTCTGAAGCAAACTCAACATGGCGGCTCAACACGGCGGTTGCTCGGACTTCTCTGAGGACATATCTGATGCGGAGGAAGGGGGATATTTACAGCCTCCGGACCCACCACAAAAGGCACAACGCGGTGGCAGAGGGGCAGACACAGAACCGATCACAATAGCGGTTATGAAGGCCTTAATGGTGGACCTGAAACGTAGCTTCCACGAGGAAGTCACAGCGCTCCGCGCAGACCTGAAAGGCCTGACAGGCCGCATCTCCAAACTGGAAGGCTCCTCACAATCCCAGGCCCAGGAAGTCACCGTTCTGCGACACACTGTACAAACCCTGGAACAACAGACCCGGCAATATGAACATCGCCTTGCGGCGCTCGAGGATGCCAGACAGGCCTCCAACATTAAAATCAGGGGAGTTCGCGAGGACATTACCGAAGCCGAACTACCTAAACTAATAGAGCGCATGTTACTAGAAATACTACCACAAAGGCAGCGTGCAACGATCACCCTAGAACGGGTCTTCAGAATCCCCAAACCAACAAACACGCCGAACGCAGCCACGAGGGATGGAATCCTGAGCCTTCACAACAGAGGACACAAAGCGACAATTCTGTCAGCCCTCCGAGGCAAGACCCCCTTCCGATTTGAAAATATGGACCTCTCACTCTACTCGGACCTGTCCAGCAGCACCCTGGCTTGGCGCAGATCGCTACGGCCACTTACCTTAATTCTCCGCACCCACAAATTGGACTACCGATGGCGATCTCCCAGAACACTGTCAGTCCAGCGAGGAACGATCTCACACAACATCCAGGACATCCGGGATGCCCTGGCCTTCCTCCAGCTCCTGAACTTACCCCAAGATTCGCTGACCCCGGCGGGGCCAGCCACCACGGGTAACAACAGCTCCCCCGACCGCACCCATACATGGGATCCGGATCGGAGCTCCACGTTCGTCCCTCAGAGCTCCACGCCGGAGGCATATGCAGCGATCGCGATGTAGAAACACCGGGACACTCACAGTTACTCCGTTGGCGGCCTACCACAGACCCAGGTTGACCACAGGGACACTGAACTCAGGTTCGTTCGGGAGAAACCGGGCGTTGGGTGCATTAACTCAGGCCCGCAACGCAATAAGGAGCAATGGGGAGGGCGTACCTGACCTACACCTACAGCCACAGCAGGAATACACCTGGATGCACCAGATGACGCTCAGGGGCCACAGGACCATACCAAGCCGAGGCATTGGCTGATAGTGCCACATGTCCCCGAGCGAAGTACACGCACACATATTCAAGGACTTGTGTCTTCTTATGGCTCGTCAGGTGAAGGTCCAATACTAATGCTTATTTTATGTTTTACTATTTTTCTGTTTAAAACCTGTACAGCAACCAGCACAAACCTAGGCATAAGCCCGACACACTAACAGACCCTAACCTAATGTATTTGAAACCAATGCGAACCTGGAAGACATACCTAGCTTGATAGGTCTACCTGGTTTTAAAAAAATGAGCAGAAAGGCTCAACGCCTCCTGTCACTCTCGTGAATGGTCTCCTTGCTTGGGATACAAACTAAGCATAGTCAACTAGTTTCACATACCGAGAGTGCCCACGAGTTAAACATACTTACCCAGCCTGTTCAGTACAGCGGAAATCATTCATCATCAGTGAAATCACTAGTAAAGACCGGTAGCACTTAACCCAGCTGAATTCGATACATGTATATAAACCCAAGTAAACTGGGCTCCGGGGTCTGCAAAGTCTAGCGTGTCATATTCTACCCTAAAAATGTGCAAGTAGTCTAACAGGTTATGGTCCACCTCAAAAATATGCAAGTAGCCAAGCACGTTATATTCTACCCTAAAAACGTGCAAGTTGCCTAGCATATTATACCCTACTTAAAAACGTGCGCATTATCTAGCATGTTACATCCTACTTTAAAAAAAAAAAAAAGGTGCAAGTTGTCTAACATAATATACATTACCTTAAAAACAGGAAAGAGGCCCAACATCAACAGCTCCTATTCTACTTTAAAATTGTGCAAGTTATCCAGCAAGTTATATTCAACTTTAATAATGAACAAGCAGTCTGGCATGCTACATTTTACCTTTCTTAAAAAAAAATGCAAATTGTCTAGCAGGATACACCCTACTTTAAAAACGTGCAAGTTGTCTAGCATGTTATATGCTACATTAAAAATGTTCAAGCTGTCTAACATGTAATACTCTACTCTAAAAATGTGCAAGCTGTCTAACATGATATATTTCACTTTAAAAATGTGCAAGATGTCTACATGCCATATCTCTGTTATAGACCCTGAAACCGCGCTTGTGAAAACTATCAACATGTCCGATTCTACTTTAAAATTGTGCAAGTTATCTAGCAAGTTATATTCAACTTTAATAATGCACAAGTAACCTGACATGCTACATTCTACCTTTAAAAAGGCAAGTTGTCTAGTAGGATACACCCTACTTTAAAAATGTGCAAGTTGTTTAGCACGTTATATGCTATATCAAAAATGTGCAAGTAGTCTAGCACGTTATATGCTATATCAAAAATGTGCAAGTTGTCTTGAATGCTATATCTACCCACTGTCTATGTTTCTCTCAACAAAATGTAAAAATTGTGCTGTATATTCATATGCCATGCTTTGATTGTTATACCTGTTACCGCTTACAACTGCTATCGTGGCAGAGTAAGCCTATTGTTATTTCATGCACAACAGAAAATAAAGAATAAAAAAAAAAAAAAAAGAAATAGTCTGGGTAGAGTGCCCCTGTCCCCTTAACCCAGCAAATGAAAACATTGTAATATCAAAGAAACTGCAATATTTTCAGTACATGGTTAAGACAACCTCTAGCGTTAACTTCATGGAATGATGGTGGACATCCTCACATTTTGCATGAGGATGTCCAGCATCTTAAAATTTCATTTCATCAAAAGCATTGATTCAACGTACATTTAATGCTTAAAATTCAGCTATTTGTTAATTTTACCCCACTCTGTCCCTGGACCCTATGCTTTAACTAGGCTCTCTTCTCTAAAAAGTAAACAGCCACTATGCAATAATCACAAATAGCATCAATCCTATTGAGTCACAGTTCCCCATTGAATTGAAGATAAGGTTATTATTCATTCTTCATTTGCAGGAAATAGTTGTTTTGGTCTGACAGTTTATATTTTAATCAAGCAGAATTAAAGGGACCCTTAAAGGACACATCTAGACACCTTTTAAAAGAGCTTAATTTTTTATTTTGTTTATCCATTGTGCTATTCAAAAATGTTTTTTTTCTCCCATCACTCAGTCAATGCATCGGCAGCCACTCAACGCCAAGCCATTGGCTGAGAAAGGAGAGCAGAAAATAAATCCTTCTCGTCCAATGAATGTGCTGCAGTTGCTATGGAAACTCCCTTGCTGGGACATCTAGTGCCTGCTCAGGAGTATAGGACGGAGTGATAGCATGTTGTCATCACTGAAGAGCTTTGCCTTTCTTGGGGAAGCGCCCCCAAGCACGGCAAATCACTGAAGACCGAAGGAGAATCGGAGAACTGCCGGAGGTTGGTGTTACATGAAGAGTAACAGCCACGATGCTCGAAGATAGCATTGCAGGAATGGAGGAGCAGTGAGTTAATCTCTATATTTTACATTGAGTACATCATGTATCTTTTTGAAGGAGCTCCCTGCACCTGCCGGTCGCTATCCCACGTACCCGCCATCCCACCAGTAGTATTGACAACTGTATAAAAGCAAGTTCTGAGTAATTTGTACACGCTCTCTCACAGCGTTGTATAAAAGAGCCTATGTATGAGCTGCCTGCCTGTGTAGCCACAGGTTTTCTTAATTTATGAACTTACATGAATTAAGCTATAAATCAAGTGCAATAAAGACACTTTACTGCTTCTGTTATGTTGCTGTGTAAGTAATTGATGTGTTTCACTACTGAAGCTACTCATTTCTATTGACCCACACATTTCATCCATTGGCAGTGATTATGTACATATCTATTGAAAGCAATGGAAAGAAGAGAATATAATATCAGTCATTTTCTGGTTCTCGCAGAAGTTACATGCCACAAATGATGGAGATTCAGCACTTCCTTGCTGGGTCTCAGGTACAAAAGGTGTGACCTTATATTATTTGTTTCTTCATTTTCACACATTATACACATTTTATATTAAAGGGACTGCTATGTTTACATTTGGGGTTAATCCAGTCTCTAGAGGCTGTCTTCCGGACAGCCACTAGAGGCGCATCTGCGACGCTGTAGGCATATTTCGCCTCCATCACGCAGAGCGTCCATAGGAAAGCATTGAGAAATGCTTGCCGCGCATGCGCATTCGGCTCTGCTGACATCGGACGGGGGAGCTGACGTCGGCAGGGGAGGAGAGGTCACCAGTGCCGAGGGAGCCCGGCGCTGGATTAAGGTAAGTGGCTGAAGGGGTTTTAACCCCTTTAGCGCCATGGAAGGGGGACCTTTAGGGTGGGGGCACCCTCAGGGCACTATAGTGTCAGGAAAACCGCTTTGTTTTCCTGACACTATAGTGATCCTTTAATTCTTATACAGTGCATAGACTTCAAATGTTCATGTTCTGCAAGTTGGCTTTGCTTCAAACAATAAGAGCAGACTGGGAGAATGACAAGCGTTGGATTCCAAAGACAGAATGATCAGAGTGGCGAAAAACAATGTCTGGCAGGTAAAAGGACAAAAAAGTAAAGATCAGGGACATTGATTTATGATTAGGATACAGATATCTCCCATCAGGTTATCTATTATAAGAGTGACCATAATTTATTACTTTCCATGCCACCTCCTTCCTTGCTGGAAACAATTGTACAGTGAAGAAAAAAACACCCACAACTGCCTGGGTGACTCTTACTTGTTAAATAGCTGCTTAACAAAGAGCAATCTCTTCTTCAGAACATTTTGCTGGCAACATGGTATCAGTCTGGAAATGGGTCTTGGCAAACAGAAATTACTTCATCATCTTCCTCACACCTTTGTTCCTTCTGCCCCTGCCATTGGTGGTGCCAGCCAAAGTAAGTAGTCCTAAATGCTGGCTTTACAAAGAAATGAGATTTATGTTTGAACAATGTGCTACCGGGCAATCGCATTGTTAGACTGAAATCATTCTTTATATAATTCTTTTATATAAATATACACAGGGATTTGGAATAGTGCGCAAGTAACTTTTCTTCTTTGAAATAAATTCTTTGTTTACACATATTGGTTCCACGTACATTGCGCTTTTCATTACACTTATGCAAACAGATGAAATAGTTACTGAAACAACAAAACATCTACAATTAGATCTTTGTAAGTCCGATGTAAGAGACTCAATGCAAAGACAAAGTCATATAAAAGGCATGTTCTCTGTTGCAAAGTGAAACATTGTGTAGAAAGGGTTTTGTTGTTTATGTGACCAATGCTTTCTATAGCACTCTTATCCAGATTTTTACACAGACAGTAAATTCATCAATGGGTAAGCTAGAATACAGTCAAAGAGTACGTAGAAATTCATAATCAGGTGACGGAGAGTCCTTCAGGTTACCTGGGGTTTTGGTAACTGTACTGCACAACAGCTAGCAGCATGGGGAGCGATTTGAGACACATTTTCTCATTTTATAGAACCTGGACTACATATGAAATGGCCAAGGGAAGGCAATAGCATTTTAAGATTAGTAGTATTTTTTATTATAAAGTAAATGTTGCAACACAGCTAGAATTATCTATTACTAGTGGTACTCAGTGAGAGAAAGCCGGGCAAAATGATTTATATACTGCCAACATATTGCTAACATTTAGGGAATAACCTATACCTCTTAGAGCAGGGGTAGGCAACCTTCGGCACTCCAGATGTTTTGGACTACATCTCCCATAATGCTTTAACGTCCATAATGCTGACAAAGCATCATGGGAGGTGTAGTCCAAAAGATCTGGAGTGCTGAAGGTTGCCTATGCCTGTCTTAGAGCAATGGTTATCCCATATTATATGCATGTCATTAGCCTGGAAATCCATTCTTCAATTAGTATATATAATAGAATAAATTCTGGAAAAAAAAAACGTCTTTCCAGCATCAAACAGGTTTTCATTCAATTGTACTGGGAAAAAACATTACATTTGTTATTGTGGCCAGTTGCCCGTAATATGCTGTTTGTTTTATTTAGTGAATAACCGAAAATGCAGTATGGGTGATTCTGGCACTGAATTTGTTCAATCACACACTGCATTCAATTTCTCAATTTATAGGATGAGCCAACTCCCTGTGAAGCTAAGACACTCCCTGTAATTAAGACTGACAGGATTTAATTCAATCAAATGTCAAATTTGCTTCTTTGCATCGAGACAAAGATTCTCCTGTTTGATAGTTTAATACATTGTTTGCTGATATAAAAACAAATACTCAGACGTGTTTTCTAACTCGGTAATAGTCAAATTGTCATAGCTTGGCTGGTTTAGATTTCAGTTTTGCAATTTGAAGTTCGGTTCACTACAGTTCACGTTGAGGTTTATTCAGTAAACAGCTCAAAACAGTTTTTAAAATGAAAACCTGATTGCAAAACTCAGATTTAAACAGGCAAGCTGTGACTACAGCGGAGTTACAGATTTTTTCTTTATCAGCACATTTTTCAAATCACTAGTAAGTATCTAAATGAAAGTATAAAATCATATACACTATGTGGCCAAAAGGCTGTGGACCAATTATCAAGTTTAGATGTTTCAGCTTGACAAACTGCTAACAGGTACATAGCCATGAAACCTAAGTGAACAAACACTGGAAGTTCTACGGATCATACTGAAGGCTCAGTGGCTTTAAAGAGACACACAACTCCACAAATAAAATAAATAAATGAATATACAATCTAAAAAATCACTATGTATTAGCTATACCCCCAATGGAAGCATGCATTAATTTAATTATTTATTTTTTCAATCAGGGTATCTAAAAACACCTTGCAAAAGCAGCAGTTGAATTGTCTGCAGCCTTCTTCCCCCAGCTCAGACTTTCTTTGTCTGTCCAATCAGACACATACCAATGCAGCTCAATGAGAAATCTTTGCAAGGCCGGTGTTCGGGCCACTACCTTGCCTCTTGGCTCTACAGAGCTAAACAACCAGGATTTAACATGACCTGATGGACAACCAGGGGGTTGTAACAAGTACATTTATAAATGTGGCATTTTTAATTGAAATCTGCACCTGTGGTAAAAAAAAAAAAAAAAGACACATTGTTCACACATAAATTACTTTAGCAGGCTAAAATGCGTTAGGTGTCTGGCAGATTTATGCTGTAGAAATGTGAACTTAGAATAATTATTCTGCTTGATACTTATTTATATACAGTATATGTATGGAAATTCCTATTTCTTATTGTTTGATGGCCTTGTATTATGCCTATTATAGTTCTTTGGTGTCACTTAAAAATATAACGCAATTAGACTTTCCTGGCTTTTCTTATAAAAGAGATTTATTCTTCTTGCGTTGCAAATACAAAGTCAGTACTTACAATGTCATTGATGTTAAATAGGTCAACATGCTGGACATTCAGAGTTTGAAGACATTCTGCTCTTGATGTTCCGTGTCTCGGTGTCTGTGTCTCATTCTCCTAGACTCCCCTCTTACACAGATAATACATTCTACATATATACCACCAAAAGTGATGTGTAAGCATTACAAACATGCATACTCACAGAATGCTGAAACACATACCATGTGAAATTCACTTATCATCAGTTGCACAAGTCACTACAGAGTTCCAAACAGCCTCTGAAAGAAAGATTAGTATAAAAACTGTTCCTGGGCCCTGCAAAGCAATGTCCAGGAAGCCATGGATTGAGGAGTTTGCTGTGGAAGAGTAATCTCCAGAAAGCTCTGACCTAAACCTCATTGATCACTAGGCTTGTGCCCGGTGACAAAATTGTGCTCAACTCACCATTTTTCACCAAATATTTTCATGACACTTTTCGACCAAATGTCTTTTCAGCTTGGCAGAATTTATGAACCGTGATTCTGATTCGGGAACCGAATCTGAAGAACAAAAAGGGCTCAAAAACTGTCAATAGGCAGGCTGCAAAATATATACATAATATCATATTCACACCATTTGGTTCAGAATCTTAAGAGTGTAAAAATAACTAGTAGTGACTAATAGTAACTAAAAACAGAATGAGTAATTAAAAATATACATGTATATATTTATTAAATATACACTTATCAAATTTTAAAAAAATATTCCTTCCTAAAAGAGTGGCAGCTGTTACAGTAGCAAATTGGGACCAACTCTATATTAATGTACGTCATTTAGGAATGGAATGTCAAACAAGTTCAAATTCATATAGGTGTGATGGTCAGGTACCCATATACTTTTGGCCACTTACCTTTAGTCCCCCGGCGCACTGATCTCGCTAGAGCTGCTGCTCCTCACCTGGCTGACATCATAATTAAAGATAATCTTAGTTGATATAACACCTCCGCATAGGGAAGCATATGGGGGAGACAATAAGCATTTGAGACAATTGCCAACCAGCAGATCACTGCATTTCTATGGGGAGCACTCTGCATTGAGATGCTGAACATTGGTGGTGCAAAGATTAAAGGACCACACCTTTCTGAGTGACAGCCTCTAGAGGTGGCCTTTGGGACAAATGTACACATTTGTCAGGTTACAGAGACAGGCTCTTTGTACCAGAACCACTACAATAAGCTGTAGTGGTTCTAGAGCTTAGAGCAGTGGGTTCCAAACTAGTCCTCAAGGCACACCTGCTAGTCCAGGATTACCAAGTTGTGTCAAGGTCTATTTTTGTTTTATTTCTACAAACAAGTCTAAATAGGATCTACAGTTACAGCAGTTTCATATAGGGCTCATTCACTAAGAAGCACACAATGCTGGGACAAACATATTTGCTAGTAACACGGATAAGTTCCAAAATATTTTACATTGGCTGCATTCTCAAATAGGCTATTTTGCCCTAAACATTGGCTTATTTGTTTTTAATTTCCCAAGTCTCTGTTTATGAAATAATCTCCTTATACAGCTGAAATCAGAACAGGATTCTATTATCATAGAGGCACCTTTCCTCTAGAGGTCACCTGGTCTCAACATTTATAAGGATCTTTTTGGAGTTTCAAAGAAGGCTATAGACACCAAGACCACTTCATCTCAGTTTCAAAGAAAGCTATTGGCCCCATTTTAACCACGCAATTGAAAACATTGCCGTTCCTGCAGGGTTAAAGCGGCACTGTCACCCACCCTAAAAAAATTAGTATTTCATGAAGATAGAATCTTTATGAACTACTCATTTTGACTGTCTTGGAATTTCACTAAAATTACAACACAGTCAAGAGAGACGTAATCACCAAGAGACGTAATCACCATCACTGGGGACGGAAGACGGACACTTTATGTAAATTCCCAAATTATGTTTTAGTCATCCTCTGCCCATTATCGGTGCAGGCAGGGCCGGATTAACAAAGGGGCTGATGGAGCTGCAGCTCCAGGCCCAGGCCCAGGCCCAGGCCCATGGAATAGGCCCATTGATTTATAAAAAAAATAATAATAATAAAAAAAAGAAATAATGTTTTTTTGTTTTTTTTTACACACTACTTTACTACACTACTACTTAGGGTTTCCACGTGGCTGGTGTTTTATTGGCACAGCCAGTATTTGAGGTTGCCTGGTTGGTGCCGATATAGCAGTCATACTGGCAATACAAATGCTGGTATTTTCCTTAGTATAAACAGAGATTATGATGCAATACCAGCACTGGCCAGTAGGTGTCACTGTGTGTGGAGAGAGGCAGGGATAGGAAGTTCCAGCATGTCCCTCCCTGCCTATCTCTAATCACTGATCCGCAGGGGAGCAGCTACACAGCACAGAGCATCCAGACCGCAGCTCCCAGCCTGCAGAGACAGTCTACAGCTCAGGAAATTGAAGGATGGGGGGGAAGGGCTGCAAGGAGACATGGGGACACTGAGACACTAAGGGACATTGGGAGACATTATTACAGACACTTGGGGACTCTGGGAGACATGGGGACACTGAGACACTAAGGAACATTGGGAGACATTATGACAGACACTTGGGGACCCTGGGAGACATGGGGACACTGAGACACTAAGGGACATTGGGAGACATTATGGCAGACACTGGGAGACATGGGGACACTGAGACACTAAGGGTCAAGTGTCCCCTATTTTCTAATGTGTCCCCTAGTCTCCCAGTGTCCCTGGTGTCTCCGTGTCCCCAGGTCTCCCCGTGTCTCCAGTGACATGGGGACCCTGGGAGCAGGGCCAGATTAACAGCCCATTGGGCCTGGTGCTGACAATTATGATGGGCCTAATTACAGAATCTTATCGACCAAAAACACTAAAACACTCCCAAGCATCATGTATCTGATGGAGATGGTGCTGGAGGGAAAGAAAACAGCAGCTAAAAGAAAACACATACCCTATGCTAATCTTGCGCTAATTTATGTTTTCATCTTTCAAGGGAGTGTTTGTGTAATTTAGTGAATGTATGTGTTTTAGTGTGAAGGTCTTGTAATTTGATGAGAGTTTGTGCAGTTTAGTCAGTGTGTGTGTTAGTTACTGTCCAAATGGGTTTGTGTAATTTAGTTAGTGTGTGTGTAATTTAGTGTGACTGATTAAGTGTATGTGTTTGAGACAGTGTCTATAGCCCTGGTGTGATGGGAGTGAGCACGGCTGGGCCTAGGGCAGCTTAAAAAACGAAATACACAATTTGTGCTCGCACTCCACTGCACTGGGCTCTTTTCTTTGATGACTCCAGAAACAGGACAGAAGAAAAAAAAATCCATGATGGAGGACAAAAGAAGTACAATATTGGAACTGTATGCATTTGGGACAGTCTGTTACTGGGTGGTCTAATGATAACGCAAGTTGTCATCAATTATTAAAACATTAGATTAAATCCTCAATTAGTAACGTTTAGTTATTGTCATTTACTGTAAATGCACAGGTCCCTTCTGTAGCCATTTGTGTAAAAGATAGACAATTGGACTTTGCATTATACACTCCTTGTCTTTCAAGGTAATTTGTAAATCATGTGCTGCTTGGCCATGTAGCAATATTAGGGAATGTTCTGCTCTGGTCTGTTATTTGTACATGGTGTTCTTCAGATTCAAAGCGTTCTGAAGTAGTTTAATTACTAAATCAATATGCTTATTCTTTCTCTTTTCTTTTATGACCAGTTTTAAAATATTCTATTTTTTTGGATCTTTGAGTGACAGAAACAGTTGAAAATACGTGTTGCAAACTCTTTTCTATATGTGAGTGTCCATAGAACATGGGTTGACCTAATAGGGTTATTAGAATTGCCAACAATCATATTGCCGTTGTAATGCTTGCACACCCACTTTGATGGTGCTTATATAGAATTTATTATACAGGGTGGCCAAAAGTAGGTATACAGTTGAATCAATGAAATTCATCACAGATTAGATGGATACACACTGACACAAAACAAAGCGGCAGTTACATTCCAGGCATTTAAATATCAGTGTGGCAGTTGAAAAGAATAGTGGATATCAGTGTGGCAGATAAAAGAATTTAGAACCTATAATGAAAAATGACATATACTTTATACCTACTTTTGGGCCACCCAGTATTTGTAAGAGGGAGACAATGAGACACAGAACATTCAGGGCAAAGTGTCTCGGCACTCTGATTGCCCAGCACATACCATTAGCTGTTGACAATTTTAACATCAATGACATCATAAGAACTGACTTTGTATTTGCGATGCAAGAAGAATAAATCTCCTTTTATACGTAAAATCAGGAAAGTCTGATTGCATTATATTTTTATGTGACCCCGAAGAACATATATAAATATATGATACAACATAGAAACATATAATGTGACGGCAGATAAGAACCATTTGGTCCATCTAGTCTGCCCAATTTTCTAAATACTTTTATTAGTCCCTGGCCTTATCTTATATCTTGAATAGCCTTATGCCTATCCCACGCATGCTTAAACTCCTTCACTGTATTAACCTCTACCACATCAGCTGGAAGGCTATTCCATGCATCAACTACCCTCTCAGTAAATACTTCCTGAAATTATTTTAAACTTTGCCCTACTAATTTAAGACTATGTCCTCTTGTTGTGGTAGTTGTTCTTCTTGCTATGTTGAGATCCTTTTACCCTGCAATCCATGAACCAGTTTTGTAGCCCTTCTCTGAACTCTCTCCAAAGTATCAATATCCTTCTGAAGATACGGTCTCCAGTACTGAGGACTCACAAGTGCGCTGTACAATGGCATGAGCACTTCTTTCTAGCTTATTTTTACCAAAAGAAAATACATACATACATATGAATAAGTATCAAGTAGAATTATTATTTTAAGATTTCCTTTCCTACACCAGTCAATATTATGTTTTCTTTTGGGGTTTTTTTCACGATACAATATGTCCAAAATCACGATCTGTAGGAATTCTAAACTACAAAAGCCAAAGGTGTTGTTTTGTACCTAATTGGAAAACATCCCCATATGTGATAGATTAAGGGTCAAGAGGAGATATAAAAAAAATAATGACAGCAATTAATATAGTGCTTTTTTCCTAGTTGGACTCACAGAACACACTAAAGATTTATTTGAGTCGGCAACTGATAAGGAAATCTTACTCAATCTTATTTTATCAAAGACAAATAGTTGAAATCCTGAGTCAGCCATACCAGGAATTAAACATGTGAGCCTGAGGTTTGAACGGTTACTGAGTTAACGCATATTCATCTAGATTCACTAACAGGCACAGAGATTAAATGTGTCGGCGTATTTCTATTGCAACGCCAAGCCCTAAAGTAGAAGGAAACCATACAAACTGGGGTGCCATTGTTATTCACTTGTTATTCTGGTGGGTCTGTCCCCTTTGGGTGGAGCCAGTGATGCAAATGCAGCATCTTTATCCCTCTCCCACTGGCGTCCCATTTCTCAAGATGCCAATGTTGTAGAGCTCTGTTATGTACTCAACACATCAACAATAGAGGGATTTGGTCCAAAATAGGGACTGTCCCTCACAAGTAGGGACACTTGGTAGGTATGCTATATGTACATAGGATATTGGGGATATACGAAAATAAAAATTATAAACTGCAAGTACAGTAAAATACAATAGTATATATTCAGTCAGTACCTGGAAATTGCTGGGTGAGGTGACAATTGAATTCCTCTGTTGGTGATTTGAGGCCTAAAACGGCCTAAATGTTATACTGTACGAAGGACATCAGCGCTGGACCCAGGTAGGTGACAGAAGGGGTTATTAAGAGCCTTGACAAAGGGGGAAGTTTGTTTTCCTGGCACTATAGTTTCCCTTTAACTCTGCAATATAAATATTACAATTTCTCTTGCAGGCCTAAAGGGACGGGGACACTGCACCAAGACCACTTCCATGAGATGTAGTGGTCTGGGTGCCTATAGTGCCCCTTTAAAAAATATATATTTTTATTTACATAAAATGTGGTCTACATGCCTAATTCTGTGATTTCTGTGCCGAATTTATTACAATCTATTTAGAGCATAAAGAAACAGCTTGTTTGACCTTATGGCTGTTGACGTGGCAAACAATGGCAGTTTCATTGATAAAAAAATAAACATTGATATCATTGTTTTGCTTGCATCAGGACATAATAAAAACGGCTTCTTATACAACTCCTATGTGTCCCGATTTATGACAGACAGTTTTTATTAGGACTCAAATCCTTCTGTCTCTCTTTTCTCTCCTAATTTTCTAAGGCCTCCGGTACTTCCGCATGTATTTGTATATTACAGTAATAAAACTCACAGTTTAATGTCTTTTAAACTTCAATAATAGTGTCTATAAATTAGCCGGTGTAAGTAAGACTTTGGTCAGTAAATCACATAAATTGCCTTTTAATAACCCATACCTGTCCACACTGCCTAAAATGGATGTGTCCTTCTATGACCATTTGAACGGTTGTCAGGTATGTTTTTATTGGAAAAATACAATTAAAACAAATATTTATACATTAATTGTAGTACTATTCCTCCATCCCCATTTTGGCATAAGCAGCTAGTGAACGGGGCCAGCTGGGAAGCCGTAAGACTAGTGAGAAGCGGATTGCAGTAGTCAAGGCAAGAGATGTTAGCGCTATAACTACTATCTGAACGTAACTTAAAAATACTAGTTTAAAAAGAAACGCAAAATACACATTTTTGTTTTACAAACTCGATTTATAGAGAAATACATACTTCTCAACATTATGAATGCATGACTGGGTTAGGCAGGTGACGGTCTAAAAGGGAGTGCTAGTGGAAGATATAAAAAAACAAACAACATAACTACCTCTCCGTATATTATTTAGACCACCATTTTATGCCGCCAATTTTTACCACTTTGCACAAATTTGGAGATATAATAATAGTGGGAGATACAAATTTTCTCCTTGACGGTTCTCTAGGCTCATCATTGTCCCATAAGGTATCAGCAAACACAGCTAATAAACAAAACGCTTCAGCTGCTAAGATACGCCACTCCCTCCTACAACACGACTTCCTAAACACTGGACAAGCCTTACATCCCACAGAAGTAGACTATACATATCATTCCGTTGTTCACAATACCAACACCAGAATTGTTAGATTTCTGACTCCTTCTAATATAATGTCTAAAATCCAAAGCACTCAGATAGGGCTTATCTCCTGGTCCAAACATGCACCTATCACCCTGGAACTAAATAAAAAACTCCCCAACTTAGGCTCCAGTCAGGGCCGGCGCTACCTGTAAGGCGGACTAGGCAGCCGCAGCTGCAGCCGCCCGAGCGCTCTGTAGAGAGCCTCAGGTGGCTGCAGCTTTGCCTGGGCGGTGCGTCCATGAGGGCGGACCGCACCGCCCGGGCGAACATGGGGAGAGGGGCTCAGCGCTCCCTCCTGTCACTCCCTCCCTGTAGCGTGGCCGAGCCCTCTATGGTATGGTCCGCGGGTACAGGGAGCATCTGTCTCCTGTACCCGGCCGGACTAACAGGAAGTACACACTGAGTGTGCACTTCCTGTTTGTCTGGCCGGGTACAGGAAACAAAAGCTCCCTGTACCCGCGGACCATACCATAGAGGGCTCGGCCATGCTACAGGGAGGTAGGGGGAGAAATTGACATGGGGGGAGAAATTGACATGGGGGGAATGGACAGAGGAGGGGGGAAATGGACGAGGGGAAATGGACAGGTGGGGGGAAATGGACGGGGAATGGACAGGAGGGGGGAAATGGACAGGTGGGGGAATGGACAGGGAGGGGGGAAATGGACAGGAGGGGGGGAAATGGACAGGGAGGGGAAATTGACAGGGAGGGGGAATTGACAGGAGGGGAATTGACATTGGGAGGGGTGAATTGACAGGGAGAGGGGGTGAATTGACAGGGAGGGGTTGAATTGACAGGGAGGGGGGAAGAAATTGACAGGGAGGGGAATTGATGGGGGAATGAGAGTGAGGAGGGGAGAAGAGAGTGACAAAGGGGGAGAAGAGAGTGACAAGGGAGGGGGGAGAAGAGAGGGACAAGTAGGGGAGAAGAGAGTGACAAGGGAGGGGGGGAGAAGAGAGGGTCAAGGGGGGGGAGAAGAGATTGACATCCATCACACACACACAATGCACCCCTTACACACAAAGACAATGCACCCCTTGCACACAGAAAAACACACAATGCATTACACACACAGACACACACACACAAGCAATGCAACCCTTACACACAATGCATCCCTTACACACAGAGAAACACACAATGCATTCCTTACACACACTCAATGCACCCCTTATAGATGCACACACTCAATGCATCCCGTACATACACAGAAACACACCTTGCAGCCCTTACACATACAAACACAGATTAAAAAAATAAATAAAGGGCCTTAAAAAAAATGGAGCTGCTTCCCATTCTCCCAGAACATTGATTTTTGTGACCACAGTTACAAACAGCCTCCAGGGAGCCTGTTCTACACCAGACCAGTGAAACCAGACTGCAGCTAGAGCCCATCATCATCCTCATGTGGTTGTAAGTAGGCAATCTAGTATATTATTCGTGGCACTAATCTCTAGTCCCCAGAACCACTTCAGCTTAATGTAGTGGTTCTGGTGTCCATAGCCTGTCCCTGCAGGCCTTTTAATGTAAACACGGCGGCACTGCAGCACTGGCGTTCGTTAACATGGCAGATCATATGGGTGGGGCATTGTGATGTCACATGGGGGGGGAGGGGAGGGGGCGGCAAACTTTACTTTTGCCTAGGGCGGCAAAAATCCTTGAACCGGCCCTGGCTCCAGTTCATGGAGAATCAAAGACAGTCTCCTACATATCCCTTCCATTGTTGACAAAGTAAAAGACTTGCTGACCTATTTTAATTTCAACACTCCCGCGGATAGGAGCATTGAAAATGAGTGGCAGGCCCATAAATCAGTAATCAGAGGAAGTTTTATTAGAACAAAAAAAAAAAAACACGGACGAAAGCTTACAGTGACTTAATACATAAACTTACCAATCTGACACATAAAAAATCCACTAACACACAAAACAAATTACAATTGTTACAGATCAAGCTTAGAGACATAGAATTAGAAAAAAAACACGTTCATGCATAGAAAATACAAACATAAATTCTTTGCCCAAGGAAATAGAGCTGGATCCCACCTTGCCTCCCAATTGAAAGCACGTATGTGCCGTACAAAAATTTAATACATCCTATACAATCTCACAGATGACCCCCAGGTCACCACATCTTCAATAAAGGCTATCCAAAACATTTTAGATATAATGGAGCTCCCCAGGCTACTGCCAGAATCGCTTGGTCACCTCTCAGAGCCTTTCAGCTGTCTCAAAGAAGAAAGGGCCATCAAAGAGCTACCAGCTCATAATGCTCCAGACCCAGATGGTTATCTATTCACAGGTAGATGCACGCAGAAAATGTATGTATAGGTTGTACCTCACCCCTACAAAACTTCACAACATTTCCCCTACTGTTTCTAACATGTGTTGACAATGTGGGGCACATAGGGTGGTCATGCTCTAATATTTAGCCATTGTGGGACACAGAACGAGACCTATTCGCTAGCCCATTTACTAACTCAATACAAGCGAACACACACACTTGATTATTTCTCCTCCTCTCAACTACACTCCCTAATGCTTCTAAGCAGCTCGGAGCCACTGGAAACAACAAAATGTCCCACTAAAACTCAACTCATAGATAAAGTACAACAATACTATACCTCCGAATGCATGTCATTAGATTCTCCTTCACAGTTCCAGCATTTCAAAGATGCCTAGCAACTGTGGATTAACCTTTCTAGAGAATTGACTTAAAGTTATAATTAAAAAAATAAAATAAATTATAGGCCCAACAGGATTCACACACTGGGGACCACCACAGACCCGCAACTCGCTGGGTGATCCTCGATAATTGTTTATGCATATCACCTCTTAGGTTCATATCCGAGTACTAATAAATGGAAATCTGAAAACCAGGTTCCCTTCTCCCCCTCTCCTTTTTTTCTTTCTGTATCCTACCCCATCTCTGCAAAGCAAAGGGAAGGGGGGACTTTTTTTTTTTTTTAAGTTAGCAGCCACAGGCTGCTCCCTGTTTAATAGACAGGCCCTTACTCGCGGTATAGCCGAGTAGGGGCATAATTTACTAATACTAAGTAATATTTAAATTTAGGTCTTTGAGCCTTTTAGTAGATAGCTACCTAATACCGTGGGAATTAGGGAGTTATCTACTTATTCATTCCTGTCATTACATTGATAGGCTAAGTAACTTACATTTTATATGAATGTGTTACTTGATTGTTGTAAGTGTTGCAAATGCTTACAGCTGAGTCCTGGCTATATTTGTATACTTTTTATTTAAAATTGTATATGGTGTAACATTCTTCATTCTTTCACTGGGTAAGTATATTAGTTCTTAGGCAATACTGTGCTTCGGAACTTCGGCACTTTGACACTTCGGAACTTTGGCATCTTAGGAACTTCAGCACTTCGGAATTTCGGCACTTCGGAAATTCGGTAATTTCGGAACTTCGGGACTTCGACAATTCGGCAAATCATCTATTCAGACATTCGGAAGTACCCGAATGTCCGAATTTCCCGAAATTCTAATAACTAATTGCACATGTCTATCAGCCAGTCTATTCAATTTACTAGGCATATGTCTGGCTTGAGACAAATATTAAATCACAAACCTTTAAGAACCAACCGCCTAAGCCAATTGATTACCTTCAATTACCTTCAACCTTGATTACACTTAGCCTTTAATGAATTGATTACCATGACTACACTTAAATTGTCACATGTGTCAATCAAACGCCAATCTCTCCACTCTTCCCCCATATGTATGTAGCTGCTACTATAGGAAACAATTACAACAATGTTAAATTCTTTGTTAACCCTTCCTGCACCCACGACCATTCTTGCGCACACCACTGGCCACTCCAATATATACTGAAACCAATGGCACCTGCTGCATCTGTGAACAGCTCCAGACTGTCAAATCTGTCTGTTTTAATTCTCGTTACTCTAACGTGCGCAAAGTGAGATTTGATGTTTGCCATTGTCATACCCAATTTCCTAGAAAATGCTACCCTCATTGGAATCACCCTAATGCAAATGTCCACACACCTAATAATGACTGTAGCAACTTTAAGGTCACTTTTCCTGTTGAATCAGCATCTTCATCCTTGATACTTTTCTTCCGGCAACCTAAACTCCATATTTGATGAATCAATGATTATACCAAGGAACTGTAAAGAACAAGTGGGTAATACCGTCTTATCTGCAGCCACAGGGACACCCGATTCCTATGTCATTTTTAGAAAACGTTCTAATAAATGTTTACAGTTACCACTATCTTTAGTGCCCACAAACAGAAAATCATCCAAATAATGCATTATCTGTTTCCAACCGGATTCATACTTAACTATCCACTGAATGAAATGCCTCAAATATGGACAAACAAAGCACCACCCATTGGTAAACACTTATCGAAATACTTTCCTTCAAATTGAAAACCCAAAGAGTTAAATGACTCCGGATGAATTGGTAATAACCCAAAAGCAGATTAAAATATCTCTTTTTGCCTTCAGTGCTCCCCATTCTCCCCTTTCTAACTTCAACGCTTTATCCAGGTTACATAAGACACTGAACTTTCCATTTAATGATTCACCTTTTGGATATGACATGCGATGTCCTAATCTATAAGCCTCTAGTTCCTTCTTTGATACTAAACCTAATGAGGATAACCTATTAAAATGGGGGAGGGGGATCGAAAGGGCCATAAATTCTATCTAACTTTAACTCCTTAAAATCTTCTCCCATGCTGTATATGGCAACTCTAAAACCGATTTAAAATTTAAACCCACTCACATTGAACCGAACTATATACAGTAAAATGAAGTCTAGTTTTCACCAAATTTGGATATATTTCTAGATAAAGCAGTAATGTTTTGAAACAACAAAATTAGGGTGTACACCAGAGCACGTACACATGACGGAATCTACAATTACTTAACTGTTTACATTGAGATTCATTACATGTCCAACAAAACTCTTTTTTTTGTGTGTGTATTATTTGTACTAACCTGCCTGTTAGCATAAGTTGTCAATCTCTGAGGTCACATCATGTTCACCCAGAGCCCAACATCTTTCATACCCCACCTCAAGTTACTATGAACCTCTAACTTTTGACAGAAGTGTTCGTCATAATAAAACCATGCTAAGCCCCTGTAATATTTTTTTATATATATAAGTTTCCCAAATAGCCTCTGTATGCTAAAATAAATCGAAACAAAATTTGGAATACTTCGCCTAACACACTGTAAAAAATGAAAAAGGATTGAAGCCAATTGTTAAGAGACCCGAGTAAAATTTTTCCCGTCTTCATCCCTATTCTACTTAGTAAACTCTTTTTATGTAGTAACAGCAAGAGGATATCACTGTAATCTCCCTTTATATCCTATCTTTTATTGATTTGCTTAAATGAAACCCAGAGGGGAGCTTTCACACTGTAATATTCAAGATTCTTTCACTCTAACCTCCTCTCTCACAGACTGCGTGACTTTAGGACTAACTGTGATGGTTTCCTTGCCTTGGTCCTAAGCTTTCACTAAACTAAGTGTCTGTAATAATTTAGTAATC
Organism: Pelobates cultripes; assembly: GCA_933207985.1. Taxonomy (NCBI): domain Eukaryota; kingdom Metazoa; phylum Chordata; class Amphibia; order Anura; family Pelobatidae; genus Pelobates; species Pelobates cultripes. The sequence continues at coordinate 68,456,599 of OW240912.1, forward strand.
TTTTCAAGTGAGGAAACTACCTCACCTAAAACAGCATTATGCACAGTTTTTTTGTGACTCACCCAGCTCATGACTGTAACCCATGAGCCCTGCACCTAATGCCAACCTCGCGCTACCTCTAAAATTAACCTTTTGATACTTACCCACAAACCTCCGCTCCATCAAACCCCATGAGGCTGCTCCTTATGTGTCCGCCCCCGCCTGACAGGACTTTCCTAATGGTCTTCCCCTTGTAAACTATGTTTTCCTGTAACAAAACTGAAATATGCTTATTAATACCATATGTTTTCCTGTAACAAAACTGAAATATTCTTATTAATACCATGCTTATTCCTTTTATCAAAAAAGAAAAAGGAATACACCCGTTGGACCTACCAGGTGTATTGGTCCAGGACTTAACCCTTAAGTCAACTATAGAAATAATTTGCAGCTCCCAAAAGAAAACAGATGGGAACTGCTACCTGGTATAGAAGTAAAACAGAAGGTAACCTTATAATGCATACCTAGTACTAGTAAAATACATGGCCAGTGAAAAATAATAATAAAAAAGGCATTACTGATCTGTCTAGTGATCACTTAGACACCCAGTTATCAACGAGCCCCTCCTATATTATTATTATTAATATATACTGCATATATTAATAATAATATAGGAGGGGTTAGTTGGCCCTTTTTCTACGCCTCCTCTTTCATTGATATCTAGGAGTTCAAGTGATCACTAGACAGATTAGTAATGCCTTTTTTTATTTAACTTGTTAAGCATTATAAGGTTACTTTCTGTTCTATTTTCTATACCAGGTAGCATTTCCCTGGTTTCTGTTTTCTTTTGGGAACTGGAAATGATTTCTATATCTATAATATCATTCTTTGCACTTTTAGTTATACTAGAAAATATAACTGAAACAAACAAAACAAAGCCAGTATCAGTGTAAGTGAAGGTCTGAAGTAAATATCCTTCATTGTTGTCTATACCAAAACATTATTCTCTAAATCGTTGTTTTTTGTTCATGTTGACAGGAAGCAAGCTGTGGCTTTGTCATCATTCTTATGGCATTATTCTGGTGCACTGAAGCCCTCCCCTTGGCAGTTACTGCCCTGTTTCCGGTGCTGCTCTTTCCTATGATGGGCATCATGGACTCAACCGCGGTAAGTTCACTCATGAGAAATAAAGAAAAGGACTTACCCATGAGCTTGAAAATATTAGTAAACATCAGATTTCTTTATTAATAGTTGTGTCTCATCAACTTACAAACCTGCTTATTGCTTAATTTTATCTGAGATGAACTGAGCCTTGTCACATGTTCTTGGAGTGGCCTGTTTGCCAGCCTCCTGCCTCAGGACTGTGGGCCATGTGAAAAGGCTCATAAAAGACCTTGTTCGTGCCTTTTTGCTATTCTGTTCGGTAGATTGCATTCCCCTCCTATTCTAACAGTCCTGTTCGACTACCGAACAATGGCACATACCAGGGACCACCCAGGAGCTTGTTAACACCTATTAACACCTTGGAACACTTCTCACTGCAGTGTTCTAATTATTCGTCTGGGTGGCTGCAATTCCTATGGACAACTACGAGGTGGCGGCCATCTTGTTCGCATGAATGCAGGCAGCGGTGTTTGGGCATGAATCTCATGGAACTAAAATCGGACACGGAAACTCCCAAACACCGCTGGACTTCCATCAAAAATAAGACTTCATGGAAATTCCTGAACATCTGAACTGATCTGGGTGATTTTGGGATTTTTTATGTTGGTCACACAGATCAGGGCTATCATGGGATGTAACTTTTGTGGGAGTTTTGTAGGTTTTAAGGTATTTTGGGGGTTTGTAAAAATGTGTGTTTTTTGTATTTGGAGATAATTGAGTTTAGTATAGTGCTTGACTCAATTATCTCCCAGGCATAGGGGAGGGATTGACCTATTTTGTATGGGAGTGTCCTGCACCTGAGAGCCAATGTGATTGTGTATTTATTTCTACTGTGGTTTACTCTCAGGTCCAGGAGCGAGTGCTCCTTGCATGGGGACTGTCTTAAAAGGCCAGTTGTGGCTACCATTAAACTGAGATTCGTTTTACCCTTCATGAAGTCTAGACTCATGTTTGGGGGATTGGAGAGCTATATTCACTCTGGGGATTGCTATAATCACTATACTCCATTGGATCACAATGATTGCTCTTGTAAGAGCAGCCTGCTTCGCTCTCTGGACTAGGAGAGGTCTACCCACTGAAAACTGGATCCTGGTCTTGGGTCCAGGGTGGGTGGAGGACAGCAAAACCCCAACCATGCTGCGGCGGTTTGTGGGGTTTATGGTGGTTATGGTGTTCCAGTGCATGGTGCTCGCAAGTACTAAGAAGCAGCGATTGACAAAGGTACCCGGTCGGGGTGCCAGGCAATCCGTCACAATTTCTATAGCAGCTCAGCTAACCTACAGATTAGGAACATAGGCCTTGATTTAATAAGCTTTATAAATGATTCGATATTGTTAAAAAAAATTCCAAATGATTTATCTACAAAAATTCCTGTATACTTTAATGCTGATTACTGTAGACAAATCAAAAGTTTTTTTGTAACAATATTAAATCATTTGGAAAGTTTATAAATCGAGGTCAAAGTAAGAAATTCACTCGTGCTGAGTTTGCCCATGGACTTTCCAGGCTTGCAGTTGCATATGACTTTTAAGGCCTGACTAGTAGTTACTGTCCTAGTTATCTAGGTTGATCTAAAAAAAAAAGGTAGAAAACCCAGTGTGAGGCAATTTCCAGTTGTTCCCTACTAATGTGGGAAACCCAAACCCAAAATTCCAATTCCTCCTAGATGTGACAGCCTCCCAAAGGGTTATTTTGGGGTTCTTTATCCTTGTCTTAACGTTTTTTGTTTGCCAACCTTATACGAATATTTGCTCTCTAGGTGAGATGATGCTTAGCTTCTCTTGCAACTTTCATGTTGGTATCAAGGAAATCTCTAAGTTCGCCAAAGAACGAAATAAGAGAGAACATTTATTATGGCTTTCCATTTTCTCAACTAATTTCCAAAAGTAATGAGGTATTCAATGGCATCCACCAATCTTCTGACCATAGACCATATGATGAAGCCGTATAATGGAACATGTAGAAACATGTACACCCTGTTTCTGTATTTAGGATTAGAATCTGCTAAACAAATTAAAAACTGATTTCATGAATTCCAAAATTAAATCAACCAAACTTTCTAATTACATGATTTAAGCATCAATTGACCAATATGAGGATTTGTGACATACAGAGTGCTAAGAAGATATACAAAGAACTAGAGACTCTTAGTGTTGAAGAATAGTATAAAAACCATCTGTACAGAGTACAGGACTGTAGGACAGCATTTCAAGAATTACTGAAGCTATTCTAATTGCAAGATGCAGTGATTATCTGAGTAAATTTGGTAATGCTTTAAATTTACCTAATAGAGAAATAGAAAATTAAGAAATAACTTAAATGTGCCTGTTTCAATGGCATTAAAAAAAAGATGGTTCAATGGTTATGGCGCTTACAGTTTCTCTTACAGCTCTCTCAAAGTGGCAGAATATATTATTAGATACTAAATGTAGATTTAGTCAATAGTATTGCTATGTTAGGCTTGGCTTGTTGGAAAATAAAAAACGTGTCCGATAAAAAAATACACAGTTTGTTTTGTCTGTGTTATTCATTTTTATACATCTATAGATCTTCTATATCTTTTGTGTTTGCTAATCCCTTATATTTAAGATCTATAGATGTATAAAAATGAATAACACAGACAAAACAAACCATGTATTTTTTTATCGGACACGTTTTTTATTTTCCAACAAGCCAAGCCTAACATAGCAATACTATTGACTAAATCTACATTTAGTATCTAATAATATATTCTGCCACTTTGAGAGAGCTGTAAGAGAAACTGTAAGCGCCATAACCATTGATTGAGGGTCCCTTGATGTATGCAGCCAGGTCCCACTCTGCAGCTTAGGTTAATGTTTCCTTGTTAGACTGAGCAACGATGGGCAGCAGGCTAATAGCTTTTGCTGCACGCCAATTGGTTATATGAGTTGGTATGACTAATGCCGAATTACACTTTGTTTTAAGCCTGCATCCAGTGGGAGGCTGAGCCTTGGGCCCCTGGGGACCCTCAGTCCAGTTTAAAACGGTTTTACACTAAACCATAGGACAGTACATGGTTTTACACTAAACCATATGACTGTACCAGAGGACTACAGCCAACATCACCACTTTAATCAGATGAAGTGTTTATCGTGCCTAAAGAGTTAAAGCCACCATAACCACTTCAATCAGATGAAGTGGTTATCGTGCCTAGAGAGTTAATTTAATGTAAATGCTATGTGCTGTTCCCTCAAGCTTTGTGTATAAATGTTAGTCATTTTTGCTATGTTCTGTTCCCTCAAACTTTGTGTATAGATGTTGGTCATTTTAGAAGCATCTGGAAGATATGAACTTGTTTAGATGATATATTTTGCTGTAAAGGTGTAACATTGAAATAAACACATAAGAGCATAAGTACAATACAAAATACCAAAGAATTCCCATTTTAAAACTAGTTAGTGTTTTGTGTGACCTCCATTACAACATGTAAGTAAATTTAAAGAATCTGGGTGACACAAACACAGAAAATGCAGTGAAAGACCTCAAAACTGCTCTGCATGTTACAAGCACATCTCTCTTGAGGGACAGAAGAATATCAAGTGATATACAAGTATAGAACATGCTAGACAACTATACTTTGCCCACATGGTATAATAAACACCACTTGACCATGGCATTGGGTATACAAGCTCTTTCATCTCTTATATGAGGTCAGTGGTAAAGAGCAGATGCATTGGATATTATTCAGTATTTATTAGAATCATTTATTTATATGTTGATAGTTCTACAGCGATACATACATTATATAATGTGTGTAACTTGCAGTTATAGTTATAGCTTAAAACCCCAATGCAGAGAGAGTTCAGGCACACAGATTCCATCATACTGCAGACTGGAATACTGGAATAAGCACATGACAACATTCCAACTGATATGGACAGCCTTGATGATATCTTAAAAGACAGACACAATCAATCAATCAATTTATATTTATTTATCTTTATATTCCAGGTGTGCAGTCAATACCTGAAAGACACTAACATGCTGTTTATTGGAGGGCTCCTGGTCGCAATATCTGTTGAAAAATGGAATTTACACAAGCGTATAGCCCTGAGGGTGCTTTTGATCGTTGGAGTTAAACCTGCTCTGTAAGTTTTCTATTAGGCAACAGCTCTTAGCCGTCACTTGTTGTACAATCATTCCTTTTGCCAGGTTAGCAGAGGCACTCCACCAATATTTGTACAAAATTTGCCTCCCCCATTTATACAAAATTAAAGGGAAATGATACGAACCAAGATTTTTTCGGTATTCATTTCCTTTATTTAAATTTAATCCATTCTACCACAAAGCTTCTGATATGATTGTTTTCACTTGAAAATTCAACACTTTTTATCATCATAATTAATTTAAGTTTACTATGGCACAGAAGGCACCACACTGGGCATGAATCTCTGATTTACAAGAGCCTGAACTGAAATTGATTGACACCCTGTCAGATTTACTGAAAATATGGTAATCTCTCTTTAACTTGATCCAAAATCCACAATGTAGCTAGTAGTGATTCAGTAGAGAATTGTGGAAAACACAGAGTATTCCAGGACGATGCATTCCCCCTTAATTAGCATAACCACGTGAAAAAATGTGTTAAATGGGTAAACCGTAAATGGTAAACTAGCTCACTGTGAAATTTTCTCTTTATTTTCACTATAACTTATTTTATTTATTTTCTAATCTATTTGCCCAGTGGATGCACAAGTACCGGTATGCATGAATTTCAGAAAGTAGTTCATATTAATACATACATTGTATGGGACTTCCTTTCTGATAGATTCCTTAGCTATTTAGAGCTGATTCCAAATCAGAACTCAGCTGAAGGAATTTAGCATCTGAATTGCATGAATACATCTCTGTTTTCACCAATTATGGCTAGGTAAGTCCAGAGTTTAATGAATCATTCAATTTGTACTCAAATTATAGAATTATTCATCTTGAAGTCACAGCTTGCTACATTTTTGTTCACATTATTTACATTCAGTTGATGATACCCAGTTCTAATTTTCATAGTGTTTCAATGAAGAAAATGAATGGTAACTCCTTCATATGGAAGCCATGTATTTTAATATTTTTCTGACTTGTTTTCTATAGAAAGCAACTTGTGATTTCTTGACATTACAAGTTGTTTTCTCAACATAACAAATCAGAAAAGTATAAAAAAATACATGACCTCTCTGGCCTTCCACATATGATGAGAGAATTCTGTTTTATCATAATACAATTAAAAAATAACTATCCTTTATGCCAGCTCAATGGTTAGGGATAGTATAGATGTGCTGATATTACAAAAAGTATAGTAAAATACTCAAAATTCTCAAAGTGAAGCCACACCGTGGTACTTTTCACCTCCCTTGGCATGATTGTTGGTCTACTCCAGAATAATGTACTTTGTATATGTGTCAAAGAGGATACCGGGTCACCAGCATATATGTACGAAACTTGCTTCTTACCCTTGATATATAGGTGAAAATGGATGTGAGCTAAGCATTTTTGTTATTTTTATGACATCTTGTGTGTGCGATTTGATAGTCCAAACCAAGAGGAACCAAGAAAGTCCATCACTATAAAAGTTGCTGCTCATTTTAAAATCAAATCCACATATCTTACTGTGTCCACTGGTTATAGGAAATCCATATAAGACAAACCATTGGTGGTGAATTTATGCTATTGATTTGTAGTGCCAATTTCCCATTTCAGGTTTCATTACAAATATAAAGTAAGACATTTACAATCCCATTTCTTTCTTCTGTAGACTAATTTTGGGTTTCATGGTGGTTACAGCCTTCCTGTCTATGTGGATCAGTAACACAGCCACAACAGCCATGATGATCCCCATAGCACAGGCAGTGTTGGAGCAACTTCACAGCTCAGAGGAAGAACTGGATAGGAATCCTAAAGAAAATTCTATTAACACCAGCGAGAAAAAGGAGTCTCCACTGAATGGGATTGTGAACCAGAGCTTTGAGCCTAATAGGAACCAAGAACAAGCTTTTGAGATGAAAGAGAGCAGCTCCTTAGATCTGACCACCACCACAAGTCAAGAAAAAGAAAGTAAGTATCTTCAAAAACTAAAGCTAAATCACACATTGAAATTGTACCCCCCGATTCAGTGATTTTTTGTTTGCTAAATACATGTCCTGACCCTCTAGAGGTCACGTTTATAGCAACAAATATTAAGTCAGTATTCATATCCAGGGTCGAAGCAGCCTGCCCTGGTTTTTGGTAAGGAAATTAATTTTTAGAAGTCATTTTGTTAAAAAAGCTCTTTAAAGGTTTACCAGTTTTAAAGAGGCATTCCAGCCACGATAACCACTACAGGTCATTGTAATCTTTATGGTGCAAAGGGTCTGTAAGCTCCGTTTGTATATTTGTTAAAGCATTATATATATATATATTTATGTATATATATATATATATATACATATATTCTATTCACACATATATATTCTAATTATGCATTGTTAATATAACTTTTTCCTTGGTTGATTAGTGTCCGGTGCTGGAGTACTCAGCATTTTCTTATTTGTGTTTTGCAGACAATGGCACCATTGTTGTTGACTTTGATGACTACAAAAACAAGCAATTGGACAGGCTTGAGAAGCACATTAAACTCTGTAAAGGCATGAGTCTGTGTGTGTGTTATTCTGCAAGTATTGGGGGCATTGCCACACTTACTGGCACCACACCCAACCTTGTCATGAAAGGACAAATGGACGAGTAGGTACTAGGATGGTTCAGAAGAAATAATAAATCATTTGAAAAATGCTTATCCAAAAATATTACATCAACTCCTTGTGTGTGTTTGTGTTCATGGTTGTGAACATTGTTCTTATTTAGGCATGCTAAAGGGAAAAGGTGAAATCTATATCAAATTATGAAAATACAACACATGGAGTATATTCACACACTACATATATTCACATGGCATCCATTCATTAGCACTGCAATCATGCTCTCACTCTGCGTTAATTCATTGATATATTACATTCATACACTATTGACACATGATATTCATATGATAGAATATCAATTACTTATATATTATAGTTCTTTTTAATACCTGTTATTATTTAGCCCTTTTACCATTTTCAATAACTCTGTCGATATCCGTCAATATGTTGTACCACCTTACCTAATTTATATATTTTTTTGGTGGTGGGGGCAAGACAAGGATTTGTCTGAGAATTCTGTGCCTATCAGCACTGGGTCATGTATATGAATATAGATTAAAAAAAAACAATTTCTCTTTGCTACATCAGTCAAATGTGTTTCTTTCCTAGGCTTTTCCCGAAGAATGATAATGTAATAAATTTTGCCTCGTGGTTTGGATTTTCCTTCCCAACAATGATTGTTTTACTTGCCCTTTCCTGGATCTGGCTTCAGATTATGTTTCTGGGAATTAAGTAAGAAATTTATTTTTTATACCTGTAATGTCACTAATCTTCACTGAAGTACCCCAGATATACCATAGTAATTTCAATGGCAGATGATGTCTTTCCTATGAAGCCCATATTAATGAATGCTATAGGCCTATTTTTATTGAGCTAATAATAATAATACACTTTTAGCATAGTTTCTTAATGACTTTGTATCTCTTAATACATTTTAGACCATTTCCCTAGCTTACCCTTTAGACCAAGCAGCATGTCAAGGAAAAAGCAGACCTCTGTCCCTCTTTTGGAAACAAACAAAACTGTTGGAGATACAAATCTCCCTGCGTCTCTTTTTTATCATTATGTCCCTCTTATTAGATCACATACATAGTGATTTACAGGTTGTGAAGCCTGCTCAAAATTCATAGTTATGTCCAATGCCTCTTTTTACCATTTTTTCCCTTAGGCTTAGACATCTTTAGTTAGGGTACAGAGAATGCACATATAGTGAAATTAGTTTTCTTTAGATAATAAGTGTTAAAATAATAAATATGTATTTGAATAATAATTTAAAGGACCACTATAGTGCCAGGAAAACAAACTCGTTTTCCTGGCACTATATAGTCCTCAGGGCCCCCCTCTTGCTGGGCTGAAGGGGTAAAAACCCCTTCAGCCACTTACCTTAATCCAGCACCGGGCTCCCTCGGTGCTGGTGATCTCTACTCCCCCTCCAACGTCAGCTCCCGAGTGGAGCCCAATGCGAATGCGCGGCCAGAGCCGCGTGCGCATTCAAACCGCCCATAAGAAAGCATTACTCAATGCTTTCTTATGAATTTTCTGCGTGCTCAATGTGATTTTCGCATTAAGTGTCACGGAAGCGCCTCTAGCGGCTGTCAGGAAGAGAGCCACTAGAGGCTGGATTAACCATTAAACATAGCAGTTTCTCTAAAATGGCTATGTTTACAGCTACAGGGTTAAAACCTGGGGGACCTGGCACCCAGACCATTTCATTAAGCTAAAGTGGTGTGGGTGACTATAGTGGTCCTTTAACTTCCATCTCCTGAACCACAATTTAACTTCCATCTCCATTTTAACTTACATGTCTTGACTATGACATTACAGTATTCAATTCACATGTTAAAAGGTAACATTTTATTGATGACTATTACATAAAAGTGTTATCTTACATGTGTTTCTCCCAGGTTTAAAGAGAATTTTGGTTGTGGCAAGAACCCAGAGCAGAAGGAAAAAGAGAAGAGAGCTTACGGGGTAATCTCCTCAGAACACAAGAAGTTGGGCTCCATGAGTTTTGCAGAGATCTGTGTGCTGGTTCTGTTTATTCTTTTAGTGATCCTGTGGTTCACACGGGCACCGGGCTTCATGCCAGGCTGGGCAACAATCAGTTTTAACAAAGATGGCAAAGAGTGAGTGTTTGAAGTGCACCAGTCCTATCCCTACATCATTTTCAATGAGATTTATCAGGGCAAAAACAGTTGTTGTTGTGGGGCAAAGTGTTAAATAAGGTGCCATTGCCATTGAAACCAATAGAATGATTCTCACCATTTAGCATTTTGAATCAGGAATAGAACCTGTTTTGCCTTGATAAAATATCACTAGTTATCTATACTTATCTAAAAATGTGTACTGTTTAGAAGGTGCATTGTATTAGATATAATACGATTTAGCAAATTAGAAAATCCCAATAATACACCAATCAGGAGAAGTAGGATAAAACCTAATTAATCTGAAATACAAATGCATTGTTAATAATAGTGAAACCTCAACTAAGGGATTGTATTGTATTAAGAAGATAACTTTGTTAAAGGACTACTCTAGGCACCCAGACCACCTCAGCTTAATGAAGTGGTCTGGGTGCTAGGTCCCTCTAGGGTTAACCCATTTTTTTATAAACATAGCAGTTTCAGAGAAACTGCTATGTTTATAAATGGGTTAATCCAGCCTCCAAAGCCTCTAGTGGCTGTCTCATTGAATTATGAATTCTTTCCTATGAGACAGGCTGAATGCGCGCGCAGCTACTGCCGCGCATGCGCATTCAGCCGAAGAGGAGGATCAGAGGCGCAGAGGAGGAGGAGAGCTACCCGCCCGGCACTGGAAAAAAGGTAAGTTTAACCCCTTTCCTCTCCCCAGAGCCCGGCGGAAGTGGGACCCTAAGGGTGGGGGCACTGTCAGGGCACTATAGTGCCAGGAAAACGAGTATATTTTCCTGGCACTATAGTGGTCCTTTAAGAGTAAAATAACTGAACTGGTCTGAAAAGTGAATAAGTGCACAGTGATTATGTAATAATGTAATCATTGTTTACTTTTTGGACCAGTTTAGTTATTATCTTCTTAATAAAGTTATTTTCTTAATACAACATAATTCTTGGTGTCTTCCTTTAGTTACGGTTTATTTGTATAAGAAGATTTTGCACTGATGCACACATATTGACTGGCCAATCATACTGTCAGTAAATTGCCAACAGGGAAATATGAATTTAATTCACATATTAGCATTTGCAGGTTCCAGAACAGGAGGTAATCTGAATATATTAACTGCTGGCCCTTGTTCAATGCTTATTACTATAATCAGTATCTATCTTGTATATTCTCTTCCAGGCACTTCTGTAACTCATTGGAGCGATGAAAGGAGTTACAAAGTGTGTTTCTGCAACTCATTCAGGCTAGACGATCAACCACGCGTTTTATGATTTTTTATTAACAATATTACAAAACAATTCTGCAGAAGAATTGCAAATCTCACTCAGAAATGTTGCTATAGTAACCATTTTACATGGGCGTAGAATAAGTGATATGTTTGTAGCAACTGTTTGGAACCTATTGTAAAACAAGAGTGCTTAAAAATGGTTCCAACCCATAGCTAAACACAATTATTTATGCAGTATAGTAAACGGTATTAGCTTATGTGTTTTGGTAGACACTGCACTGCATTAATGTCTTCACTCATTTCTGTTACCTTTACCAGCTACGTCACAGATGCTACAGTGGCGATATTCATTTCCCTTATGATGTTCTTATTCCCATCCGAGATGCCATCATTTAGATTTAAGGATACAACACAGCCAGGTAAATACCAGCTGCAGTTTGTTTCTTAGTCCATGTGTATACCATGTACAAAGTTATGATGAGTTGAAATATGTTATTCTGAAAGATGTAATGTTTGGGTGATGGAAGCACTCACAAGATACACAGTCAAATCGTCAGTTTAGTAAGATCGCTGCTTTCATTCCTAATTGTGGACCTTTTGCACCATATGTTTAGCTATGTCAGTGCTTATTGACTAAGCCCTTCCACTAACAGAATCCAACTTTTATAATTTTTTGTTCAGCTAGCACTCCATACTTTCTACCACTTTACCCAAACTGTTGTATGCTGAATATTTCCACTGTAGTTTTTACATTATATTTAACACCGGAATGAAGATGAAGATCTATTCTAGACAGCTTTTGGGCCAACACATGATGTTTCTGTTTTCTTCCCACTGGAAACATCCATCACAGGGGCCCTATTTGGTTACCTTTGTTTGAATTGTTGCCAAATCACTAAATTTTAGGAAAACAAATGTCAGACTCTATTATGGATTCATTCAAGCCTAGTAATGATCCAAGAGCACCTGCCTTGCTAAGACTTCTCATTGAGCTGCATTGGGAAGTCTGTGATTGGACAGCCACAGAAAGTCTTGGCGAGGTTAGAAAGAGAGGGCTTGCAAACAGGGCCAGTACTACCATAAGGCGGCACAAGCGTCCGCCTTACGGTGCACCAACCCGAGGGGTGCAAAAATGTCCGAGTGACCGGCGGGAGCATGGAGAACTTCTCTTCCACCGGTCACTTTCTGCAGCAATGCCCATGGCAGTAATTTACTCAGCTGGCTGTGTGATGGAGGGGGAAAACGTGCAGCCACTGAGGGAGGGGGGTGGAGCAGTGAGGAACGACTGCAGCCAATCTCTTAATGAGCTAAAGGTCCGCTGGGATATGTGACATCATATCCCAGCGGCTAACTGCTGTGGAGATTGGAGGAAAACTACTACAGTGCAGCGGGAACTCTGTTTTACCAATTATATGAAACTGTGTGTGTGTGTAAGAGACTGTGTGTGCGTGTTTGACAATAAGCAGTGTGTGAGTATGTTAGAGCCAGTGAGTGTGTATAATCAGTGTGTGTGTGTAAGAGTTAGTGTGTGTGAGTTAAAGCCAGTGTGTGTGTATAAGCAGTGTGTGTGTGTGTGTGTGATGTATAAGCTGTCCTGAAAAAAAGATTGTAGATCTTGAAGATGATGGACATATGATGCAGATTAAGGACACATTTTTAAATTGTTCTTTTATTGTTGTTGACTTTTTACTATTTTGTTTTGTTTTCTTTCTTTTGTTGAGAAAGGAAGGAGATGTGATGTATGGACTGTTGGGCTGGTATGTGTGTGTGAGTGTATGTATTGTGATGTATGGGCAGTTGGGCTGTTGTTGGCTATGAGTGATCTAGAGGCAAAAGCCACTGGCCTATCTGTCCCATCAGCCATGGAATGAGACAGGACTGCTCCCAGTCCTTAAGGTGATGCATCACAAGCAATGGAAACAGGCTTTTCCAAGTCGTAGTGTACTAAAAGACGTGAACTACGCACTAGTTCTTTTGACTTATGGAAAGCTGAAGCACATTCTACTGTCCAGGCCCATTGTCGTTTACTCTCTAGAAGCCGATGTAAAGGGTACAGGACATGAGCTAAATGTGGCAAAAAACGGTTGTAATCATTTAACAGACCAAGATAGGACCTTAGTTGTGTAAAATTTTGTGGAGTTGGAACATCCTGTAATGCCTTGACCTTCTCATCTGTTGTATGCAGCCCATGTTTGTCAATTACATGAGCACAAAATTCAAGACGATCCTGCATGAATTGGCATTTATCCAAATTTACCTTCAATCCATATTCCATAAGTCTTTGCAAAACTGCCTCTACATTCTGTTTATGTTCCTCCTCCGTTTTACTCGTCACCAGCATGTCATCTAACAGGCACTGTGTCCCAGGAATTCCAGATAACAGCTTGTACATTGTTCGCTGCCAGACAGCTGGTGCAGGTGAAATGCCAAAAACCATACGGTTATACCTGAATAGCCCCCGATGGGTATTAATCGTAAGTAGTGGTCGAGAATTTGGATGTACAGATAACTGTAGGTATGCATTTTTCAAGTCAATTTTGGTGAATTGCTGGCCACCTTTCAATGATGCGAAAATATCATCTACCCTAGGAAGGGGATACTTATCTATTTTAAGCTGTGTGTTAAGAGCCATGCGGAAATCCCCACAAATCCGTATCTCCCCATTTCGTTTTCTCACAGGAACAATGGGCGAAGCCCACTCACTATTGTGAACCCGGGAGATGATATTCAGCTCCTCTAATCTCCTCAATTCTGCCTCCACTCCAGCCCTTAGAGCAAAAGGCACACTTCTTGCTTTAAAAAAGTTTGATGTTGCTCCTTCCTTTAATTCCAAGGAAACTTGTTGTCCCTTTACAGTCCCTAATTGGCCATCAAACGCTAGTGCATACTTTTCCTGTAATTCCCTAATCCAGTCAAGTCTGATTTTCATTCAACACATGACATGGATACTTATGCACTTGAGGCATCCCGAGAGCCCTTATCCACTCCCTACCAAAAAATGGAGGTCCTCCATTCTCTAAGATATAGAGAGGTAGTTTCTTCTTACACTTGTTGAATGTAACTGTGGCTGTCACACAACCCACTGGTATTAACAGCTCTTTAGAATATGTCTGCAGTCTCGCTGTTGTCTGAATTATTGGCCTATGTATTTTAAGGCATTTCCAGTCTGTCAAAGAAATCACTTATACAGCTGCACCTGTGTCCAAATCTATAGTCAGTCAGGTTTCTCTGGGTGTAAGAGGCTCCTTAGCGTATCATACGTTCTGGCTCCTATAACTGTTAGGAAAACAGCGACCTGTTTATTGTCAGGAATGTCATTAGCTGTGAAATATTGTTCAAGCCTTTCAACCCAAGAGGCCCATAAATCCGAGTCAGGATCAAAGTCCTTTATAGTGCCAATGGCTGCCATGTCAGTTTGGGTTCTACAGCCTCGTCGCCACTCTGATGTTTTGTACAAATAAGCCAATAATTCCTGTATAACGAAGTACTCCCTTTATTAATACATATATAACAGCATCTTCATATTGCAGCCTTGTTTCTGCAGCCGCTATTTCAAATCTCTGGAACATTCATAGAAACATAGAAACATAGAATGTGGCGGCAGATAAGAACCATTCGGCCCATCTAGTCTGCCCAATTTTCTAAATACTTTCATTAGTTCCTGACCTTATCTTATAGCTAGGATAGCCTTATGCCTATCCCATGCATGCTTAAACTCCTTTACTGTGTTAACCTCTACCACATCAGCTGGAAGGCTATTCCATGCATCCACTACCCTCTCAGTAAAGTAATACTTCCTGATATTATCTTTAAACCTTTGTCCCTCAAATTTAAGACTATGTCCTCTTGTTGTGGTAGTTTTTCTTCTTTTAAATATAGTTTCCTCCTTTACTGTGTTGATTCCCTTTATATATTTAAATATTTCTATCATATCCCCCCTGTCTCGTCTTTCCTCCAAGCTATACATGTTAAGATCCTTTAACCTTTCCTGGTAAGTTTTATCCTGCAATCCATGAACCAGTTTAGTAGCCCTTCTCTGAACCCTCTCTAAGGTATCAATATCCTTCTGAAGATACGGTCTCCAGTACTGTGTACAGTACTCCAAGTGAGGTCTCACCAGTGTTCTGTACAATGGCATGAGCACTTCCCTCTTTCTACTGCTAATACCTCTCCCTATACAACCAAGCATTCTGCTAGCATTTCCTGCTGCTCTATTACATTGTCTGCCTACCTTTAAGTCATCAGAAATAATCACCCCTAAATCCCTTTCCTCAATTGTTGAGGTTAGGACTCTATCAAATATTCTGTACTCTGCCCTTGGGTTTTTACGTCCAAGATTGTGCATCACTCACAGGCAACAACAGCCCAACTGCCCATACATCCCAATACATACACTCACACACTCATACACAGCCCAATCGCCCACACATCACAGGGTGTGTAAGAGTTAGTGTGTTTGTTTGAGCCAGTGTGCGTGTGTAAGAGTTAGTGTGTGTGTGTGTTAGAGCCAGTGTGTGAGTCTATAAGCAGTGCGTGTGTAAGAGAATGTATGTGTGTTAGAGCCAGTGAGTGTTTATAAGCAGTGTGTGTAAGAGACTGTGTGTGTGTGTGTGTGTATAAGCAGTGTGTGTAAGAGTTACTGTGTGTGTTTTAGAGCCAGTGAGTGTGTGTGTAAGAGCCAGTGTGTGCATGTGTGTCTGTATAAGCAGTGTGTGTAAGAGTTAGTGTGTATGTGTTAGAGCCAGTGAGTGTGTGTGTGTGTGTAACAGTCAGTGTGTGTAGGAGCCTGTAAGTGTGTATAAGCAGTGTGCGTGTGTGTAAGAGTTAGTGTGTGTGTGTGTGTTAGAGCCAGTGTGTGTGTGTAAGAGTTAGTGAGTGTGTGTGTTAGAGCCAGTGTGTGAGTCTATAAGCAGTGCGTGTGTGTAAGAGACTGTGTGTGTGTGTTAGAGCCAGTGAGTGTTTATAAGCCGTGTGTGTATGTGTGTGTAAGAGACTGTGTGTGTGTATAAGCGGTGTGTGTAAGAGTTACTGTGTGTTAGTGTTTTAGAGCCAGTGAATGTGTATGTAAGAGCCAGTGTTTGTGTGTGTGTGTGTGTTAGTCAGTGTGTGCATGTGTGTCTGTATAAGCAGTGTGTGTGTAAGAGTTAGTGTGTGTGTAAGAGTTAGTGTGTGTGTTTGTGTGTGTGTGTTAAAGCCAGTGAGTGTGTGTGTGTGTGTAACAGCCAGTGTGTGTAGGAGCCTGTAAGTGTGTATAAGCAGTGTGTGTAAGAGTTAGTGTGTGTGTGTGTGTGTGTGTGTGTATGTAAGAGTTAGTGTGTGTTTGTGTGTGTTAGAGCTAGTGTGTTTATCTATAAGAAGTGTCTGTGTGTAAGAGACTGTGTGTGTGTTAGAGTCATTGAGTGTGTATAAGCAGTGTGTGTATACGAGTTAGTGTGTGTGTGTTAGAGCCAGTGTGTGTGTGTGTGTTAGAGCTAGTGTGTGTCTATAAACAGTGTGTGTAAGATACTATGTGTGTGTGTGTGTGTGTGTGCATAAGGACTGTGAGTGTGTGTGTGTGTGTGTGTGTAAGAGACTGTGTGTGTCAGAGCCAGTGAGTGTGTATAAGCAGTGTGTGTGCAAGAGTTAGTGTGTGTGTGTGTAAGAATTAGTGTGTGTGTGTGTGTAATAGTTAGTGTGTGTGTGCGTGTAAGAGCCAGTAAGTGTGTATAAGCAGTGTGTGTGTGTAAGAGACTGTGTGTGTGTGTTAGAGCCAGTGAGTGTGTAAAAGCAGTGTGTGTGTGCATTAGAGCCAGTGTGTTTATAAGCAATGTGTGTAAGAGTCAGTGTGTGTGTGTGTGTATGAGCATTGTGTGTGTAAGAGTTACTGTGTATGTGTGCTTTAGAGCTAGTGAGTGTGTGTAGGAGTCAGTGTGTGTGTGTTAGAGCCAGTGTGTGCGTGTGTGACTGTATAAGCAGTGTGTGTGTAAGAGTTAGTGTGTGTGTTAGAGCCAGTGAGTCAGTGTGTGTGTGTGTGTAACAACCAGTGTGTGTGTAAGAGCCTGTGTGTGTGTGTTAGAGTCAGTGTGTGTATAAGCAGTGTGTAAGAGTAAGTGTGTGTGTGTAAGAGTCAGTGTGTGTGTATGTGTATAAGCAGTGTGTGTATGTAAGTCAGTGTGTGTAAGAGCCAGTGTGTGTAAGAGCCAGTGTGTGTGTAATAGCCAGTGTGTTTATGTATAAGCAGTGTGTGTGTGTAAGAGACTGTGTGTGTGTGTGTGTGTGTCTGTGTGTGTGTGTGTGTGTGTGTGTGTGTGTGTGTAAGAGACTGTGTTTGTGTTTGTGTGTGTGTGACACAAGGGGGTAAAGAGACTACAAAATTAGGATGAACACACAAAAACATGAAAAGAATGCCAAACAGGGCATACAATATACAGAAAGCGAAAACGTGAAAGAAAAAGGTGACAAGATGCACCAAATGGGCAAAAGAATGGATAAGAGGGGCAAAAGAAAGCATATAAGACAGACAGGTGAAGATAAATTTTGAGGGCAGCAAAATGTGTCTTCGCCTGTGTAGACAGAAGTCCTTGCACTGGCCCTGCTTGCAAAGGTAGCAGACTACTGCAGGTTTTGCCAGAGGTTTTTAGATACACCCTCAATGAAAAAATGCATAATTAAATGCATGCACGTTTCATATTGGATATATTTACTAAACAGTGTTTTTTAAAATTTATCTTGCATTTGGGCAGTGGAGTGCCCCTTTAGGTTGGTACCAAGTTTTCTGTTCTTGGCCAGTTGGAGAAAGTATTGATTTGTTTAATACTAGAATTAACGCTAGTCAAAGAGCCTAACATTTTGTTCCCTTAAAAAATGTGGTGAATTAATAATGACTGAGATATTTTTATGTGTTGAGTTGGTACTGACACATATTTTTTGGCACAAATTATTACATTTTGTTTACTTGAGTTTTATTAGTGATAATGGCTTCTTAACAATTAACAATACATGTATCTATCATTGTTTTGGATACAAGGAAAGAAGCCTAAGATACATGTCCCACCTCCTCTACTAGACTGGGCCACCGTGAACCAGAAGATGCCTTGGAACATAGTCATCCTGCTGGGAGGAGGTTTTGCTTTGGCTAAAGGGAGTGAGGTAAGTCATTGGGCTATGAGTGAGGAAAATTGCATCAGTAGCAGTATTAGTTATAGTCAGTTAATCTCACATCTCATGTTCTAAAAATCACGAAATCTGGTAATGAAATATATATTGCTTACAGAGGGTGGATAGATGTATATCCCAAATTAAAGCAGGTTAGAATGGGGTCATTCAGTGCATTGTGTATGTGGGCAATGTGGGTGGCTGTATGAGGGTCAGAAAGGCAATAGATTAGCCCATGACTAAATGCTAATATGACTTTCCATGACATTCTGCAATAATGGAATCTGTACTTGAATTAATCACTTCCTTATTTTACTCAAAATGACTGTAAGGGACCATAGATAAGAAATCTGAAGATATATGCACAGAACTCTGCTAGGTCCAAAGGAATGGTTTAAATGCAGAAGAGGTCTTTAAAATTAGCCACAGTGCTCACAATGCATCAAGTATTCCATGCTTGACTTTAGGGACTTCAAATGAAACTTTCCTGCATCTACCATATAGATTTAAGTCCACTTTATGTCCACCTTATTTCCCTTTGATACCCTACGGCAGGCACAGGCAACCATCGGCACTGCAGATGTTTTGGACTACACCTCCCATGATGGTTTGCCAGCATTATGGGTGTAAAAGCATTATGGGGGATGTAGTACACAACATCTGGAGTGCCAAAGGTTGCCTCCCTCTGCTCTACGGCATCTAGCAGCAGTCAATGTCTCCCCAAAACCTGTACCAGAAACCCAGACATTCTCTTATACATGCCCTGTCATTCCTGCATAACTTCCTCTTTTTATTACACTACAACATTATTAAATACCTGCTACCCCTTATCCTCTCTGTTCATTTCACACTGCCTAAATCTCATGGCAGTAACTACAACCTGTCTTTCTCCCTCTTAAACTGCTAACCCACCTTATTATCCTATTATATTATCCAGATTTTGTGTAAGTAGTGTGTGTACGGTTGGATTTTCAGCTTTCTTTGCATTTATTCTTCCCATCAATGCCTCCTGGTCCTTCCTTCTTCTTTTGAGTTTTCATTCATTGATGGATTATTACATCAGTTCTATTTTCCATTATTTAAAGAACCATTCCAATTCATTTCCTAAGGGTAGTGTTTTATCTTCCTGTGTGCCTTTCTCTCTCTACACCAGTCCTCCTGGCCATGCTCCCATAACAAGTGCTTCCACAGTCTACTTTGCACTCTCAGCGTACACTCTACAAATCTCTTACACAGCACTTTGCTTCTCAACTTTAACTAGATACAGACATCACACCTGGTGATCTTTTAATTCCATCTGACACAACGGAAGAGATTTATCAAAGTGTTTTTATTTTTGGTTTATAATCTGTTAGTTTATAACATTCTGAAATACATAAATGGTCTAAAAAGTGTCTCTGTGGGGGGCGGGGCCGGACCGCCAGGCTGAATGGACGCAAAATGGAGTAGCTCCTGTAAAAACCTCCAGTTTTAGCCCCAAAAAAACAGCATCAAGCATACCTGACAACTGGCTGCCGAGCACCGGTGCAAGAGGCCACCCTGGTCCCGAGGAGAGGCTTGCTGAGCAGTTTTAGTCCCTCGGAGGGGCGATCCAAGTCACACGATGCGGACCGCTCGGGCGGTGAGCGAGGTGGACGGCCGCTGCCTGGCTATCCTGCCCACCAGTGGTAAGGAAGCAATCCGGGGTTAGACGGGTCTGGCTCCGTTCCCCCCCCTTTGGACCGGTGGGGGTGATCCCGGTCCCCACCCCGAGACCCATCGTACCACAACAAGGCCGGCGCTTGAAGCTGAGGCAGAGAAAGCCGTTTCCAAAATGGTGGAGACCACATGGCAAGTGACCCTGATAACAGCCGCGCGCACTCACCTCTCCTGCAGCCACACAGACAGACAGATCGCCGAGCCGGTCGGGGTGAGAGCCGACAGAGTGGGTGCTAAGATCCCATGAGCGGAGCGGCAGAACAACAAAAACAAAAAGAGCTGTCACTGCATACTGGTTTACCCTACCATACTAAGCAGCGCACCGAGAGGGAGTCGAAATGCCTGGACTGATCATTCACAGCAGACGGGATGCCTGCGATCTCTCACCAGCCCACGACAAACACCTGACAGACCAGCTAACAAGAGAATATCAGGAGTGCAGCAGGCACCTAAGCTTCTCCCACCAAAGAAACTATCCTCACTGAATAAAGACTGGTCTCCTGACAGGCAAACACAGACCCTTCGCCTGACCGACGTGGAAACCACCTGGGGTGGACATTTTACAGTCTAATCATAAGGGTTAAGGCTGCTTTAGAGTTTGATATAGCCACTCATGCTCTAGCCCAGCATAACCTGCAACCACTCTCACGAAGCTTAGGCAGCTAAGAAAGATGTCTACTCATTATTGTAATCAGCCTAATAAGAGCTCATTAACCAACATGCAAAACTTTATCATTAGCAGTTATCAACCACTTGAATGGTAATGTTGTATTATGCAGGGAACAATATGCATACTCATTTACTGCAGCCACTAGAATGTGACTGAGGCTAGCTTAAACAGTCAGTAAACTCGCTAACGAAGCAACAACAATCTACTTATGTGTGTAAGCATGGTCTAATTAATATATATGAATGTTACTCTAGTACTCTAAGCGTGATATTTTATAAAATTAAATGTGCTGAGAACTCCGTCATGATATTGTATACCAATGTAAAGCTTGTACTCGCTGTCGTGGCGCTACAGGCCTGTTTGTAAAAGTATGCACAAGAAAAATAAAGAATTATAAATGTAAAAAAAAATAAAAATAAATAAAATAAAAAAAAGTGTCTCTGTAAAAATAAATTATTCAATTTGTTGCAGAAAATATCCGTTTCAGAAAAGTGACAGAAAGATTGTTTCACCCAAAAAATGTCATCCATTCAAAAATAACTAGATCACGAAAAATGGAATGGCTGCAAAAACCATCAGATTTAATAACGCATGCCAAAAAAACCCACCGAAAACAAAACAGCCTGCAACAATTTGGCAAATCTGTAATTTTTTTTTCTTTTGTATTCCTCTACCCCACTTCCTCCTAGAATTTTACTTTCACCTCTTGTATCTGATGTTACATGTCCCCGTTGTATAATTGTAACGTGCTGCAGAACATATCAGCAATCTGAAAATGCAATTAGTAATACAAATAATGAAATGTAATAATTATTTCCTTCATCAGCAGAGTTCAAAGAAAGACATATTCATATATATATATTTATTTCAGGAATCAGGATTATCATTGTGGCTTGGGGACAAGCTGACTCCATTGCAAAACGTCCCACCTGCAGCGATAGCCCTCATTTTGTGTCTTTTGGTTGCTACATTCACTGAATGTACAAGCAATGTGGCCACTACTACTTTGTTTTTACCAATCCTGGCATCAATGGTAAGAATCTGTTCAATCTATGGACATTTAAATGAGATTGCACATTAGTAGGATCCTTTATGGTTCCAATGTCCCATACCAATCAGAGGAAGATGTTGGGAAAATGATGGCATGTACTGTGTATATGTGGCCGTACATGTGTAACATTAGTACTCTCCCCATTGTTCTGGTTGGATGAGCTACGTTCAGTCCCAAGGTAATTCACCAATTGCAGTTTTTGCTTCAGGATGATAGATTGAGAAGTTGATTTAAGCGTTACATGTTTAG
The DNA here is from genome assembly GCA_933207985.1 of Pelobates cultripes. Taxonomy (NCBI): domain Eukaryota; kingdom Metazoa; phylum Chordata; class Amphibia; order Anura; family Pelobatidae; genus Pelobates; species Pelobates cultripes. The sequence goes on from OW240912.1 coordinate 68,478,597, forward strand.
ACTGGAAGAAATGAAATTTAGTCTAAGGCAAAGGAGAGGTTTTTTTACAGTAAGAACAATAAGGTTGTGGAATTCTCTGCCTGAAGAAGTGGTTTTATCAGAGTCTGTACAGATGTTTTAACGGCAACTAGATGCATATTTGCAAAAACATAATTTTCAAGTATATAATTTTTTAATTGTAGGATAATAGCTTCTTGATCCAGGGATAAATCTGACTGCCATTCTGGGGTCAAGTAGGATTTTTTCCCTAGTTTGTTGCAAAATTGGAAGCGCCTCAAAATGTTTTTTTTTGCCTTCTTTTGGATCAACAGCAAATAAACAGATGTGAGGAAGGCTTGAAGGACATTTGTCTCTTTTCAGCCTATGTAACTATGTAACAAATATAGTTTGCAAGTGTATATTAAAGGGACACTATAGTGTTAACACCACCATCTAGCCCCCCTGGGCCCCTCATGCCTCCATAAATATAGTAAAACTCTTACTGTATTCAAGCCAGAAGCTGTAACTCTACATGCTGTTTGCCTAAAAAAAAAAACAGTCTGCTGACATCATCAGAAGTGGTAGCCTGATCCAATCACAATGCTTCCCCATAGGATTGGCTGAGACTGACAAGGAGGCAGATCAGGGGCAGAGCCAGCATGATTCAAACACAGCCCTGGCCAATCAGCATCTCCTCATAGAGATGAACTGAATCAACGAATCTCTATGAGGAAAGTTCAGTGTCTGCATGCAGTGGGAGTGTCTGCATGCTGCCCTGTGCTCTGCTGACAGCAGATCTGAGTGGATTGAGGAGTTTTATGCCTCAATCAACTCGGAAGTCCCTCTGGTGGCATTCTGAGTGACTGCAACTGGAGGTGTTCCTAGCTTTCAATGTAAACACTGTATTTTCTCAGAAAATACAGTGTTTACTTGAGAAAGGCTGCAGGGAGCTATAGTTCTCACCTGAACAACCTCATTAAGCTGAAGTTGTTCAAGTGACTATAGCGTTCCTTTAATGTATTTTTTTATTATGAAACAGATTTTAAATGAAGACCATTGTCCTTTTTTTTTTTTATCTTAGACCATATCTTATATAAAATATTTTATTATCAATTTAACATTGTTGGATGCACTTTTTACATGATTAAATTTTTTTTTGTATAATTCTTTATTTTTATAGTGCAGAAAAGGTTTACAAACATTAGGTATCAGGTTTAGAATAAGTAAACAGTCATAACATAACAGAGTAAGGAAATGCAATACCATAATAAAAAACAATGCACCATTTTTTTGTATAGGTCAAACTAGCCAATACTATGTGTGGTCTATCAGAAGTTTTAGGTATTTAAACTGGTAATTAAACAGCCAATTAAACACCCCTGCGGGCCATGGGGAATTGGGTAGAAAACAGGTGGATTGCAGTCCAGGGGCTCTATGCTTGGGGCGAGTAAGCCTAGGCAAGGAAAGTCACTCAACCAAAGCCTCTTCGTGAGGTCGACACTGGCGATGCATCAGGTGATGCAGAGAGGGATACACTCCCGGTGTCCTGAAGAAACAGCAGATGGGACCTCCATGTAGGTATCAGTGTATAATAACATGCTTGCTTCAGTACAGTTCCTTGCACAGTTGGGGGGCCAAAGCCACGCGGGGGATGACTGCGATGCTCCTCGGCACTTAGACGCTTCGTCTTTCTTCTCTGTGGGGCCCAGATGTGTTGAGCATAACGGTGTTCCCCACTTCCGACACTCCTCCCCTCTGGGGCATCGGAAGTGCTCCATCACAGCCCAATCTTGTCAAATATTTTTTATTAAAAGGTTTTCATTTTTTACAATAATAATCATTGTAAAACAATGAATTATATGGAATAAAATCTGACTAGTACAATGCTTATCATTTTACCTTACAATAAGCACGGCAGCATGGGAGAAAATTACTAGTAACTGTCTATCCTTACAATCCTATTAAAATGTGAATTAACATTCTGTTTCATTCTGACCGAGTTAATTTTGTCTGTCAGGCAAAGGCCATCCAACTGAATCCGCTGTATATTATGCTTCCATGCACTCTGTCATCATCCTTGGCCTTCATGCTTCCAGTAGCCACACCTCCTAATGCCATTGCCTTCTCATATGGACAACTCAAGGTCATTGACATGGTAAGCATCTCTTTTCCTTTGGTAGTCCAATCAAATATCAACTGGGCTTTGTATGGGCAAACACGTCACCTGCAGTCCCCACATATTATCTACTATATTCTTGGATATTCTGTTTTTCAAGAGTTGTGCACTACTAAATTGATGTGCATGTTGGATTTACTTTATTATTATTATTATTAGCTATAAAGCGCCAACAAATTCCATAGTGCTGTACAATAGGTGGACTAACAGACATGTATTTGCAACAAGATGAGCTGGACCCACAGGAACAGTGTGAGTCGAGGACCCTGCTCAAACTAGCTTACATTCTAAAAATGTGAACGTGAAAATGTTGACTTTAAGAAAGTGAGCAACATTATGATTTCAATTCTGTTTATATAAAGTGTCATTACAATATTACTGTCATTACAAGTGTCATTGCTGTTGTTAGATCTATATTGAGACAGGGTACATTAATGTACCCAATGCCATGGCCAGAATAATATAGAATATACAGAATAATATTAATACAGATAATATTGTAACTGAAGCTCCTGGCACACACTATAAGCACAAGCTACTTGACTTTTAATTTTTTTTAATGTCTCGTTTAATGATATGCCCATTGCCTAGATGTGATTCATGGAAGATACAGTGTCATAGCAGGGGATGAGAAAGTGTCTTATATTGTCAGGATTATTCACTAAACTGACAATTGCAGGGATTTCAGAGTGATTATGAAGTGAATTCCAAAATTTAGACTAAAAGAGGCGAATCTCCAAGTCAATTCTGTTCTCAGTGTGGCTATTCTGAACTTAAATTTGAAATTCAGTTTGAATTCTTGTCAGCTGTCAGTTTAGTAAATAACCCCGTTTGAAATGTATTTCATGTTCATCTGGATAAGATACTGGTGATGTTCTACCACCCCCTAGTGTTGAATAACATAAACTACAAACATAAATCTGCACTATACTTGTAACAAATATTTTGCATTCTTACAGGCAAAAGCAGGATTTTTTCTGAACATCCTTGGAGTGCTGACCATAACACTGGCCATCAATAGTTGGGGATATTATATGTTCAACCTGGGCACCTTCCCCTCATGGGCAAATACCACCGGACAACCTTAACCGGCCTTCAATCTAGAATACATGGATAAACATGTCAACATATAGATACTTTACCAAACATTCATTTTCAACTCTGATGGTCCACCTACCTACCCAATATCGATGGACATATGGACACTGGATGAAAAGTCTTTCCATTTTGTCAAGCTCAACATACCAACTCACTGTAGATCCATTGTATTGTTCATTGGAACTCTTCTTTGCTCAGTTTGTGAATTCCAGGAGATGGGAGAAATTAGAATGAATCAGCGAGTGTTATCTGTTATAAAAGCTATCAAAAATACCATTCTTTTTAACAGACAAAATTTTTATTTGAACCAATGTAGATCCTGTTTGTCTCTTGTGGAGTTTAAATAGCTGTATATTTATTTATAATGTCAAATGCACGATTCTAACATGTACAATAAGACTCCTAACGATTCATGTCTAGGTCTGGTACTGTTACCAAAGTCATGGATGTTCTTTTTAAAGATTTTTATTTTAAATAGATGCTAAGGGACTTTGCACAGCAAACCTCAGTCACTCAAAGTGTCAAAACATCAAAGTCATCAAAAAAAATGTTTCTGAATTATAAAGATAAAATCATAATAAACACTATAAAAATATGTACTTAACCTTTTGTTTAAATCATAGCAAGGGGTCACGTGAAGAAAACTATATTAATCAATATAAAAATGGGACATACTAAACAGAATATTGGGATGATGGGATCATGGGATGATTGGCTGCAATGCTCAGTACTTCCATTAGGTGTCACTATACTTTCCACACACATACCTGGTAATGACTCTTATGTAACTCAAAGAATGTTGGTAACTGCTGCTGCTGCTGTGCTTGATACAAAGTTGCAAAAAGTAGTTGCAGATGTTTAACTATTCACTTGCTGATATAAAAATATCTATTTTTTTTATATAATGCAATTATAGTAAATTACATAGAAATAATAGAAAATGGGTCAATTCACATGCCGAGGAGCATATTTAATGTGTTTCTGATGGAATAATAGTTGTAATTATTTTTCTATAAAGGGATTATGGGTAGGATGTTTGTGTATTGTTTATAAAAAAAAAGTTCCGCTTTTTTTCCAGAGATACTCATATTACCGCACTTGAACTTTTATGGAGAACATAGCAAAGTGCCGAATTTTGGAATGCCGAACCGAACCAAATTTCCGAAGTGAGGAATTTCCGAAGTGCTTCAGATTTCTGAACAGTGGCAAAACAGGAGAGGGTTGGGGTTAGGGTTAGGGGTTGGGGTAGTGATTGGAGTAGGGTTAGGGGTAGAGTTTGGGTAGGGGCAGGGTAACCCTAACCCTATTCCTAGACCTACCCCTAACCCGACCCTACCCCTATGCTAACCCTAACCTTACCCCCTAACCCTACCATAACCCTACTCCTAACCCTGCTCCTAACTCAACCCTAATTCTACCATAACCCTAACCCTACCATAACCTAACCCTACAACTAGCCCTACCCCTAATCCTACCTCTAGAACTACCTCTAACCCTACCTCTAGCCCTATCCTAACCCTACCCCTACTCTAACCCTACCTCTAATACTACCCCTAGCCCTACTGCTAAACCAAACCTAACCCTACGCCTAACCTAACCCTACCCGAAGTCCCGAACCTAACCAAATATTTTTACCATGCACATCCCTAACAGAAACAGGGTTTAAAAGTTGTTCATGTACAAACCATTATCTAGACCACATACATTAAGTTGAACATTGTGGGGGTTGTCCCAAAGGTCAGTTACACCAAGGATCCAGACATTTGTTTGCCAGCCCCACTGTTTGTAACTAAATTAGCCCAATCTATTTTCACACTACTTCTTCATGACTGCCCTTTTCTTTTCCCGTTATCTACAGTTGCATTCAAAATTATTCAACCCCTTTGAAATTCATTTTTTCAAAATTTACAGACTTTCAGCTGTTTGCAATGAACAAATCAAACAAAAACAATTGAAACAGGAAACAGAGGAAACAGATTAAGGGTTCCACTTAAGAGGGATACCCTACTATTAGGCAGAACCTAATGAGAGGTGATAGGGGACACAGGAAGGGGGATAGTCTGTATCTCTTCTAAAAAAAGGAAAAAACTCTTAGCCATCAGCCTCTTGGAGATTAATAAATAGATATCAGAGACAAACAGAAAAAACTCCCCAAACAATTATGATAATCACTGCTCCGTTCCCACTATAACAGTGGCGTACACATGACCCATGGGGCCCCGGTGCGAAAATTGATCCGTGGGCCCCCCCCTGCGCGCGGGCCGGGCCGCAACACATGGCGGTGGGCACCTGGTCGCAGGGGTTACAGGGCTGCAACCCCTGCGACCGTGGTATGTACGCCAGTGCATGCAGATACACACACACTTAAAGGACCACTATAGTGCCAGGAAAATGTACTCGTTTTCCTGGCACTATAGTGCCCTGAGGGTGCCCCCACCCTCAGGGACCCCCTCCCGCCCGGCTCTGGAAGAGGGAAAGGGTTAAAAACTTGCCTTTTTCCAGCGCTGGGCGGAGAGCTCTCCTCCTTCTCTCCTCCTCCGTTCCTCCTCCTGGACATGAATGCGCACGTGCGGCAAGAGCTGCGCGCGCATTCAGCCCGTCGCATAGGAAAGCATTTACAATGCTTTCCTATGGACGCTTGCGTGCTCTCACTGTGAAAATCACAGTGAGAATCACGCAAGCGCCTCTAGTGGCTGTCAATAAGACAGCCACTAGAGGATTAGGGGGAAGGCTTAACCCATTGATAAACATAGCAGTTTCTCTGAAACTGCTATGTTTATGAAAAAATGGGTTAACCCTAGAAGGACATGGCACCCAGACCACTTCATTAAGCTGAAGTGGTCTGGGTGCCTAGAGTGGTCCACTCAGTGCTTCCTCTTCAGCTCCCTCGCGCGCCGCGTAGGGATGCCGGCGCCGGAAGATGACGTCATCTTCCGGCTCCGGTATCAGTGAGGTGCGCGAGGGAGCTGAAGAGGAAACAGTGAGTGCTCCCTCGCGCGCCCGCCTGCCCGACCGGCCACCCGCCTGCCTGGAGTCAGCAGGGCCAGCCTCGGGGGGCCCTGGGGTGGTCGGCTCCTGGGCCCCCCAGGGGAAGAGGCTGGCCCTGTGGGTACATACCGGGTCGCAGGGGCGGCCGGGCCCCATGGTGGGCCGGGCCCGGTCGCAACCGCGACCCCTGCGACCCTGGTATGTACGCCACTGCACTATAACCACCATACCCCATAGAGTATATATCCTCATCTGTCCCAAATACTTTTAGAAAGTACAGTCTGTTAGATGCAATTGCACAGTGATTAAGGAATTATATAATCATTATTTACTTTTCAGACCAGTTTAGTTATTTTCCTTTTCATAAAATTATTGTCTTAATACAACACAATTCTTGGTGTCTTTCTTAGTTGCGGATTATTTGTATAAGAAGATTTTGCACTGATGCACACATATTGACAATCACAGTGTCGCAGTGTCAGTAAATTGCCAACGGGGAAATATTAATTTAATTCACATATTAGCATTTGCAGGTTCCAAAACAGGAGGTAATCTATTAACTGTTGGTCCTTGTTCAATGCTTATTACAATAATCAGCATCTATCTTGTATATTCTCTTCCAGGCACTTCTGTAACTCACCAGAGCGATGAAAGGAGTTACAAAGTGTGTTTCTGCAACTCATTCGGGCTAGACAAGCAACCACGAGTTTTATGATCTTATATGAAATATATTACAAAACAATTCTGCAAAACAACTGCAAATTGTACTCAGGAAAGAAATTATGCTAAAGTAACCATTTTACATGGGCGTATAATAAGTTTGTATCATCTGTTTGCGAACCTCTTGTAAAAACAAGGGTGCTTAAAGGAACACTATAGGGTCAGGAACACAAACATATATTTCTGACTCTATTTTGTTAAAAACACTATGAAACCCCTCTGCCACCCGCCACTCCACCCAAAATATAGTGGAATCTTACTTTATTCAAGTGTGCTGCTGCTGGCTCTGACCCTGATCTGCCTCCTTGGCTGGCATCATCAGAAGTAGTCATCTGAGCAAACCACAAAGCTTTCCCATAGGAAAGCATTGGATTGGCTGAGAATGCCAAGGAGGCAGATTGGGGCAGAGCCAGCACAAACCTAACACAGCCCTGTCCAATCAGCATCTCCTCATTAAATGCATTGAATCAATACAGCTCTATGAGGTAAGTTCAGGGTCTCCATGCAGAGTGTGGAGACACTGAATGGCAGTGCTGCACAGTGTGCAGCACTGTCCCAGGGAGCACCTCTAGTAGCCATCTGAGAAGTGGCCTCTGGAATGGAGGTGTGCCTAAGCTGTAATGTAAACACTGCATTTTCTCTGAAAAGACAGTGTTTACTGCAAAAAGCCTGAAGGGAATGATTTTACTCACCAGAACAAATACATTAAGCTGTAGTTCTGCTGACTATAGTGTCCCTGACTATAGTGTTAAATATGGTCCCAACCCAGTGTTAACACCATTATCTATACAACATTAGCTTATGTGTTTTGGTAGACACTGCACTGCATTGACCTTAATCAGCTACGTCACAGATGCTACAGTGGCGATATTCATTTCCGTTTTGATGTTCTTATTCCCATCTGAGATGCCATCATGTAAATGTAAGGATACAACACAGCCAGGTAAATACCAGCTGCAGTTTGTTTTATTAGTCCAGGTGTAGGTCACGTACAAAGTTGTGATGAATTGAAGAGCTTTGACTCTACTGTAATTCTATCCATACAAATATTCTATATATGTTTGTTATGCAGAAACTGTGTAATGTTTGGGTGATGGAAGCCCTCACAAGATACACAAGTAAATTGTCAGTTTTGTGACATCGCTGTCTCCATTCCTTATTGTGGCCCTTTTGTAACATATGTTTAGATAAGTCGGTGTTTATTGATAAAGACCTTCCACTAACAGAATTGAACTTTTTTTACATAGTTTCATAGGCTGAAAAGAGACAAGTTTAGCTTTTCTCACGTCTGTTTTTTGCTGTTGATCCAAAAATAGACAAAGAAAAAAAAACAGTTTGAAGCACTTCCAATTTTGCAACAAATTAGAAAAAAATCCTTCATGACCTCAGAATGGCAGTCAGATTTATCCTTGGATCAGAAGCTATTAACTAACGAATTAAAAGTGATATCCCTTAATATTATGGTTTTGCAAGTATGCATCCAGTTGCTGTTTCAACATCTGTGCAGACTGATAAAAACATTTCTTCAGGCAGAGAATTCCACGTCCTTATTGTTCTTAATGTAACAAAAACCCTTCCCTTTGCCTTAGACTAAATCTCCTTTCTTCCAGTCTAAATGTGTGACCTTGTGTCCTATGTATAGCCCTGTTTATGAATAGATTTCCAGACAATGATTTGTATTGGCCCCAAATACATTTTTATAATGCTATCATATCCCCTCTGAGGTGACGTTTTTCTACACTAAAGAGGTTTAGATTTGTTAACCTTTTTTCATACCTAAAATTTCTTTGAGTTTGAAAACTAATCTATTGTATGGAGCTGCTTCAAACACCATGGCACAATCAAATAGATCACATCCACTGCAACAGCCTGATCTCTATTTCTACACAGAATGCAATTTAGTTAGTTTGACATTGTGAAGAAAATAGACTTTAACCTGTTATTTTCTCCTTTTTTATTCAGTATTTTTACTGAATACTTGTATATTGAATGGATTGGTTCGGTAGTTTGAAACTACCGAACGCCGACCACCCTCCTGGCTCATTTACTTCAAAGAAACTAGCTATTAAGGGCTCCCTGGGCGGCCGCTGTTCGTATAACCGAATGCCACGTGGAAAAGAAAATGGCGGCTATCTTGTTCGCATAAGGAGAGCCAGCGGGACTTGGTCGTCGAGTGTCTGGAACTAAAATCGGACACTCGACCTCACGAACTACTGCTGGAAACTACCGAACGCCGGCTTCTCATACTTCCCGAACAGCCAGGAGAGCCTCATTCGGTAGTTCTGTGCGAACGGACAAGGGGAGCAATCGCTACTATGAGCCAGGGGAATCCATTCGGGACTTTTGTTCGTTTTTTGCAGTTTTGTGAATTGACCGACCGCACACGCTTAATTCATGGAACTGTTTTGGGCAGGAGCTGCGTGTGTGGTCGGTAAAAGGGACCCTCCACACTTTTTCAGAACCCCTGAACTGATCTTGGTGAAATTTGGATATGTTTGTCCCCCAGATCGGGGCTATCAGGGGATATGTAATTTGTGGGGATACCTTGTGGGAAAGGGGTGTTCTAAGTTTTGGGGAAATTGTGTGCTCTCTGCCTGGAGATAATTGGTTTATTCCTTAACTTATCTCAATATCTCCCAGAGAGGAGGCGTGTAATACTGTAAATCTGTGTGATGATTGGCTGTTGCTTTTGTTTGCTGTGGGAGGTCCTCATAAAAGCCTGTGTGTTTTCAATAAAGTCTATTCCTGTTACACCCTTCATGAAGTCTAGGCTCATGTTTGGGGGATATTCCTTTAAGCAAGAATCACCTTGGAACTGCATTTCATCGATTCTATTCCTCTACTCCCTGGTGCAGCTATAATCACTCATGCTCAGCTGTTGGGAGAGGGAACCAAGACTGCAGCACCATAACCACTGCAGGTCTTAAGAGACATGACCTATGTTTCATAAAACCATGCTGATTGTTGCTGATAGCAATGTTTTTCTCAATGAATTCCTGAATATTAACCGTCAATTGTTAAATACTTTCCCAGCCACGGAAGTTAAGCTCAAAGTTCTATAATTATCAGGCATGGATTTTGAACCCTTTCTGAATACAGGAACCACATCTACCTTCCTCCAATCCTCCGGAACACTCCTGTAAGAAAAGAATCTTGAAAGATTAAAAACACAGGTTTACTTATTTCTAAACTTAACTCGTGGGTGAATACCGTCATGATCCCAGAGCTTTGTTTATATTAACTTTCTTTAGTTGCTGCAGCACCTTGTCTTGAGTCATCCAATCACAATTTTTCTGCAAGTTTTTTTGCAGCAATCGTTTGCATACATCTGGCCATAAGTTCTTCCTTAATACATACTTAGAAGAAATATTTAAATATTAAAAATGTCAGCCTTTTCTTGGTCCTCATTAACTAACACCCCCTTGTTGGTTTTCATGTACCTACACTTTCAATTTTAGTTTTTTTAGAATGTGCTTAAAAATGTTTTGGGGTTGGTTTCGCTCTCTTTGGCTATGACATTCTCATTTTGTAGTTTAGTGAATCTAATTGCCTTTATTGCTTGTGTTATTGGCTTCCTTATATCTTCTCTAGAATACCTCAGATTTGTCCAATTTAAATGCTTTAAATGACCTTTTCTTATTTTGACTTTCTTGATTTACTTTCCCATTAAGCCACATTGGTTTCAATTTGTTTCTTTTATATTTATTAACCAATGGTACATACTGAGAAATGTAGCTTTCTAGTAATTGTTTAAATATATTACATGATGATTTCCCAAGTGCTCACCTATTTGAATGTTGGTCAGAATACCAACATTGTTTGTTAGCACTAAATCCAGAAAATCGTCCTTTCTAGTTTGTGCTTGTACCAATTTTCTGACATTTTCTTCAGCTGGCACTCCTTCCTTTCTACCACTTTGAATATTGTGTATGTTGACTATTTCCATTACACTTTTTACATTATAGTTACACTAAAGAAACAAAGAATGGGGTTCTATTCTAGCTACCCTTTGGGTCAACACATGATAGTTCAGTGTTTTTTCCCACTGGAAACAGTCATTAGAGGAAAACAAATGTCAGCCTGTGAAGAACTCCCTCTATAAGACATGATCCCCAAAGCTCCTGCCTAAATGCCCCTGTTTCCTAGCCCACAAGACGTTCTCAGAGAGCTGGAGTATCCAGGAACTATCAGCAGGATCAACCTAAACGCGCTCTGGAACTCCAGCTCGGTAATTTACCCTTGGTTTTCCCAGTCATTATGGGACATGGTTTTCCTACCTTTTTTGGACAGAAAGTACAGTTCCTCAAAACAGACAATTCCTCCCTATAACCACCAGTGAGCTCCCTTTCCCCGAGGAGATATACCTACCGTTAAAGCACTGGCTAAATCTTTGAGAGGATGGCATTTTAACAGTATCCCATGGATCTGAGCGCTATTTCCCATTGGGCGCTCGGATAAGACCTTTCAGGGGATGTATGACATGTGGGGATACGTTGTTGTTTAATGTGTGTTTTGGAGGTATTTCTGTATTACACTGTCTGTATCCAGGAGATAATTAGTTTACCGAGAATAAACTCAGTTCTCTTCCAGACACAGAGACACCAGGATGGGCTTAGGATGTTCTGAATAGAGACCCCATGCTAGGGGTCTGTGTATAAATGTGTGTGCATTTGCCTAATAAAACCAGTTGTTGTACCCTTCATCAAGTCTCGACTGATATTTGGGTATATGAGAGTTATATTCACTACTTCACTGTGGTATCTGGGAGAGACTACCACTCTGGAAGTCTGGGTACAGGCACTCAGTTGCACAGCCTCTTTGACTAGTATAGATTCATACAAGTCTTAAGACCAGCAAGATTTTCCAAGCTGAGCTGCTGAATTAGGTTCCCAATTAAATTTGAAAGGACTCAATTCTGGAAACAGTGAAACTCAGTTTGGCAACCCAGCTTGAAAGATCTTGCTGGACTTAAGTAGTTGTTACCAAGTTTTCTGTACTTGGACAGTTGGAGAAATTATCAATGTCTTTAATACTAGAATCCATGCTAATCAAAAAGCCAAACATGTTGTTTCCCTAAAAAACTGTTGTGAATTGATTATGACTGGTGAGCTGACTGCAATAATTTTTTTTGGCACACATTATTGAGTTTGATCAGCGATAATTTTTTTTTTTTTTTTAACAATTATTGATATGTGCATTTATCATTGTCTTGGATACAAGGAAAGAAGCCTAAGATACATGTCCCAGCTCCTCTACTAGACTGGGCTACCGTGAAGCAGAAGATGCCATGGAACATATTCCTCCTGCTGGGAAGAGGGTTTGCTTTGGCTAAAGGGAGGGAGGTAAGTCATTGGGCTATGAGTGAAAAAAGTGCATCAGTATTAGTGTGATTTTAGTCATAGTCCCTTCCTCTCAATTGTCAGGTTCTAAAAATCCCAAAATATGATGGTGAAATATATTGGTCAGAGAGAGGGGATCGATGTAAATCCCAGCTGCATGAAGATTAGTATGGGAACATTCAATGCATTGTGAAAGGTGGGCAGTCTGGGTGGCTATGTGAGGATCAGAGAGACATGAAGGACAACCCATGACTAGATGCAAATATGGCTTTCCTTGACATTCTTCAGTACGGGAATCAGTACTGGGATGAATCGCTTCCTTATTTTACTCAAAAAGACTGTAAGGGAACATAGATAAGAAGTCTGAAGATACAGATACAGCTCCACTATTAGGTCCAAATGAATGGTTTCAATGCAGAAAATAACTTTTTTGTCTGCAGCGGGGAGCACAATGCATCAATAATTCTGTGCTTGATTTCAGGGACTTATAATTAAACTGGCCTCCATTTGCCATATAGATTTAAGTCCCGTTTCCACATTCTTTCTCTGGCTACTCTATAGCATCTTGTAGCAGGCAATGTCTATTCAAAACCTCAAAACCTGTCTCTGCTTTTCACCTAGAATTATCAGAAACCTAGACATTTTCTTATACATACCCTGTCATTCCAGCATAACCTGTTTCACTTCTGAAACTGCTACCGCTGCCTCGTTATTTTATTATTTTCCAGGTTATGTGTCATTAAAGACTGTAGGGTTGGATTTTTCTGCTTTCTACACAAGTGTTCCTCCCATTTTTGCCTCTTTCTCTTTCCTTCTCCTTTCTTCTTTTGAGTTTTAACTAATTGATTAATTATTCAATCTTTCTTTTATTAAGGCATATATGAAGGGTACAGAATAGAGACAGGGGAGATGCATGGGTAGTCCACAAAATAGGGTAAATATAGCAAAAACCTTGTTGATTACATTTCCCGATTATTAATGCCTAATTTTTTATATTTTTGTAAGTCGCTTAACGGCAGTGTATTGTAAACATGCTAACCTAAAATGCTATATGACGAGTGTGACATTTCCAGTGTATTTTATGATTTAAGTACATGCAGGCTGAACAAGACAAGCTAAGACTGGCTTGTAAAAACTAAGTAAAATCAAGCGAAAATTAAACAGGCCCAACAGAATTGTTCCCAGGACTAGTAGTGATTGCAAGGCTAAGATGCAATAAATCCTTTGCATTGTGTACAATCTGACTGGTGGCTTACTGTCCCGTGTTATTAGGGTGTACATAATCTGTGTTATCACATATGAGACATGTTATGCTATGATAGTAGTAAGTCGCTTGTATAGCGTGTTCCAATAAGCTTTCAATAACTTTCTAGTGAGTGTTTGCTATTTGAGTGTGTCTAGAGTAACATATCTAGGTAAATGACCTGGTGTGGATGTAACACAGAGTGTCCAACAGTGTAAGTCCTGAAAAGTGGCCAGACCGTGGTCCGGGGATGGGGTGGCCGCAGATCTCAGCCGATGCCTCTGGTGTGTTTCTCTTTGCGGGCTGGGTTGTTGGTTGCGGGCCGCGGCCTGCATGCGTCCAGGTTGTCTCCCCTTATGCCCGTTCTAGTGGCTCTGCTTGTGCGACTGGGTAAGTGTAGGTCGTTCGGGCTCCGTCTGGGTGGGGGTTCCGGCAGCGATTTCTGGTGAGTCAGCAAGGAGAGGAGGTGGTTGCGGCTGGGGGCTTCTCCTTTATTCCTGGCATCCTGTGGGGTTGGCACCATGTGGCCACAGACTCGGTTGCCTCTCGGGGCCGGGTCTTTCCCATGATGGGCGCTATGGAGGGCCCTGATGGTTATCCGCCGCCAGCGGCGGGTGGCTCTCCTGCGGTGTGGTCGGTGAATAGGAGGGACTCTCCTAATGTTCCCCTGCCGGGATGGGTGTTCCGCCTGTCTGTGTGCGGCGGCTTTTCCCGTGGTCTGCCCGTTTTGCCTTACAGCTTTGGACAGCCTCACCTCCTCTCGGAATGTGTCGTCCGACTTTCCAGCTTCTCCCCGAACCGGCTGAACAGTGCATCAAGGCGCTCGTGTATAGGCTGGGTGGGAGCATGCTCTGCAGTTTGGCCTGAGGTCGCCATTTTATGAGCGTCTGCTTGACTGTGTGTTTCGCGCTGTTGGTTATCGTCATCCATTGCAAGCAATGGAGGCTTACGGTACATGCTTTTCTGGACCAGGATAACCCCCCGGGGATCCTGGGGGGGGGTAGGGAGGCCCGATGCTTCGGGGGTTGCTTGGTTAGGCGGGTCGGGAGAGCGGCCGCCTCTCCCCACCACCATGCGTTGTAGGCCCCGAGTTCCCGGCCCAGACTCCCAGCGGGTTTGCAGGTCTGTGAGGTGTCCTCTTGTACCCACGCTTTCACAGTGCCAGGTGTGGTGGGCTAAAGGACCAGTTTGGGTGAGTTTTTCTACGTTATCCGACGAAAATCCGGCACAGGCTCGGGAGCTCACAGAAAGCATGTCTGCTCAGCTCCCCGGTCAGGCCACGCCCCCCATTGATTAATTATTCAATCTGCCTTTCCAATCTCTTTTCTGCGCACATTATCATATACCACGAGCATGACTTTCTTTACTTCTCCCATGGCCCCTTTTCTTTTTTTTTCTTTTTTGTTGTTGTGTGTTATAATGACATTATAGTGACTTAACGTGCAACCTTAATGCGTGAATATTTAAAACTTAACTTTGAATGATAAATTTCTAATATGTAAAAGCTGGTGAGAGTCAACACCCAAAAACACTAGTATGTAAAAAAAATAAAAAAATTTCAAATAGAATAATATCAACACTTGTCTGAGACTTTCATAAAGTACCCCACATACATAAGGGGACTATTGCCTAAACTGTGCATGGTAGCTATAGTTTTAAGACAATAAGTCGGATACAGAGTGTCCAGTAGTGTCCAGAGTGTCCTGCAGCGCCCACAAGGTTTCCCTGCTCAAGAAAGCACATGTAGAGGCACGTCTAAAGCTTCCAATGAGCTTCTGAATGATTCAGAGGAGAACTGGGTGAAAGTGTTATGGTTAGATGAGACCAAAATCAAGCTCTTTGGCATCAACTCAACTTGCCGTGTTTGGAGGAGGAGGAATGCTGCCTATAACCCCAAGAACACTTTCCCCCGTCAAGCATGGAGGTGGAAACATTATGCTTTAGGGGTGTTTTTCTGCACAGCGGACTGCACTGCATCAAAGGGATGATGGACAGGGACATGTACCGTCAAATCTTGGGTGAGAACCTCCTTCCCTCAGCCCAGGCATTGAAAATGGGTCGTGGATGGGTATTCCAGCATGACAATGACCCAAAACACTTAGCCAAGGCAACAAAGAAGTGGCTCAAGAAGAAGCACATAAAGGCCCTGGAGTGGCTTAGCCAGTCTCCAGACCTTAATCCCATAGAAAATCTGTGGAGGGAGCTGAAGATTCGAGTTTTTCAAAATGTCACCCTGGAAACCTCAATGACTTGGAGAGGATCTGCAAAGAGATGTGTGCAAACCTGGTGGCCAACTACAAGAAACGTCTGACCTCTGTGATTGCCAACAAGGGTTTTGCCACCAAGTACTAAGTCGAAGGAGTCAAATACTTATTTTACTCATTAACATGCAAATCAGTTTATAACTTTTTTGACATGAGATTTTGGGTTTGTTTTTATTGGTTATTCTGCCTCTCACTGTTAAAATATACCTACCATTAAAATTATAGACTGATCATTTCTTTGTCAATGGACAAACATTCAAAATCAGCAGGGGATCAAATACTTTTTTCCCTCACTGTACAATTTTACTTGTACTTTACAATAAGCACAGCAATACAGGAGGAAATTACCAGTAACTGTCTACCTTAATAATGTGAATTAATATTCTGTTTTATTCTGACAAAGCTGTTTTTTCCCCTAGGCAAAGGCCATCCAACTGAAACCACTCTATATTATGCTTCCATGCACTCTGGCATCATCCTTGGCCTTCATGCTTCCAATACCCACACCTCCTAATGCCATTGCCTTCTCATATGGACAACTCAAGGTCATTGACATGGTTAGCATCTCTTTTCCTTTGGTAGTCCAGTCAAATAACAACTGGGCTTTAAATGGACAAATGCATCACCTGCACACATCAGAATATTGGGAGGTATGCAAATCTGGGCTGGTGAGTGGGCCTGAGAGGGCATCAATGAGTGACATGGCTTGCATCATTGTCAATACCCATAAGGAGGTCCTATGTCCTTGCATTCATGTTTCTCTATGGCTGTCCTAACTGAGTGCAGTTCACTGACACCCTGGGATATCAGGGAATTAAATTGGGAGAGTGAGACAGTTCGTCTAAGTTTGAGCTGTCCTGCTGAAATTTGGACTGTGGGGTGGCCTGCACAGGTCACTCTCATTGTTATTTTTACGTATTTAGATAGTAGACCATTAAGTGTTCACTAAGACGTTTCTTTCCAAGAAATAGAATGAAACAGTTGCAATCAGGGAGCTATACTTGAATTAGAGCTGCATTGGAGTTGATTTCCAAATCAGTACTATATATACACATAAGAAATCCAATTAGAATCAATTTGTAATTTTGCCTAGAAATGGAAAAGCCACCAAGTCAGATATCTCCTTTCGGCAACAAGTTGATACCCAATATATTAACTTCTATATATTTTTATATTCTGTTTTCCCATTTCTTCGGAGCTGTTCTCTATTAAATTGATATGCATGTTGTGCAAAGTGCCGTCCCTGTCAGAGTGCCGCCTGGAGCCGTGGCTCCACCGCGGTCTATGGACAGGACGGCCCTGAACAAGAGGCACTTTTGGGAGTTTACTGGACTCTGAAGTCCCTTAAATGATGTTAGATGTCCTCATGTCCTACATGACCTAGAACAAGCCAACTTTCTAATTTTGACTCATCAAATGCTATTTCCAGATGAGATTCATATAAGATACAGTCTGCAGCCTTGTGCATTAAGGACAAAAAAACTAAATCATCTTTAACCTTATTCCTCAATAATCTCTAGTTTCAGTTATTCCTATAAGTCACCCAAACCTAAGTTACTCTACTGATTTAACCCTAAGAACTGCATCATTATAAATTGCACTATTGTTATTGCCTCTCTAACAGAGTGTGCTTTTTTAATGCAACGCTATTTCATTGCTGTAGCAGGGGATAATAACGTACATGTTACACTATAAAGGTTATTCATTAAAGGTAAGAATTGCTGGGAATTTGAAGTGAATTACAAAATGTAAGCTAAAACAGCTGAATTAGAAAAAGATCTCTAAGTCAATTCCGTTCTCAGCGTGGCAATTCTAACCTTCATTTTTTTTTAGGATTCTAAATTCTTAATTCTTTGCAGTTCTTTGGTAAATAACCCTGTTTGAAATGTATTTCATGTTCATCTTGAAAAGATACTGGTGGTGTTCTACCACCCCCTAGTGCTAACTGACATGAACTACAAACACAAATATCTGCACTATATTAGTAACAAATATTTTGCATTCCTATTATAGGCAAAAGCAGGATTTTTTCTGAACATCCTTGGAGTGTTGACCATGACACTGGCCATCAACAGTTGGGGATATTATATGTTCATCCTGGGCACCTTCCCTTCATGGGCAAATACCACAGGACAACCTTAACCGACCTTCACCTAGAATACATGGATAAACATTAATGTCAGAGCAAATGTAAGATTTCAACATATGGATACTTGCCTCCACAATAACATGAACAGACACTGGATGAAAAGCACTTCCATTTTATCAAGATCAATATAACATCTCAATGTGTTGTGCAGTTTGTGAATTCCATGAGTTGGGAGCAATTAGAATTAATCTGTCATGAAAGGGTATGAAAAATACCATTAACAGACACAATTTTGATTTGAACCAAATGTGTATAATGGCAAACGCATGATTATAACTAATATATGAACAATAGAACTCCTTACGATTATTGTCTATGTCTGGTAGATCTCAGTCAGTCAAAACGTCAAAACATTAAAATAAAATAATTTTTTTGAGTTATAGAATCATAGAATGTGACAGCAGATAAGAACCATTTGGCCCATCTAATCTGCCCATTTTTTAACTTTCATTAGTCACTGGCCTTATCTTATATCTAGTATACCCTTATGCCTATGCCACGCATGCTTAAACTCCTTTACTGTTAACCTCTACCACTTCAACTAGAAGCCTATTCCATGCATCCACTATC
This sequence comes from Pelobates cultripes, assembly GCA_933207985.1. NCBI lineage: Eukaryota > Metazoa > Chordata > Amphibia > Anura > Pelobatidae > Pelobates > Pelobates cultripes. The sequence goes on from OW240912.1 coordinate 68,497,123, forward strand.
CTCTCAGTAAAGTAATACTTTCGGATATTATTTTTAAACCTTTGCCCCTCTAATTTAAGACTATGTCCTCTTGTTGTGGTGGTTTTTCTTCTTTTAAATATAGTCTCCTCCTTTACTGTGTTGATTCCCTTTATGTATTTAAATGTTTCTATCATATCCCCCCTGTCTCGTCTTTCCTCCAAGCTATACATGTTGAGTTCCTTTAACCTTTCCTGGTAAGTTTTATCCTGCAATCCATGAACCAGTTTGGTAGCCCTTCTCTGAACCCTCTCTAAGGTATCAATATCCTTCTGAAGATAGGGTCTCCAGTACTGCGTACAATACTCCAAGTGAGGTCTCACCAGTGTTCTGTACAATGGCATGAGCACTTCCCTCTTTCTACTGCTAATACCTCTCCCTATACAACCAAGCATTCTGCTAGCATTTCCGCTGCTCTATTACATTGTCTGCTTACCTTTAAGTCATCAGAAATAATCACCCCTAAATCCCTTTCCTCAGATGTTGACGTTAGGACTCTATCAAATAATCTGTACTCTGCCCTTGGGTTTTTACATCCAAGATGCATTATCTTGCACTTATCCACACTGACTGTGCTATTTTCTCTTTTGTGTGTGATTTGGAAGCTCTTATAACTTGCTTAGCCTATTTCTGCCTAATCTTATAGATCATTCTGTCTTCCTCATTCTGTTTTTTTTTTTAAATATTTACTAAATTCTAACTTTTTTACTACTTTGGCCACATCTGCGGAGTACCACAGTGGTTTCTTGAATTTTTTGCTTTTACTGACAAGCCTAACGCAATTTTCTGTTGCCTTCAGCAGTGCAACTTTTAAATAATCCCATTTTTCTTGGACTCCATTTAAATTGCTCCAGTCTGATAATGACTCCTTTACACATATTATAATTTTAGAAAAGTCTGTTTTTGTGTTGTGTGACTCAATCACTCTTCTTAAATTAAACCACACTGACTGGTGATCGATGGATCCTAAACTTTCACCTACAGTTATATCTGATTTGTTAACACTAAATCTAGTATGGTCTCCTTACGAGTTGGCTCCTCAACAACTTGTTTTAGAGACAACCCTAGTAGGAAGTTTAAAATATGTGTGCTCTTGGCACAAGCAGCTATTTTGGTTTTCCAATTCACATCAGGAAGATTAAACCCATGATGATAACTTTCCCCTTTATTGTCATTTTAGCTATTTTCTCAACTAGAAGATTATCTTACTCTTCTATTTTTCCTGGGGGCCTATAATCACCCCAGCCCCTCCAGGTGTCCCATTCTTCCCACCAGCCCCTCTAGGTGTCTCATCTTCCCCCAGCCTCTCCATGTGTCTCATCTTCCCCCAGCCCCTCCATGTGTCTCATTCACCCCCAGCCACTTCATTTGTCTCATCCCCCCAAGTGTCTCTCTCCCCCAGCCCATCCTCAGCCCCTCCACATGTCTCTCCTCATCCCCTCCATGTGTCTCCCCATCCCCTCCATGCATCTTTCTCCCACCTCCCCAGTCCCTCCATTTGTCTTTCCCTCATCTACCATCCCCTCCATGTGCCTTCCTCCACCAGCCTCGCCATGTATCTCTCCCCCAGCCCCTCTATATGTCTCTCTCCCCAGCCCCTCCATGTGTCTCTCCCTAGCTCCTCCATGTGTTCTCCCCCCAAGCCTCTCCATGTGTCTCATTCTTCCCACCAGCCCCTCTAGGTGTCTCATCTTCCCCCAGCCTCTCCATGTGTTTCATCTTCCCCCAGCCCATCTATGTGTCTCATTCTCCCCCCAACCACTTCATGTGTATCATCCCCTCCATACCCTTGATGTGTCTCTCTCCCCCAGTCCATCCATGTGTCTAACTCCCACACCCTCAGCCCCTCCACATGTCTCTCCTCATCCCCCCATGTGTGTTCCCAATCCCCTCCATGCATCTTTCTCCCACCTCCCCAGTCCCTCCATGTGTCTGTCCCCCATCTACCATCCCCTCCATGTGTTTTCCTCCCCCAGCCTCGCCATATGTCTCTCCCTCCAGACCCTCCATGTGTCTCTCCGTATCTCCTCCATGTGTTCCCCCAGCCTCTCGATGTGTCTCATTCCCCCAGCCCATCCATATGTATCATTCTTCCCCTTAGCCCCACCATGTGTCTAATTTTTTCCCACAAGTCCATCCATGTGTCTCATTCTTACCAGCCACTCCATGTGTCACATTCTCCGCCAGCCGCACCATGTGTCTGATTCCCCATCTTCCCATACCCTCTGCCCCCACCCCATGTGTCTGCCTCCATCTCCTACATGTATCTCATCCCATCCCCTCCATGTGTCTCTCCCCATCTCCCCATCCCCTCCATATGTCTCCCCCAACACCTCCATGTGTCTCATCCCCCTAGCCCTCCATGTGTCTCTCCCCATCCCCTCCATGTGTCTCTACACCAGCCTCTCCATGTGTCTCTTCCCCCAACCTCTCCATGTGTCTTTTCCCCAACCTATCCATGTATCTTTCCCCCATCCCCTTCATGTGTCTCTCTCCCACCTCCCCAAGCCCTATATGTGTTTCTCCCATCTCATCCATGGGTCACCCCCATACCTGCATGTGTATGCCCCAATCCCCTCCATGTGTCTCCTTCCATCCCTCCATGTGTCTCCACCATCCCCTCCATGTGTCTCCCCCATCCCCTCCATGTGTCTCCCCCATCATCTCCACGTGTCTCCTCCCAACCTCTCCCTTTGTCTCTCCCCCATCCCCACCATGCATCTCTCTCCCACCTCCCCAGCCCCTCCATGTGTCTTTCTCCCTCCAGCCCATCCATGTGTCTCCCTCATCCTCTCCATGCGTCTTTCCCTCACTTCCCCATCCCCTCCATGGGTCTCCCCCCCAGCCTCTCCATGTGTCTCTTCCCCCCAGCCTCTCCATGTGTCTCTCCCCCAGTCCCTCCATTTGTTTCTCCCCCAGCACCCCAATGTGTCTCTACCCCAGACCCTCAATCTGTGTCAGAACTTACCTGTCAGATTGTCTTCAGCTCCGATTCTTCCACTTCCGGGTATACGGAATCAGTCTCCACCCTCTTATCTGACGTGGCTTTCTCACACCTTATATAGAAGCCGCATCAGAATTGAATTGCTTAGTTAATTTGAAGGTTACGTCCGTACTCCTTGTGCCGGCTAAGCTCCTCTTGTTGTTTCACTCGTGTACCGAACTCCTGGATTGTCTAACAGATTCCCTGTCATCTCCTATCCCTGATCTCGGACTGAATATCGCTCAAGCTTCTATCTCCAAACCTAAAGACCCGGACCGATTTAATGTTTATGCCTCCTTCTATATTACAGTGACCAGGCTTGTGGAGGACTACTCCCATCAATCCCATCAATCCAAAACAGGCTTATTCTATAAGCTTGGAATTGATTCGTTCTTATTGGACTTAAACCTGCTTGCTATCTATCGCCTGCTACAACAGCTGTTCTACAAATTGTTTCTGCTAAATCTCCTACTTTTGCTTTTGCATGTGTTTCCATGTGTCTCTTCCCCAACCCCTTCATCTGTCTCTCCCCCATCTCCCATCACCTCCATGTGTTTCCCCCAGCCTTTCCATGTGTCTCTCCCCCCTAACCCTTCCCTGAGTCTCTCCCCCCAGCCCCTCCTTTTGTCTTTCCCCCTGGCCCCTCCATGTGTCTTCCCCAGCCCCTCCATGTGTCTCTGCCCCCAGCCCCTCAATGTGTCTCTCCCCCCAGCCTCTCCATGTGTCTCTCCCCATCTCCTCCATGTGTTTCCCCCCAACCTCTTCATGTGTCTCTTCCCCCCAGCCCCTCCATGTGTCTCTCCCACAGCGCCTCCATGTGTCTCTCCCCCAGCTCTTCAATGTGTCTCTCCCCCTAGCACCTTCATGCGTCTCTCCCACATCTCCCATCCCCTCCATGTATTGGGCAGATTAGATGGTCCAAATGGTTCTTATCTGCCGTCACATTCTATGTTTCCATGTGTCACTCCCACACACAACTTCCATGTGTATTTCCCCCTATCCCCTCCATGTGTCTCTCCCCCATCCCCTCCATGTGTCTCTCCCCATCTCCCCAACCCCTCCATGTGTATCTCTCCAGTCCTCCATATGTCTCTCCCCTTTCTCCACAATGTGTCTCTGCCACCCACATCCCAGCCCCTCTATGTGTCTCTCCCCATCTCACCTCCCCCATGTGTCTCCCCTATCCTCTTTTACGTACCTGCTCACCTCATTGTAGCGTGGCTGAGCCACCGTGGTACCCGTTCTGACAGGAAGTGCTCTATCAGTCAGTACTTCCTGTTAGGCTGTGGTCCGCTCGGTCATGCTACATATGAGTGACAGGAGAGGAGCATTGTGCTGTGCACTCTCCTTCTGCCAGTCACCCAGCAACCGCACGCCCTGAAGTGATGCTCGCCCATGGTCACAGCTACAACCCCTGCAGCCATGGTACTTTCACCACTGCATACATATACACTGGCGCACAAACAGATGTATAGATACACCGATACTAATGGACTTCTGCTGGCTAGAGGTGTTGGGATTTAGGAGGCAGAAAGAGGTAAGGGAGCTATAAATTTAATAGAGGCTGGGTCAACGTACATGTTAAGGAGTAATGATGTACATCTACACATGGTTCTGTCAGCAATGTTATAATGACAGAGGCGGGGTTGTGCCGATAAGGGGGCGGAGTTGTGACAGAGAGGGAGTTATGATAAAGTAATTTAATTTTGGAGCGCTCTTTAAAAATTTCATATACCTAGAGTTGGTATGAATTTTTTTATATAATGCTGCTGACACACTCAATGTGTTATACCAATAACACATAAAACAGAATCAAAACATGAAGAAATATAGAAAAGAGTGGAGCAGTATAAAATAGACGTTTAGGTGATAAACCCAAAACCAAATGTTAATCATAAAGGTATTGCAGTAATACTCAATGTTCAGTAGATGGCTCCCAGTTAACACAGCTCACAGCACATGTGAAGGGAATACATAAAAACATATAATTGTGCAGATAGTTTAAAACAAAAAAAAATGCTTTTAACACCATCACTACTGTAGATAGAGATTCCCATAGGGAGAGTAAGGAGAGCAGGTATCTGTCATACAGTGATGGAACTCTGATATTGGCAAAGTATAAACAAATGTATTAAAAAACTCTGTGTTTAAAAATCAACAAACAAGCTGTCTCTTACAAGAGAAAGTGGTGAGTAGGCTTGGCATACGCCGTTACTCACTGCCCAGTTTTGTAAAATATGGAGGAGTTGGAGACACTGGTTCTGCAAGGCTGTTGTGTCCGGAGTATAATGGTCCGGCTTCAGTGCTGCCCAAGTGGTACAAGCATGGTGCTTCCGGGTATCCGTAGTCTCTGCCCCTTAATGACGTCAACGCGTTTCTCCGGTCTGTCCGGCTTTCTCAGGACAAGATGGAGTTATGTTGGTAATGGGACACTGTTTGCGGGTGGGGGCAGGCACGGTTGTATCTGCTTGAGCTGAAAGGAAATGCCCGCCTCCTGCTCACTTCCTCTCAGCACTTTATAGAATGTCAGTTTCTTGCACCCCAGTCCTCACTTGCAGCCTTGCATGCCACGTATTTCCAGTCATTAAAGAAGATACAAAATAAAAGTCTCTCCCACCGGTCTACCATGGAGGGATTTATTTACTTTACTACTGCTGATTATTTTTAGCTGTGCAGTAGGTTGGAGACAGTCTGAATTCCTGGCCTGGATTTTATTTCTCCCAGTTGTCTGTAAACTAAGGATTGGAGCACCGGCCTGCTTTACTCTCCGAATGCTTCACCCCAGGGCCCCACATCTAACCATGTTTTTTAATATGTTGCACACAACACATCATCTGCCATGACATCTAAAGGAAATATAGACTCCATCACAGACAACATCATGCACTTTATCACAGGACTTAGCAGAGTCTTCAAACCTGTGTGACCTTCTGTGCCCTAATGGTCCAAGCCAGCCAATATGGATGTACATGGGCAAAAAATGTAGTTTGGTTCGGTTCAAAAATTCTGATACGTAAACAAATTAGGCACTCCAGCCATTCGGCACTTCCGAAATTCAGGACTTCTGCAACTCGGTAGGGTTAGAGTTACATGTAGGGTTAGGGGTAGGGTTAGGTGCCCTGACTGCCATCACAACCACTTACACATCTATAGGGCTCCCAGTGCCAGGAATTAGCTTATTGGTCTAGATTCCTGTCATCAGTCACATAATTTTCCTTCCCTCTCTTGTTTTGCCACTTTTCAGAAATTTGACGCACTTTGGCAGTTCCGAAATTCAGCACTTCGGCAATTCCAACGTAGAAGACATGCAACCTCCTGATACACAAGGATGGCGGTAACCACCTTAGGCTGAAAACATGTGCCCATGCCCATGCCCATTCCATTTTCACACTCATTCTTCATGACTATCCTTTTCTTTTAATGCCCCAACCTCTATCCCACTAAATGCATCTAGGGGAATGTGCACAGTGTTAATGAAAACACTGCTCCTCTTTACTCCTGGAAAAATGTAAGCTGATAATAAACAAATGTAGCCATAATTAAGCTAATGTAGAACTCACTGCCTTCCAAACTTTAAAACCTTTAAAACTTCCAGTGAAATAAAGGTCATGTATATTGGCTTGTGATAAGGTCACAGTTTATTTTCCCATCAGGTTATCCATTATCTATGATGTTTACTTTCCTATGTTACCTACTTCCCCGCTGGAAAAAAAACTGTACAGTAATAATAAAAAAAAAACGTAAACACCCACAATTACCTGCATTCTACGCACTTCTTATATAGCTGCTAGGGAGAGAGCAGCCTCTATTACATAAAGCAGGCAACATGGTATCTGTCTGGAAGTGGGTCTTAGCTAACAGAAATTATTTCATCATCTTCCTTGCACCCTTGTTCCTTCTGCCCCTGCCACTTGTGGTGCCCTCTACGGTAAGTAGTCTCAAATGTGAAGCGAGAATTTGATCTTCCAATAAAAAAAGCAGTGTTTAACTAAAGCACTAAGTGGTCTCCAACCAGGAGATTGGAATATGTGAAGATAATTGCTAATTATACAGGCTTTGGTGTAAAAACAATTTCACGTATAGGTGTATTTTTATAAATAAGCTACTTCATTTGTTTAAAAAATGGCAGAATTTTCTTTTTTAGCTGACTGATGTTGTATTATTGGAAAAAAGAGGAATTGCGGGCACACCGGAACATGCATTTCTAAGTAGTGATGCTGCCATAAAGACCAGCATTTATCCAAAATACAGATTAGGGAACACCGCACAAAAAATATATACAGTTTTACATTTTGCAAGACTACTTAAACTCAGTTTAGCTTCAATTACAGCATATGGCAATATTGTGTTAAGCACATCACTACGTCACAGTATCCCAATATTGGTGGGACCTATACTAATTTTTAAAACAACAGCACATGGAGAGACAAAATAGTATAAAAACAGCCAGGTGCAAATCATATAAACACTCCCTCAAGTGCTTTAAATATTCAAATGCATATAGAATATAGAATGCACACTATAACAATCTCAAAAAAACTTTGCTTTATTATGTACAAAAAAGTACCCTTGATAAAGGCAGCCGGTTGGTGCCGAAACATTGGGGGGTTTGGTGACTCGTGTTTCTGTCTTGAGGCTTGTAAGAATTTTTGTGGTAATTTATTATTGTTTTATTGTATTTGCCCTTGCTTCTGTCACTTTGTTTATTTTTTCTTATATGTTTTCACTCTGGTACTTTTTTGTACATAATAAAGCTAAGTTTTTTGAGATTGTTATAGTGTGCATTCTATATTCTATATGCACCTATACTAATTTTAACATGTGAAATAAACAATCTTACTGCAATGCTTTCTGCCTATACTAATTTTAACATGGTAAATAAACATGCATACTGCAATACTTTCTGCCTAAACTAATTTTAGCATGGTAAATGAACATGCGTACTGCAATACTTTCTGCCTAAACTGCTTCCAGAGACTCTCCACAATTTAAGATTTTCTGTGGTCAACTCCTAAGGGGCCCCCATAGTGGATGTGTGGGGTGCTCAACCCAAAAGGAATCTGGTCTGGATTCCAAATCAACACAGAAAAGGGGGAAATGGGAAAACCTGGACAAAATTTCAAACTGCATTTTTTAATGTATTTATTAATTTTCTTTTTGGTGCGCTGGTCCTTAATTTGTATGATGTCGTATTATGTATTTATCACTGTGACCTCTTGACACCCCATGCAAGTTTATAAAATGATAACTATCAAAGCAACTGTGCCCAGAAGGGAATACACATATTTCTTCCATTTATGTTCAAAAATCATTTGCAAGCAAATAAAATGTGGTCTTTATGCTTGCTGAGTCCTTCCATACACTCATTTATTGAGAAAACATTTTATTAAGAAAAAAAGACTTATTGCAGTGGTATATATTAGTTATATACATTAGACCAGGGGTCGTCAACCTGGTCCCTACCGCCCACTAGTGGGCATTTCAGGATTCCAGGTGGGCAGCAACAGAATCCTCCCTCCATCCAGAGAGATAAACGCTGTATTCATCTCTCGCGCGGGTGTGTGCCCGAACATGCATGTGCCCCCGGAATGCCTGTGTGTGCACACATATGAATGCGTGCGCATGTACGAGCGCGTGCACTTGCGAACGAGCGTAACATGCCGGTATAGGAAGGGGAGGAGTTGGAGTAGGTAGGGGGATACACGATAGCATGGAGCGGAGTAATTGTATAAAAGGAGATAGAATGAGCAGAGTTCTTGCAGAATAGGAGAAAGAAGGAGCAGAGTACTTGTAGAATAGGAGAAAGAAGGAGCATAGTACTTGTAGAATAGGAGAAAGAAGGAGCAGAGTACTTGTAAAAAAGGAGAAAGAAGGATCAGAGTACTTGTAGAATGGAAAAGAAGGAGCAGAGTACTTGTAAAAAAGGAGAAAGAAGGATCAGAGTACTTGTAGAATTGGAAAAAGAAGGAGCAGAGTACTTGTAAAAAAGGAGAAAGAAGGATCAGAGTACTTGTAGAATTGGAAAAAGAAGGAGCAGAGTACTTGTAAAAAAGGAGAAAGAAGGATCAGAGTACTTGTAGAATTGGAAAAAGAAGGAGCAGAGTACTTGTAAAAAAGGAGAAAGAAGGAGCAGAGTACTTGTAGAATAGGAGAAATAACTTTATAAAGTTAAAAACATTACAAACATGCATAAAGTAGAAATAAAAAGATAACTGTAAGTACATTTATTGTTTTTAAACACCCTCCTTTCTAAAAAATATTCTGCACTTGCGCAAAAAACAACAACCGAAAACTGGTGGGCAGTAAGGAAATGTTTCCATCAAGAAAGATGCATTAGTGGGCGGTATGTAGAAAAAGGTTGACTACCCCTGCATTAGATAGATAACTTTAGAAGGTGTAATGTGATTATAGAAAGAGATTCTTTTCAGCTTGTGGATGTTTTCACCTGTTCTATATGTTCTAACGCAGAATGGAAAATATGTTACTGGAAGTGGATACATATACTACATAAGTGTAATCAATGAATGATTTATGTGTTTCCTAGCTCCATCATTTAAACAGTATTTGTTTTGGTCAGAGTACCTATTTTAGAGCAGAGTTCAGTTGATAGCTTATCGTTATACTGTCCAAATGAGCGGTTTTGATATGTTTTGATATGTTTTGATTTCTAGTTGGGTATACATTAGTTCTACACAGTTTCATTTTAGAGATCATCTCTCAACCTCAGAATAAGTTTACTGTAAAACTGCTTGAAGATATATTATTATTATTATGACTGGCATTTATAAAGCGCCAACAAATTCCGCAGCGCTGTACAATTGGGAAAAAGACAAACACAATAATAACAGACCGATACAACAGGTAGAGGACCCAGCCCGTGAGCTTACAATCTACAGGTTGAACTGGGGAGATGAGACAAGAGGTAGCAGAGGGATTTGTATGGGATAGCAGAGAGAGTTAATAGTATAACTGCAGCAGCTGATAGCATGTGAAGGGAATGAGGAGGTGATTGGCTATAGTTCCAAACAGCTGGAAGAGCATGCTATATAGTTAGAAGGAACGTGGGTGGGTAGAGCCGAGAAATTTTTTAATATAGGTTTGTTTTCTTAGTGTAAATCATGATGTAATCTACATACATGTTGTGGGGTCTATATGGTCTGACCATGTGCACATCTGAGTTGTTGCAAGCCGAAAGAAGAAAATACGATTTTGATAATGTTTGATTTACCTGTGAGAATTGTGTTTATGAGCATTTCAAGATGAGTGGCACTTTACTAATAGCATACCTCCGTCTATTTTAATTGATTAATGTAGGATGGATATTAACACAACAATCAGTAATCACCAAAGTGATTTTTACCCCTTTCACTACTAAAATTGTGTATAGACGTTTATTATTTTCATATGCTTTTTAAAACTAAATTTAGTCCCTGATGGCAGGCGCCTAGCTGAGTTCCAAGGTGGGCAGCGAGAGAGCGCTGATTTGTGAGCTCTCTCTGCTCAGCTCTCTTATTCCGGCTCCCAGCATCACCCAGCGGCGCGTGAGGGAGCTAAGCAGAGAGAGCTCACAAATCAGTGCTCCCTTGCCGCCCGCCTTGGAATTCAGCTAGCCTTGGAATTGGGCATGCCTCCCTCCCTGCCCAAGCAGCCCGGCCAGCAGCCCCACTGGACCCCGGGTAAATATTCCACAAACAAGTAAGGCATATAACCAGTACAGTACATATAAGCCCCTACTCTTTCTAGATGCAAACAACAAGATAATGTAATTGAAAGACAATAGCGTTAATACAAAACAATTATAATATTCAGGAACAAGCAAGAAGGATAGTCTTCAAATGTAAACATCCAAGGTATCCAGCGAAGCATATCACACTGAAAAAGAATGTGAAAATGCTTAGTGTCACAAATGTGTGAACAAATAGGTAAAACCCCTATTAGTAAATTAAGCATATGTATACATAGAAATTGTATTTCATCAGTCTAGAGTCCCAGTTATAACCATAATCTAGGCAAGCAAACCTCTACAAGAGTATAATATATATATATAAACGTAAGCTAAACACATCAACCTCAAACCCATAAATACAAACAATACACCAGTAAAACTAACCATGAACTACAGAAACAGGAATAAAATGAGGGAGGGAATGGTTTGGAAAATAATCGCCTCCTGTCATTATTAAAATTAAGATTATTAATACACAATGCTAGTATAATCTTCAATTTTACCACATAAGAGGAGGCTTCCTATTTAAAATTTTTAACGCTGAGTCTAAACTAAAAAAACTCAGTATTATCAGGTTGGAAATAGAACGTACGGAACTTCTCTTCCCGGGACCAGTCTGCCGCTCGTAAGATATCAACAAGTGAGGAGCCAGCCATCAAGGCTGCTGATGTGGCCGCTCTGCGGAATGGGCGCCAATGGAGGCATCAATGTCTGCTAGCGAAGAAGCCAGAGTATCCATCTACCCAGTGTAGTAACGGATACTGCTTTAAATGACAGGACGTAGGATACAAGAAGTTGTCCCATCGAGGAGGAACGCACAGGTGAAGTAACCCCCTTATAACAGCGCAACGCGGAGACCACACAAAGTAGGCCCACTGAGACACATGTCTGCGCGGGTCCGATATCACCTAGACTCACGCAAAACCAAAATGTCCGCCACAATCTCGTAAGAGGCAGGATCCTAGATGGCCATGCCGGAGCGTGAAAATCAGCATGGCCAAACGCTGCCGAACGTCGGTGCGATCCGTCTGAACCGTGGAGAGAAATTCCCGAACAGTAATTAGGTTAGAAAAACAGTAATTAAATATAAGACACAAAGGGTTAAGGTAAAAGAAAACATATTATCCTGCACAATAAAACAATCATGGAAGAGAGCAAATACTCTGACCTGACTTGTTGTGGAGCAAGAAAGAAAGAGGAGGTGCTTAGATGTACTGTATTTGTTATATGGCTTACTTGTTTTCGATTGGTTCTCTGTTATGTTACTTTGCTGCTATGCAAAATATGAAGCCTCCAGTCATGTGGTAAAATTAAAGTAAATGTCCAGGCCACAGAACAGGACATTCTGAACCTGTGGCAGGGAGTCACTGCTATGCAGGAAACAATACAGCACATGCAGACTACTCAGAATAACATAGATCTGAGGCCCACCCTACTGAATGAGAGACGCGGGCGGTCTAATCTTGAAATAAGGGACATCCCAAAATCCGTCAAAAGAACTGCCTCACTATTTAAGGTGCTTCACTGCCTCCCTTCTCCCAGTCACTTAAGTAAAGAAAATAATACATGATGGCTGCTAAGGGATCAATAAATCATCAAATGCCCCTGAATTGGCTACATGTGACATCCTAGTGAGATGTCAATCGCTCCTCGACAGAGGCCGCCTCATGTCGGATGCTACAGGGAAATACACCTTATCACTTCAAAATCTCAACTCTCACATTCTTCCAAAACCCTGGGCCTCAACACTGAATCGCAGAGCCTCTCTGCCCTCTCCTGCCATGGGGGAGTGGGAACCAAAGAGAATAACCATTACTTTTAAATACATTTAGTTTCCATTTTCCTATTGCCTTATTGTTCCCTACCCATATATTTCCCAATTGGCTCCCCACATATTTAGTGCTTCATCACCTTTTGGAGCGCATTGAGCGCTGACATATTATTTATCTCTCTGCCCTGGAGCCCCCTAGGCTAGGGGTCAAACCTCTCAGTTGAGTTGCATATCCCGTGACAATGGTACCAGTATGTTTACGCTAAAGTTAACTCTTTATTGACTATCCCACGTGCAATTTAAAACAAGCAGACCAGAACAGGTACTCACTACCCCACTAGTCCTGTTTCATGGATTGTTTTATTTACATAGTTCCTTATAATCTAGAGCACCCGATTGTTAATTTTCGGCTCAAGTTACTGTCCCTAGTCAGGTGGGAAGGTTTGACCGTCCCCCCATGTAAGGCTGTGAGATGGCGCCTCTAGGGATGCAATCCCCCTAGAAGTCAAGGATAAAATCCTGAAGGGTGAGTATGTAGATGTGTTAACTCTGGTATCCGCCAACTGGGAATCCGTGGACAGGCTGTGGCGTGGGGACGTGGTGGATGGTGAGAAAGGTAAAGTTTATGGTGTATGTGAGCATCATGCTGCAGAGTTTCCCGGAGAGGGGAGTTTGGGTATGTGGATCTGATTTGGGGGGCATATAAGGTTCATGTTGGATAATGCTGGTTCCGCTACGGCCAACTATTTCACCAAAAGATGACAGTCACGGGATGGATTTTGGGGTGCAGGATGGCAGCTTGTGGCTGCTGTTGATGACCCTCTCGAGACCAACCGCCTTTTCAGGTGGGGCCAGGGGACCGCCCGGTGTGTCAGCAGGAACATTTGCTGGCTCTTTAATGAGAGCCACTGCAAGTGGTACGGAACTTGCAGGTTTAGGCATGAGTGCTCCCATTGTGGAGGAGCCCATCCAGCAGTGCACTGATTCAAGAAAGGTAAGCAGTCAGCGTGCAACCAGCGATGATGTTCCTTGGGCTGAGGACGCCGGTGAGCATTTGTGGCTTGACCGGTATCCTAACCGCCGGGCAGCCAAGATTTTGTTTGAGGGTTTTTCCATGGAATTCTGGATTCAGTTTGTGTATTTAGATTCCCCCCTCACTATCTGGTAATTTGAAGTTGGTGGTGGGTAAGGAGAGTATTTTAGTGGAAAAGTTGGAGTAGGAGGTACACATGGGGCACATGACTGGTTCTTTTGACAGTCCATCCTTCCCCAATTTACGAGTCTTTCCATTGCGATTGGTGCCTAAAAAGGATCCAGGGGCTTTTTGTCTGATCCACCACCTGTCCTATCCGGCCGGCGAGTCCGTGAATGATGACATTGATAAAGAAGTGTCCAGAGTTTGGTACGCCTCTTTTGACAGGGCTCTTGAATTGGTTTGGGAGGCTGGGGCTGGAGCCCTGCTTGCTAAGTCGGATATTGAGTCCGCTTTTCAGCTACTTCCGGTTCATCCGGATTGTTTTTATTTATCAGGTTGTCAGTTTAATGGTTCTGTCTTTTTTGATATGTGTTTGCCTATGGGCTGTGCTATACTTTGAGATGTTTGCCTCATTTCTGGAATGGGTAGTAGCTCAGGTCACTGGCTGTTCATCTGTTACTCACTATTTGGACGACTTTTTGTTCGGCTGCACTCGGGGGTCGGACATGAGTGTCCATGTCTTGGAGTCATTACGGCACATCACGGCAGAGTTAGGGGTTCCACTAGTGGAGGAAAAAACGGTGGGACCAGTGAAGGTCCTGTCTTACCTGGGTATAGAGATTGATTATAGGTGCATGATATTTCGTCTCCCAGTAGAAAAGTTGGAGCAGTTGCCCCGCTTGGTCGATATGGTGAAGGGTGCCAAAAAAGTGCAACTGCGAGAGCTGCAGGTGCTGTTGGGTCAGTTTTGTTTCCTCAATGTGCCCTTGCTAGCTAAATATATACAGCAGGGGGCTCAGGAAAACATAGAAGAGCAATTGACAAGTGGATAGGAAACAAAATCCTGCCTATGAGCTTTATGTGTGTATGAGTATATCATATGTGCAGAGTGCATGTATATATCCCAAAGCTCATCCATATTTGAGTGTTATAAGTGTGGGATGTGTGTGACTGTTTGTCTAAGTGTGTGAGGGTAGATAAGAGTGATGTGTGTGGGATTTAAGTGAGGCTGGCTGAGAGTGATTGTTTGGGGATTGGTCGAGTGTGATTCTGTTAGACTGAGTATAAGTGTCTGGGGGTTGTGTGATTTTAATTTAAATTTAAAAAAAATGATGCAGTATTCAGATTTTTTCTCATCTTTTGCTTCTTTTGCACTCTAAAATTTCAGAACACCCAATAATATCCCCCACAGAGCCATACAAACACACATACACTCAGTCATACATACACATATGCACAAGCATACAGACACAGTCATACAGACACACTCGTATAGACACACATAAACAGTCCTACAGACGCAACAACAAAGTCATACAGACACACATATACACATTCATACATTCACACATGCACAAACACATAGTCACACAAACACATTCATACAGACACATACACACACATTAAGACACACATACTCAGTCATACAGGTGTACATACACACATTTTCATACAGGCAAACATACTCAGTCATACAGGTGTACATACACATTTTCATACAGGCAAACATACACAGTCATACAGTCAAGCAGTCATACAGACATGTACACATTGTTATGTTTTGACAAAGTTTGGATATTTCTTTTATTATTGCAGCTCTACTACACATTCATCTGGTGGCATGGGAGTCACGAGTATCAGCTTGTATTAGTTCTACACATAGCTCATCATGACCCACTCTGGAGTGACATCACTCATCTCTAAAGAGTGAGCCGCCCAAAACTGTACGACTCTGTGTGGTATGGCGGGGTAGATGGCAGGCTGGATGCCTTGTATTTCAAGGTGTAAAGTGATATGTGGGTGTATTGCAGGGGTCAGGCCTACGGGGCAATGGATTGCCAACAACTACTTTAATATGTTCTGCCATTTCAGCCTTAATCACTGCTTTTATATTGTGTAACTATATACCTAAGGTTTAGAAATCAGTAAGAGAGCAATCTGCAAAAAGGTAGATAATAACGTTACACTAAATAATACACATAATACACGTATTTATTTATTCACTGCACTAACCAAACTCTTAGAATAATGAACCTTTATGCAACATTGCAGGTAGTATGAACTTAAATCTGACTTACTTATAGACTTTATCACAGATGCCTCTAAAATAATAACAGCCCCTTAACAATCTGAACTTACAGTAAATGTTTTCCTATATTACAAGCCTATAGCTTGGACGCTGTTGATCAAAATATTTTAAAAAGGAAGGTCAATAACTCAGATGCCGATGATCATTTGCCGTCAAGAGGCTCATGTCAACTATAAGGGTCTCTCAACAATAGGGGTAACTTTCCCACCAAGTGTTTGTCAAGCTCTACGGAAAATCTAGAATAAGTGAAGACTACGTCAGTTCTAAAATCCTAATGGTTTGCCTCGAAGAATCATATCTTAAATGTTGAGTGAGTGCACGTAAGGTCAGTGCCTAATAGACCGTAGGTGCAGAAAATGTTTGGTCTTTGTTAAATTAGTGCAAAATTATTTTGTGCTGGTGATCGGTGAACAAATCGATTCCAAATTATTTAACCTTTAATGGAGATTTACCAGAGGTTTGGAATTAACAGGCGTTTTGTTTGGACAAATAACAAGTAACACATTTTTGCACAAAGCCTTGTCTTTGTGCAAAGAACTCTACTGCCAAGAGTAAAGAGCTACCTTTTTCTATGGCTATACTGGTTATCAGCCTCGGACAGATGAGCAAGTGTTCTGTAAATAATCACATCAGGTAAGGTGCTACTCTGTTCAGGATGACTAAATATGAAATCCCATTTGACTGGCGCCAGGGAGTTATGTCTGTCATGTTCTGCTTTTCTCGTTTGCATGTGTCAGTATGAGTAACAGTGGTCATGTTGGAACATCTTTTGCTGCTATTTTATCCTTGACAGAGCAGGATTAACAATTATGTGAACTTAGGCAGTCGCTTAGCGTCCAAGGGTTAGACAGGAACCATGATTTTGCTTGACCCCATTCACCTCTTTTATGTAAAGAATAAAGTTAGGGGGGGGGGGGGCGCAAACCAGTAAACTGCATTGGGTCCTGTTGGACTCAAATCCTTCTCTTGTACTTGATTTCATCTGCCAAGATCACTAGAAAAAGTTGTTCATAGGTCTGTCTGTAGAACATATTAGTGCTCACTTAAGAAGCAGAGGTGCAGAATTCTAATGCACAATCCTAGCAGACCTCACTCTTGTCTATTCAACTGAGATCTGTCAGCTGGTTTGACTCTGCATGGGATATCAAATATTAAAAAGAATGCGCCAATGAATAACACAGTTATATTTTATGGGTATGCTATTGTCCCATATAAGATTTGCCCATGCCAGTGTACAGCCAATAATGAGGGAGACCATAAAACCTGACCTTAGATAAATAAAAATGAGTAGAACCCTTGTTGAAGAAATGTACACTGTTATTGGGATTCTTCTGCATAGTGTTAGGGAGCCAAAGATTCTACTACTAAATTTGATGATACCTGTAGTAGCACTCAGGGACTCTGGGGGCAAAAGTACAGTAATAGGTAGAATGTATACAGATAGGGAGAATAGAATTGTCTCACAAATTTGATCTTGGGGAATCTACTTTGAGTGAGTTCTGGTAACAAGATCTACAGTATCTGGGAGAGTTGTGCACATGTACATGTCAGTGGCGTACAAATGACCCATGGGGCCCCGGTGCGAAAATTGATCCGTGGCCCCCCCCCGCGCTTACGCAACACTTTCACTGACAAACACACACTCACTAACAGACATCAAACACACTCAGTAACAGACACACACAGTAACACACTCACTAGCAGACACACACCCCCAATAACAGACACACTCACTGACACACACACTAACACACACACACACTCACTCACACTCACACACACACACTCACACAAACACACACTCACACACTAACACACACTAACACACACACACACACACTAACACACATTTTTTTTTAATTTAATCCCCCCAGCCTCCTTACCTTTTGGAGAACTGGGGGGATTCCCTGGGGTCCAGTGGTGCTGCTGGGCGGGCTGGCTGTCTGGGTGGCCGGTGCGCGAGGGAGCACTCTCCCCTGTGTGCTTCCTCTTCAGCTCCCTCGCGCGCCGCATAGGGATGCCGGCGCCGGAAGATGACGTAAGTCTTCATCAGATCGTAAGGGCCTAGACGGGACATACTTGTGTATAAGGGAGGATAGATAGGTGGGAGCAGAATTATGTAGAAATTTGAAAGCAAGAACCAGAATTTTAAATTGAGCTCTATATTTTATAGGAAGCCAATGTAGGGACTGACAGAAGGGTGAGGCATGGGAGGTGCGGGCGGACAGGAAGATGAGCCTCGCCGCCGCATTCATTATGGACTGTAACGGCGCAAGTTGGGAGCACGTAAGACCACTGAGAAGCGGATTACAGTAGTCAAGGTGAGAAAGGATAGTGGAATGGACCAATACCTTAGTCGCATCTGGCGTTAAGTAGGGGCGGATGCGCCAATGTTTTTGAGATTGAAATGACAGGATTTGGCGATAGATTGAACATGAGGCTTGACGGAGAGGTCGGAGTCAAAGAGAAGACCTAGTCAGCGAGCCTGCGTGGTGGAGCTGATGGTAGCACCGTTGACTTGGAGGGAGACAGACAAAGGAGTAACAACACTTGAGGGAGGAAAGACCAGAATTTCAGTTTTTGTCAAGTTTAGTTTAAGGAAGTGGGCAGCCATCCAGTTAGAAACAGCAGAGAGGCAGTCAGAGACACTAGTCAAGAGGGACGGGGAGAGATCAGGAGAGGACAGGTAGATTTGCGTGTCATCTGCATAGAAATGATATTGGAAGCTAAAAGGAGCTAATGAGTTTACCAAGGGAGGCAGTATAGATGGAGAACAGTAGGGTACCAAGGACTGAACCTTGGGGGACACCAACAGAGAGGAGTTGGGGAGAAGAAGCAGAGCCAGAGAAATAAACACTGAAAGAGCCTGGGAGAGGTAGGAGGAGCACCAGGAGAGAGCAATATCTTGTAGACCGATATTGCGGAGGATGAGAAGAAGCTCTTGATGATCAACAGTGCCAAAAGCCTTAGGTCAAGGAGAATTAGGATAGAGTAGTGACCACAAGATTTTGCAGCGAGTAGATCATTGGATACTTTGATCAGTGCCGTTTCCACAGAGTGCTTAGCGCAGAAAACAAGACTGAAGCGGGTCTAGCAGAGAGTTGGACTCGAGAAAGTCTGTCAATCTCGCATACACAATTTTTTCAAGGATCTTGGATGCAAAAGACAGTAGCGAGATAGGACGATAGTTGGATGGGGAGTTAGGGTCAAGATTGGGCTTCTTTAGAATTGGGGTTACAGTTGCATGTTTGAAGGGCAATGGAAATATACCAGAGGAGAGAGAGAGAGATTGAGAAAATTAGTGAGAGGTGGAGAAAAAGAAGAAGAAGACAGAGTACAGATGAGATGCGAGGGAATTGGATCTAGGGAGCAGGTGGTGGGGCGGGAGGACTGGAGCAGAGCAGAAACCTCTTCCAATGTAGCGGGTGCGAATGAACATAGAACAGCAGAGGGAGTGAAGTTAGGGGAAGTATTGTAAGGGGAAGAAGAAAGATGAGAGATCTCTTCTTTGATTGTAGAGATCTTGTCAGTGAAGTGAGTTGCAAAGTCTGAGGCGGTCAAGTTAGTAGGCGGAGGAGGAACAGCAGGGCGAAGAAGAGAGTTAAATGTGTGAAATGGTCGTTTGGGTTCGTGGGAGAGTGTGGTTATGAGGGTATTGAAGTAATTAACTTTTGCAGAGGAAAGAGCCAAGCTGTATGAGCTCAGCATAAATTCATAGTGTAGAAAGTCAGATGCACAGTGAGACTTTCTCCAACAGCGTTCAGCAGTTCTGGAGGTATCGAGTGAACTTGGTGTGCCAGGGTTGTTGTTGGGGGGGCCTGCAGCGTTTAAATGTACAAGGTGCCATGATGTCTAGTTGAGAGGAGAGGGTGGAATTGTAGAAGGAGGTTGCAGAACTAGGACAGGTGAGGTTTGAGATAGGTAAAAGGAGAGTTTGGAGATTAGTGGAGAAATGCTCTAGGTCAAGACATTGGAGGTTTCTGTGAGAGTGATGTTCAGACGGTGGTGTCAATTGGGTCTTAGGTATGCCAATGTCAAAAGTCAGCAGATGGTGGTCAGATAGAGGAAAAGGAATATTGGAGAGATTAGAAGCAGTACAGAGGTTGGTGAAGGCAAGATCAAGAGTGTTTCCTGCTGTATGGGTTGCTAAATTGGACCATTGCGTAAGGCCAAAGGAGGAGGTTACAGAGAGCAGACGAGAGGCATCAGTGCAATTGGGGTTATTGATTGGGATATTGAAATCCCCAAGTATAAGGGAAGGAGTGCTAGATGAGAGGAAGTGGGGAAGCCAGGAAGAAAAGTGCTCAATGAATAGTCTAGGACAGGGGTAGGCAACCTTTTAGCAGCACTGTGCCGATATAGGATTGTGATGTCCCGTAGCGTGCCGGTCCTATTTTTTTTAAATTGAGGTGTGTATGCTGCAGTATTTTGCTTGTGTTATTTATACTGTAATTGCTTTGTATATTTGTATTTGTGTGTATATGAGCTATTATATTGTATATGTTCAGGAGTAGTTTGTGGTATCGTGTATGATACATATGAATGTGGGCTGTGTATTGGGGCAGCTTGTGGAATTGTGTGTGGATGGATATGTCACATCATGTGTTTGGTAGTGTGTGTATGTGTGGGGTATTGCATGTGAGAGGCTGCATGTGGGGTTGTGTGCATGTATGTGGATTGTTAGCGGGTTAGGTTTGTGCGGATTGTGTGTATGTTTGTGGGCTGTTCGTATTATTTGTACGAGGGGAGGGTTATTGTGCATTTCTGTGTATATCTAGCAGTGTGGGTGGCTTCCCTGGGTTCCAGTGGGGTCCAGGCTGGCCAGGTACAGGTGAAGGGCAGGAGCTGCAATATCCGCTGTGGGCTGCTCTACCACAGTGTGGATTCCCATTCACAAGTGCTGGGAGGAAGGGACTGAGATCACTTACACTATGTGCTGCAATGCATAAATTGAGGATTGTCCTTTTCGTATTAACAGATATCTGAAGTTTCACTGGGACTCCTGATAGGCCAGAGCCTGTTTGGCTCTAGCAGCCTTGAGTGCCGTGCAAAGACACCTTGAGTGCCGTGCATGGCACTAGTGCCATAGGTTGCCTACCCCTGGTCTAGGATAACCGGGGGGGCGGTAGATGATAGTAATTCTTAAAAGGAGTGGGTTTAAATAGGCGGACAGTGTGAACTTCAAAAGAAGAAAAGGATAGGGCAGGGGGAGTTATGATTGGTTGAAAGGTACATTGAGGGGAGAGAAGGATGCCTACGCCGCCTCCTTTACAGTTGAGTCTGGGAGTGTGAGAGAATTGTAGCCCACCAAAACATAAAGAGGCAGGAGTAGCGCTATCAGAGGGGGACAGCCAGGTCTCTGTAAGTGCAAGCAGTGTGAATGAGTTTGAGATGAAAAAGTCGTGTATGGTTGTTGATTTTAAATTACTGCAGATGGAGCGGGCATTCCAGAGTGCACAATTAATTAGCTGGTGTTAAGGCTTAAAGGAGTTTGTCTAAGCATAGCTTAGGAGATATTTACTTTCTATGTATTGAGTATCTGGGAGGTACACACCACTGCATACAATAGTATCAAAATTGCATTACCTTATTTCTGAGGGACGTTTCAATCAAGGCATTTAAAAGGCAATGTTTTACATGTATATGGCTATAAATATGACTACAGTATATGTGGGTCTTAAAACATTGCTATTGAAATCAGTGTTCTATTCTTATTGACAGGAAGCAAACTGTGGATTCATAATCATCATCATGGCATTATATTGGTGTTTTGAAGCTCTCCCCTTGGCTGTTACTGCTCTCCTACCAGTTGTTCTTTTCCCCATGATGGGCATCATGGATTCCACTGCGGTAAGTTCACTCATCCAAAGTCTGTTGTCTTTCTCTTTGAATTTATCTTGACATTTTAGACATTTTCTTCATTCTTGCCATCTAGGCCAAAAAAAATTGATCCTGTTTTTTCTTGCCTTACCCATGCAACCAAAGATTCCCTGGACTTTTCCCATGAGAGATTAAAAACTCTGTAAACGCCTAAAATATGCAAACCACGTGCTGGGCCACCCCGTGGCCATGTCACATATTAGTGTATTCATATTGGCTGGAAAGAAACAGAAAAATATTCACTGAATAATAAAGTATTTTCTACCTAGGGTCTCTCCTCATCAGGGCTAGCATCAGATATTGTGTGACCTATTACCCCTTATTATGCACTGTCAAACAATCACAGAGACACACATTCACATACAAGCATAAATAACACACATAAATCCCATACAGATATACTTTACTAGACACACACTTCTCCCCAAAAATATAATGTACACACTCAGATACTGAATGGCATACATGCACAAAAGATACACACTAAAATATACACTAAGATACACACACACACAGATGCATATTGCCACACATTTTGCCATTTAGATACACAATCACATATACAAACACAGATACATACTGGAGTATGGCTGGAATAGTTTGTTGATGTCTGTCTACACTGGATCCAGTTGGAGCTGATTCCGGTCTCCCTCATATAGCTCTGGTAGGAAATTATTCAAATTCCTTCTTCCCAGCTCAGTGTGGCAATACAAAGGGTAGAGTTATCCAAGGCACTTGGTTCATCCAAGCCTATGCAGCTGCTTAATGCGTGAGCTGGTTTGGAGAGGTATTTCTATCACACAGCAATAAAGGGAACCATTTGGGCCTTAGTGCTCAACGAGGCCCCTGAACACAGTATATAACAAACAAAACAGGCTGTGCCTAATCACAGAAAAATGCTGTATTTATGTATAAAAAGTTGTGAGAGTCCGAACGACACATTCCAGAATTTTGAGTAGTCACCAAATTGACCTTTCTTTCCGTGGGTACCTATAAAAACAAAAAACAAAGAAAAGAACCAATGGTGCAATATTTCTCAGTAGCAAAGACGTGTAAATTTCCCACTCACATGGTATGGAGCTTCAAACAATTATACTACTGCATGCTATCGTGTTTTAAGCTTGTTTGAAGCTCCATACCATGTTAGTGGGAGATTTTAGGGAACTATCACTCAAAATACTTATTTTCATCTTCCTACTCCATTACTCTAATTTTGCTCGAGGGCTAGATTTGCATCTAACCCTGCAGCCTTTTCTTCCAGTTAGTGGGAGATTTACACATAATTGCTGTGTGTCTTCAGCTACTGAGAAATATTGAACTATCAG
This sequence comes from Pelobates cultripes, assembly GCA_933207985.1. NCBI lineage: Eukaryota > Metazoa > Chordata > Amphibia > Anura > Pelobatidae > Pelobates > Pelobates cultripes. The sequence continues at coordinate 68,520,110 of OW240912.1, forward strand.
TTATTTTCTTTGCTTTTTTTCAACATGTATGCATGGTTTAAAGATCAAACTCTGTAAGAAGCAAGGTCATTTGGTGACTACTCAAAATTCTGAACTGTGTCCTTTGTACTCTTTCATAAAACAGTATTTTTCTGCTATTAGGAGCATCCTGTTCTGGTTTGTATTTTGTTTTTCTTGTGGAGTACTGAGGGAGTTACCCTTGTTCAATGTTTGCTGCTCTAGGGAATCTGCTGTTTGGTCTATTAGTGCATGATAATCTTGTGTATATTGCCCTGAACACAGTATGGCTAGCTTAGTACATACCAGTTATTTCAATGAGTCTTCAGTCCATGGTCCATGGTCGAGGGCGTCACCTGGCTCTTGAAGAACAAGGTTAGCCCTGTAGAATGAATGAATATTGCTGCTTAAAGGACCACTATAGGCACCCAGACCACTTCAGCTTAATGAAGTGGTCTGGGTGCCAGGTCCATCTAGGTTTAACCCTTTTTGCTGTAAACATAGCAGTTTCAGAGAAACTGCTATGTTTACCTATGAGTTAATCCAGCCTCTAGTGGCTGTCTCATTGACAGCCGCTAGAGGTGCTTCCGCTCTTCTCACTGTGATTTTCACAGTGAGAAGACGCCAGCGTCCATAGGAAAGCATTGAGAATGCTTTCCTATGAGACTGGCTGAATGCGCGTGCGGCTCTTGCCGCGCATGCACATTCAGCCAATGACAGAAGAAGAGGGAGGAGAGTCCCAGTGCCGAGGGAGCCCGGCGCGGGAAAAGAGGTAAGGGTTTAACCCCTTCCTCCCCCTTCAGCGCCATGGGAGTGGGACCCGGAGGGTGGGGGCACCCTCAGGGTGCTATAGTGGTCCTTTAAGGGTCTTCCTGCTTTATTAATGTCCCTTTATAATATGTCAGGACAGTCAGGGTATTTAGAGACTTTTCACATTCTTTAAAACAAAGGTGTCAGAACAAATAGCTTGAAAGAGGAATTTACTGTGGCTTTCCAATAGACTAATCTCTTTTCATTATTTAAACAGTGCATTAAACACAGCTTTATTCCAATTATATATTGAGTCATTGATGTATAAGTAGATTAATTCTCAGACATATCTCATCTTGCTCTCTATAGGGGAATAATTATTTATTGCAAACACAGCTGCACATAATAAATTATCTCTAGCTACTTCTATACCAGTTAAAATTGGCCCTCTACAGAGGCATTTCTCATTTATCATGTGTTTCATCACAGGTCTGACCTTTAACCAGACAAACAAAAAGAGGAGCTTATACTGTCGTGCAGGGAAAAGGAAGGAGTAATAGCCCATAGGTTAATTGGACAACAACACCAAAAAAACAAACAAACAAACAAACAAAAAAAACGTTCCCACACACAAAATCCCTCAAGAAAGATTTAAAAAACTTAACTTTTACTATGATTAGCAAAACCCAAAAAACAGATTACAATAATCACTTTAAAAAATCTAGTTTCGAGTAAATTAATATTTAAAAACAACCTACAGCTATTGCTTTGGGAATGAGTGGAACCAGCAAAAGAAATACAGTCTATTTAAATCAAAGGCGATAGAATGATGTAGAAAAATAATGAATATAAAATGTATTCAGCCACTACAAAGTCAGTGGCAACAAAGCATAATACCAAATAGATATTATGTTAAAGGAGCACTATAGTGCCAGGAAAACAAACTAGTTTTCCTGGCACTATAGAGTTATTAGGTCCCCCCCTCCCTCAAGACCCCTTTCCCGCTGGGCTGAAGGGGTAAGCCACTTACCATAATCCAGTGCCGGGCTCCCTTGGCGCTGGTGACCTCTCCTCCCCATGCCGATGTTAGCTCTGAATGCGCATGCGCGGCCAGAGCCGTGCACGCATTCAAACCGCCCATAGGAAAGCATTACGCAATGCTTTTCTATGGACGTCAGCGTGTCCTTAATGCGATTTTCAGAAGCGGCCTCTAGTGGCAGTCAGGGAGACAGCAACTAGAGGCTAGATTAACCCTCAATGTAAACAGCTGCAGGGTTAAAACTAGGAGGACCTGGCACCCTGACCACTTCATTGAGCTGAAGTGGTCTGGGTGCCTATAGTGATCCTTTAATGCCATAATGCTGGCAAAGCATCAAGGGAGATGTAGTAAACAGTGTTAAACCACAGATATCTTAATACACAAATTAATGCAAATAGCTATAGAGAGGAACCAACACCGAAAAAATAAGGAAATGCAGAAAAGTATACGGATTACAAAAGTATAGATTTCTGATTGAAATGAAAGCAAGCAAATACATCTGGCTCTTTATCTAAGCTTAGCTGGTGGACATTCCACTGACAGTCTGATTTGAGACTTTTGTAAGCCGAAAAATACCAGTATGATAGATTGAAAAAGTAATCAAAGTGCTAACATCAAAACTTACCAGATAAATAAAAGCAATGATTTTAAGAAAGTAAAACATAGAGTGAATTAAAACTGCATCGCTTTATGGTGATCTTTCCAATGGTATTTAACCAACTACCAGGCAGAAACACATGCACTTATCAGGATTGGTAACAGAATGCAGCTGTCTTATTAGTAATAATAGTGTATTTAATCACATCATTTATCACCCTGCAAGCTGCAGAGATAACTATTTTGGATTGAATGTCCACTTTATTTGATAAAGCTCAATAAAAATTTTACAAAATTCACATGACTGAGAATGATACCTACTGCAAGATTTTAGAAAGTGTCAGTATCTGCAGGCCAGAGAAAATCATAGAAACTAAATTTCATCAGGTTTTTGGGTGATCTGTGATTAGTCTTAATTCCTAACTCTGAATCTCCATATGACTGAATCACCACGGGTAACGGATGAGTAATTTTGTTTATTTTGTGAGTTCCATCCGTGGTGCCAGAAAAAGGGGGAAGGAATGGAGATGATTTTTTTTGTAATTGCAGTACAATCATTTTTCGAGAAATAATTTCATGGGAAATTTGTCCAAACTGAAATGCCAGCTAGATGAAATTGGGTTCGACTGAACCAATTTTTTTATTTTATTTTTTGGACAAATCAATTCGAAGTTGCCAAATATTTCTGCCGGCACAAGTCCAACAGAAACTTCTAACCAAGATAACCATATGCAGTATGTATATCTAAATGTCACCAGCACTCTTATATTATCATTTATTGATGTGGTGTCTTCAAATTCAGCATTGCTAGATACAATAACATGGATTGCAAGTCTTAAGTTACCAGACAAAAATCTCAGGCACTCACTATGACAGATTTAAGCAGGTTTATTGGACACCGCAACATTTCGACCTGTACCCAAGTCTTTATCAAACTTGATAAAGACCTGGGTACAGGTGGAAACATTGAGGTGTTTAATAAACCTGTTTAAATTTGTCATAGTGAGTGCCTGAGATTTTTTTCATTTTATACTTGTTCTTATGGGTTATGCTTTCCCATGCTCAGTTAGCACCCGGTGACGTTTATGATTGAGTGCAATCCTCCTTGCTTTTTTTTTTTTTATTTACCAGACAGACACAAACACAGTAGGGAAGCTTTGAGACCTTGGAAGCTTACAAATTTTTCTTCTTTATATTTCAGGTGTGCAGTCAATACCTGAAAGACACCAACATGCTGTTTGTTGGGGGGCTCCTGGTTGCAATAGCAGTTGAAAAATGGAATTTACACAAGCGTATAGCTCTGAGGGTGCTTCTGATCGTTGGAGTCAAACCTGCTTTGTGAGTTTTAGCAGTCAGTTGTTTTCCGATCTTTTCTCTTTCCAGGTTAAACAATGTCCACAGCTTTGTGAGGACAGAATGCAAATATTTTTTTAGTTTTATTTTGAGATCTTAATCGCCCCATTCCATGTTGCATAAGGGACCCTTAGTAGTTATGCAGAGTGCCATCTATCCACCTTACAATCATTTAAGTTGTATCACTAATATTATTACAACACATGTGGCCAACTAAGAGTAGGATCCATTGGTCCTTGTGACCTTGCTAATGTTGCAAAATGCTTAGAATGGTGGAATCTCACCAGTTCTAGAGCTAAGAACAATGAAGCCAGTTCAGACTTGCTTGAGGAGGTAAAATAGCTTGTTATGGGAACAATTCATTTGTTGGTGCTTTCAGCTGTAAAAGACTACACATACGATGCACCCAATGGTTTACAATCCAGATTATATTTTGTTTTTCTGGTCGCCCCCATGCTTATTAACTATTTTGCTTCCTCCACTCTTACCCATTTAGAAGTTTTCTACTGCTTTATCATTCTTGTAATTTTCCTCTTTATCTCCACCGTCTCCTAAATGATGCCAAATTCATACCCACTCTGTATACAATTCATGTACACATTCAACACACTAAAGCGCATGTCACGTTTAAACACATATAACATATATCTCACATAGGTCACACACATCCCACACATAATATGCCATCTCGTAGAGAACGATTATCCACAGGTATCCACAAAGTGATAACAGACGTGCATGCAATGTTGCTTTAGTGACAATGAATAAACCCCATATAGTTCCTTCGATCTCCTGGTCAAAGATCAAGGTAAGGCTGGGCTACTGCTGGATGTTTGACTGTTATGTCTGACAGGGAATGAACGATAAAGGTTACTGTGTTTGAAAAGTGCCCAAGGAATCGAGAAAAAAGTATCCTCTCTGTCAGCAATAAGTCAGCAAATTGAATTCATTAATACATGTTAGATCACTTGATGTAGTAATCTAGTGATCACTTGCAGGAGGACTGTAATTTTCTTATTTTTTTCTATTTAGTTACTGCAGGTAACATTTAGGGATGATTTAGATATTGATGTAATCAGGGGACATAGCCAAAAGCATGTTTTTCCTTTTCACTAGAAAGTAACAGAAAAATTGCAAAGTGTGCACACCAAATGCATAAAAGAAAAACATAATCAGTAATTTGTCCGAAGTTCATAATTTAGTGGCCACATAAAATGTCTAAAATACTCCATGGTAAATGGTATGAAAATAATGTGCCACAATAAATGTTATTTGAGTTATGGGGCTTCAACAAAATTAAAAAAATGTAGCTAAAAATGGATAGTTCCCTAATTTGGCTATATTTCATTCCAAAAACCATCAAGTCCTATTGCTATACTCCAAACATTATAATTTTTAGTTTTGTTTATTTAATTTACTGTAGAGTTAAAATCCAATCACATATTTTTTTTGTGATAAATTAAAATATAACCAGATAGTTTCACAGACATTAGTGATAAATTGTTCAATTAAAAGTATCAAAATGTCCCTAGATAAATATCCTATTTTTTGGAGCAGTTTAGGATTTGTTAACATATTTATTGTATATATTTTTTTACTTTTTTATATTAATTATAATAGTTAATGTTGTTTATATGTAATGAGCATATGTTATAGATATATAAAAAAAATATTTAGTTTAATTCTGGATCATGGTGTCATTTGTAATGTTGTGATAATCAATAAAAAGATTAAATTAAAAGCACAAACTTACAACTTCTCGTAAGTCACAATCCTGTTTCCTTTCCTTATAGCTTGATTTTGGGATTTATGATAGTAACAGCCTTCTTGTCTATGTGGATCAGTAACACTGCCACAACTGCCATGATGATCCCTATAGCCCAGGCGGTGCTAGATCAGCTTCATAACTCAGAGGAGAGGCTAGAAGAGAATTATTCGGAGAACCTTGGGGACACCTTAAAGAAGTCCATGGATCACCATCACTTTACTGAAATTGTGGAAGATGACATGAAAAATCAGCCATATGACATTCGACTGGAGAATTCCTCAGAAATGAAAGGGAAGGGCTCTTTAGATCTAGCATTAGTCATTCACGAGAAGGAAAGTGGATTTTCAACAGGTAATTTATTGCTTAAGAAACTCTCTGCATGGGCTACCACTTTCATTGTCAATGTTTGCTGCCCCCACTCTGCTGCCATGGTTGTTAGGTTTGGTAGGTGGACATGAATAGAACAAGAAGATTTCCTTCTTTCCACCACCTGGAATTACCAAGTCCTAGAAAACGCTATGGCACCTTGACCTCTTAGAACCCATCTTCGTAACTTCTGAAACCAAAATGTAAGTAGTAGAGAGGAATAATCCTATGATCATATCTTTCAAGGGACGATGATAAATAATACATGAGCAAGGGTACAGCATGTATCAAGGGAGTCAAATCCCATTAGCAGCTCCTACCTCACTACAGAACTCTTAACTAACTAAAGATGGCCATGCAATGTATATAAGTCATTAGCTTTGTATATCCGTACATTATTTATACATAACTGCAGTCAAATAGAATCCAAAAGTCATGTGACTAGTGCTAAAAGATACATGAGTGCTTAAAGGAATGCTCAAATCACGGTGACTAGTAAAGCCATATGTAGTGGTTATGGTTCCAAGAGTGCCCAGGTGTCTTGTTAGCATAATCTGTCAAACGGTTTTAGCAGATGTCAGTTTTATTCAATACAGGAAATCATTTAACTCATTCACTAACTGAGATCGCTCAGCCAATAAACAAATGTTAATATAGGCATCCATCTTCTCCTGCTTAAGAAGACCAGAAGCAGCGTGGGTGCCACAAGGGACCCAGGTATACATCAAACCATGCAAATATGGTGGCATGGCACAAGGGAACCTCTGGCATCATAACCACTACAGCCATAGTGGTTATGATACTGTCAGGGTACCTGTTGGTGATGTATCCAGGGAGGACATCCTCTCTGCTTAGGGGCTCCCTTCCCCTAGCATTTCGGCATATTCCGGCCGTTTTCGCGCCGGCCGCGCTAGCTCCTCCCCCTTTTATGACGCGACGGCTAGCGTCGACGTCATGACGTCGGCATTTGCATAAAGTGCCGGGAACCGCTATTCCGGACCTTTTGGGGGCGTGGTCTCTATTTAGGTTACAGGGTATTTAAAGGAAACCTTTACTACTGCTCATTGCCCTGTCGTGGTTCTAGCTTGCTAGTCACTCAGCGCGTTCTTTATCTTGTGTTTCCGGTTTTGACCCTTGCTTGTCTTTTGTCCTGTTGTCCTCTCCTCTCCTTTGACTCGGCTTGTATCTCGCTTACCTGTCCTCCGGCTCCCTTGACCTCGGCTTACCTTTTGACTATTCTTGCTTTGTCCTTACGTTAGTCCGGCCATTCTAAGGTCCGGTATACGTACCTCCTTCTGTGCGCACTCTGCGTATTGGATCCCTGTCAGTTTCCTGACATTACGACAGGGCCATGATGGATCCTGCAGGTGCTAGTCCTCCTGACCCCAGATTTGAGGCCATGGACCATAGAATGGACCAAATGGCTTTAGCATTACAAACTTTGTTGACACGCTCCAGTACCCAGTCTGAAGAAATACGTTCCACTGCTAGCCACTCGCTAAGTACTGGTTTGGAAGTAGCCACTGTAGGCGCATCTTCCCATGTCACGTCACCATTACGATATGGGGGTTCGCCTGATGCTTGTCGTGGTTTTTTAAACCAGATAAGTATACATTTCGAACTACAACCCCGGGCTTACCCCACTGACAGGGCTAAGGTAGGCTTTATTATAACCCTGCTAATAGATAAAGCACTTAGATGGGCCAATCCCCTTTGGGAGAATGACAATCCTTTAGTCTACAACTACACTGCGTTTGTCACGGCTTTTAGAAGAACCTTTGACCCCCCAGGGAGGAAGATTAATGCGGCCAGATCCCTGTTACGCCTTAAACAACAAGATAGGACCCTTGTAGAATATGCTCTAGAGTTTAGATCATTGGCAGCAGAAGTGAAATGGAACGAACAAGCTTTTATGGATGTTTTCTTGAATGGGTTGTCTGATGAAATTCTAGATGAAATTGCCACAAGAGAACTTCCGGAAAATTTAGAGGATTTAGTATCCTTCATTTCCAGAATAGATGAACGCATGAGACAGAGGCAGAACACTCGGGAAAGAGTTACTAGACTTCCTGTAAGACTCGCTCCCTCATTTCAGAACCCTGACTCCTATAATCCTACTCCACCAGAACCTATGCAAATAGGTAATACTCGCTTATCTGAGGCTGAGAGACAGTACAGGAGAAAGGAGGGTCTCTGTTTATACTGCGGGCTGAGAGGTCACCTACGTCTTAGTTGCCCTAATCGTCCGGGAAACGCTTGCACCTAAGTTCCCTTAGAGGACGGGCCTTGGGTGTTTCATTACTGTCCTCTATACATAATAAAAAAGACCATAGGCTTCTGATTCCTGTCTCTCTAGCTTGGGAAAAGGGGTTTATTGCTACGATGGCATTATTAGATTCTGGAGCAGCAGAAAGCTTTATAGACCAAACTTTTGCTAATAAGCATTGTATCCCATTCCAATTGAGAGATACACCCTTGGCCGTTGAGGCCATAGATGGTAGACCTTTATCTGAACCAGTAATATTCCATGAGACCGAACCCGTTAAGCTTACTGTTGGTATTTTCCACGAAGAGTTGATTTCCCTTCTGTTAATTTCCTCCCCGGCAGTCCCAGTGGTTCTAGGATATTCTTGGCTCAAGAGACACAACCCTCAGATTGACTGGGAGGGTGGAGAAATCGTTTCTTGGGGTATGGGTTGTAGGAAAGAATGTCTGCAGAGAGTTACTTCTGTTTGCCCCGTAAACTCTTATGCTAACACTTCTCAATCCACAGACGTTCAGATACCATTACAATATCTAGACCTCAAATCTGTATTTGACAAGGGTAAGGCGGATACTTTACCTCCCCACCGGTCTTATGACTGTTCTATTAAACTTTTCCCTGGTACTATGCCTCCCAGGGGTACGGTATACCCTCTATCCACCAAGGAAAACTTAGTTTTAGAGGAATATATCAAGGAGAATTTAGACAAGGGATTTATTAGAAAGTCTTCTTCTCCGGCGGGGGCGGGTTTCTTTTTTGTAGAAAAGAAAGACGGTACCTTACGTCCTTGTATAGACTATCGGGGATTGAACAAAATTACTATCAGAAATGCTTACCCTATTCCTTTGATTACTGAACTCTTTGACAGACTAAAGGGCTCGAGTATTTTTACTAAACTTGACTTAAGAGGAGCATATAACTTAGTGCGAATTAAACAAGGAGATGAATGGATGACAGCATTTAATACCCGTTACGGGCATTATGAGTATACCGTAATGCCATTTGGGCTCTGTAACGCCCCGGCCGTCTTCCAAGACTTGATCAATGAAGTTCTTAGAGAATTCCAACATGAATGTGTAATTGTATATTTGGATGATATACTAATCCATTCTAGAGATATTAATTCACATCATAGACAAGTCAGAAAGGTATTACAGAAACTTTTACAACATGGATTGTATTGTAAATTGGAAAAATGTAGCTTTGACCAGTCTCAGGTAACTTTCTTAGGTTACGTAATTTCCAAAGACGGGTTTATGATGGACCCGACCAAACTAAAATCGATTTTAGATTGGCCTTTACCTAAGGGACTCAAAGCCATACAAAGATTTCTTGGATTTTCTAATTATTACAGACGTTTTATTAAAGGGTACTCCTCTGTTATCGCTCCTATCACTAATATGACCAAACAAGGAGCCGATACCAAAACCTGGTCTACTGAGGCTTTATCTGCTTTCGAAACGCTCAAACAGTCTTTTGCCTCAGCACCTGTATTAGTTCATCCTGATACCTCTCTACCCTTTTTACTTGAAGTTGATGCGTCTGAAACAGGGATAGGCGCAGTGTTATCCCAACGACAAAGTTTAGATAAGCCGCTGCACCCATGCGGTTTTTTTTCCAAGAAACTATCACACACTGAAAGGAGATATGACATTGGTGATAGGGAACTTTTAGCTATCATTATGGCATTAAAGGAATGGAGACATTTGTTAGAGGGCACCGTCCTTCCAGTTACTATCTTGACTGACCACAAAAATTTATCGTATATGGGGGAGGCCAAAAGATTATCTGCCAGGCAGGCACGTTGGTCTATGTTCCTTACACACTTTAATTATGTGCTTACTTACAGGCCTGGTTCTAAGAACACTAAGGCAGACGCTTTGTCACGTCAGCACGAACCTACCACCTCTACAGAGGATACTTTGTTCCCTATTATTCCTGAAGTCAATATTATCGCCAACACCAATGTCAAAATACACTCTCCATTGCTCGCTGATATTCAGAACGAACAATCTCTTGCTCCCGAACGTACTCCTGTGGGCCGCTTGTTCGTGTCTCCCAAATTCCAAGTGGACATTATTCGCTGTTTCCACGATAGCAAGATCGCTGGTCACCCCGGCATCCACAAAACTTACTGTCTGATCTCCAAAGACTTCTGGTGGCCCGGTTTACGTAGGGATGTGGAAGACTTTGTCAAGGCTTGCAATGTTTGTGTCAGGAATAAACTTCCGCGGGATCTCCCTTGTGGTTTATTGCAGCCCTTAGTCGTTCCCAACAAACCTTGGGCTTGTTTGGCTATGGATTTTATTGTTGATCTACCAGCTTCCAATAGGCATACAGTTATCCTCACGGTCCTTGACAGGTTTACTAAAATGGCTCATTTCGTTCCCTTGCCTAAACTTCCGTCCTCCCCCGAACTGGCCGTGATATTTGCTAGAGAAATTTTCCGTTTACATGGTATTCCCAATGAGATTGTGTCAGACAGGGGCTCCCAATTTATTTCCCGTTTTTGGAGATCCTTCTGTTCACAGTTGGGCATCAAACTGAATTTTTCTTCGGCCTATCATCCTCAATCTAACGGAGCAGCCGAACGCACTAACCAAAAAATTGAGCAATATCTACGTTGTTTTGTTTCTGAACACCAGGATGACTGGGTCGGTCTGATTCCTTGGGCGGAGTTTGCTCACAACAACCTTGTTTGTGGTTCCACTCGTAATAGCCCCTTTTTCTTGAACTATGGCTTTAACCCTACTGTTCTTCCGTCGGTGTCTCCTTCCCAGGGTATACCGTCGGTTGATATTCATATAGCCAACCTGAGAAAGTTGTGGGATCAGACTCGACAAATTCTTGAACGTAGTTCCGCGGTGTTTAAGTCACATGCTGATAGGCGTAGACGTCCTGCTCCTATTTTTTCTCCGGGGGATAGGGTTTGGTTGTGTACCAGACACATTCGCCTGAAAGTTCCTTCCTTGAAGTTTGCTCCTCGTTACATTGGTCCTTACAGGGTACTGAGGAGGATCAACCCGGTTTCTTATTTGCTGGATCTACCTCCTACTCTACGCATCCCTAACTCTTTTCATGTGTCGTTATTGAAACCTCTTGTTTGTAACAGATTTTCCTCCCGCTCTGCTCCTCCATCCTCGGTCCGTGTGGATGGTCAGGAGGAATATATCATCAAGTCCATCCTTGATTCTCGTATTTCTAGGGGGAAGCTGCAATACCTCATAGACTGGAAAGGTTATGGTCCAGAAGAGAGGTCTTGGGTTCCTGGTATAGACGTGCATGCTCCTCGTCTTCTTCGGGCCTTCCACGTTCGTTTTCCTTCTAAGCCAGGTCCCATCCGCCCGGTGGGCGTTTCTAGAAGGGGGGGTACTGTCAGGGTACCTGTTGGTGATGTATCCAGGGAGGACATCCTCTCTGCTTAGGGGCTCCCTTCCCCTAGCATTTCGGCATATTCCGGCCGTTTTCGCGCCGGCCGCGCTAGCTCCTCCCCCTTTTATGACGCGACGGCTAGCGTCGACGTCATGACGTCGGCATTTGCATAAAGTGCCGGGAACCGCTATTCCGGACCTTTTGGGGGCGTGGTCTCTATTTAGGTTACAGGGTATTTAAAGGAAACCTTTACTACTGCTCATTGCCCTGTCGTGGTTCTAGCTTGCTAGTCACTCAGCGCGTTCTTTATCTTGTGTTTCCGGTTTTGACCCTTGCTTGTCTTTTGTCCTGTTGTCCTCTCCTCTCCTTTGACTCGGCTTGTATCTCGCTTACCTGTCCTCCGGCTCCCTTGACCTCGGCTTACCTTTTGACTATTCTTGCTTTGTCCTTACGTTAGTCCGGCCATTCTAAGGTCCGGTATACGTACCTCCTTCTGTGCGCACTCTGCGTATTGGATCCCTGTCAGTTTCCTGACAGATACCAGGAGAGTTATTTTATTATCTCTCTTTCTTCTGAAAGTTTCCATAATCCACATGCCAAGTTCTTTATTTGAAATAATTTTAAATGAGTATCTAGTCATTATCAGATTGTCTGCTGATTGGACGTGAGAAGCAGGTTATATATTACACGACTTCTAAGGACAATTGCATATATTCTCTATCTACTTATGGATTGCGGAGAATGCTTGTTATGTTTAACTAGCAGACCAGATGTCTAAAGACTGTGTTCCACCATCTTGGTTACACGCTAAGATCATGCTACAATCAGCAATGTATCTCCTAACGCCTTTAAACAACATAACCACTGCAGGAATGTTTTTAAATAAACTGGAGTTCTTTCCAGCAGTCAGAATTAAGAGTTATTTATATCCAACCTATATGGTGGTGATGTGAGAGAGCCTATCTAACCTGCCTGTTACACTATCAGCCAATACCTCCACCCAAGTTGGACAAACGTGACATTGATAATGTGGAAGTGTCACTGTGACTTCTCTGGAGTCCAGGAAGATCCCTGGTTTAATGAATCTTTCCTATAATTCAATTATTAACTATGTTTTTCAAGTCATTCTCCTTCATAATCTGCATAACCTGTTGAAATAAATATTATTATTTTATTAATTATTTATCATTACTTATATATATTTCTAACTAGAATCTCAAGAAACATATTCATAGATATATGTAAATGTAAGTTTTAATACAGCCATGAATTCTGAACATTATTTAACATTCTATAAACAAACGTGAAGATCATGTTAATATTGACATTTTGTGCTCTGTAACGTGTGTTTGCAGATGCTGGCACCACCATGGTTGCATTAGATAATGGTAAACCAAGTGACACTAAACAACAGAACAGGCAACAAAAGCACCTGAATCTCTGCAAGGGCATGAGTCTTTCTGTGTGTTATTCTGCCAGTATCGGAGGCGTTGCTACTCTCACGGGTACCCCACCTAATCTTGTATTGAAAGGACAAATAGACGAGTAGGTATTAGGATGGTTCAAATTTGACACAAGTGTGTATTCTAAAATGGGATGCTTAATTATATTAACTAGTTTGGGTTGGGCAGGATTCAAAATTTGCATGCTAGCCCGGTCTCAATGTTTTTGCATAAAAATAATAAATAAACAAAAATGCTCAGCCTAAGCATTAAAACTCTTTAGTCTAATGAAGTGGTTTTGTTTGATAGATGCTGCCTCTGCAGCCTCACTGCTAAATTATCTGCTGTTTTGGTATTAAACCCATTTATTTCTGCATTACTAGCTACACCTCTCCTGTGACACACACATTCTATGTTCATTTGTAATCTATCTTTCATTCAATGAGTTCCCAAAGTGTGTTTCTTTCCTGCTCTTTTAATTGACTAGCAAATAGCACTGCCAACAGCCTCTTGTGTTAGACTATATAAAGGTATCAGAGCTTCATAGGAACAAACAAGAATCAAAAGAAGCACATTTCTACTCTAGCTTAATGTGAACATTGTATTTTGTATATATACACTGATCAGCCACAACATTTAAACCACTGACAGGTGAAGTGAATATAATTGATTATATTGTTATGATAGCACCTATCAAGGAGTGGGATTTTTTAGGCAACAAGTGAACAGCCAGTTCTGGACTTTCATGTGTTGGAAGCATGAACAGTAGCCAAGCAAAAAGATCTAAATGACCTTGACAAGGGTCAAATGGTGATGGCTAAATGACTGGGTCAGACCATCTCTAAAATGGCAAATCATGTGGGGTGTTCCTGGTAGCCTTGGACATTAAGGTCATGGGTGCCCCAGGCTCATTGATGCATGTCAGGAGCGAAGGCAATCCTGTATAGTTCGAGCACACAGAAGAGCTTCTGTAGCTCAAATGGCTGACAACTTAATGCTGGCCATGATAGAAATGTGTTAGAACGCACATGTATTGTAGATTGCCATGATGATCCCTGTCCACCTCCAAAAGCACCTTTAATGGGGATATGAGCATCAGAACTAGGCCATTGAGAAACAGCCTGATGAATAATGTTTTTTTTACACCAGGTAGATGGTGGGGTGTGTGCGTAGTTTTCATTGACAAGAGATGGCATCTGGATGCACTATGGGAAGAAGGCAGGCCGGAAAAGGCAGTGTCTTGCTCTCGGCAGTGTTATGCTTCGAAACTTTGAGTCCTGGCATTCATGGGGATGTTACTTTGAATAATACCACCTACCTAGAGAAGTTGCAGACCAAGTATGTTCCCTGGTAGCAGGGGCGTTTTTCAGCATGTACCCTGTCACACTGCAAAACTTGTTCAGGAATCATTTGAGAAAAATGACAAAGAGTTCCATGGAGGCTCCACCTCGCAGCTTGCAGGAATTAAAGTATCTGCTGCTAATGTCTTGGTGCCAGATACCACAGGACACTCTCAGAGATCTTGTGGAGTCCATATCTCAATGCAGCAGAGCTATTTTGGCAGCACAAGGGGTATGATATTAGGCAGGTAGTTTTAATAGTGTGGCTGATCAGTGTATATCCTGCAAAATATCCAATATTTACTTATGAACTGTTATACATGTTATATAGGTTTGTTTTACTAATACCTACATTCATGTATGCATGTATTTTCCATAGCTTCCTATGTGTTTCCTATGTGCAAAATACTTTTCTGTGAGAAGCATTTGAATGGACATTGTCCACCATGAACAAGGAAGTTTATCCTGGGCAAAAATGAGGTGGATCAGCTTAGCTGCAGAATTTGCAGAAGAGGAAGAATTCTAGGGAATTATATAAGTGTTTGAAAATCTAATATATTCATATTTTTCTTATTTTAACTTCCCTGTTAAATAAATGCATTTTTCCCTAGTCATTCTCTTCAAATCCAAAAACAAAACAAAAACACTTGCAGTCATATTTAAAAAAAATAATTTGTAATTAGTCGATTTCTTTTTGTAATATAATATGTTATTGTGAATTGTATTGAATAAATGAGATCACTATTAGTGTAATTAGTAATATACAAAAAATATATCTTTGCTTTAGTTATGAAACGTGTTTTCTAGGGTGTTCCCGGGGAACAATAACGCAATCAATTTTGCTTCTTGGTTTGGATTCGCCTTTCCAGCAACAGTTGTGTTACTTGCCTTAACGTGGATCTGGCTTCAGATTATGTTCCTTGGAATTAAGTAAGTAGTTGATCAAAGAGGTCCGGGCCAGAGTGTCATAGGGGCTAATGGAGCTGAAGCTTTTTTTTTTTCTTACTACTCTTCACGTGCCCTTGTTTTGTGCAGAGGGAAGTAATTATGGGAATTTAGGTGGCATGCAGAGGAACAAAACTTGTGTGAATGGGCTGTGTAGCGGAGAGCTGATATTTCACAGGTTATCTCCACTTAAGATCCCAGTGAGACTCAGGAACAAGTATTATAAATCCATAAGGCAAGGCTTTCAGCAGGCAAAACAATCCAACAATATGCCAACATCAATCCCAATGACTGGATGACACACAGCATCAGGAGCAGAACTGACTATTAATTCACACAGCCTCCTTATAAAGCATTCTCCCATGCAAGGGAGGGATTCATCATAATTAAGACAGTAGCCAATAATGTCACAGTTACCTCCCACACATCTCCTCCCCTCAGTGTGACACATAATCCCATTAATCATGCTGTAGTTTTCCCCGAGTTCTGGATGTACCCCAAAACAGTTAGGTACAATGGGCTAAGTTGCACCCCCTGGTAGCCCTGATCTGGGTGACTAACATATCCCAAATTCACCCAGATCAGACCAAGGGTTCGGGAGTTAGGTAGAAGGGACAATTTGACCGACCACACACGAGGTGGTAGCCGAAAAGGATTCCATGGGTTTTGGCCCTGCGGTCGGTCTCAGTTCGGGAGGTAAAATACACATAAATACATGCCATCCACTATTAATCTTGTATTCGCATAAATCCCCTTGTTCGGTACTTTTAACTCACCGAACGGGGGGCCGATTAGCCTCTCTGTTTGGGAGTTACGGAGCTCTGGAGGTCTCAGCGGTGTTCGGGTAATTGAGTGTCCGATTTGAGTTCCAGACACTCGACGCCCAAACACCGATGAGGGTTTCGTGCGTAAGATGGCCGCCGCCACGTGTTCGTATGCCGAACGGCGGCCACCCAAATACATGCGGTTAGAGAAGTGTGAAGCCTAATAAGGTGCACACTTCTCTCTGGGGTGGTCTACTGGTTCGGTAGTTTCATTCGTATGGGATACGGATGAAACTACCGAACAATCATACGAATACTACATACACTTTTAACTATACACGAAAATAAACACACAAATTACAGTTTTAACACAGTCTTTTAGGACAGCCTTAATACCATCAGCTACAGGCTGTCTTTAAAATAGTCCAGCATTAAAAGCAATATAATAAAAAACTAACATTTCCAATAGCAGGGAGTTATTAATTACTGACCAAGACAAGACTGTCAGTTCAATGGAAGTATAATGTACATAGTAAAGTATCAATACTTTACTAGTTGTTTTCTAGGCATCCTCTAGTAATGTGTGATTAATATTTATAATTATCAGTCAAGTTATATTGGGATAGTTTCTGTGAATCATAAATAATTCAGGTGTTCAGTACATGATTGTGATTTAGATCAAATATGTTAACAATATGCAGCTGCATTGATAAATTACCAACTTTTGGTGATGAACACGGGTGTAGGAAATCAACGAATAATGCTGGGGGCAGAGTATGGGTAAAAAATAAACAAGTTAAATAAAGACAACTGCAATTACTGACCCAAAAATATGTTTTGCAAATATCGGACTCTGTTTGAATAGACAAAGGCAGAGGCAGAGTGAAATTTAACTCATTTAGTCTTTTACAAAAAACAAAACACAAAGTAGTGGTAGTACTAATTTAGGCAAATCCCTAATGTGCCTAAGGGTAGTGATTCTCAATCCAGACTTTTAGGTACCCTACCAGTCCAGGATAAGACATTTGCTCAAGTTTGTTCCAAAGGGGACACTGACCAAGCCTAGATCATGGATGTACCTTGAAAGCTGGCACACTGGAAATATAACAGTTCACATTATGTCTCCACACATTTATGTTGCCGTCGAATTAAAAAAAAAATAATCAAATTACGTTATTCAATGTTATGCAAGACAGTTTAATTAATATTATTAGTATCTGTGATATAATAATTTCATTCTGACAATAATAAATGCTTTATGTATTTTTCCAAGCTTTAAACAAAATTTCGGTTGTGGTGGGACACCAGAACAAAAGGAAAAAGAAAGAAGAGCTTATGGGGTGATTTCCTCAGAATACCGAAATTTGGGCTATATGAGCTTTGCGGAGGTCTGCGTTCTGGTTCTCTTTGTTTTGTTAGTGATTCTGTGGTTCACAATGGACCCAGGTTTTATGCCTGGCTGGGCAACAATCAGTTTTAACAAGGGCGGTAAAGAGTGAGTATTGAAACAAAATAAAAGAGACCTACTGCATTTTTACATGTATAAGACTATGTTATTTTCAAAAAAGTTTTTAGTCTAAAATGGGGGTTGTCTTATACACAAAATGTCACTGTAGGGGTTAAAAAAAACACTTATGCGCAAGGCTTAAGTTAATATGGTGATTGGCGCATTTCAATGTGCATGGCCCACACACATACCTGGCCTTTCTTCCACCGATCCACTTCTGAATGCTGTGGCAAGGAGGAAGAGGTCCCTATATGCGTGGGAGCTGCAGCAGACATCAGCACTTACCACCAACGGAGCTCCAGAGACATGCCACACCATAAAAGGAGCAGCCATATTAAGGTTTGCTCCACCTCAGGTAGGTCTTGCTTTCTGATTTATATTCATGGGGGAGGAAATGGGGATCAGGGAGCAGAGGGAATAATACTCAGATGTCCCAGCATGCCCTCACATCAGCTGCTGTATTGTGGGATCTGTAGTCTCCCAGCGTGCACTATAGAACCATTAACTTTACAGAGTACCGTAGCAAGGGGGGGCTAAAAAAATAGGGGTTATCTTATACATAGGGCCATCTTATACATGGAAAAATATGGTATATTTGCATTGTATGTAAACCTGTCTTGCACTGTACTTGCCATAGGGCAATGGCATCCTCTCTTTCAAGGTATCTGTTGATCGTTCTGCGAGTAGAGAATGATAAGATTGCAAGCATTTGGGTAAACATATGATAAACACAGGGCCTTCTTAATAGCATTATAGGCCCTCGTTCAAAGCAGTGCACAGGGGCTCTGCCTCACACAACCACTTAGAGGAATAAAAATGCAAATTATCGATAAAATGTCTTTGCAGAGAATTGCTTTATAATTGGCTTGAAGTCAATGGTCTTCAGGATGTTAGAACTTTATTATAGTTTTATGGCTTCAAAATATCATGTGTGTTGATTATGTTTTGCTTAGGTACAATTAGTATGTGTACATTGATTTCTTCAAGGTCAAGACATGCATTCGCACCATTAAGATCGCATGTATAGATAACAGGTGATACTAAAGTGATTAGTCCACCTTAACATTTGAGAGTTTGAAGGTTCTGAATAAACTGGAATAATGTACTGAAAATATGGCAAGCCTGTGGGGCACTAGGGGCACTGGGGGCCCAGGGCAACTGCCCAATGTGCCCATGCGTTACTACGGCTCTGTGTAAACAGATCATGGTTGACAGACACTGCTTATAATATCTGCTTAAATGGGTGACACAGACAAACTCATACAGGCATAAGACAATATCTATTTACCAGGGTTCAACCAAGCTAACATAATATTAGTAGGATTACAAAAATGAACATATTTAGGTGATGGCCTAATAACAGTAATGATGAATTAGATAAAACATTAGGGTAAATGGGCCAGTGATACATCTCTACTTAATCAAGCATGCTTTGCCCTTCTCTATAGCTGCGATATAGTAAATACTCAACTTCTATCCTGTTATTGACATTGCATTATAGCAATCACCATTAGCTTATATTTTTTTCTAGACATTATATTAATGTATTCATTCTGACTTCTCTTCCTATTATCCAGTTTTGTTACAGATACAACAGTTGCTATGTTCATTTCTCTTACGATGTTTTTTTTCCCATCGGAGATGCCCTCATTGAAGCGTCAGGACACAGGACATTTAGGTAAATATATAGTTTATGTCGTGTTAGACTATATGAATTATTTGTGTTAAGACATGAAGATTGTGTCTAGATCAGTGGTTCTCAAACCAGTCCTCAAGACCCACCAGCAGTCCAGGTTTTGTTAGTATCTCCATTGGAATAAAACAGAGAAATACATAAATCCTGCACTGTTGATGGGCCATGAGGACTGGTTTGAGAACCACTGGTCTAGATAAAGTTGCGAAAGTGTTCTGAACTAACCAAAGTTTATTTTGCAATATTCTGCCAGGATAGAAAAAATTGGGATTGTATATACCAGTGTTTGCCCCAACAGTAAAAATCTCTAATGGTGTTATTCACTAAAGTGAAAATTTAAAGTGAATTTAAAATTTAAGGTCAAAGTAGCCAAACTGGAAAATTGATCTCAGTCATCAATGCTTTCAGCTTGTCTACCCTGGCCTTAAATTTGAAACACACTTTGAAATTCCACTTTAGCAAATAACCCTGTAATTACCCTCTCCATTTTGCTACTAGACTTGATAATTTGTTTTCGCACATATTTATATGAAAAACATAAATTAACTAATTGCAAAACCGATTTTAACCCATTGGGACCTAATGGTGGGGGAAGGGAAACTAATAATACATTACACTACTGGGCAGTTGAAAAAACCCCAACAATAAACAATCTGGCAAAGATGCCTCTGCCACGAGCTCCTGGAGGAGCCTGCTGGCTACCCTCCTGCCCAAGGGCCATGGACCATGTAACCGACCCTTAAAATACTTGGTTCGTGTGGTTTCCCTTTTTAGTTCGGGAAATGAACAGACGCATGAATTGCGGACCACCTCTGGGCTTGTTAACTCCTATTAACATCTCCTGACACTTCCATCATCACTTGCACACTATGTATCCTAAGTGATTGGCGTGGTGGCTGCTGTTCGTATGCACGAACACGTGGGAAACTGAGTTGGTGGCCATTTTGTTGCACAAATGCAGGCAGCAGTGCTTGGTCGTCGAGTGCATGGAACTAAAATCGAACCCTCTAAGTCGCAAACACCGCTGAACTTTGACAAACACCTTCTTCATTTCTACTCATGTCAGGAGAGTGCCATTCGGTAGGATTGTTCGCATGGGGTGTTGTAAAATTGTTGTATTTTTCTGTACCTAGAGATAATTGAGTTTGTATAGTTTCTGACTCAATTATCTGTCAGGCACAAGGGAGGAGTTTACTGTATGTATAAATTGAGAGTGCTTGCCGGCATTAAACAGATCTACTCCCAGCATTCATTCTCGACTAATGTGTGTGTGTGGGGGAATACTATAATCACTATACAGCTACACTCGCTGTAGGAAAGCTTTGATCACTGGAAGCTGGATCCAGGACCCTGGTCCAGGGTGGGAAACAATGGCAAGAACCCAGCCAAGCCGCGGTAGCCAGGGGCTCAAGTGCTGATGGTGTCCCGGCGATAGCTAGGAAGAGTGCTTGGCAGAGGTACCCACTTGGGGTACCAGGCAGTCCGCCACATCTGATGGCAGCAGTGGGATGGCTTCCTAGCGAGTGGGGAAGCATCCCAGGGAAACCGAAATACCATATAGAATACTGGCAAGAGGGGTAGCGCTAGAGTAAGCTAGTCCCCGGGCAGCATCCCCATATGAGGAAGAGTTCAACTGGAGACTACAGAGCACCTTGACCCTAGAGGATGATCCTATCTCAGAAGATTGCATACTGGACTGGAAGGATGTCATTCGGTAGAAGCTCTAGTACAAGGCCCTGGAGGACATTCAGCTGCGGCAGAGAGAGAGCCTCCCAAGCCAAGAGCAGCGGTTACAGGGACAAGTGGCTATGGGGATGCCTTTCCTGGGAGAGCAGCCCCTGGAGGAGTGGGTGATGGAACTTGAGGACCTGGCCTGGAAGGAGCTGTGGCTGGACGAGGCTTCTGTCACAGTTTCTGATTCAATTATCTCTCAGGCACAGGGGATGAGTTTACTGTATGTATAAACTGAGAGTGCTTGCCGGCATTAAACAGATCTACTCCCAGCATTCAGTCTTGACTAATGTGTGTGGGGGGGAAATTCTATAATCACTATACAGCTATACTCGCTGTAGGAGAGCTTTGACCACTGGAAGCTGGATCTAGGACCCTTGTCCAGGGTGGGAAGCAACGGATTCCATGCAGGAGTGATGTCATGTTACGGTTCCCAGCATCACCCCAGAGAGTGCATGAGGAAGCAGTGAGGAACTGGAAATACATTAGCCAGCCGGCCACCCCCTCTGCCCCCTATAACCGGCCATTGGACTGCTCCTCATGGTGTCCACCACCTTCTGTGCACCCTGTGCACTTTCCCAGGATCGGCCCTGTTGTGTCATTCTACACTGAACAGAGGGATAGTGACAGGTCACTGCTGGCAGTAAACCCACTTCAATGAGATGCAATGGTTATAGTGCCAAGAGAGTCCCTCTAACTCTGTGCTACAATAGTTAAAGAGCAGCATGGCCACTAGCTGTTTAACTTTCTTTGTAGAGATTAAAAATATGACTCTAGCCTACACACACAAGAAAATTACTCTTACAAATTGCTAAAACAGTCTATCTGATCCCTTTCATGAAAAGTGTGAGGACGTCCAGTGTCAGTTAGCAGACTAAAAGTCTGATATCGACCTGGAAGTGCCTCTAGTGGCTATCTGGTAGACAGCCACTAGAGGTGGAGTTAACCCTCCAAGGTAATTATTGCAGTTATGAAACACTGCACCCAGGCCACTTCAATGAGCTGAAGTGGTCTGGGTGCCTATAGTGTGCCTTTAAGGAATAGGTCCATAAGTTTGCCATGTTTGAAAATTTCAAGTTTCTTTTAGGCCAAATTTATACACAGTCATATACAGTACAGCCATAAATGTATACACAGAATATACAGATTTTCCTAATATATATATTTTTGTTTAGTGTGCAGTCATAAGTAGATCCCAGTCTATCCTCAGCAATTTATTTGAAAACCAAATGTCAGAGACAGCTCATAAACAATTATAGCACTTAACAATATGCATATATCATATACTTTTAAATCATTTACTAGGTATCTGTAAAAGAAAACAAATATATTTTCTGTTACAATGCCTGCGCCAAGAGCATGGTGTTCACATGTAAAGGTTAAACTTCATGGCTCAGCAATCTGTTAATCTATGGTATTTATTGCGCAACAGATATAATCTTTAACACATAAAAAGATATGAAATCAGAGCCAATATTTTTTTTGTTACTCTGGAGCATTTTATTTCCTGCTCTAGCTTACATTCAGCAGTACATGCAGTGCATTATAATTATTGCTTGTAATCGTAGGAATATAAAAACTAAATAATGCTTTCTGGAGTAATTACCACAGCACAGCTGGGACTAAACAACTGGGAATCTTCATGAAGGAATTCAAGTATCGGATCCTGAAAGTGTGATTTAACGCATATTCTATTTGAAGTTTACATGTTTATACCACTAAGACCAGTGGTGCCCAAATGGTAGATCCACAGATATTTTCAAACTACAGCTTCCATGATGCTTTGTCATGCTAAAGTATTCTAAAGGCATGCAGAGCATAATGGAAGTTGCAGTTCTACAACATCTGAGGATCTACCTTTTGGGCACCCCTGACTTAGAGGGTCAATCCAAGCACCATAAGCACTTAGGACCATTACAAAAGGAATAATGCTTGGAGCTCCTTGAGTCCTCTATATATGAGAGACAGATTGATATACCAGCAACTGGAAGATTTCCTATATTATAAAGGCATGTGCCATATAATAACATATCTTCCAGCTGAAAGGACAGTTTATACCCACCAATCATGCCCCAGCATTGCCAGCATTCATTCTGTGCAAAGTTTTTGGGTTCTGAACCAGGGTGTAAAAAAGTGAGATTTATTGACATTTTCCACCACTTGATTCTGTGCAATGTCATCTGTTTGAAGGGGGAAGCAGATCTTTGCTGTTATAATATTCCTGCCTTGCAGGAATTTA
This sequence comes from Pelobates cultripes, assembly GCA_933207985.1. NCBI lineage: Eukaryota > Metazoa > Chordata > Amphibia > Anura > Pelobatidae > Pelobates > Pelobates cultripes. The sequence goes on from OW240912.1 coordinate 68,543,276, forward strand.
TATTTCTTACAGTGTCCTCTCTGATTCATAAGTAATGGCTTCAGTAGATTTTCATAATTGGCAGCAGAGCCATTTGTTCATTTGTTCCTGATACTCTGTGGTCGACAAATATCTGGATGAAGCCATAATTCCAACATCTTGAACTAACGTGAGGACTGTGGAGAGTTTAATAATGCTTTCTTTGCCATGGTTCCAATCCCAGGTGTACATGGTGATAATGCACTGCTTCTAGAATGAAGACACATTTCCATACTGAACTGAAAATAGCTAATGTATCCTGTTCAAAGTAGACGCTACTGCACTGTTTGTATCATTGAGGGAATCATCTCCTACATAATGTAGAGCCAAAGCCTTTTGCAGATTCATCACTTTATGAAACTATGTTCATGTCCCGAGCTATAATACTTTATAATACCGATCCTTAAAGTGAGTAAAACATGTTCCATAATCTTTGGATGATTCAATTACAATGTTGCAATTTGTGAGTTCAAGTCCATTAAAGCATAAACCCATAAAATGATCACCACTAAAGCATCTGTCCAGAAAGAATGTATTCAAATATTAACAATCTTGCAAACACATGGTGTCAAAACTCTATTCTGTTTTCCTGATGATTCATGTAGGGAGGGATTTTGTTAAAGTTCATGTTATGCATTCAAATTCCATTTGTATTCATTTATAGGGGAGAAGGCCAGTATAAAAGTCCCCCCTCCTCTACTAGACTGGGCCACCATTAACCAGAAAATGCCTTGGAGCATTATCATCCTGCTGGGAGGAGGGTTTGCTTTGGCCAAAGGGAGTGAGGTAAGTCAATGAGCTACATGTATCTGAGTCCTTTAAGAAATAAGGCTTATTGTGAGACATGAAATATTGGCAAAAAACAATAGCCACAAAATGTTCTGGTAACAACTATCCCAGATGGTGCAGCTATATGTTCTTACATACAACAGTCACAGGGAGATTAAATAATATGGGATGGAGAAGGGGGGAGTGGGGGCAGGGGGAGGAGGGGGCATGGCCTGGCTGCTGACAAAGATGGCCTTATAAAACTTTCTCTCCAAGGGCCTTGTAATTGCAAGCACTTCCCTTGACCAGATGCCACACTATGGGGAAATCTTCCCACTCATTAGGGTCAGGAAAGACCCCAACATCAAAACAGGGGCATCTCACCTCGTCCCAGCACCAGAGGACCGTGCAACACCACCTCTAGGTCTGGATGGCTAACTGCCATAGGAGGCTTTACAGGTCTCATTCCCTAGGTCAAAGAATGGTTCTGAACCCACGTGACTGGATATCCCTGATACATGCTGTCCCTACCAAGTTGGATCTGCGCTACGCCACGGTGGAACTACAATACACAATTAAGGCTGACATACAAGCCACCTGCACAGAGCTGCTATACTTCTTGACTGAATGCTTGGCCAGTGTGGAGTGTGACACCATCAGATTGGCCCAGACACATGCCACAGAAAGCCTGATGACACATACATACCATATGTGCTGCATGACACTACTTGTGGAGGACCTGGACAACCACAAATGCCAAAATAACATCAGGCTCCACAGCCTACCAGAAGCTGAAGACTTCCCGATCCAATTCCACACCCATCTCCACCTCATCTTCGACAACCTGCAATCCCTTAGAGATTGAAAATGTCTAACTTATGGTCCCCCTTAGGACATAATTTATTATCAGGTCCACTATGGGCTAACAGAAGATATTCTCTGCAAAGCCAGCGTTCATATAGTTTTGGGAATCAGTAATCCAGCTATTCCCAGATGTATCCCCTGCAATCTTGGACTAGTTAAGGGCCATGTAGCTCCTAACACAGGTATTGCTTCGCCAACGAATAAGGTGCTGGTGGTAGATGCCGATAGGTCTTTACTCCTCAGGTCCTACATTGATCTGTTCCCATGCAAACGTTGTAGCACTAAGCCATAGTCTATAGCTCCTGGTAATTAATATGAGATGGCCAAACCCCCCGGACTTCTATGTCCTGGGACCAGAACCCGAAGCAGAGCTACTGGAGGAGCATGATGACTGCTTTCCATCACCTATGGTCCTTATTATACAAAGAGACTTGCTCCCCACTGACAAAATCATTATATTGCATGGAGATAACTCTGACACAAATTTGAGCCTCATCCCTCCACCATAGGACTACCTACACCTACCAAACTTTCCTCTGACGCAGCCTGCAACACACCACCAGCAAGTTCCACAAGCACACCAGACCAGCGGGCCCGCTGGTGCTGAAACCAGGTTATGACTGTGAACTTTTGTCACGCTATATCTTGCTATGTGATACTAACTACCTGAGAGATGAATCCACAGCCTGCAATGAGGCACAGGTTGCCATTAACACTGTTTACACAGACACGCATCTCATGCAACATTAATCAATCCCATCATATATGAAAGAACAAGATGTGTAAAAGCAGAGTAATCCCAACTGAGAGGGATCGTCTCCCCTTCCACTCTATTTTCCTCATCCCACCCCTTTTCTCCCACACATCTTTCTACTCTCCTATTGGCCATTTTATCCCCTTCTCCCCTCATTATCTCACCCCCTCTTGCCCCCTCCCACTTTACCCTCTCTCTCACACCCCTCTTTCCCCTTTTACAATCTGCCAAACCTCACAATGCATGATCTGCCTGATGCCACGTCTGTGGCCCTTAATATGGTTCCAGGCTGCTTAAGTCACATGTGCCAGGGTTGCAGCTAGCCCCCAGCATACAAGTGCCAATATTTCTGCAGGTGCAGTGTTTCAAGCAGAAATGCTGCACATACAGACTCCTAGCAACATGAACAATTAAAATCAATGAAGTGGTCATGATGGTTGGAGTAACCATTTAACAACCAAGTCACAGCATTCAAAGCAGGATGCACTCATGGTTCCATCTCTTTCAGGTATCAGGATTGTCATTATGGATTGGGGAGAAACTGACACCATTGCAAAACCTGCCTCCAGCAGCTACAGCCTTCATATTGTGTCTGCTGGTTGCTACATTCACTGAATTTACCAGCAATGTAGCCACTACTACTTTGTTTTTGCCCATCCTGGCTTCAATGGTAAGACCTCTGATAATAGGATATAGCGTTGCATGCAAGAAAATACATTGGCTTTGCATATATCATTTATTTTATAGCTTGGGGCCAACTTTGGGAAACACAGAACAGAATTGTGTTATGTACACTTTCCTTGCTATGCTCCCAGAGATTTAAGTCCTCAACTCAGATTTAAAACTTCCAGTTTAACAAATGTATCAATAAAATGCGTTTTCATTGCCCTACTCGGCTGCTAAGAATATCTTATCTCACTGATTTGTTTCTGTGTTAGTCATATTTGTCCAATTGTTTAGCTGACTTATAGCCTGTGTTTCAAGGATTTAGGCATTTCTTGTAGTGTTTGGATAAGCTTATCATGTATGGTAACCAGAGTCTCTGATAACTGAGAAAATAAATGTTTGGGTAGAGGCTGCAGAAATTACAGTTGTGATCAGTTCCTAAGCAACCATGAAACCCCTGAACTGCTCAGCTCCCCATTAGTCCCTAGTGGTGAAAATATCTCTCTAAAAATTACAAAGGTAGCCATCAGGAGTCATAATTAAAACCGTGATCTACAGAATATCTTACAAGTTTTCTTACACATGCAAAATGAGACGCCATATAGAGCAAGGGTGCCCCAAAGGTAGATCCCCAGATGTTGTAGAACTACAACTCCCATGTTGCTTTGCATGCCTTTAGAATGACAAAGCATCATGAAAGCTGTAGTTTTAAAACACCTGGGGATCTATATCTTGGGCACCCCTGATATAGAGCTTTTCGACATCGAGAAGTTGCCTTTTCCTGTCCGTGATTTTGAATGTCAGTGGAAAGGAAAAGGGTAAAATTAAGCAGATGGAAACAGTTTGAATTTCTTTTTTTTTTTACTACATTTTACCCCAAATCGGTTCCTTTATTAGGGAAAGTAGTTGTCTTATAATATAGTTTGATTGCATTGAAATTCAGAAATTCTAACAGGGTTCATTTTTCATGAAGATTCTATGTTTATTAAAATAAAGTCAAAAGCGATATCAAAGTTTTATATTCCAGGAATTTCTCATGCATTGTCAACAGATAAAGGATGATATAATCACTCTAGTTTAGCTTTTCACTAAAGTGAGAATTGCCAAGAACTGAAAGTGAATGCAAACTGAATTTTGAACTACAGACATTCTCCAAATCTAGTTAAATCTAGTGGTTCCATAGCCTTGTTACAGCAAACTGTTTTAATCTGGGTACCACCAGGCTCATCATCTTTTTTTGTAGGCAGATTTCCAACATCCAGCCGCTACAGAGCTGCAGAAGTCGACTGCCAATCCTGGCACACATAGATTGGCTGAGAGTGTCAGCTGACCACTATCAGTCAATCAATGAGCGTCTGTGCATCAACATCTGCCAAGAATTAACATTAGCCAGCCTAGGGGTCTTGTTCAAGGCTGGCTCATGTCTCCTCTGTGACACAGCCGATAATGAAGTTACACCTACAGCAGCAGAAGGGTTAATCTCGGTATGGGCAATATAGACTCCATGCACCATTACTACTTCAAATCACAGAATTGGTTACAAAGTTGTAGTAAGTACAAAAAAAAATATATAAGGAAGAAAAAATAATTCCATCAAAACTTTATAACTCTTTTTAAAATGTTCTGATGTGTTGTTTCCTTCTGATTATCTTTTTTTTTTCCTCAGGCTAAAGTAATCAAAATCAATCCATTGTACATCATGATCCCATGCACTCTTTCTTCCTCTTTGGCCTTCATGCTACCAGTGGCCACACCACCCAACGCCATAGCCTTCTCATATGGACAACTCAGGGTTAGTGACATGGTAAGTAAGAATCCCTTCAATCAAGTGTCAATTATTCTGCTCAGCTGGATTCTAATCAGGAAAATTATCTAACGTGCCCACCAGTCATAGAAAGATACTTTATGTCTCTTTTTATTGGAGTTATTGGGGTATTATATTCACTGAACTGGTCTCTAATTCTGTATGATGACTCTACATAATGTGCTCCTTCTAATATAGCCCTGTTTCAGTGTCACTCAAACAATACTCAGTATTTAAAACTTTTCATTTAGATGATGGTACTTTCTGTATTACCTACCTGAACAGACTACATTACTGTTCACTAAATCTCACTGGCTCCCATCAGTGATGAATTGACCGAGCTATGTAACTGTTCACATTATATTTACCAGTCATTAATCTTTTTCTGTTTCAGTTATGGGGTTAAGAAGTAATACAGTTTATTCTATTTTTATACATACATGCACACATAAGCACAGATGTTCAAGTTTAAAATAATTATAAAACTAAATTTAGCAGGTAAGATAGGGGTAGGCAACCTTTGGCACTCCAGATGTTATGGACTACATCTTCCCTGATGCTTTGTCAGCACTATGGCTGTAAGAGTATTTTATTTGGTTCATGTGGTCTTAAAGTGGGTAAACATAATTGATAATTAATATACTTTTAAAAAATCCAGAGCTTGCTTCCCTCCAGTATTACGTATACAAATTACTATTATTAGTATTATGAAATGTATTGTATATAAATCACCATAATCTAGTATGTTTTCATTCATTTCTCATAGGCAAAAGCTGGACTTCTTCTGAACATCCTTGGTGTGCTGACCATTACACTGGCCATCAACAGTTGGGGCTTTTATATATTTAACTTGGGCACCTTCCCTTCGTGGGCAAATACCACAGGACAATCTTAATGCACATTCTATGGGAATAGAAAAATATTAGTATAAATTACCAGTACATTACAATAGAGGCCAAAGGAAACTGAAATGTAGATATATGACTTCATTGCCATATGAACTTTATCTTCTCCGACAGTGCATGTGTTATTTCTCCATCCTAACAACGAACACAAGGTCTAAGACCAGATGAAACTTGCTTACTATTACGACAGATCTCATATTCATTGAACTAGAAGGGATTAGACTTTAATGGTCTATTGGAGAACTGGTGCATGAATTACACCCATGTTAATGCTGTAAGTTGAAATAATAAATGTAGGTGCAATGTAAATGGCTCATGAATAGGTGATGGAGCTTGCAATGTGATAGCAGTGGATGCAAAGGGCAAAATTACCTACATTATCAAAGAATGGCCAGAAACTGAGTGATCAGGTCACCAGGGATATTATTAAGCATTGTCTCTTCTCTAAAAGAGATTTATCTAGACTTACTTACTCTTGCATAGTTTTTTTTTCTGTACAGAGGAGTTGGGCACGTTAGATATGCATATATTTAGTTTGATATCTAAGCCCAATTTCCACCCGATCTCCTAAGCCTAATCTGCCATCAAGGGACTGGAAGAAGGAGAACTTGTTTATATGACCCAATGTTGTTTCTAGGGTTGGCAACCTTCTGCACTCCAAATATTGTGGACTACATCTCCCCTGATCCTATGCTAACATTATGGTTGTAAGAGTATTATGGGAGATGTAGTCTACAACATCTGGAGTGCCAAAGGTTGTCTACCCCTGTTCTAGAGGAACCTACTCCCACAGCACATTTGCTGTGATGTCCCCTAATACTTGGACATCAAAACATCTCCATTAGGTTCCCTGCTGTGTCCAAATCTATCTCTAGAAGTGAGGGTTATCATTAGCACAAATAGGTTTTTAAAGTATATGATTCTCAGACAACTTATAATGTGTATGATTCAGGAGAATAGCACTTAGAAAAGCACAGAAAAAAATCTATCATCATTAGGAACATCTAGGCCTCAACAAGCATTGGAAACTGTATTCCTTGGAAAATATAACAAAGATACTGCTCAGGCACTCTTTATTTCTATATATACATATGTATGTGTGTGTGTTCGGGGCATTCTCATATGATATAGAATAAGATTGGTTGTAGAGATGTAGCTTTAGGAATAATCAGTTGAGGTGTGACGAAACCAACGTATGCTGTAGGCCGGTAAAAAGTGGGCTTACATAGAGGAAATATGAACAATGGGAATGGAGGGTGCGGCTATTCGTCTGACCAACAAAGGTAAGTAGGGAAAGGGGGGAGTCCCTTTTATAGGTCTATAGCCCCTCCCACAACTTCAGGCCATGCCTTCCAATTAGTGTTCGGGGCATTCTCATATGATATAGAATAAGATGGGTTGTAGAGATGTAGCTTTAGGAATACTCAGTTGAGGTGTGCCGAAACCGACGTATGCTGTTGGGCAAAAAGAGACATATTAATGCAAAACATTATACAGGATCATAGTGCATTTGTTAACCATCAGGTAGACATTTTAATGAAAGCTGGTCTGTGTGTTTTAGAAGATAAGAGGTCAACAGGCACTGTTGTTTATGATTTTGGCCGCTGATAGTGAGTTATTTTTTGGCCTGAGAAAGCCGTTAAAGGCTAGATAGGTAGCAGTTTTGATAACTGCATTGGTGCGTGGCTCGGAAGATGCATGGTCGAGTAGTTCTGACATGGTTTGAACATTGTATGTCTATGGCCAGTATTTAGTTTTAGCGGGAACGTCCGCCTTGGCTATGTCTCTAAGTAAGGTATGGATGGGGTAGGAGGATAGGAACCCTTGTTGTTTAGGAAGGAGAAATATGTATAGTGTTGAATGCCTGTGAGATAAGTTTAACTGTGTTGTGTGAGAATTTTTAACTTAAGGTGGCAAAAATAGGCGAAGGCCATAAGTGGTGAAATCTCAAACCAGCTATCTAAATGATGGTCTGACATGAAACGTATTGTATAAGTGGAAAACCCTGTAGCAAGCGTGTTGAGTTCTGGTGGACAAGGCCAGTTTTGTCAGAGCCCGGTTATGTTGGCGAGGTTCATGTAATCCATGACCTTGACCATAAATGACCCCCCTGCCATGGCGGCTGTCACGGAAGCTGCCACAATAAATTACCATTACATGTGGTTAAGAAAGTCCACTATATGTATAGGTCTGCCGTGGCTTGGTTGTCTAGGGACAGCCCCTGATCATCATGCGGGAGTGTGGAAAAAGCAAAGTGGTCTTAGATGAAAGCGTGGCCTGCGGTATGATGCGCATGGCAAAATGTAAGGAACCTGGTAGGGATTGTAGTTCCATGCGTTTGCAAGTACAAAGCAGGAGGTGGTAATTTGGTGTTGTTGCGACTGTTCCTATTTCTCACGTGGTAACTTGTTGGCATGGATGCCAAGTCAAGTTGTGTGCCCAGGAATGTAACGATAGTGTCTGGGTCTTCTGTGACCTTAGGGAATACTGGGACACCCAAGTGTTCAGACATAATAATGGCTTCCTTGAAGCTTCTAGAGGGAAAGGCGTTCCCTTTGACCAACAAGAAATCATCTCGTGAGTATGACTGTGGGGCATCTGGATATGTTTAACCACAACCAGTAAAAGAGTTCAACAAATATATTGAAGATTGTGGGCTGCTCTTGACCTGAAATCTAAGTGGGAGAAGAAATATATAACTGCTGCCCATAAATGTCCTGTAAGTGCCAGTGTAGGGTGGATGGTGGCAGTCTGAAATGCGTTTGTGATATCAGTTTTACTTAACCAGGCTTCCCCCCCTGCTTGAGTGAAAGCTCTAATGGTATGAACAATGGTGGCATACTGTAATGAAAACTCCTTGGAGGGTATGAGGGAGTTGAGACTTGGGGTAGCCGAGGAGTGAGGTGCAGATAAGTTTATGATCAGTTACAGTGTGAGGGAAGATTCCCTGAGACAATCCCAATGGGATTGCGCCACGCTGTAAATGGTGTAGATCGGAGAGGCCCAGGTAGAAATCTTTCTGCCATTTCTTGGGCCATGAGTGTAATGCCAGCTGTTGGATGCTGCTGTGATGACTGCAGGTTAGGGCATTCTAGATTCCCCCAAAAGTATATGGCAATACCTGTACAGAAGGCCTTTAAAATTCAGAGATTAGGAAATCAACTAAATGTCTGGAAGGGTGATGAGTTTGAAAGTACTGGAAATGCATAATGTTTACAGAAGTGAAGTGAGGTTCAGGGTACATTTATTGGGACACATGGTTTGCATGTGCCCTGACATATTGAGAACATATCTGCAACAGTCTGCATGCACCAACATGGAAATTGTTGCAAATCTGGGATTTGCCAAAGAGAATGAGATGACCCAATTTGTCTCTGGTAGTTCGCTACGGTTTGAGAGTCCCTGAGACACCAAATGCGATGCTGACTGCAGAGAAAGCCACTGGAAAGCCCTGCTGCAGGATTCCTGGACACAGCTTGGAGTAGGAGACCTCATGGAGCAGAGGTGAAACCAAAATGGTGTCTTGTATGACCTGGAAGTGGATAATTATATATCTTGTTTTATAATTTGTGAATGATTCAGTCAGCAGCAAACATGGATATATCCTGCCGCTGGTGCTGAGAATATATTTCCAACCGTATACACAGGTTTTACTTACTGATTGCTCAATTTCTACCCTTTAACATATTTAAAACTTGCATATCTCTCAACTATGTCTGACCCTAGGAGGAATAAAACTCATTCCAGCATGCCCTCTGCCTGCTGTGAAATCATCAAAATGGTCTAGGGCGCACAAACCACACAGCCATACTCAGCCAGTTGGATGCTTCTCATAGAGAAGAATTATTCCAATGCTTCTTATTGAGAGCATTAAGAGAATTAAGAGTCACCCTCCTGTGAATGATGATGTGGAACATGCAGAAAAAATAAAAAGACTTAATGAGGAAATATCTCAAAACAGCTTGCAAAACCTGCAGATCTCTTGTCTGCAGCCTTTGCAAGCATTCCCCTTCTAACCTCGCTCAGACTTTCTGTGGCTGTCCAAAGCAGCTCAATGAGAATTCTTTGCAAGGCAGGTGTTCTGGGCAATTGCTGCCTCTTGAGTTCAGTGCAAATAAGCTAACCAAACCAGGAAGTATCAGGACCTGCTGTCTGATTGAAAAGTCAGTGGGTGGGTGTAAGCAGTATACTTTATAAAAGTGTCAATTTCTTTTGAAATCTGCACTATTTCCAAAACAAAAAAAGGGAGGTCACACTTTTACACATACACAAGCTTTTCAGCAAGCTAAATTTGTTTAGGGGTCTGAAGTGTTCCTTAACAGGAAATAGGGTCTGGAATAGTGGTGCAAATATTCTCCCATCTCGTTTTCAGATATCTCTTAAAAGTTAGACACATGTTTTGTTGTTTTTCTCTATTAAATATTGTGCTAGTGTGTTCATGACAGAGCAGAGTGCCTCATTCCATATCCAAACTTTAAGGCAACTTAAGGCAGTAGCCTAGCGCTCAGGAGATGAACTGCAGCCCTGGACATCATGAAATACTTGTCCAAAGTTGAACCAATTCACTATATACTAAGAGTGATGGGACAGGGCAAAATCTTATAACCAGCATCAGGCCTCATTCTGAGTGAAATCATCCAGACTTATGTTTCCATAAAATTGGTACACAGGTCCTATTGGTCCTTGTTAAATAAACTCCATAACGCAAACGCCGGTAAAGTCATCTGTAACTAATATGCTAGTTTTACCATTCATCCAACGACTCCTAGGTAGTGGCCAATATATTCAGCAGGGGGAGCTGTTTGATCAAAATGAAGGTGTTTGAACTGAATTGTTCCAATAAAAAACTTAAGCTAATCAACTTATGTTAATTGTAGTAGACAGACAGACATTGAAAGACATAGTCTGATTTAATTGGTACCTGTTATTTTGTAATATGTAATGGGTCTTAATTGAGTTTCTGAGCATTAAGGTCCATGATATTCACTTAGCATTAAAATATGCAAAATGCCTTTACAATTCATCATATGGATGTGGTTCTGATTGAAATTATATTAAATGTACTTGTCCATGCAAGACTAGACCTGTTCCAACTAACAAGCAAATACTTTTTAATTTTTTTTTTTAAACAGAGCTATTCATTGAGTCCAGTGTATAACATTATATGTCGCTGAAATTGGCTAAATAATGATTGCACCAACATAACAAAGTTCACAAATGCTCAGCTCGCAAATTGTAGTCCTGTTTAACCTCGCATGCACAGCACAGCGCTAGGCACACTGCTGACACTTGGGGAATAGATCACATGACTACAGAATAGTAAAGAGATTTTTTTTTTGCTGCAAATGATCAAATAATAAAAAAGAAATTATAAAAAGTTCCTTTGTGAAAGGGTTTTCAAGTTATTCTGCAAGTATTTTTCATATTTCATCATTTTTCAGAATTAAAATATCTTAGGTGTTGTACATTTCATACTGTGTGGCATTTATTAGATTGCTCTAAATATTTTGCATAACAGTTAATTAAGAAAAGGTCACCATATTTAGAGTGGTGGAAAAATGAAACCTGACATAGAACACCTGTGGTGGTGCTGTGGTTTGGTCCTATAAAATGGTAAATTAAGCTGAAACTTACGTGAAATCCATTACAGTTGAAGCTGCCAGCACTGTTTGGCATTTCCCCCGTCTGACTTCCCTGGAGCTGTCGAGATGTCCAATCAAATGCTTCTTATAGAGCAGCGTTTCCCAATTGTTGTGCCGCGGAACCCTGGCGTGTGGCAAGGGAGCAGTGGGCAGTGATCTCCCTGCTGAGCTCCCTCGCACGCACAGTGATCCTGAGCCGGAATATGACGTCACTATGGCCCCAGCATCACTAAGAGGCACGTGAGGGAGCTGAGCAGGGAGATCACTGCTCCCCGCAGCCTGCACGACAGCCGCTCAGCAGCTCCACTGGACCCCAGGGACTCCATGCCAGCCACCCAGCAGCCCCACTGGACCACAGGGACTCCATGCCAGCACTCCTGAACGTAGGGGGGCTGGGTGGAGTAAAATGTAAAAAAATAATAATAATTGTATGTGTGTCTGTTAGGGAGTTTGTATATGTTTGTGTGTCTGTCAAAAAATATATGTGTGATTGTCAGTGAGAGTGAATGTGTGCTTGTCAGTGTGTGTGTGAGTGTATGTGTTTGTCAGTGAGAATGTATCTGTTCTTGTCAGTGAGAGTGTGTGTCTGTCAAACAGTATGTATGTCAGTGTGTGTATCTGTGTGTCAAGGTTTGTGTATGTGTCAGTGTGAGTATCTAAGTGTGTGTGTGTGTATCAGTGTGTTTCTATGTGCCTGTGTGTCAGTGTGTGTATGTGCCAGTGGGTATCTGTGGGTGCAAGTGTGTGTATATGTCACTGTGTGTATCTGAGTGTTTGTATTTGTTAGTCAAGATGTGTGTGTCAGTGTGTATCTGAGTGTGTGTATCTGAGTGTCAGTGTGTATCTGTGTGCCACTATGTGCCAGTGTGTGTGTGTATGTGTGTGTCAGATACATATACACACACAGATACACACTGACACAGAGATACACACACTGGCACATACAAACACAGATATACACAACTTGACACACAACGGCATATACAAACACAGATACACACTTTGAAACATATACACACACCCTGACACACAGATACATACACACAAACAGATGCACACTATGAGTCAATATCTGTGTGCCACTATCTGCCAGTGTGTGTGTATCTATGTGTCAGATTCATACACAGTGGCACATACAAACATAGATACACACACCTTGATACACAGACACATACAAACACAGAAACACACACCTTGACACACAGATAGATACATACATACACACACACACACACACACACAGATACACACTGTGTGTCAAGGTGCATGTATCTGTGTGTCAGATATACACACACAGAGATACACACATGGGCACATACAAGCACAGATATACACACCTTGACACACACTGGCACATACAAAAAAGGCACAATTTTTTTTGGGGGGGAGGGAGAGGGGGTTCCACGATGTTGATACACTATGTCAAAGGGTTCTTCCATGGGAAAAATTAATTGGGAACCCCTGTTATAGAAACTACTAGAGACTCCACATACAGCCTTCTACCAACATGATCATCCAAGTTTGCACTTTCAACAGTTTAGTAGATAACTCCCTAATTTGGTATCCTTTTATATGACAATGGGGATACCAAATTAGTGAACTATCTACTAAACAGCTTAACCCCTTAAGGACACATGACATGTGTGACATGTCATGATTCCCTTTTATTCCAGAAGTCTGGTCCTTAAGGGGTTAAATAGCGATATGAGGAAAAGCCATTTTATTAAGTTTGCTCTTTTATCTGCTTCGTAGATAACTCCCTAATGTGCTATCCTTATGTGGGATTACTATATCTAACAATACCAAATGGGGGACTTCTCTACAAAAAACACACACACACACACACAATTTTGATTTACTTTTTAGGGGTCCACCCAGATTCCCTATCTTTTCTGGTCTTTTCCTAAAAGAGTGCCAGTGAGCGTGCATCCACATTACTCCATTGTACCTGGTCCTCCGTGGCTCTCTTTGTTCCTCCTCGCCTGCAGTGTCCTACCTGACCCCATGCCTTGCAAGCTCTTATGGCTCAGACTCATAGCCTCTGATTGGTCAATTCCCTAGCACACATTGAAAGGGGAGGGCTTGCAAAGGCTGCTGTCAGAAGTTCTGCAGCTTTTGCAAGCCTTTTACTTGCATTCCATTGTTATCCTTGCAATTTTCTGCAATGTCATTTTACTTAAGAATCTGCTTAAAAAAAAAAAAAAACCTAGCCTTAGCTTTCCATGTAAACCTATTTCCCTGTCTTTTTAAACATTTCTTTTTCCTAACCTTGTTTTTTTAGCTCAGTATTTGCATAGTGATTTTTTTTTTTTACCATGTCTTTGAATTTTTAACCCTGTTTTTTTCCTAGCTGTCTCCTAACCCTTTCTCAGCTTTCGCTGTCGTCCTTCCTTCCCTGCCATGTTGTTTACCCCTATATATCCGTACTTGGTTTTATTCTGCTTTATCGCTTTCTTTTATGTTTTACATCTTCCTTGAACCTGTTGAATTATCCATATCGTCTACCTTCTTTTTTAACCCTGGGTTAAAGCATCCAAGCTATATAAACACTGTCATCCCCACCTCCTATTTAACTCTGCCTTTATACTGATTTCTTTTGCAACTGTGTTTTAATTTCCACAATGTTTTCTTTTCCCGACTTACCAAGACTCTTTCATAGTTATTACAATGCATCACACAGCTGAAATAGTTGAAATAACAGGTTAGCAGGGGTGCCAAAACGGTAGGTCCCCAGATGCTGCTGAACTACAACCTCCATGATTCTTAGCCTATCTAGTTCATTCACAGAATCATGGGAGTTGCAGTTCAGCAACATCTGGAGGGCCGGAGTTTGGGGAAGCCTGCTTTAGAATGACAAAGCATCATGGAAGCTGTAGATTCTGAAGCACTTTTTGGTAACAAATGATACGCATCAGATTTGCTTCTCTGACACTAGGGATAGGTTGTAACTATTGATCATGATAAGGAATGATTTTGATAATTGAGTATATAATCTTTTTTTTTTTCTTAGAATCAAATTATAAGTGTGAAACGTAAATTACACAATGGGGAGACAAAAGAACGGTGTTTTATTAATTGTTCGCTGGAAGAAAAATATTACACATGAGAGCAATTTGTTTCTTTTGAAAAGACAACACTAATTAAGCTGTTAACGCAAAGCTCAGCATATGGACAAGTAAAATAAGTACGTCCAAGGATCGTGGTGTACTTATATCTGGAACAACATGATTACAATTACTGTAATTAATGGGATATGTATCCAGTCTTCAAAATGCTTATCAAGAGCACAGTATACAGGCAAAGGTAAAGTTAATAACTTTAAATGTGTTAACTTGTTCATGATTTTGTATAAAACTAGTGCTTTGCCATTATTCTGGATCCTGTATTGTGTAAAGATTCGGATCTGAAAAGCACTGATTTTAAACCAGTCTGGCCAAATAGTAGAGATATAGTTGGGATTATTAAAGCCTTACTGGAAACGGCTTTAGTTAATATGAGCAATGTCATTCTGGGTGTAATTTGTCAATTTTCATAAAAAATTTTCAACCCGGCCAAAATTTGGTTTCTATTAAAATAGACCCATTAATGTATGTATACAATGATGTAACATGGACTTTTTATAGATTAACCAGTTCAGCTACAAAAATTTGAAACTAAATCTTTACTATTAGAAGTGAAAATTAGCAGTAGACTTCCAGGAGATATTTAAAAATAGAGAGAAATACAGTTGCAAGAAAAAGTGCAAAAATGTGAGCCCTTTGGAATGATATGGATTTCTGCACAAATTGGTCATAAAATGTGATCTGATCATCATCTAAGTCACAACAATAGACAATCACAGTCTGTTTAAACTAATAACACACAAAGAATGAAATGTTGCCATGTTTTTATTTAACACACCATGTAAACATTCACAGTGCAGGTGGAAAAAGTATGTGAACCCTTTGATTTAATAACTGGTTGAACCTCCTTTTGCAGCAATTACTTCAACCAAACGTTTCCTGTAGTTGCAGATCAGACGTGCACAACTGTCAGGAGTAATTCTTGACCATTCCTCTTTACAGAACTGTTTCATTTCAGCAATATTCTTGGGATGTCTGGTGTGAATCGCTTTCTTGAGGTCATGCCACAGCATCTCAATCGGGTTGAGGTCAGGACTCTGGCTGGGCCACTTCAGAAGGCGTATTTTCTTCTGTTTAAGCCATTCTGTTGTTGATTTACTTCTATGCTTTGGGTCATTATCCTGTTGCAACACCCATCTTCTGTTGAGCTTCAGCTGGTAGACAGATGGCCTTACGTTCTCCTGCAAAATGTTTTGATAAACTTGGGAATTCATTTTTCCTTCAATGATAGCTATCCGTCCAGGCCCTGACGCAGCAAAGCAGCCCCAAACCACCATACTTCACAGGTGGGATGAGGTTTTGATGTTGGTGTGCTGTGCCTTTTTTTCGCCACACATAGTGTTGTGTGTTTCTTCCAAACAACTCAACTTTGGTTTCATCTGTCCACAGAATATTTTGCCAGTACTGTTGTGGAACATCCAGGTGCTCTTGTGCAAACTGTAAACATGCAGCAATGTTTTGTTTGGACAGCAGTGGCTTCCTCTGTGGTATCCTCCCATGAAATCTATTCTTGTTTAGTGTTTTACGTATTGTAGATTCGCTAACAGGGATGTTAGCATTTGCCAGTGACTTTTGTAAGTCTTTAGCTGACACTCTAGGATTCTTCTTCACCGCATTGAGCAGTCTGCGCTGTGCTCTTGCAGTCATCTTTACAGGACGGCCACTCCTAGGGAGAGTAGCAGCAGTGCTGAACTTTCTCCATTTATAGACAATTTGTCTTACCGTGGACTGATGAACAGCAAGTCTTTTGGAGATACTTTTATAACCCTTCCAGCTTTATGCAAGTCAACAATTCTTAATTGTAAGTCTTCTGAGAGCTCTTTTGTGCAGGCATCATTCACATCAGGCAATGCTTCTTGTGAAAAGCAAACCAAGAACTGGTGTGTGTGTTTTTATAGGGCAGGGCAGCTGTAACCAACACCTCCAATCTCATCTCATTGATTGGACTCCAGTTGACTGACATCTCACTCCAATTAGCTCTTGGAGATGTCATTAGTCTAGGGGTTGACACACTTTTTCCACCTGCACTGTGAATGTTTACATGGTGTGTTCAATAAAAACATGGCAACATTTCATTCTTTGTGTGTTATTTGTTTAAGCAGACTGTGATTGTCTATTGTTGTGACTTAGATGATGATCAGATCACATTTTATGACCAATTTGTGCAGAAATTCATATCATTCCAAAGGGTTCACATACTTTTTCTTGCAACTGTATGTGCATTGCTAGCTCATGTATATTACACAGTGATTGCTCCAATATTTGCTAAGCCGGGTGGTTTCATTTCTGCCACTAACAAAAATAACATCCCCAGGAAAACCAAAGTAATTTGAATATGCTTTTCCTGGTTAAATACTTTATTATTATATAGAAATATAGAGTGGAGGCTAAAGATTTTGAAAAAAAATAGTTTATAACAGTGTAAAAATGGGGGTAAATCTTAATATATTTATGTTCTTAAGTGTGCTTAAGGCAACTCTTCTGGGAGTATTTAGTCATCCATGGATCCCATATTCCTTTATTTATGCAGTCAAGTTTTCCATATTGTAAATAAACCATATTTTGTAGGGATGTGTATGGGCAAAAAAATTTGGTTTGGTTTGGAAATTCGGGAAAGAAAAAAAAAATTGTCTGCTTCGGCAATTCAGACCAATGACATTTGGTTCAGTTCGGCACCTCCGAAATTCATGATTTTGTCAATTTGCCACTTCAGCAATTTGGCACTTTGCCAATTCGGAACATTGGCAATTCGGAACTTCGGTAATTTGGACCCTAACCCTAACCCCTAAAACCTAACCACTAAACCCCAACTCCTAACACTAAACCTTAATCCTAAACAATAACCCTAAACCCTACCCCTAACTCACTTCTAACTTTAACTTTACTTCTAGTGTTACGGTTAGATTAAGAATTGACAAAGGCTAAATTAGTTCCTAACGCTAATTTTAAGCATGGCAGTGCCGGAGAACAGTGTGCAAGTGGCGAATTTGGATTATGCAATAAACATTTTATTTAATTCCTTGTGACTAAATTTCCTGCCTAGCTTTCTTTCCCATAATGCATGGTGTCTGTATAGATTTGCATTGGTTTTGGCTTGAGAAAAAGATAAGGCCCCTGCTGTGTGAAGTATGTGAAAAAAGTCTTCTGTAACACGTTAATCTAGGTGACGGGTCTGCAAAAGAGGACTGACATGTTAATAGGTGTTCAACTCTAAATCCAATATATCATTAATCATAACATTTTCTCGGAGCTTGGTATGTAATCTCTCAATAACATTTTTCTCACAGTAAAACGACTTCAGCCTGTCCACTTAAAGAAGTGGATTTTTTTAAATTGTATTTAACTTTCACCAAGGACAATGCAGAGGGTGAATTTCCATATGGCACTGAGACAATTTCAACAAAACACAGATGTGAAGGAAGTTTAGTGGCACGTATAAATGGCAGCTAATAAGAGACTGTAATTTGCTTGATATAAATAACAGGATTACATGCAAAACATGAAGTTTCAACAATAACAATAGAGGTTATAGTAAAGGGGATCTAAGGCATTAGGAGGGGTTAGGGACGTGTTCTGACATAAGAGCTAAGGTTTCAAACAAAGGGAGGTAAAAAGAGAAAAAAGGGATATGAATGGAGAGAGGTGTACAGTGGATAGAATGGGGAAAGAAGGAACGATTAATTTATTCAGATGCAGGGAAATCAGTAGGCCAAAAGGGACAATGCTCAAGTAGGGTGGGATGAATCAAGAAAGGGTTACATGATTCTATATGAACATATAAATAAAAATAAAAGAGAAAGGCGGATTTAAGGTATATAGGAGGGGGGGAAAAGGGAATTTTTGCAATCTGCGTTCTTCAAAATTACTGCATTTGGTAATAGGGAATTGACACTTTTTGGAATTTACATAATTGAAAAACACATTAAAAATCAATGTTAACAGTTCAACAAATTACCTCATAATCCAGTTTAGACATGGCAAACCCAGAGAAAATATTGCACACATATCAGATTGATCCTTCAAAGGGGAGTTGGCAAATTCCCTCTGCACGAGAGATACAGTAACCCTGGGTGCTCGTTTTGGCCTTCTTTGGGCCTCGTATTATGAGGCAATTGCTCAGAGCACCTGCCTTGCAACAACTTCTCATTAAGCTGCATTGGGAAGTCTGTGATTGGACAGCCACAGAAAGTCTGGGCAGTGTTAGAAGGGGAAGGCTTTCAAAGACTTCAGACAAGAGATCTGCAGCTTTTGCAATCTGTTTTTAGATATACCTTCAATGAAAAAAATGCATAATTAAATACATGTATGTTCCATTAAATGTATATCTACTAAACAGTGATTTTAATTAATGTATATATTTATTTTTAAGAGTGGAATGTTCCTTTAATTTGACTCTCCCATATATAAATAGGGTCTTTATTGCTCAGAGGAGCACCTCCTAGATTTCCCTTCAGCAATATGATATCTACATATCTACATTTGCAGCATATTATGTATAATTTGCTATTAGTATGTGAGTTTCTTAAAGAATGACAATGAGCTTTTTCAATTTGTGAAAACTTTGTGGTTCTATTAAATGTGTTGGAAATATCCAGGTAGCTGGTACTTGCTCCCTTAAGGAAATAGAATTGTAACATTTACGTTTTTTCAGAGCTTTTCTATTTATGAGCCACGCCTGTCTAGTAAATTCAGACACACAGGTCATTACAGCAATTATACTACAATCTTCACCAAATAAAGAAAAGTAATAGAATCCATTAACAATTTACTCCCTGCCAGGACTAAAGGCGAGCTTAAAATGGATGAAAATGGATTTGCCTCTGCAATCATTCTTTGGAATACGTATGTAACGCTTTATAGGGAAATTAAAGAGACATGAGAGATATCTGGAAATGTTGATGCATGTTAAAGTCAGATAACTTATATGGGATACAATACATCCTCAAAATGTTCATGCTTTTTCACAACCCACCAAATGTGCCACCTCATTGCCTATTCCTGCCTTTCCAAAATGATCACAAAAGGCAACAAAAATCTGTAACCTTAAATCTGCTGGGGTATTTAAGGGGATACTCCAGACCCCTAAAGCATTTCAAATTGTTGAAGTGCTTTATGTGTGAATGGTGTGTCCTTTTTGTTCGATTTCACAAAAAGTACAGGTTTCAATAGAAGCTGGCACTTTTATAAATTAACCTGGTTACACCCCCCTGGCTGTCAATCAGACAACTGGTCCTGTCACATCCTGGTTTGGTTAACTCACTGGACCTAAACTCGAGAGGCAGAAAATTACTCAGAGCGCTTGCCTTGCAAAAACTTCTCATTGAGCTGCATTTGGAAGTTTGTTGGGCAGCCAATGATAAAATGAATAATTACAGGCATGCATGGTTTCAATGGGGCATATCTACTAAACCGTGATTTTTATCTGGATTTTGGCAGTGGAGTGTCACTTTGACATTTCCCCTCTATATTCAACACTATTGTCTATATTGATTTTAAATAGTAATCATGTATTAAGTCACTACTTCAGGGAGTATTAGCAGTGGAAAGTTATTTTGGTTTTCAATATCTGTCACTCACATATTTAGTTTTAAGACATTATCTATGTGAAAAAGGAGGTGCTGGGGTAAATTCCAAAAAATGTTGTGTTCTGTTTATCATAGAATTAAATAGGTATTTACCCAGGGTGTTCACCATATCAGGACGTCATTAATAAAGTATGTTGTCAAAAGTGGAAATCCAGGAAAAAACATTTTGAAAAAAGGGTAAAAAAAATTAAAAAAACTATTTTTGGTTAAGGAATTACCCTGTGAGCTTCTAAATGATACACACAGCACATATTCAACAATAGATATAGATGTTGATCTACAGACACAAAATGTGAAATTTAACTTAGCATTAGTTCTGAACTCACCGACATTCAGCAAAGTGTAAATTATTTGTCATATTTAATTTCATATTTTAGCCATTAAAAGTCAAACTAAAACATAGCTTACTTGGGCCATTTTGTCCAATTTGTTTATTATTGTATTAAATTTATAATTATTGTGTTATATGTGTTATAAAATTATATATATATTGCAAGCTTTTGGAACACTAAGGAACCCAATTAAGTGACTTCAGTGTCCTGAAAGCTTGCAAAATATTCCTATTTCATTGAAAGTTTTGTCATTGTATTCTACCTTAAATTTAATAAACTGGCTGACACATAGGAGTGTATCCACTAAACACTGTATTGCAAAATTTTGACTTAAGAATTCTTCAGCTCGGCTATGATCACAGCATGCCTAGTTTATCCTAGATTTTGCAATGCATTTTTAAGATCACTACAATTCTGGGTTTGTTGTATAAACCTCGTGATAAGCAAAATGCAAAAGTGAATAGGCATTAGACAGTGTAGGGTGTAAGATATTTTAGAAAAGAATCACAGTCAGTAAAGGAATAATTACTGTCCAAAAATAGATTAACATATATTATATATTCATATATTCCAGTATACGTTAAACATCCTTCAGTGACCACTGACTTAAATCACAACCTTACATTTGTGCAGCTGCCGTGTCTTGTACACTGGAGCTATCATTAGACTATACAATTTAATTATATGGTCTCTTTAGTGATTTATGAGAATTCACTGGACCAGGTGGAATAATGTGATTTTCAAATTTTGTATTGAAATCTTTCTCCTATACCAGTCCATCTGCATATATAACAAAAATGTACATGGATGAAATTTTGGAAAATTTTTTGCCAAATAGTGTTATCAGTATCAGAATCCCAGCAACTCTTTGAAATTTATTTACTAAACATCAAATTATACAAGATTGAAAACAATTCCTAAACAGAAAAAAAATTCAGCTGACATATTCCAAATTAAGACAGTTGAAGTTAAAGTTTTGTAAAAACCCTCAGTATTTGCTAGATTGGATTACGCCTCAATGGCATTGGATGGTCAAGTCGTAGTAACTATTTTTATGGCTTCTCCAGGGACCTCTAATGATGGAATATTGTGCTGATTATGTCAGTTGTTCGTTTAATTTATTATTATTATTATTGTTATTATTATTATTATTTATAAAGTGCCAACAAATTCCATTGCGCTGTACAATGGGTGGTCTAACAGACAAGTATTTGTAACCAGACGAGTTGGACACACAGGAACAGAGAGATTGAGGGCCCTACTTAATGAGCTTACATGCTAGACGGAATGGGGTAAAGTGACACAAAAGGTAAGGGTATGGTAAAAAAGTAGGTTGCTAGGGGAAGGAAAGCTGTTCACAGTTTAATTGATATCCTTTCCTAAAGAAGTAATATATAAGTTTATAATCGTTTTGAAAGCGATGTCAGTTATACATGCTAGTCTACATTGCCAAATATTTTCAGCAGTTTGTGTTTTTTAAACCATGTAATATGAAAAAGGAGCTATGAAGCCAGAGGCCATATGATAAGTTGGATCAAAATGTGATTGCCAGAGGGTTTAGAAATGCATTCCTGATTCTTTTTATCCTCAAGGTATCAATGTAGAGAGAGCAATTGATGTAATAAAAAGTGAGCAAGTAGTATGGATAAAGAGATTCAACTTCAATGGGCCCTGCTCCTATCAAATATGTTTTAAACACTTTATTGATATAGATGTAACAAAATCACATGCATATTGCATAAAAGCTTCCAAATGAAATCACATCAAATTCCATCTATACAGTCTATGATACAAAATAGATTCCACCCAGATTAACAAATGTAATAAAACAAAAAAGTAACACAACAAACTGGGGAGGCCCTCATCTTCCATTGCACACCGCAAGACACATATTCTACCCATGAAGACCACAATGTTTCATAAGAATAGAGTTTCTCAGACAATGGCTGTGAGCTCTTTCACTAGGAAGGTGTCTCTAAGTTGATTAAAGAAAGCAAGGGTGGAGTGTCCACATTATGTCATATTTCTGCTCGTGCTTGTCTAGCCACCAGCAGAAATTTGCTAATTAGGTTGTTTTCCAAGGTAGTAAAGATGTCCTGTAGTTAAAACAAATGGAAGGTCCAAAAACAAAGGTCTACTGTTCTTTGCAGCACTGTAAGTAACATACATTGGTCCAAAACTTTTCCCAAAACCTCCCCAAGCACAGCTATGTGGGTGATTTGCTCATATGATTTAATTTTATTTGAATAGTGTTCCATATGAACAGAAATAAACATTGTAACATTGCTCCTGCAGCTCTACAGAAACTACAACCATGTACTCTGCCTCACAAATGTTCTACCACTCAAAGACTATTAAATTGTGTCCCAGCTTACACTGTAAGACTGCTCTTCGAGTCCACCCAGTGTATAACAGCAACAGGGACATCCCAGGTTTGGATCTATGCCAGTCTTGTTGCAATACAACATATCAATAGATAAGACAGACAGTGCCCCTGTAATTTAGGACAACAAGTCTCTGGTTGTGCCTTATAAAAGAGTTGTTTGTGGAAGGATCTCAAAGTAGAATAGGAGCCAGTCCTATCAGACCTAATCACACATTTTTCCTCCTGTCTGAATTATTGCTGGCAAAATAGCTGAACTGAAAATAGGTATTTCACCAATCACGTATAATAGGGCCTAGATGGGATAGTCACGTTATGGTCAGATCCAGAGGCAATGGAATATGTATTACTGGAAGAAATCACCTACATTTTTGCCCATTTAATGTAAAATTCATGCTTTCTGCTTTCTTATATGTTTTGTATGAAATTCAGTTGCATTGTGAAAATGTTTTAAATCAATAAAGATCGAATGCCTGCAAATTGCAATAAGAGATCCAGATCCAGCTGTAAGTTCCTGTAGAAGAAAATCAAAAGCGATATTTCAGTGCATATTTACTCATGCTGTATGGCAAAAGAACCCTACATCATGTGCAAATATGTAATGCCGTACATAGCTGTAAAATTAAAGAAGACTTTTTGTTGACCAGACCTCTAGGTTTTAACGTTAATTCCTGGATACTAGATGGTGACTTTAAGGCAGAGAAGGATTAGGACCTCACAGGGTCCTAGGCAGGTTACCAGTTTGAGTACCTCCTTCACTCTAGTGTAGAGATGGTGAAGTCTGTCCTTCATCAACAGTATCTTCATGGAGCCATATCCCAAGGCTTGTAGTTAGTATGACTATGCTACAGTAGATAAACATGTAGTCCATAGGCGTGCGCACGGGGTGTGCCGGGTGTGCCTAGGCACATCCTAATCCCCGCGGCACGCGCTATGTGCCTCCCTCCATGGGCCGGTGAAGATCTCCCTCACCGACCAACAGGCAGGAGAGGACCCGGGGAGCTCTTGTCAGCAGCTTTGCCGGGTTCCTCTCGCGTGGTTACCGCGGCAACGCTCAGATCTTGCGAGAGTGAACTCTAGCCCCACAGGGGGCTAGAGTTCACTCTCCACTGGACCACCAGGGAAGGCAGGAGCACGGTCCCCCCTCCCTACCTAAGGTAAGAAGGGAGGGGGGATATTAACTAAACGGCCCCCACACATTACACACAAACATACAGCACACAGACATACATCACCCTTACACACATAGCACACACACACCCACACTAACAGCACTCTCACACTAACATCACCCTTACACACACAGCACCCTTACACATACACACACTAACAGCACCCTAACACACGAAGCACCCTCACACACACAGCAACCTTACACACACAGCACCCTTACACACACACAACACACTAACAACACCCTTACACTAAAAACACCCTTACACACACAGCACCCTCACACACACACATACACACACACACACACACAGCACACACTAACAGCACCCTTACACACACAGCACCCTTACACACACACTAACAACACCCTTACACTAACACCCTTACACACACAGCACCCTCACACATACACACACACACACAGCACACACTAACAGCACCCTTACACACACACATCACACACTAACAACACCCTTACACTAACAACACCCTTACACACACATCACCCTCACACATACACACACACACAGCACACACTAACAGCACCCTCACACAGCACACACTAACAGCACCCTTACACACACAGCACCCTTACACATACACACACTAACATCCCCCTCACACACACAGCACCCTTACACACACAGCACCCTCACCCACACACACAAAGCACACACTAACAGCACCCTTACACATACATACACACAGCACACACTAACAGCACCCTTACACACACACAGCACCTTCACACACACAGTGCGCCCACACACACAACGCCCGCACACACACACAGCGCCTTCACACACAGCACCTACACACAGCAGTGTGTGTGTATGTATATGTATATATATATATATATATATATATATATAAATATAAATATATACGCCGCATGTGTGTTTCTGCTTTAGCTACGCACACCTATGATGTAGTCATGCACTGTGGTGGATTATTAAAGAATCAAAAAGGGCTTCTGAGAAAGAGCCAAGGCCAGTGTTCCATTGTGGTGACATGGTGCCATCAAGGAGTGTATGATAGCTGAAGTAAGAGGCAGAAAACACTATTATGGTACAGAAAGGTGTGTAAACGTCCGTTGGAGAGGATGAGAACGAAAGAAACAGATGTAAGGGTGAAAAAAAAAAGATTTTCGGGAGGCAGGAATGGAGACAGGAAATAGAGATTGGAACAAAAATGGGGAAGAAAAAAATGAGATAATTGCTTAATTAAAGAAACCTTAAGAGAAGGACTAACAACAATGGCACAGATTAATGATATAAAGAGACCGGAGAAGAGGGTACCAAATGAATAATGGATCTTTGTCTATGGTGGCAGAAGTCCTTGCAAGCCCCTTTAGCATTGCTTCTAGATGTGGAGACTAGGAGAACAGTGCACGAATGAATGGATGAAGGGATTTGCTAATCATCTAGCTTATACCCAAACCCTACCTACTGGATGGTTATCTGCAGATTTTACCTTGAAAGCCTTATGTCTGCCAAGTTAGTGCATTCCTTACGCATGGGGCTGACATGGTTAAAGAGAAAGTCAAATCTAAAAGGAAAGGTTATAGGCTGATAACTTTGGATTTACAGCGGGTTTCGCCTGTACTCAGCTCTTTCAAGATTGTTTCTTATTAGTTATTTCTTTCATCATAACTATTAATAAGCTGTCACCACCCCGTACTTCAATCATAGACGTTCATAGACTTTCATATATTCACCCTAATAAATACCAGTGATTATTTAGTACAGCAGTGACACAACGTATTGTCATCCTAACTGTCTAACAATGAGTGTCTTGTATCTGGAGCATGCAAAACATGACAAGTACAATTAACTATTTCAGAGACAACTTCATGACATACATGGTATAGGGTCTGTAAACATATTAGAGGGTCCTTCCATCAGAGGGTCATATTATTTATATTCTAATTCAGTAACACATTACTAATTATTTTTGTAGTGCTGGGAGTCAGTGACACGGATTTATACGCAAAATAACATTTAGTTTAAGTAAATAAATGAATGCATACAGTTGCTTTACCTAGAGAATCAAATGGTTATTCCAGGCACCATGACCACCTCAGTGATTTGCAAGCCAAGCATGTTCAAGCTTTTTTTTTCAGTTGTTTGCTGGTTTACATTTGTTTTCCTTATTATGAAGAGGGGTGGGGGTAGGTTTACACTTAGGAAAGATTCTAGAAGACGTCTTTGAGCTTGCAGCATATAGCAGGAATGTTGCTGAAACATTTTACTTAAAGGAACACTCCAGGCACCAAAACAACTTCTTCTAAATTAAGTTGTTTTAGTGCCATGAGGCCCCTGGAGGCTTTCTTTTCTCAAGGACTTAAACCATTCTTGAATAGTTTAACCCCTAAATTGCCTCCAGCGCTGGTGCCACTCCTCCCCTTGCGGCATCCAGCTTCAGAATTTTAACTTAGAGGAAGAGTGGAGTGTCGCCGGAAGGTGGCACCGTTGATTAGTTGAGAGTGGTCAGCTGATGCTCTCAGCCAATCAGTAACTCCTTGGTCACTAAAATGGTAAATTTCTTTGCAAGGGGAGGACTGGATATCAGTGCTGGAGGCGACTTAGGGGTTAATGAAGAAGATAGCTTTAATTAGCTACGGAAGTAGTTCTGCAGAACTAATTTGAGTTATTGAGGCAAGGATGGTATCATAGGGTAGAGATACTGCCGTGGTAAAGGTCCCGCCCAAGTGCAGTGGTCTGCAGGTGTAATTTAATGCTATATTCACTGAACTGCGGAAACGGTGTTGTTGGAACGCAGGTAAGTATAGTTAAAACTATAACTAATTTATTATGTCTGACAAGATCACTTTAAAACAAAATGGAGCATCACAAAAGACAAGTTAACACAAGTTATATATGATGTAACTGATATTTTAGATATATTTATTATTCCAACATTTGATCTATTATTTATATACTTAGCGTAAATAGGTAGGAACTATTGGAAAATAATTTAAGATGTAGGAACTGTTGCAGTGGAACATTTATAATGAAGAACACTTATCTCTCTTGCAGAAGAGTCCTTTCAGAAGAGTCATGCCATTTAAAGGACACTGTAGTCACCTGAACCATTACAACTAATGTAGTAGTTCTGGTGTCTATAGCCTATCCCAGTAGGGTTTTTAATGTAAACACTGCCTTTTTAGAGAACAGACAGTGTTTACATTGCTGCCTAGGAATACCTCTAGTGGCATTCAAACAGCCTGTGATTGTGCAACACTGGCACTCAGCGTCTTCACGCTCTGCATGGAGGCGCTGAATGTTCCTCATAAAAATGTATTGATTCAATGCATCTCTATGAGGAAATACTGATTGGCTAAGCGCAGCGTTTCTCCTCGCTTGCTGTAGCGGAACTAACAGGGTTGCAGAGGTTTGACTTTGACTCCTATCAGCCAGAGGCAGCCACTGGACACCAGGAAAGTCACCCTTCTGCACCTGAAAGGTAGGAAAAAGGAGGGTGACTAAAACATTTTGCATGCATGTGTGTTTGTGCATCTATGTCTGTATGTATGTATGTATGTGTCTTTGTATGTGAGTGCGTGTCTCTGTATTTATGTGTGTATGTATCTGAGTATATCTATATGTGTGTGTGTGTGTGCATGTCATTCTGTGTATCTGAATGTTTGTCCTTAAGTGTCTGTGTATCTGCATATGTGTCTATATATGTATCTGTTTGTATGTGTCAGTGTGTGTCTGTATTTGTGTCATTCTGTGTATCTCAATGTGTGTCATTCTGTGTGTCTGTGTGTCTGTGTATCTGCATGTTTGTCTGTGTGTGCATATATGTGTCTGTGTATTTGTGTATTAGTTTGTGTGTCTGTCTATTTGCATGTGTGTCAGTGTGTGTATCTGTGCATCTGTATCTGTATGTGTCTGTGTATCAGCATGTGTGTCTGTGCATGTAGCTGTATGTTTTATTTGGTATGTATCTGCATCCACGTCAGTGTGTGTTTGTCTGTTTATCTGCATGTGTTTCAGTTTACGCCTCTGTGTGTCTGTGTAACTGTCTCCACACCCACCACACAAACTGTCACCCCCTTTCACCCTGCCACATTCACAATGTCTCCCCAAATCCTGTCACTTACCCATGACATACTCATATCCCCTCGCTCTGCCATATTCTTCCTATTACACTCTCCTTCTCTAGCACTGTCACACTCACCCCCCAATCCTGTCACACTCATTCTCCATCAGTCCACATTTCACTCTGCCACACTCACCCTATCACATTAACCCCTCTAATTCACCCTGCTTGGCGTGAATGAGACACATGGAAGGTTTGGAGGGGCGTGAATGTGACATATGGAGGGGCTGGGGGGGAGCGAGACGTATGGGGTAGGCCCCAGGGCAATTTTCGCACGGGGCCCTGTGGTTTCTAGTTACACCTCTGCTCGCATGCACAGTATCCTCAAAATTTACGATCTCAGCCATGGAGACCATTGCAGCGTGGTGAAAAAGGCGAGTTTAAACACAGTTTTAGTGAGAGCAGAGGGCCAGTGACCTAAATAGTTAGTTTAATATATGTTTGTGTTCCTGACTCTATAGTGTTTGTTCACATTTGAAAGAAATTCTAGAAGGAAACTACAGATTCCATTGTAGTAAAGTATCCAATAAACAGAGTTCATTGCTTATTTTAGGACTGTAAGGTTAACTTATAAGGTGGTTAGTACTGCTATCGTTCGCTAGAAGGTTAAAGTAAACCTCATGTTAGAGTTGTTATTCATTTATATTTAATGTAAAGCATTGGGTTGAGTTTTATTTGTTCATATTTTTATTTTGCAGTTCTCACAGCATGGTGAGTTGGAAGTTCATCCCTATGGCAAACCTTCCATAACATGCCAGTAGCAGGAAAATATTGTCTTTGCAAAATTACATATGGTTTTCAATGTTCTAGTAAAAAAAAAAAAAATGTAGTGCCCCCCACAGTTAATATTTTAGACCCTCATCCACGGATCATGGGTAGCCTGTCCTCCCTATTTATAATTCTGAGCTCTCACCTGCTGTCTATGGCTGTAGGCTCAGAAGAGGACACAGGCATAGCCTCCTCTTTATTTACTGTTGTCCATGGGTGGGGGTCAGAGAAGTACAATATCACTATTTCTGCCCAGTCATTAGTATTAGTAACGATGAGCAAAATCTCATAGCCCAATATACAGGAATACAATCGGGGGTGGGGGACAGATGGGAAACAGGGTGAGACTTTAACTGCATTCCTTATCAGATGAAAAGAGTGTACGCCAGCTTTGTGACCCTTTCTTTTGGACCAGTCCTTATAGTAGAGACATCCTGTCTGACAGTCACAGTCCTAATTGGTGCAGTGGTCTTCTTTCTTGAAAATCCCACAAAGGATCAATGTCCTTACACTGAAACATTGGCCCCAAAGATGATTACCAAGGGTTCTTATTTATTTTTCATATAAGTATGATAATAAAGCAAAATAAATCATCTACATGATTTAAAGAAAAATAATTTGTTTTGTACTTTGTTAGATCAAAGACATTTGTATCCTAAATCCAGTAGTTTGTAGATTTAGCATACATTATAAAAAACCTGTTGTGTAGCTTACACTGTTCGAAGATTTTTCCTTGTTCTACTAATGTGCCTCAGTATGGTGCTTTATTATAGAGGTGAGGTAAGAGCCTGGCACAAGAATTTAGTTCCCAATTAAATTCCTTCATAGACCTTGTTTACCTGGAGCAAAGGATTGACATCACATGTTGAGGATTAAATTTTGACATGCCAGCCCTTGCCTATCTCATCATGGGTGTGTGTTTATTTCCCATGATATCTATACTATCCTTATCTGGGATTACTTAAAACATCAGTGCTAATATACTGAAATCAGGACACATTGTATCACAGATATGCTATATGCTTGTCCATAAATTCCAGATTTAATGCAAGTAGATTTACTCACTCAACTATCCAGGTTATTTACCATAGTGCAAATTCTTGGAAATTCTGATATTATAGTCACTTCAATGAGATGGAACAGCTATGGTGCCTTAATGCCTAGACCGGGACCCTCACTGGGATATATCTTGATATACTCATAAATAATGACAGAAAAGTATATACAAACAAACACACATATTCACCTATGCCTACACATATTTGTCACTTAATTGAGGAGGAAATGGAGGGAGTGACGTTAGTAGAGACACTGGAATTCTCCTCTGCAAACAATTGAATGGATTTTAATTACAAGCACTAATTAATGAGTGTTAATCACTATGCCCACATCTTCCGCACCTCATTATATTAGTATCATCATTAACTCAACTGTCCTGATTCCATTTAATTTTACTCCCGTAACTTGCATCATTGCACTGTATGTTGACAGTTTGATGTAAAACTGTGGGTGCATTACAGGATGCAGTATATAGCGGCAACACATTTCACAGAGTTTGTAGTTAATGCTGATTGTTGCAAATGTTTTCAGAAAAGATTTGTATATTTTGATTTATAGGCTGTAAATAAACAGATTAAAAAGTAACCGAATTTGAAGATTATTTCAAAAAATTAAATGCCTACTGTGACGAGACCAATCTCGCCACTGTGCATTGGAGGAGCCTGGTTGCCCACCCGCTGCCTTTAGACTATGGCCCCATGTTGAAACGCTTGATTTTCCCCTGCGAAGACATGAAAGCCGGGTCATTCGGTGCTTGCCCTGTTTGAGCGGTGATACCCCAGATAGCTATGCCATGGAGCCCATTCGTATAATGAAAGACTATGGGAAAGACTTTGGCTCCATGGCAATTGAACTGTATGTGTGTGCTCTGAGCGCCATTCAGTAATAATGTGCGCTCAGATCTGAGCTATCTGGGGATATGTTGAATGTACCTGTTTTGTGCAATGGCTGCACAGTTATATGTTTTTATGTGTTTTATTGTCTTTTGCTGCCATGTGTTCAATGGAGTTTTGCCTCTGTCCTTGGAGATAATTGGATTACTTCCCAATTATCTCCAGGATAGAAGACTCTGTGGAACTGGTTTTGGGCAGAAAAGCCATGCTTCATTTGGTCACAAAGGACTTCGATCTATCTTTTGAACCAATGGACCAATTTGGATGATTTTGACATATGTTTGTATTTGTATGCTGATTCTGAAAATGTAAGTTTTATGTGAATGTGATGCATACTTTTCAAGTTATGAATAATGTGGAAAAACTGTATTTCTCTGGCTGTTATAATTACATTACCCACTGTGTAAGGTAATTGTATCACAGGCAGAGGGGAGGGTTTTGTGTGGGAGTGTCTGAGTGTACATGTTTATTGGTTGTTTTCCAAAACCCTGTGGGTGGTACTAATGTGTAAGAATGTATACATAAGAACAATAAACCCACAGCTCTGTCTGTTCCTGCTTGACCCTCAAAACGGAGCCTTGTCTCGTTCTTGGGGGGATTTATTGTATGCTGTTTCAGTTTGACTGCTAGGAGTGTAAACCTATTTGTATGGTTTTTCCTATTCAGCTGTTTACAGCATTCGTATGGTTTCCTGTTCGGCGGACTGGTGTTCTGCAGTAGCTGTGCCTGTGTCTCTGGAAGGGAAGATCTAAACGGCGGTTTAACCCTTTTATACTTTAGTCACCTAGACCACTTCATCTCAGTAAAGTGACCTGCGTTCAGTGACCCTGCCTGTTTAACCCTGCAATGCGAAACACTGCAGTTTTTGAGAAAGTGCAATGTTTACAATGCAGGTTTAAGTCCACCTCTAGGGGCTGTCAGTATGACAGGCACTAGAGGTATTTCCACTGCACCAACCAAGTGAAACTCGGTCACATTAAATGGGTGCCCCGTTGGAAAGCATTGTTTCTATGCTTTCCTATGGGGAAGTATGAATGTGCATGTGGCACTCGCTGCGCATGCACATTAGGTTTCCAATGCCTATGAAGAGCATTGGATTGGACATCAGTGGAGAAAGCCATGCCTCCTCAGTGACATGCAGTGGCAGAACTAATGTAGAGAGAGGGCCCTGGTGCAAGAATTTTTTTTTGGTCCCCCCTATTGCAAGAGTGGACAAAAGGTAGATCCCCATCTCCCACAAGGCCTTGCCAGCTGGGGATCTACGATTTAGCCATCCTTGCAAGGCTGTATTTAGCTCTGAATAGTGCTTGTTTGTTTGAATGTAAGCGTGTTTTGTATGGACCATGTGTAAGTGAATGTAGGGGGTGTGTTTTTTTGTAGTTTTGCTATTTGAATGCTGGCATGCATTCCTGTGTAGTGTTGGTCTATGAATGCAGGGGTGTATTATGTATAATGTTGTTGTTTTAATACATAGGTGTATTTGTATATAGCGTTGATGTTTCAATGCAGGAATGTGTTTGGATGTAGTGTTGATGTTTCAATGAAGGGATGTATTTGTGTGTGGTGTTAGTGAGATGAGATGTATGCACATGTACACATACACACACATATGAACACACTGACACACATGCAGATAAACACATGCAGATATATATACACACAGATACACACTGACACACAGATAGATACACAGATACACACGCAGATACACAGATACACACCTACACACACTGACTCACATGCAGATACAAACACTGACACACATACAGATACACAGACACATAGTTGCACACATGCAGATACAAAGACACACAGATACAAACACTGACATTTATGCAGATAGAACTAATGACATACATGCAGATGCACAGACACACAGATACACACACACAGATACACATATACACACACGGACACACATACACATACAAACACTGAAACACATACAGGTACACTGACACAATGATACACATTCAGATACACAGACACATAGATACACACGTATAGATACACAGACTCACAGGTACACACAATGACACACATACAGATATATAGATACACATTGACACATATATATATATACACACACTGACACACATACAGACTCACATATACACACTGACACACATACAGATACACAGACACACAGATACACACACTGACACACATTCTTACAGATACACAGACATACAATGACACACATACAGACACATATGCAGGTGAAAATATACACATTTTTAGCAACCCTCCTCTTTCCTATCTTTTGGGTACAGGAGGGTGGCTCCCTGGGATCTAGTGTGTTGGCTGAGACTGTTGGGAGTTAGGCGCTTGGTCTCCAAATCTGAGCCCCATCCTCTTTGCTTTCTCCTTCTCCCCCGTCTCTCCCACACCTCAGGAAGGAAGTATCTGGGAGGAAGTGACTTGCTCTCACTTACTCACAGAGCTGCCATTAATATAGAGACGCAGCACGTGACTGGGCCACTGTGGAAATATTGGCATCCCGTGGCCCTAACTGCATGGGCCACCCGATGTGGTTGCCCTGGTGCAGCTACCTCGGTTGCACTGGCAGTAGTTCCACCGCTGGTGACACCACTGGAGGCAAGGAGGGGGGAAAGTTTTACCACAAATGGGGGAGAACTATAGGTAGGGTTGCTATATTTCTATTTCAATAAGAATACTAATAGAAATGCATATTGCAGGGCTGAATTAATATACATTAGACCCCCCAAAAAACTAAACTACGCATTCTGCAAGTATCCCTGAATAATCCAGCAACATAGTTACTTCTATAATGTAAATGTGCTTTTTCAAATATGCATTGGTGTTACTATATAAAAAAAATTACACGTCATCTATACAATGTCCTCGGAAAATTTCTAGAAAATGTATAAATGCAAGTTACAAAATGTTACATTTTATAGAAATCTTTACCACTATGCCAGAAACATGGGGGTAAAGGCTTCAAATATGTAGCCTCCGGGTAACTGCACATACAGCTGTAGTGACCCTAACTTGACATAGCATTATTCAAGGAATTATTAGATGTGACTTGCGTCATTTGGAGGTGGGGAGGCTGGAGGCTATTCCTAGCCGAAGGTAAAATTGTTATGCACATGCTTTGCACAGGACAGGTGCACGTTATCCAATGACTGAGAGAGAAATTTGAACTGTCGAGAAAAAGAAAGGATACTCTTATAGAATTTAATATGTGTTACTTGGTAATAATACCAGGATTGGAGAATAGAATTGATTAGAATAGACGCTGTCGATTGCACACACATAGTGATGTGAGCAACAGACAATCCCTTTAGTTGATTAGTCTCCAATTTAACACAAATTTTACATTTATAAACAAAGACATAAGGATGCACTCTAAAACATATGTCAAAGCAATGGAAGAACTAACGCAGAGAGGGCCATTGTGCAAGAATTTTTTTTGCCCCATCCCATTGCATACAACTCCAACAATGCCAGTTGGGGATCTACCATTTTCCCATCCATACAGGGTTGTATTTAACAATGAGCAGTGTTTGTGTGTTGGAATGTAAGCATGTTTTTGTATAGAGTATATGTGTGTGAATGTAGAGGTGTATTTGTGCATAGTGTTGGCATTTAAATGCAGTTCTGTGTTTTTATGTATTGTTGCCATTTGAAAGCAATAACTTGTGTTGTGTTTGTTTTGTTTGATGTGTGTGTAGTGTTTGTTTTGGAATGTAGGGATGTGATATGTTATGTTAATGTTTTAATAGAGAGGTGTGTTTGTATGTAGTGTTGACATTTAACCCCTTAAGGACAGGGGACATGCTATGCCGTCCTTAGGGACCTGGCTCTAAACGCCGGGGGGTGGCATAGCACGTCCCCGACGTCCTATGTACTTATCTGGTCACCAACACCAACAGTACCCTCCCTCCCAGACCATCCCACCTCCTGGAATGCTCAATAAGAATGCAGCTTCAAAATGGATGCTGTACAGGAGGTGGGAGGGTCTGGGAGTGAGGGTCTGCTGCTGATTGGCTGGAATGTGTCTGCTGACTGTGAGGTACAGGGTCAAAGTTTACTCAATGATGAGTCCGTGGCGAACCTTCGTGGCGAACCGTTCGCGAACCATTCGGCGAACCGTTCGGGACATCACTAATTAACACTAACTTTGGCCAGTGTTTGTGAACAAGTGGCTACTAAAAAAGACTGGACATACCCCATTTTGACTACTTTTGCAAATGGCATGCCATCATGGGGGTAATTCTTATTCCTGGGCTACCATACGGTCTCAAAGGCAACATAACCAATCTGGAGAATTTCAATGTGAAAAAACTGAAAAATGTAACATCCTATATTTGACCCTGTAACTTCCCAAAACACTATAAAACCTGTACATATGGGGTACTGTTTTACACGTTAGACATCGCTGAATACAAATATGTGTATTTTATTGCTGTAAAAGCAAACAGTATTATGACATTCACAGTTATAATTTCACGTAAAACTAAACATTTTTTTTTAATTCTTTTTTCTCCCATTATTTTATATTTCATTCATATTAAATTATGTTTTATACCTAAATATTTGATGTTAAATGAAAGCCCTGTTTCCTCTGAATAAAATGATATATAATAAGTGTGGATGCACATAATATGAAAGAGGTGAATTACGCCTGAATAGACATATAGCGCAATTTCAAGTCTTTGTTTACGTTTTATTTTGATCACAACGTGTACATTTGGCTCAGTCCTTAAGGGGTTAAACGCAGGGGTGCGTTTGTATGTATTGTTGATTTTTTATTTTGTGTAGTGTTGGTGTTTGAATGCAAAGACATATACACATATACACATGCACTGCCACACACACTGATACACATTCACACACATTTGCACACACTGACACCTATGCAGAAATACAGACACACACATGCAGATACATACAAACAGACACACACCCTGATACACATGCAGATACACAGACAGCACTGGACTGGCCGATGGGATATTGGAAAATATCCCAGTAGGCCACAGCATCTGGGGCTGGGCAGGTAGTCCAAATTCCATTTAAATTTAAATAATTTTCCCCTTGCTTGGAGCCGTTACGCTGCATTAAGGCTGCTGGAGGCTGCTAAACTGGCAGCAGCTGACTAGAGAACTGAAAGAGCACTGTAAGTCTCCCTTCACAATTCCTAGCAGCTTTCCAGGGCCTCTTCTGTTCCACGCCTGCACTCAAGCTACACCCCCAACCTCAACCAGCTGACCCAGTCGAAAGGAAGAGTTCGGAAAAAGGCAACTTCACCTCCCAGTGCTCACAACCAAGTGATAGTAACTCTTCAAATACCCAAAAGCAAATAACCGAGAGAGATATTTTGTCTGCATATGCCTGCTAGTGTGTTAGTCTGTAGTGAGTGAGCTTGTATGTGTATGTATCAGTGAGCTTGTCTGTAGTAAACGTGTGTGTGCAAGTGAGCTTGTCTGTTGTGAGCATGTGTGTGTCAGTGAGCTTGTCTGAAGTGAACATGTGTGTGTTAGTGAGCTTGTCGGTAGTGAGCATGTATGTGTTAGTGAGCTTGTCTGTAGTGAGCATGTGTGTGTCAATGAGCTAGTCTGAAGTGAATATGTGTGTGTCTGTGTGTTAGGGAGCTTGTCTGTAGTGAACTTGTGTTTTTCAGTGAGCTTGTCTGTAGTGAGTTTGCATTTGTGTGTCAGTGAGCTTGTCTGTAGTGTGTGTCAGTGAGCATGTGTGTGTGTCAGTAATCTTGTCTATAGTGAGCGTGTCTGTGTGTGTGTCAGTGTGCATTTGTTAGTGAGCTTGTCTGTAGTGAGTTTGTGTGTGTGAATCAGTGAGCCAATCTGTAGTGAGCATGTCTGCGTGTCAGTGAGCATGTGTTAGTGAACTTGTCTGTATTGAGCATGTGTGTGTGTCAGTGAGTTTGTCTGTAGTGAGCATGTGTGTGTTAGAAAGTTTGTCTGCAGTGAACTTTTTTGTGTGTCAGTTAGCATTAATTAAGTGATCTTATTTGTGTCAGTGAGCTTTCCTGTAGTGAGCTTGTGTTTGTGACAGGGGGCTTGTCTGTAGTGAGCATGCATGTGTGTATGCCAGAGAGTTTGCCTGTAGTAAGCTTGTGTGTCAGATAGTTTGTTTGTACTCAGTTTTTGTGTGTGTGTGTGTGTGTGTGTGTGTGTGTGTCACTAAGCTTGTCTGTGTGTATCAGTGATCTTATGTGTGTCAGTGAGATTGTCTGTCTGTGAGCCTGTGTATCAGTGAGCTTGTTTGCTTGTGTCAGTGAGATTATCTTTGCATGCATGCGTATTTTTACCCTGAGAGGACTGATATTTTGAATTAAAAATTAAGCCTACCTAAAATAAATGTTTATACATATTTATATATGCACACTGTGACAAAATGACTTAGAGGGCTGGCATACCTTTTTGTTTTCCTAGGGCAGCTTTGTATTCCCAGTCCAGGCCCTGTATATAGACACAAATATAGAAACACTGACACACATACAGATACACAGATACACAGACACAAATACAAACACTGACATACATTCAGATACACATATACACACAAATGCAGATACACAGCCACAGAAAGAAACACTGGCACACATACAGATACACAAACCTAGATACACATAAAGACACACATGCTATTTAAAAATTTCAAAATTTTTGCCTCCAGTTTTCTACCTTTTGATGCACAAGGGTGACTTCCCAGTGTTCCACCTGGATCTGCTGGCTGAGGCTTTAGGGAGCAAGGGGCAGGTGAATAGTGGACAAAGGACTAGAAGCTCTGGTGATTTTGTAGAGACCAGCAATCAACATCTGCTGTTGAATATCCATGATTCTGTAACAATCTTTGTTATTTTATTATATATTAATAATTGTAAGTACAATAAACCTACAGAAACCAAAGGTCTGATGCGTACTGATACTTATAACTGACAGAAGAACTATAATATATACTATGAAAAGAGAAGTCCCAAGTGTGAAATCAAATTCACACTGTTGCCAGAAAATGGGTCACAGAGGTAAAATGGGCATAACATAAGTACATTTATGAAGAATAGCTGAATGAAGTTAGGGTTCCCTTTACAAGGGTGGAAAGCCCTTACCCCACTTAAATTACCTCCAATTAAAATATCATTATTGGTAATGAATTTTATTAAGAAAGCCAACACACAAAATTA
Organism: Pelobates cultripes; assembly: GCA_933207985.1. Classification (NCBI taxonomy): domain Eukaryota; kingdom Metazoa; phylum Chordata; class Amphibia; order Anura; family Pelobatidae; genus Pelobates; species Pelobates cultripes. The sequence goes on from OW240912.1 coordinate 68,581,296, forward strand.
ACAAAGGAACACACAAAAAAGGTGAAATGTGCTACCAAAAGTGAAATAACCAAAAAGTTTGGTTAAGCATATTAAAAAGGAATGTCATTAAAGAGGATCTCCGTAGGAGTATCAAATGTAGTTAGATATATCAAATATTCATCTTAGAATAGACATTGTTGTTGAAAGTGTCTCAGTTATTCAAATTATACAATGTATCTAATGGTCATTTATCTCAATATATAGAATGTCTGTAGAGACAAGGTAGACATTCGACAATTAGAAATGACATTCAATAGATAGACCTATTGGGAAAAAAGAAGTGAAGTATACACTTAAACCAGTCACTAAAAAGTATTAGAGATATAGAGTAAGTGTTTTTGAGAAATTAGAAGTTGTACTAAATGGACTTCATATCAGTGTTAAATCCAAAAATTAGACATAAGAGTGCCTGTATGATAAAAAGAGGATATATCAGCTAGGAGGGGGGGGAAAACGAACAGGACAGCAAACAGATAAGCGGAAAAAGCTTAACACTTCCAGCCCGTCTGTCTTGCTGCTATTCCCAGCTTGCTGCTTCGAGGCAGTCCTGGGAGTCTGGGTTTGACAGATGCCAGGAGAGCATTACCTGCCTGACTGCATTGTGCCAACTGTTAAGTGTGGTAGAGAAGGGATAATGGCATGGGGCTCTTTTTAATGGGTTGGGCTAGGCCCCTTAATTCCAATAAAGGGAAATTTTAATGCTTCGGCATACCAAGACATTTTGGACAATGTATGCTTCCAACTTTGTGGGAAGGCCCTTTTCTATTCCAGCATGAGCTGTGTCCTACTGCACAACGCAAGGTCCATAAAGACATGGTTGGATGAGTTTGGTGTAGAAGAACTTGACTGGCCCACCCAGAGCCCTGACCTCAACCCCACTGAACAGAGCCCTGACCTCGACCTCACTGCGAGCTAGGCCTTCTCGTCCAACATCAGTGCATTACCTCACAAATGCTCTACTGAATGAACTGGCAACAATTCCCACAGAAACATGCCCAAATCGTGTAAAAAATCTTCCCAGAAGAGTGGAAGCTGATGTACTTGCAAAGGGGTAACCAACTACAAATTAATGATTTAGAAAGCAATGTCATACAATTCCCCATTGGTGCAATGGTCAGGTGTTCCAATATTTTTGTTCATATGCTGTTTCATTCAAATTATTTGAGCAATTTTGTGAAATTAGTTGTTATATAACTAATTTTAAGCAGCAGATAAATCTGAATCAAACAGATTTTAGGGTAAAGTTTTTTTTTGTTTTTTTTTAAACTTTTGGTCAGCTTTGCCATAAATAAACTATTTGAAAAAAATAATTTTAAATATCCCTAATTCAAATTAGCATTTTTTATTTGGAGTTAGGGAATATCTATATTAATCCCAAATGGGGAATTGAGCAACCTAATATTCTGAATATGAGTTAGAAAAACAAGTGATTTTTGCTTGAAGCCAGAGGCTGTAATATATTCCTGATTTTCCCAGGCCTGAAAACATTTAAGATTTAAGTGACTTAATTGCCTGGGAGTTGCCTTTTCTACATTAATCTATTTTTTTCCTCCACCTTCACCTCTGGCATTGAATAATATATGGTGAGAAATAGAGAAATAGACCATAGACCAACTTAATCAATACTTTTGGTCCACTGGGTGATACTTAAAACCCCTCATGATCAAAGTCCATTGGTCTTCCCTCCTGATAGCTACGCATCATGTTTGACATCACCAAATAAACTGTTACCCAGCAAAAGGAATTCTTAACAATTGCTACAATTACCTCAGCAGAATTCCAAGAATCTCAGGTTGTGTCTGTCATATTTCTAATTTAACTAGCTCACAGAACATATAAAGATGAAGGAAGGAAGGAAGGAAGGATAAAACATCAGGCACGAGAGGGCATGTTTTACTGGGAGTTCGTGCATGACGAGGCTCAATAAGACATATTTAATCATTAAGTGACATCACCCCAGAAATAGTCATTCTGGTCTGGAAAACTGTTCAGAACTCTATGAGAAGTTCTTGATCAGTTATTTTGTGAAATCAAAAAGGGGGAGGGGGGACAAGTCTTTTAATGGAGAGTACCCACTTTGGATGAAATGTGAAAGCTTCAATTAAAATGTTCATTCGTTTTACTTTATCGTAGACCAAGACAAGTAACTGGCAGCCAGTCTGGGTGTGTACTCAGGATTCAAGGCAATTTTATTACAAAGGTGGAGCTCAGGGCACGGCCCATCTTACAAATGGATAGAGGTGCAGCAACTAACTCCATTGTCTGTCTTTCCTGTTTAACCTCATTTCTGCCAGAGGGATTTGCAGTCGTTCTAAATATTTCTGCAGAGGTACACAAGTTCTGCCAACATCCCAGGAGTTAAGTGTTTAGAAAGTGAACTGTCTCGACACATTACACATCTTCTGGGTGTGGTCCCCTAAGCTTATTTTTTTACCTTTAAATATGCCACCAAAATATTTTACAACAATGGTTTCCAAACTATAAAATCCATAAGGAGACACTAAAAAGCAAAGGGTGGATGTCCAAAATATTTGTTTTTGAAATCAGAGAGTGCATTTAATCAATTTTCCTTGTTTAGCCACGAAACTTTGTATTTATTCAAAAGATATAAATGCAAATGTATGTATCAACAATTATTTGAGTTTAAGGCCCCAAACTAGAGAAACAGCACTTTATTATGTTATAGCGGCTGTGAATTTTTTTGTTGAGCAGAATTATTGTAAGACTTTATATGGTAAGGGTCTAATGCCAAATAGAACCATCAAATATCATCAATGCATAGTACTGATGATAATCGCAAGGACATGCGCACGGTTGCTCTTTTAATGGGATTCAAACTACAAGACGACTTGCGCAGTAAACTAATCAAGCTAGTACTTAATTTCATTGTTTTGAACTGTAGTACACATAATAAGAATAATTTCATATTCAAGTAAAAATGAGAAACATCAATAATTAGAGAAACTTGTTTTATAACATTTAACTTTCAGGAACACAGAGTAGATAAGTAAAAAGGTTTAATTTTACCATTGGTACTACATGTTTACTGAGACCATACACCTACTATTACTAGACATAGCATATATGACAAAAATCAATATTTTTTTTACACGCATGAAACTGCAAAAGTATTTAGTAAATAGCAGATTGCGAATTTTATATTTCCTAAGGAGCAATTTCTCTCCAGTTGAAATTTTTTTGTTATTTTCCATTATGGCAAAATTACAAGATTTACTAAACATAATTTTTGGCCTACACTTGCGAAAACAGAAAATATTTACTATTGTCCTCTAGTAAACCTATATATAATTGTAGATTTTTTACGTGGAAAAGGTGAGTTTACTCATTAAAACGTTCTTTAGTAACAAAACCTTTACATTTTTGTAAGCCCCTCTAAGTCCAAATTTAATTTGTAGTGTTATTTGATGTTTATTTTTATTTATAAACATGGAAGTTAATGGCCTTTGATAATATTAGCCCATCATGTAATTAAGAATTTCCAAACGTTCTCAGTTCACTGATAGATCTCACACCCTGTTCTGTACTTTACATTAAAGACTAATTTTACTACCAGAGCTCTGAATGATATCTCCCGGCACATTCTCAGACAGACCTGTCACAGCAACCTGTTTGCTTTGTCACCAAGTGCTGTATACTGCAAGTAATTGAAATGCACTCATTGATCTCACATGGCTTGTTGTACCATACCCAATAGGTCCCCAAACCCATTAATGACATCTGCCATCATGGGAAAGAAATCCTACAATTACAGATATGTGCATGCTCGGGACTTCATTCTATCCATTCCTTTATACTGTCCATGTAACACAGCAAACCCTGATAATATATACTGTATATCTGTGCAAAATAGGAGAAGGTTAGCAAAAAAGTTCACCCATTACATCACTGTTAATAACCAGGAATGCCATTCTGAGAGCACAAACCTGTAGTCTTAACGCTATAGAGCCCTATTTGCAGATGTGCTATAGGTCACCACCAGCACCCCCCTTTTAAAACCTAAAAAAAAGAGTTTTACTTACCTTTATGCCAGCGTTAAGTCTCCCTTGGTGGTGCCAATAGCTGCGTCTCTTGGAACATCATCCTGCTCTCGAGAAAATCAATTGCTCCTCATAGACTAAAGATGGATTTAATCCTACAATGTTTCACGCTGCAGGGTTAAAACTAAAGGACTACTGCACCCAGACCACATCATTGATAATAAGTGGTCTGGGAGACGTTTGGAGGAGGAGAAGTAAAAATTCTACATATATTTATTAAATATTATGTTGCATGGTTTGAATGTGACATGAAGCACTTCTCAGAACATTTACATAGTCTTATATAAGTTGATGCAGTAAGAGTTGAAAATGATGTATTTTCAAGGAAAATGTGGTCGATAGGCAGGGGTGTATTTACCCCGAGGCAAACAAGGCATTTGCCTTGGGCGGCACTTTCTGAGGGGTGGCAAAAAAAGCCCCCCAGGCTGGCAGCGGCGGCACTTTCTGGGAGGGCGGCAAGTGAGCACTAATCCTCCTGTTCAGCTCCCTCGCTCACGCCGCAGTAATGCTGGAGCCGGAATATGATGTCATTCCGGCTCCGGCATCACTATACGGTGTGCGAGGGAGCTGAACAGGAGGATTACTGCTTCCTCGCCAACGGCAGTCATCGGCCGGCCAGCCCCACTGGACCCCAGGGAAAGTGATAATCTACCCCAGCATTCCCAAAGGTAAGGAGGCTGGGTGGGTATGAATTAAAAAAAACTGTGAGTGTGTTAATTTGAGTGTGTGTGTCTGTTAGTGAGTGAGTGTGTGTGTCTGTTAGTGAGTGTGTCTGTTAGTGAGTGTGTGTGTCTGTGAGTGAGTGTGTGTGTGTGTGTGGGTCTGTTAGTGAGTGTGTCTGTTAGTGAGAGTGTGTCAGTGAGTGTGTTACTATGTGTGTGTGTGTTAGTTTGTGTGTCTGTTAGTGAGAGTGTATGTGGGTCTGTTAGTGAGAGTGTGTGTCTGCTAATGACTGTATGTGTCTGTTAGTGAGTGTGTATGTCTGTTAGCTAGTGTATGTGTGTCTGTCAGTGAATGTGTGTGTCTGACACTGAGTGTATATGTGTATTTAGAAGGCGGGGCAAGGGGATGGGAGTGCCTGAGTTTTGTCATGCCTAGGGCAGCACAAAACCAGGATACACCACTGTTGATAGGATAATATTAACCTCTATGCACACAGAATACGTCCTTCATATTTACCATATCCCGTTCCCCTTGCAGTGAGAGTGTTCTTTATATTTACAATTTTATATTGCTGCATATCTTAGGACATTTCCTAACACTATTTTTGCACTTTGCATCATATACCAGTGAAACACATCAGCATAAGGGTAGAGCAAGTTTTTCTTGTTGTTTCCTAGACAAATGCCAATTCTGGGTGCCCTAAAGGATTTTTAAATGTAAAATATAGAACATGTGATGAGCAGTGTTGTGACATGTGCTTGGGAGGGATGTGCTGTTTATACAATGATAGTGATGGCTTACAGAATGGAGGGTATAATTGTCAGAACAAAGCATATATTTCATGATTTTCCAGATGGATTCTCTCTGTCTAATAAGTTCTGAATACATTTTAATCAGTCACTCACAACATCCGTGAATTTATATTGTGCCTTTTTTCAAAACGTTTCTGTATGTAAGTTTAGTGTTAATTTATAAGTGTGTGCCATGTTTTATACTGTCTTTTTACCCATGCATAAAAGGACAGTTTATTTTGCCTCAAAATAGTAAAATCTTGCAAGTTGTACTCTGTACATCACATCTGACAATATGGAGAAAAATACAAGAGACTATATGGATTTGTTGGTTCAGATTCAAGGGATATTGCTTTCCCTCCCTTTTAACATAGACATTGGTGTGGCACAGGAGAAAGTATCCACCACTCAATTACAATATTTCAAGATCTTTCATCTACCACCTTAATGGACGAAGAGTCTTGTGGTCTATCATGCAATTACTTATGGAGAAACAAGTTAACTATCATTGGAACTACCTGTTCACGCTAGCAGTTACACAGCAAGGGAAGACATTTAGTATTTCTATTTCGGCAGACATACCGGGGTAGAATCAAGGCAATTGAAGTAAGTAGAATCAAGGAGACTTGAGCGTTATGAAAAAGCAAGATGCCTTGAGCTTCCAAATTTATCTATGATAATAGGAGCCTTAGACAATGTTAAGCAATGGAAAAATCTTAAATCCAAAGGCATCACTGAGCCAATAATTAACAAAGAACCCCCGCATTTCATCAGAAAAATTACTGCGCTCATGTTGGTTAAAGGACTTCATTTTCATGGAATCTTTAGACTTCTAAAGTCTTATAGGGCACTAACAGCCCCACCTAAATATGTCTTGCTTTGTTTACAATTTCACAGAAAATAGAAACTAAACCATGATGACACTCCAACTTATCTATGTCAAATCTTTGTAGGTTTCGCATTTAAAATAAAGACAATCCTTCAAAAAGAATATTCAAATTTTTCCTACCATTGGGAACAATTTTGGACACTGGTAGCAAATAAAGATAGTATTAAAAACAATAATACGGTCACATTGGCCTCCAATGCTCATTATTGTTTGTAGGTCTATCCTTACCACTGGGACCATCTCCAGGAATTTCTTCCACTCATAGTTGGGATGTGTCCACTATTGCCCCTGTGCTGTATGTTGATTTAATTGTTTGGGTTTCAACTGACTAGTTCAGTGGTAGGCAACCTTCGGCACTCCAGATGTTGTGGCTCATACAGCCATACTGCTGGCAAAGCATCATGTGATATGTAGTCCACACCATCTGGAATGCCGAAGGTTGTCTAACCCTGGACTAGTTTTACTAATGTGTGACCGTATTTAACTCAGTCGTTTTCTCTTTCCTACCCCATCATCAAACACTTATCAGTAGCCTCCCATTTTATCTGTTGGTGCACTGGTGTTTCTCTCAGTTTGCTGGTTTTCACAACTCTTAGTGGTGCCTTCCTTGAATCAATAAATCAAGTCATTGTTAGAACCCCGTCTAACCTAACTGCACAATGTGACTACTAATTACTTACGTAAGACATGTTCTCCATTGTAATGTTTATATCCTTGAGATTAATGTGTTTTGTTTTTGTTTTGGGCTTCCATCCAAAAACTGTTTGTTTGTTTTTAAAAGATTTTATTGTACTCCACTATTTGTTATTCTACCCAATAAAATATACATTTAAATTTTATTTGTAAATGAGAACTAAAATATGTTCTCCTTGATCCTTGTTTTACCGGGGATTTATTTGGTTTTCTTTGATCTCAGAGCTGAAATAAAAGAGAGAAGTATCCATTAAAGGTGAGCGAGGTGTTTAGCAATGTCATTCTTAGTTCATCAGAAATCTCTTTATCATATTTTATTGTTTTTAAGGAATGGCAAGTTTCCAAGGACAAATGTCTTATTTCTATATATATATGTATATATATAAAAAACATATATATATATATAAAACATATATATATATATATATATATATATATATATATATATATATATATATATATATATGTTTTTTAAAGCTTGCATATATTATAGCCTCTGTGTACTTTCTGGCTCATTTTCCTGATTTCAGTCATTGCATGTCACAATTGTGCTTCCAAGTCATAGACCATGTATGACTCTGTATGAGAGGTGGAGACCAAAAGGGATTACTGAAACGGAGGAAAGCTTATTGGATTCACACATTAGATGCCTTATGGCTCAAGGGACTTAAAAATAAATTTGTGTTAAGTGCTCACCAGGGCGGTGCATGGATTTTAGGCACCCTAGGCAAAAAAATCATTTGCCACCTCCCCCATGTAGTGACATCACAATGTCCTACCCATATGATCCGCCAATGTCACGACATCACATGTGCCCAATCCCTGAGGGACTGCTTCTACAGCAGTCTGACCATCTGGCCAGTATTAATGCTCTTCGCTGGATCTGCCTGGGCAGCTCATTTGCCCAGACTCCAGTAATGCCACCACCCATGTTATTAGGGTTTGCACAAGGAAATTCTTCCCCTATGTTATTTTTTTTATTGTTATGTAATGTGAATATTTTTTTAAATGTTGAGTGGATGTGTGATGTGGGTGTGTGTTGTGTACGGTGGCTGAAAGTATTGTAGTTATGTATGAAGTGTATGTTGTGGCTTTCTGTGTGTGATGTATAAGGCTGTGTAATGTGTGTATAGCTGTCAGTGTCTGCATGTGGGTAGCTGTGAGCGGTATGTGTGGCAGTGTAAGAAGCTGTGAGTGATACGTTTGGCCCCTGTGAGGGCTTTGTGTGGCAATGTGTGATGTGTGGGAAATGTATGTAGAAAGTAGTGGAATTTCCATTTAGTACAAGATGAGAAGATAGATTCAAGTTAGCTCTCCCTCTGCCCCTATATAGCTGGGGGGTGCAGAAGTTTAGGTGCTGTAGTGAGGGTTTAACCCCTTAAGGACACATGACATGTGTGACATGTCATGATTCCCTTTTATTCCAGAAGTTTGGTCCTTAATGGGTTAAAGGCAGCAGTCAGGGTAAGGGCTGTAATGATGGATATGGGCAGTAGGGGGATAGGGGCTGCAGTGGGGGATAGGGGCTACAGTGGGGGGATATGGGGTGTAGTGGGGAGTAAGGGGCATAGTGGGTGGTTAGAGGAATAAATAAGAAGTTAGAAGTAGTAGTGGAGGGTTAAGGGCTGAAGTAACGGGTTAGGGGCTAAAGTGGTTAATACCTGCAGTGGGGGGGGGATTAGAGGCAGTGATAGGGGGCGGGGGAGTATTGAGAGGTCAGGACCCGTAGTGGGGGGTTAGGACCTTCAGTGGGGGATTAGGGTCAGTAATAGGGGGTTAGGACCTGCGATGGGTGGCTTGGGGCAATAGTAGGCGGTTAGGACTTCATCTGTTCCATACACAATTTTCAATTAAAAGAAGAGATATTCCACAAAGCGAGACAACTTTGTGAACTACACTTAGAGGGCCACTCAATTGCAATATTTCAAGATCTTTCATCTACCACCTTAATGGCCGAAGAGTCTTGCGGCCTATCATGCAATTACTTATAGAGAAACAAGTTAACAATCGTTGGAACTACCCATTTGCGCTAGCATTTACACAGCGAGGGAAGACATTTAGTATTTCTCTGAAGTTAACTATTGTTGGAACTACCCGATCGCGCTAGCAGTTACACAGCAAGGGAAGACATTTAGTATTTCTATTTCGGCAGACATACCGGACTTCCTACAAGCATCGGGGCTCCCACCTATTGAAGTGGAGGACTGGGATATCTGATTGCCCTACGTTACAACGTCGACAAAAATCCAGATGGCAAAGGAATTTGAAGAATAGAAGAATTCAGCTATTGACATCGGGAATTGAAAAGCCCCCTAATCCAGGAGATACCACTTCCTGAGGATTTAGATATTAATGGGGGAATACTTGTAATTAGACGTAATTATATATATTATTTACCGGTATATTATTATTCATTGTGAGGTGGTGAAGATAACTATGAGCTTATGCCCTGGTTCTCTTGAATACTATTACTCTATGATGGTGTTTATGTAATTATGCATTAAGTAGACGCGGGATTGGGGTTTATATGCTCTTCTATTCTCCAATCATCCATAGGAAGCATTAGCGCTTGAGAATATGAGCAGGGAGGTGAGTTCAATTATTACCGTACCCTATGCATATATACATTTATGGCACCCACTCTTGATAACTATAGTTTACATACCTGCTTTCTCCCCTCTGAGAGATGCCGATATGGCTTGTGGACACGATGGTGTCTCCCACAGGGGTTGCATCAAAACCAATCTCAGTATGAGTTATCATACTCATACATTTGTAAATAGTTTGAACCCCTTGTATGTACACCTTTTGTATCTTACGAAGCACATCACTAGTCTGCCTAAATACCTTTTCTTTTATTATTATGATATACCTTCTAGAACATGGTACTATGTAAGTTCTATTCTCTGCTCTTTATATGGTCCAGATTAGTCTTATGTCTTTGAATGTTAGAGGCCTTAATTCCCCAGGAAAGTGGTCAATGCTAGCGCAGTCGCTAGATAAACAAAAAAAAGATGTTATATTCGTTCAAGAAACCCATTATAAAGGCAATTTTCAACGAAGACTTAGATTAAACAAAGTCAAGCAAACTTTCTATAGTAGTTATATAAAAGGGAAGTCTAGAGGAGTGGCAATTTTTGTGGCCTCATATTTAAACTTTATTGTGGTAGATAGCAAATATGACCTGGGAGGGAGATTTGTCTTTGTAAAGGGTAAGGTTAATGATAAGACCATTATGCTAGCAAATATATATGCGCCTAATTCGAGCTAAGCATCCTTTATAAGCTCCTGTCTGAGAAAACTGGAAGGATTCTCAGAGGGGATTCTAAATGTTGGGGTGATTGGAATATGGTGTTAGATCATGCATCGGATAGCTCATCACAGGCTAGAGACACACAGCATTATCAGAGGTCGGTATTTTCAAACACATTGTACTCCCACCAACTGATTGACACCTGGCGTATTACACACCCACAAGATAGGGATTACACTTTTTATTCTTCATCGGCCAATAGCTACTCAAGGATAGATATGTTCTTATTAAATCATAGCTATTTGCATTTGCTCAAAGGAGCCTTAATTGGTAAAATCACGTGGTCGGATCATGCCCCTATTTTTTTTAAATATAGATCTACAAGGAGATCCTAGGAGAAACACCAATTGGCGCTTAAATGAAACCCTCCTCGACGACCCACAGGAGATTGAGGATTTAAATATGACATTATCTCATTATTTCATAGACAATGGCACATCTGATATGAATGACCCATGGATATTGGAAGCTCATAAAGGGGTCATTTGGGGTATATTAATTGAATGGGGATATTGACTTAAAAGGGAATGAACAGAAGAAATATATTCTCTTACTAGAGTAATACATGATGCAGAAATTAGTCATAAACAGATTCCATCTAAAGAGAATTCCCAACGCTTAACGGCAAATAGATTAAAACTCTGATCCCTTTTTGCACTTGAGGCACAGAGAGCAGTTCAGATGACACAAAGCTCCTACTGGCCAGGGCATTGAAAGCAAAATTTCAGAAAACTTATATACGTAAAATTAAATATAAAAACGTGAGCTTTTGCAACACCACAGATATTATAGCTGCCTCCTTTAGGGATTTCTATCAGGATCTTTATAATCTACCCCACCTTGGCCGTACTTCCTTTAAACTAGAAGATTAACTTTCTAGGAATATCCCATTCACGGTCCCTACTCCAACAATAGATCAATTAGAAGCCCAATTCAGCCCAGAAGAACTCTTTGCAGTAATTAAAACTATGCCAAAGGGCAAAAGCCCAGGACCAAATGGTCTAACTGCAGTTTATTACCAACTCTTTCAGACTACCCTTGGACCGCATTTGCTTAGAACACCCAATGGTTTAACACCAGGTGCCTCCCTTCCACCCCCAATGCTGAGAGCAGGGATTACAGTTATATATAAAACAGGGAAATACCCAGAGCTTTTAGTAGTTATAGACCAATCTCACTTATTAATCTTAATTTATTTTTTTTCAAATGAATAGCAAATAGGCTCAAACCCTTTATGTCTGGACTGATCCACCCTGATCAAGCGGGTTTGTTCCTGGCCATGAGGCCAGGGAAAATACCATTAAGATTCTTAACGTGATACACAGAGCAACTATAGATAAGATTCCAACTATTTTATTGGCGATTGATGCTGAAAAAGCATTTGACAGGGTGGATCGGTGCTATCTATTTGCTATATTAGAGGCGCTGGGGTTTTGGCCTAGATTATGTAATTGGATACAGGCAATCTAATAGAGGCCCCACAGCTAACATTCAAGTTAATTGCCAATTATCAACACCTTTCTCCATAAGTAATGGCACTCGCCAAGGATGTCCGTTATCTCCCCTTCTTTTTAATTTGGCATTCGAACCATTCCTTATGGCCATTCGTAATAATATATATATATATATATATATATATATCAAGGGATATAGGCACATCGGTGGAGAGGTCAATGATGTTCTACTTACGATTACAGACCCACTCTGCACACTACCCTTAGTCCAGATGGAACTGGAGACATTTGGAGCACTTTCGAATTTCAAAGTTAGTACAGATAAGTGCGAAATATTGTGGGTTTGTGTAGATGCCAGCTTAAAAGAACAGATACAGAGAAAGTATAAATATAAGTGGGCAGACACAGGACTGACATATTTAGCGGTACAGCTTGCAGTACAACAGAAAGAGATATATAAGCTGAATCATGGAATGCTTGTAGAAAACACACGTTAAGATCTTAAAATATGGGATATGCCCTTTTTCTCTATGATAGGCAGAATAAACATCATAAAAATGATGGTACTCCCCAAAGTCCCTTATTAGTTTCATATCAGTGCCGGGAGAGTTTTTCCTTAGAATGCGCTCCTTGTTCATTTTGTTTGTTTGGAGCAACAAAATCCCTTTTTAGCTTACAATATAAAAACATTATCCATAGATAGAGGGGAACTGGGTCTTCCACACTTATATAGCTATTATGTGGCGGTGTTGTTTACGCGAATAAGAGAGTGGACTGCTCCAGATAAGAAAAAGTCATGGTATATTCATGAGTGGAGCTTTGTAAAAGCTCCGCTATATACACTGCCATGGCAAACTTGCCAATTAAGTGTTCTCTTATCCATTACACACCCTTATATATAATACATTTTAAAGAGCTACGGAAACTCAAAGACACCTGGGGATTGGCCCCGGGTTTATCTGTATTCTTCCCAATAGCATTTAATACTGAGTTCCAGAATGGTAGTAACTTATTAAGAAGAAGAATTGGGACTCCGGATCCAGATATAACGATGGTACTGACAGAGGAAGTCCCTCCAAAGGTAAGGGAATTTTCCCAATTGAATAGTAAGGTGACACTTATAGATATAATGGGAACCCCTCAATTAAAAAAATGTATAAACCACTCAGTAATACCATATTGGCACTCGAGGGATAAAACACAATTTGAGCTCTTGTGTGGCCCAGGGGTAACACATAAATGTTATTTGTCCAATATATATTACTTAAGACAGAGAGATGCCACGGAAGGGCAAGTGCCCTCTTTTCAACGGAAGTGGATGCAGGGACTTCATATTCATCTGACTGATAGGGATTGGTCATATATTCTTAAAATAGAGAGGAATACCCCAGTGAGCATCTCCAGGATGGAGTCCTTTTTTAAAAGAGTCACTAGATGGTATAGGACCCCATGCCAATTACATAAATATTGGCCAGCGGTTAGTGATCAAGCTGGAGGTGCAAAACTGAACGGGGAGATATGAAGCACATCTGGTGGCAATGCAAGTATATTAGATCATTTTGGCAGTTGGTACTACGAGACATACATAAGATCGTACCCACACTTATGCAGTTAACCCCATCCCAAATTTCTGCTGGGTTGGCCTGTGTAATGGAGCTCCCTATACCCCGACTGGGTACCTCCACCAAGGACCACTTCCTAGCTGGAACAGGGGATAAATCGCAGCACTTCTGCCCACAGTCACCGTGGCTTGACTGGGGTCCTGGAACCACTGTGTTCTGGAAACGAATGGGGAACTTGCTCTATCCACTCCCAGGCACTAGACAACACTCAGTCCTGGGAGCTCAAGTCCTTACAAGGACTTTCCCCTTTGAATCCTCCAGGCTGGAACAAGCTGGAACAGTGATTAGCTCTTTTCCTTCCCAGTAACCAGACGACACATAGTTCTGGGAGTACAAGCTGGAATGTTCTAATCTGGCCAGATGGCCTGCTTTTATACAATTTCAGACACAGTTAAGCATGCCCGTGACACTCCCACACAAACAGGATAATCCCTCTACTGGACCTGAGAGGGGACTAGTTACAAGTTACAAACTCCTCCTCTGTGTCTGAGAGATAATTGAGTCAGGAACTGAACTAACTCAATTATCTCCAGGCACAGAAAAACATGCAATATTACAAACCCCCTCGCCCCAAATACTTTTAAAACAAAAAAACTACACAAAAGAGCGAACAAGATGGCCACCTCGTGGTCGTTCATGTGAACACCGGCCACCTCGACGAACAATTAGAACACTGCGGTGGAACGTGTTACAAACAGTCAATTAGGCTTAACAAGCTCTAGTTAATCAAGCCAGTTAACTAGTCTTTTACAGTTTTTTTCTTGCAGGGCCCATAGTCTGTGGGCAGGAGGCTGGCAAGCAAGCTCCTCCAGGAGCTTGTGGCAAACTCATGTGGGAAGGGGAGTTTGTCACAGCCTGCCTCTTTCCAAGGGAAATATAAACAGCAATTGCTGACCCACATACCGAACGAAGCAAATGCTTTGATCCCGGTGCAATGGCGAAAACATGAGGGAAATGGAGGAAATCCACTGGTCGGCACAGAGGAAGAGAGAGTATTGCCTTAAGGTCTGGGAGCTCTGGTTAACACATTGGACAGACCCCTTATAGATATATAGATAATTACTGTTCTCGAGGTTAAATGATTTACTTGCAGAACATGTAACAGGCAAACCCCCTCCCCCCATCACCTTTCCTCTTTTTTTCTCCTTATTCCCTTTTTTTTTTTTTTATTGACCACATAATTTTTAATGATGATAAAGATATAATAGGTAATATCATAGCGTAGTGATATTGTCATAAAATTGGGGACACTTTATTTATGTAGATATCGGTTGGTTCGAGAGATATTGCATTTCCACAATGATTGTTAATCGATAATCGAAGATGCATAACAATTTCTCTCCCCATCCCCCCCCCCTTTTTTTGTACCCTCACTTATATGTGGTCTCTATTAATAATAATCAAAGAGAGAAAAAAGAAAAAGAGAAAAGAGAAAATAAAAAACAAATGATGATTGGGTATCTGATAATCTCACTCTAAAGATAAAGAGACACAAATTAAAAATCAAAATATAAAAAAAAACCATATCTACATATAAACTTTTTAAAAAAATGTTCCCCCTCCCAGAAGCTTACCTTGGGCCATGGAGGGGGATCCGGTTCCAAATCTGCACTCCTGCGGAGCTGAACTGCATATTGTAGGCGCTCCTGGAACCCTGGTCTCTCCGTCATGCCGCGCGCCAGCACTGCCACTGCGCCGCATGAAGTGGCGTGCATGGAGCACCCCTTCCAAATGTGCGCCCTAGGCCGGCGCCTATGTTGCCTACAGGTGGCACGGCCCTGGTGCTTACTGATGATTGGATATACTATTATTTGGTTTATATCATTTTTTATTGTGTTTGTCCTCTTTTTTTATTTTTTATTTTTAACCAGTTGATCTCACACGGAGGCTTGTCCTTTTGTGCCCACCAGGATCATGGTGGTCCCACATGAGTACAGTTCAGCCTACCTACCTTATGTTTATATTTATTTCATGTTCTAATCATTGGCAGGGGATGTAACCTATTTAGTACAATACAAGAATTTGCATTTATACATAACTAAAGTCATAGTTGAGCTGGGTATGAGTTTATAAAATTATATTACTGAACACACATTTACTAGAAAATGAAACTGTAAAACTAAACTAAAAAAAAAAAAAAACAGATTTTCATGTTACTGTAGCATTAAGCGCTGTTTTGAACATTCAGTGCCACATTTTCTTTTTGTTTTTTTCTTTCCATTTATACTCCATGTCACAGATTGGCCGGGAATTGCTCGTGGCGAACTCCGGTCAGCTGACACATCCCGGCCAATCTCCAGCAGACCCTCCCTCCCAGACCCTCCTACTTCCTGGATAGCATTCGCCACGAGAAGTTCGCAGACGGTTCGCGACATCTCTATTCCTTGCAACACAAACATTACATACAAAATACCCCTGAATTCAAACTCCAAAATTATATACAAACACCCAGACACACCCATCACTCAAACACTAACACTACATACAAATATACACCCACATTTAAAAGCCACAACTACATTGAAACACACCACTGCATTCAAATGCAAACATTACATATAAACATACCCCTGTATTAAAATGCTAATATTATATATAAACAGCAACTCTACACACAAAAGCACACCTGCTCCTAAGTACTACAACCTGTTTACTATCTGTAGAAATCAGTGTAAAGAAAACATTACACTTTGCTAATTAAAAGGTTAGTGCTATGGCGCAAACATATTTTAGGGGGTTTCACAATGTTGATGCACTATGTCAAAGGGATCCACAGAAAAAAATGTATTGAGAACCCCTGCTCTAGTGTATTAAACTTATATAACTGGTCAGAACAAAATAAGAAGAAATTGCAAATGACAAATTTTGCTCTCTTTGGTTGGTACATCTTTGCAGATAAGCATTTCTGTTTTGTAGTATTGTGAAATTGATTGAGCTTCAGTAAACTGAACTTAGTAAATATAGTTGCAAGATATTGCACATACCTTACTGTTGAATCACAAGGTACTTATTAAACGTGCCATACTCCAAAGCGGTTACCTTTCGCCTGTAGACACAATGCTTATAGATTATCAACAATGTAAAATTGCTATTGGCCAGGGACTTTCTAACATGGAAACTCCCTCAAAATTAAGATTAATGTACTCTGATCAATGCATTCATATTTGTGGTCACAAAATGATTGAGACACTTATAATTTTGGGAGCATAAAGGCATATATCTAGTAGGATTATTCATAAAACTTCAAATGGCCCGTATCAGGAGGCACAAAACCATCTGGTGCTGTATGTGGCACTCAGAATACAACATTTTAAAATTATTCATGCTATTTGACATGTCGGGATTTTGCAGACAAGACAGACAATGAGCCTTAATACGGTCTGGATTACCGAATGTTGCCAGGGCCCGGTGCATCAAAATTAAAAATACGCTGCAATAAAATTAATTCATCTTCACCCATGGAGGACTTTCTCATGCTATGTTAGCTTTTACAAAACACAGGAAAATTTTCCACACTTTCCAATATGAGTAAGAGCATTCAGATCGGTTGGCTAGTAAATCAACAAATTAGAATGCCCTGGTGGCCAAGGCTCAAAATCCAGTGGGCAAATTGTTTAGATTCTCAATCTGAGCATGTAATTTAAAGCCTGCGGGGTTGGATTTGCATTCGGTCTGAATTTCAGCTGTCTGGCAGCGTTCGGTCTGGCTGAAATCTGGAGCAATTTCAGGCTTTTTCGGCGCCTGAATTACAAAATCTAAATTGCACTAGCAATGTCTGTATTTTGCAATCCAAATGGCCCGATAAGAAGCTGGATGGTTTTGCCCTATTCAGACTTCAGTAAATTAACTTGACAATGTATTCAGCCCTTAGTGTGATCGTGTGAAAGTAAAAGAGTTGAATGCCTCACAGGCCTACTATCAGTGCCCTCTTGCATTGATTTCAGGGTAAAACAGAAAAAGAAAGAAAGGGGGATATAAGGTCACAGGGACAGATCTGAATTTACAACTGAGAGACACAAGATAAATGGACAGAACTTGAATTAAGGAGGAGAGATTAAATGAATGGGGATATATAATATAGGAAATCCCATATACATATTTGCTTGTGGACAACCAGTGTGTAGAAATGTTATGCTTTTATTGCCGATATTCTACATCTACACTATATAATTGCTTTAAGGCTGTACTCAGTCTAGGTTTATCTGAGGTCTTGTTTACACAGAGCTCTTGCCTTAGGAGGTTTATCCCAATGAATTACTCTTGTTAATTTAATCTTTACTTTTAAATAGATTGTTATAATATCATTGTGTCCCATGCTGCAGCAGTTAATTTTGTTCATGGTGTTGTACACTGTAATACAGGATCTTTGTATGTCTACATCTCTAGGCACCATCCCCTAGATTTTTTTCAAGTCCCTTGAACGTGGGGCTGATGTTGATGGTGTAACGTTCCCATAACCTGTCACCACCACTGCCCATGGGGGGCACATGTCCCATCCATGGTCCAAAGTTAGGCCCTTCTGATGCCCATGACTGAGGGTTGACCAGTGCCTAATCACCTTTCATTCAGGTGTGGAACTACAGGAGGTTCAGTAACAGTACAATAAACACGCCTCTGCATTCAACCAATAGAAAATAAAAAAGGAATTAACACACTTCCTAACCTTACTAGATAAGAAAATATATCATAGTTATTAAATAAATCAATTAAAATACACAAAGTGAAAATAATAAGCAAACGCATAAATAGAATAATAAAATATTGTTGTCATCTGTCGGGGAATCCCAAAATTAATCTTTCCCAAGGCATCTATTTATAAATACAAGTGTGACTGTAGGTAGACAGTAGAAATATACATAATAAAATATATACTGTTTGGCTAGGTAATAAAACGATTAACAGATAGAACAAAGTATTTGCATAGTAGTGATGTGCTGATATTGCAAAGCTAGGATGTTTAAGTTAAATCTAAATTATCAGTATAAATTCACAGTTAGTCAAACAAATATATAAAAAAAATAATGTATCACTAATAGACAGAACGCCTAAAGATAATTAGAAAAATGGAGTATCAGACCAAAATATTTGCAAAATTGTAAATTAACTCCCTCAAATTCAACCCCATACAAATCAGAGCGTAAGCATAGAAAATATAATAATATATGTAAATCTAATAAGAATGAACTCCTAACATGTACCAAAGGTGACAAGAACATCCCAGTCAGACCAAAGTAGTGGCACAATGGGCTGCTAGAAGTTTTATAACGATTTACAAGGCTATGAAAGCCATGTAATGAATATAAGACGTTTGAGTGCGGAATGTAAACAGGATATAATGTAGCATAATACACTGCAGAGGTAGCAAAAACCTTATCGAATCTAACTACGATAATGTTAGCAGTTTGTGTCTTCTGGTGCACTAAACACCTATATCAGGTGATGAAGGATAGAAAGCAAAGTTTGTTAATGAGTAAGTAATTGCCTGCATCCGCATCCAGGTTAAAAACTAGAATGTAGCATTAGATATTATGACAATTGCAATATGTGCACTACAGGTCCATGGTTTAAGCATCTAGGCTGAATTAAATATACAGAAATGGAATTTTTCATAATTAATCATTTTCATCAACAATCCCCAAGGTACAACTGGTAATGCCATTTTATATACGGAGGGACAAGGAAACCAGGGACATCTGTCTCCACTGTTATCTAGATTAGAAGTTGAAAACTGCTTCACAGACATAAGGTGTTATTTAGGCAACAAGCACCAAAGATGTCCATGTGGGCCCCTAGAGGGACTCAAATTACTAGGTATTAAAGCCACTTCAAACCATTTAGCTGTGCCAACAATAAGTGGTAAAAACACTTCTAATAAATGTTAATTAACACATGAAAAAACATGGGTGTCAGTCTCAGAACCCTAGCTCTGGCACTTATTTAACCTGGCACTGCAGAGTTATCTGCTAGTACCCTACAGAACCAGCTGACTCTACACCAAAGAGCAACATCAACTGTGTCCCCTTGTTTTTCCATATCCTTAGTCCAATCTAATTTGATACGTGTGCTTTTAGATCTTGAGTGGTTTTTAAAGTTTTTTTTGAATGTTATAATAGTAAAAAAATGTTTTATTACTTAAAAAATCCCAGTAACAGAATCACACTGAACATAAAAATTAAAATGATAATGGATGGACTAAAAGAATAGGAAGAATAAAGATAAATGGAATGAAGCTGCAACAAGTCAATGAATTATGTATATACAAGGTAAAATGGAATTCCCCTTAGGAAACATTGTTTAAAAGGTGTAAATCCATTGGGCTTCAGCTCTCAGTAAGAGTGGTTGATGTTACCTTTACATGAATTGAGATGTGTTCTTTTCAATTCCTGAAATTTTAGATTTATTGGATTGGCATTATGGTTAGTGCATAAATGTCTTGCAGTAGGTGTTACAACATTCATATTGGAGATAAAATGAATGTGTTCCAAGATTCTTTTCCAGAATTGCTGATATGTTTTTTCTATGTATTGAAAAACGCACATGCATGTAATCAAATAGATTACCTATATATAGGATCAGGTAGAGGCAAAAAATGCCTACAAAATTCAAAATATAAAAAAAAAGGAAAAGTTAGACCTGTGCTGCAGATACTCCAAACTGAAGTCCCAACAGTGTATATACAACCAAAAAACAAACAAGAGTCATGCGCATCCAGTATAGGTGTGCACACCCAGGTGCTACCACAATTTATTTGAGGACAAAGTTAAAACAGCAAACGTTTCGAGCAGCAGCCCTTTCTCAATGCTAATGTCCAAATAGATTACCGATGTACCGTATATACTCGAGTATAAGCCGAGTTTTTCGGCACATTTTTTGTGCTGAAAAACCCCAACTCGGCTTATACTCGAGTCACTGTCTGTATTATGGCAATTTACATTAATTTACATTGCCATAATACAGACTGGGGGCTGGCAGCGAGCGCTTACCTCTCCTGCAGCTCCTGTCAGCTCCCTCCTCCTCCGCGCCGGTCCGGTCAGCACCTCGGTCAGCTCCCAGTGTAAGTCTCGCGAGAGCCGCGGGGTCATAGTGCGGCTCTCGCGAGACTTACAGTGTGAGCTGAGAGAATTGCTGCATGGACCAGCGCGGAGGAGGAGAGAGCTGACAGGAGCTGCAGGAGAGGTAAGTAACAGCTCTGCCAGCCCACCTCCTACCCCCACTGAACTGCCAATGCCACTGGACCACCAGGGAAGGAGAGCCCCCCTCCCTGCCATGTATCAAGCAGGGAGGGGGGACGAAAAATAAATAAATAATTTATAAATAATAAAAATAATAATAAATAATAATATATAAATAATAATAAAAAAAAATTTTAAAAAATAATATAACAAAAAAAAATTAAAATATTAATTTTTTATTTTTTTTTATAAAAATGCCCACCCCCCCACCAAGGCTCTGCATCACACACACACTGCACTCATACACACACACACTGCATTCATACACACACCCTGCATTCATACACACACTGCATTCATACACACACACACTGCACTCATACACACACACTGCACTCATACACACACACTGCACTCATACACACACTGCATTCATACACACACACACTGCACTCATACACACACACTGCACTCATACACACACTGCACTCATACACACACTGCATTCATACACACACACACTGCACTCATACACACACACTGCATTTATACACACACACTGCATTCATCATATACACACAATGTAAATAAATATTCAATTAATATAAGTTTTTAGGATCTAATTTTATTTAGAAATTTACCAGTAGCTGCTGCATTTCCCACCCTAGTCTTATACTCGAGTCAATACGTTTTCCCAGTTTTTTGGGGGTAAAATTAGGGGTCTCGGCTTATATTCGGGTCGGCTTATACTCGAGTATATACGGTAATACTACAATTCACAAAATCATTGATTTGAAACTGTTCAGATGTCTGCTTGCACATCCCTGAGAGAGGTGGTTAAATGTATTAACAACCCTTGCAATGGCCACAACGG
Source organism: Pelobates cultripes (assembly GCA_933207985.1). Classification (NCBI taxonomy): domain Eukaryota; kingdom Metazoa; phylum Chordata; class Amphibia; order Anura; family Pelobatidae; genus Pelobates; species Pelobates cultripes. Next base: position 68,602,846 of record OW240912.1, read on the forward strand.
TAGACTTTTTTGGTGGGAGTCAACCAAGTGGCTGAAGGTCTGGATGGTTCATGATGGCTATGGACCATCAGATCCTTCAGGATTTTTGGTCTTTTAACCGTCATGGTAGGACATCATTAAGAGCCGAGTTATGCTAAAGAATGGATCAATTGCTAGCCAAAATGTTTTTAACCATGACCTAATTCTGGTCAAAAGTCACAATAAATCGGATAATTTAGGGATGTTGACTTATTTTGGTAGTAGAGGTGTTACATAGACATGTAAATCTCTCCAAAGAGCATACTCTCTGAAATGCTTTCTTAAATACTCTATTTGGATATCCCTAAGTTCTAAAAAGCAGCCTCTGTGGTTGATTCAGGATGTCTTCATCACTAAAGCAATTTCTATGTGCCCTTAGATACTTGCTATAAGGTATAACTACCTTCAAATTCTGAGGATGATGAATACCCCAATGTAAAAAACTATTGCTGTCTGTGGATTTTCTGTTAAGGTTTGTCACAATGATCCCATCTAAGGAAATTACTATTTTTTAAATCCAAGAAGTCAAGTTCACACTTGTTTATTAAATGTGTACATTTCAAGTCAATGTCCTTATTATTTAGTTTAATTATCATCTCCTAAAATAATGTTTTGAGGCTGCTTCATAAAAAGAATGTCATTGATATATCAATACCATCATAACATTTGGGTAGTGTACTTCAGCATGAGTGGTGTGTTGACCATAGCCTCTTTCCAACATCCCAATTATAAGTTGGCATAACTGGGTGCACAGGGAGACACCCTAGTAGTTCCTTTCATTTAGAGATAGTACTTTCCATTGAAAGTAAAAAAAATAAATTGTGGGTTAACATGAACTCCAAAATGGATAAAATCGGTCATTTCTCAGATTTATTAAAACGGTTAGACTTGTGGAGAAAGTAGGAACATCCCTCGAGGCCCTTGGTATGAGGAATGCTGCCGTAAAGGGAAACCACGTCTAAACTTGCAATCAATATGACGGAGGAAACTAAAAGATTTTTCATTTCTAAAAGTGTCTGTTTAGTATCCTATAGATATGAATTTCATTCTGACACCTATGATTGTAACAGTGTGTCTAAAAATTAGCTTGCACCCTTAGTTGGGCTGTGGTTACCTGAAACAATGGATCTTCCAACTGACTCAAAAATAACGTAGTGGGACCAGAGGAAATTATCATATAGCAAGATGTGTCATATAGATAAGTTAGTTCTACATATTTATCTCTATTGACAGAGAACTATGTTGCCCCCCCCCATGTGTGCATTCAAACGCCAACATTAACCCCTTGAGCATTCAACTGTAATTCACCTATTTCTTTTTAAAGGACCACTATAGTGCCAGGAAAACATACTTGTTTTCCTAGCACTATAGTGCCCTGAGGGTGCCCCCACCCTCAGGGTCCCCCTCCTGCCGAGCTCTGGGGAGAGGAAGGGGTTAAAATCTTACCTTTCTCCAGCGCCGGGCGGGGAGCTCTCCTCCTCCTCTCCTCCTCCATAACGACGTCATTGGCTGAATGCACATGCGCGGCAGGAGCCGCACACGCATTCAGCCAGTTCATAGGAAAGCATTTACAATGCTTTCCTATGGACACTGGCATCTTCTCACTGTGATTTTCACAGTGAGAAGCATGCAAGCGCCTCTAGCGACTGTCAAGAGACAGTCACTAGAGGCTGGATTAACCATATTATAAACATAGCAGTTTCTCTGAAACTGCTATGTTTATTTTAAAAAAGGGCTAATCCTAGATGGACCTGGCACCCAGACCACTTCATTAAGCTGAAGTGGTCTGGGTGCCTATAGTGGTCCTTTAAGTGCACCCACACTTATTATATATAATTTTGTTCAGGAGAAACAGGGCCTTCATTTCACATGATCTACTCATATATGAAACATAATTCATTATGAATAAAATCATAAAAAATGTGTGAGAAATTAAGATTTTTTTAAAACATTTTTTTAGTTCTGCGTGGCATTTTAACTGTAAATGTCATAATACTGTTAGCTTTAACTGCAAAAAAAATACACATATTTGTATTCAGCAAGCTCTCAGGAGTACAACGGTACCCCCAATGTACAGGTTTTATGGCGTTTTGGAAAGTTACAGGGTCAGATATAGCATGTTTCATTTTTCAGTTTATACACATTGAAATTTACCAGGCTGGCTATGTTGCCTTTGAGACTGTATCATAGTCCAGGAATGAAAATTACCGCCATGATGGCATACCATTTGCAAAAGTAGGAAGCCCAGGGTATTGAATATGGGGTATGTCCAGTCTTTTTTAGTAGTCACTTTGTCACAAACACTGGCCAAAGTTTGTTTATTTGTTTGTGTGTTTAAAAATGTAAAAAAACAAATATAAATGCTAACTTTGGCTAGTGCTTGTGACTAAGTGGCTACTAAAAAAGACTGAACATACCCCATTTGCAATACCCTGGGTTGTCTTCTTTTGCAAATGGCATGCCATCATGGGGGTAATTCTCATTCCTGCGCTACCATACACTCTCAAAGGCAACATAATCATGGCAAATATCAATGTGAAAAAACTGAAATCCAAGCCTTATATTTGAACATTTCAAAAAACACTATAAAACCTGTACTAAACACTATAAAACCTGTGTTATTTACTAACCGTCCTTAAGGGGTTAAACAGGAACACATCCCTGTGTTCAAACGCAAACCCTGTACACAAAAAAAAATGTTACATGCAAGCACAATTACCACACACTTACATACCTATATTGAGATACTAAGACTACAAAAACACACCCTTGCCAACTCTACACACTAATACACCCCTGCATTCTAACATCTACAAATACGGAAACATTCACACAAAAATACTACAAAAACACGCACAGGCACTGTACACACATACAAATAGTAGACATACAGAAGCTAAAGCATCATGTGAGTTGTACGACATTTGAGATCTACCTTTTGTCCACCCGTGCTCAATGATGGGGTTCTACATTAGTCCCATCATTGCTTCTGGTAATTGGCTCCTACTTATGCCTTTTTAGCAACTGAGTAGCTGTGTTCTTAACTCCAGTACTGCTTTCTGCTACCCACAGTTTAGTAGACGTGCCCCCATCTGCCATGACTCCACAATCTTCACTATAGTTTGATGGAGATCATGCTGGGCCCTTTATGCATTTATTTATTTATTTTCATGTAACAGCTGGCTAGCAAGTGTCGATCAGCCGTCACACACCTTACCCTCATGCTGCTGAGGTTTTATTTTTTTTAACTATTTGCAAATTCAGGCCCATGTTATAGTTTTTAATGTATTTATTAGGAGGGAGACAAATACAAATCAAATAATGTATTACAAAGCAAAGACCCAATGTTGACATTATACAAATTTGTAACTTCAAGAAATAAATGAGTCAAACAAAATGTTTGCCTGCACAGGTTTTTTGAATAGAAATTCCATTTTAATTTTTAACAATTCAAAAACCATAAATGTATTTTTAGACCTGGATTTCAACCATTCTGAATGGCTAACACTTGCATCTAATTTCCAACTCAAATGGAGCCTGTTTTGCAATATCCAGACTTTGATGAATCTTATGTATAACCCCTTAGCCAGACCATTTTTTTATTTTCTTACCGTTAAGGACCAGGGCTGTTTTTAAATTTCTGCGGTGTTTGTGTTTAGCTATAATTTTCCTCTTACTCATTTACTGTACTCACACATATTATATACAGTTTTTCTTGTCAACAAATGGTCTTTCTAAAGATACCATTATTTTCATCATATCATATAATTTACTATAAAAATATTTTGTAAAATATGATGACATTTTTTTTAAAAGCACACTTTTTCTAACTTTGACCCCCAAAATCTACAACCGCTAACAAACACCCATGCTAAATAGTTTCAAAGTTTTGACTGGAGTTTAGAAATAACCAATGTTAACATGTTCTTAGCTTTTTTTTTTTTAAGTTATAGGGCTATAAGTACAAGTAGGACATTGCTGTTTCAAAATATATATTTTTTTAAATATATCAATTGTGACATTGTAACACTGTTATCTGTCATAAATCTCTGAATCACACCTCAAATGTACATAATTCTTTTAAGTAGACAATCCAGGGTATTCAATATGGGGTATGCCCAGTCTTTTTGGTAACCACTGGTCAAAGTTAGCATTTATATTTGTTTGTGTGTTAAAAATGCAAAAAACGCTAATTTTGGCCAGTGTTTGTGACTAAGTGGCTACTAAAAAAGACTGAACATACCTCATTTGCAATACCTTGGGTTGTCTTCTTTTGCGAATGGTATGCCATCGTGGGGGTAATTCTCATGGCTGGGCTACCATATACTTTCAAAGGCAACATAACCAATCTGGCAAATTTCAATGTGAAAAAAATGGAAAATCAAGCCTGTAACTTTGGAAAGTGACCCTGTAACTTTCAAAAACACTATAGAACCTGTACATGAGGGACACTGTTATACTTCGAAGACTTCACTAAACATGAATATTAGTGTTTCAAAACAGTAAAACGTATCACAGCAATGATATCATTAGTGCCATTTGTGTGTGAAAAATGCAAAAAACGTCATGTTCACTGACAATATCATCCCTGTGATATGTTTTACTGTTTTGAAACACTAATATTTGTGCTCAGCAAAGCCTCCCGAGTAAAACAGTACCCCCATGTACAGGTTTTATGATGAAAAGTTACAGGGTGAAATACACAGGGCCAGCAAATTAAATTCTCTGGACTTTTGGCCTGGGTTGTTAGGCAGGTCCCTCAAACTGCAATAAATAAAGTTACTTAATTATGTAAAAATATTACATAAATATACACGTAGAATTTAAATATATATATATATATATGTACAAATTTATATATTTGAAGTCTACGTGTATATTTATGAAATTATTTATGTTATTATGTCTATATATTTCGTATTATTTTTATTTATTTATTTATATATACATAGATACATATATATAATTTCATTCTAAGTGTATTTTGAAATAAATATATATATATATATATATATATATTAATATCAAAATACAGTTAGAATAAAATTACATATATATATATATATATATATATAAATTTTTATTATTAATTTTATATTTTTTACATTTATTTTTATTTACTTATTATTTATATTGTATAATAAGATATATATACAATATATATAGTTATTATATATATATATGTGTGTGTAATTTAATTATAAGTGTATAAGTCCATCCTTGCAAGCATGCTGTCTTGGCATCATACTTGATTCTGGCCTCACCTTTGAGCCTTACATCCAGTTTGTTGCCAAATCCTGTAGATTCCAACTTAAAAACATAGCCCGCATCCGCCCCTTTCTTACGCAAGATGCAACCAAGGAGCTTGTCCATGCTCTAGTAATTTCCTGCATGGATTTTTGGAACCCTCTCCTAATTCGTCTTCCCAAAAAAACGTACTGCTCCGCTATAGTCTGTAATAAATGCTGCCGCCAGACTGATTTTCCTCTCTAGTTTGTCCTCTCATACCTCACTCCTCTGTCAGTCCTTACATTGGCTTCCTGCATCCTATAGGAGCCAATTCAAAGTGCTAACCCATACCTATAAAGCATTGAACAATTCTAGCCCCTCTTATATCTTATCACAGATCCATAGGTATGCCCCTTCTCGGTCTCTCCGCTTTGCCCATGACCTTCTCCTGTCCGCTACTCATGCTTGTAGGACTTCTCGCGGGCCTACCGCCTTCAGACTCTCCCCTAGTCTTCAGTCGTGCATGGACGCCTATTGCAGCCATGTGATCGCTCTTTCAGAGCATTCACATAGCCTGCGGGGGCCTAATTTGCCAAGGGGGGACTGTCTGGGTTATCAGGCAGTCCCCCCAGACCGGGAGAAACACCGATCACTGGCGGGGAACGTCGGCGATCGGGTAAGTAATAAGGGCGGCCCATTTTACGTTATAACAGTTCAGGACCATCATCAGTCCTCAAGGGGATGTTTCTGATGATGTCCTGAACCGTAATTGGTCCTCAACAGTGGCGCCTCTAGGATTCATTTTTCGGGGGGGCACATGGAGGGCCAGTGACAAAAGTAGGGGGGCACATTTAACCCCGCCCTCACCGCAGTTTGACCCCGCCCCTGTCACATGTTAAGCCACGCCCCTGACACAATGTGTTTTGTTTTTTTAATAATACCTGGTGAAGGATTCATTATTTTCCACCAGGGATTATTAAAAAAACAAACACATTATCTTTGATACAGTGCCATAGTTGCCAACATCTGAAAAAAAATTTCCAAGGACATTTTGCAGCACAGCTATCAATTACTGTCTGGGTATAATATCCCTGGACAGTTAGTGCTCTCTGTATAATACAGGGTTGTGTGTATAATAAATTGGGACACTCAGTGCTCCCTGTATAGTGCTGCTCTCTGTATAATACAGGTCTGTTTGTGTATAATATGCCAAGACAGAGAGCAGCACTATACAGGAAGCACTGACTATCCCGGGATATTTTATACACACAGATCTGTATTATACAGATAGCTGAGCATATACCCCAATCTCTAGACTACTAGTACCTGTCAACAGCAGCTCCCAGACGCGTGTAACAGGGCTAAAGTGTGCGGCAGCTCACACAGATTATTCAGCGGTAAAGTGCACTCACTGGCAGAGCCAAACTGGGAATCCCTGGGAATCCAAAGCAGCCCTGGAAAAAAAAACGTATGCCATTCCTACAAGTCAAATAAAAAAAAATAAATATATATATATATATATATATATAGTACAGTAAGCACACAAGCTCACTGACATGCGCAAATAGGCTTACTGACAGACAAAACTCTCTGACTCACACACAAGCTTACTACAGACACTCACTTGTATAAACAGAAGGCTCACTACAAAGAAGTTCAAGGACACACACACAAGCTCACTAAAGACAAGCTCACTGACACACACATGCTCACTAAATAGAAGCTCACTGACACACACAAGCAGTACCATTTTAACAGAGTTAAGGGTCCCTGGGTAAAGCAATACAATGGTGCCCTTCCTACACAACAACTCACAGGAATTTTAGTTATTGATAGACTGCGGAGTCCATACACACACACAGACTGCTGAGTCCATACACACACACACACTGCTGAGTCCATACACACACACACACACTGCTGAGTCCATACACACACACACACACACACAGATTGCTGAGTCCATACACACGCACACACAGATTGCTGAGTCCATACACGCACACACACACACACACAGATTGCTGAGTCCATACACACACACACACACACAGAATGCTGAGTCCATACACACACACACTGCTGAGTCCACACACACACACACTGCTGAGTCCATACACACACACACTGCTGAGTCCATACCCACACACACACAGATTGCTGAGTCCATACACACACACATAGATTGCTGAGTCCATACACACACACACAGACTGCTGAGTCCATACACACACACAGACTCTACTGAGTCCATACACACACACACAGACTCTGCTGAGTCCATACACACACACAGACTGCTGAGTCCATACACACACACACACACACACACAAGCTGAGTCCATACACACACACACACACAGACTGCTGAGTCCATACACACACACTCTGGGCTGAGTCCATACACACACACACAGACTGCTAGTTCCAACACACACTCTGCTGAGTCCATACACACACACACAGACTGCTGAGTCCATACACACACACACACACACACCTGCTGAGTCCATACACACACACACACTCTGCTGAGTCCATACACACAAACACACACACTCTGCTGAGTCCATACACACACAGACTACTGAGTCCATACACACACAGACTGCTGAGTCCATACACACACAAAGACTGCTGTGCACAACACACAAAGACTGCTGAGTACACAAACACACACACCTGCTGAGCTCACACACAGACTGCTGAGCCATACACACACACAGACTGCTGAGTCCATACACACACAGACTGCTGAGTCCATACACACACAGACTGCTGAGTCCATACACACACACAGACTGCTGAGTCCAATCACACACACACAGACTGCTGAGTCCATACACACACACACACAGATTGTTGAGTCCATACACACACACACACACACAGTTGAGTCCATACACACACACACACAGTTGAGTCCACACACACACACACACACACACACACACACACACAGACTGCTGAGTCCATACACACAGACTGCTGAGTCCATACACACACACATACTGCTGAGTCCATACACACATACTCAGTCATACACACAGACTGCTGAGTCCATACACACACACACAGACTGCTGAGTACACACACACACACACACAAGACTGCTGAGTCTATACACACACACAGACTCTGCTGAGTCTATACACACACACACACAGACTGCTGAGTCCATAACACACACAGACTCTGTTGAGTTCAACACACACACACACACACTCTGATGAGTCCATACACACACAGACTGCTGAGTCCTACACACACACACACACAGACTGCTGAGTCTATACACACACACACAGACTGCTGAGTCCATACACACATACACACACACACACAGACTGCTGAGTCCATACACACACACAGACTGCTGAGTCCATACACACACACAGACTGCTGAGTCCATACACACACACAGACTGCTGAATCCATACACACACACAGACTGCTGAGTCCATACACACACACAGACTGCTGAGTCCATACACACACACAGACTGCTGAATCCATACACACACACAGACTGCTGAGTCCATACACACACACAGACTGCTGAGTCCATACAGTGTGTGTGTATGGGGATAGTGTATGTGTGTAGAGTGTATGTGTATGGGGGGGCAGAGTGTGTGTATGGGGGGCAGTGTGTGGGGCAATGTGTGTGTATGGGGGGCAGTGTGTGTGTATGGGGGGCAGTATGGGGGGCAATGTGTGTCTATGGGGAGCAGTATGGGGCAATGTGTGTGTATGGGGGGGGACTGTATGGGGGCAGGTGCCCAGGGGGGCAGTAATGTGTGTGCATGGGGGGCAGTGTGTGCCTATGGGGGGCAGTGTGTGTGTATGGGGGGGCAGTGTGTGTATGGGGGGTGCTGGGGCAGTGTGTGTGTATGGGGGGCAGTGTGTGTGTATTGGGACAATGTGTGTGTGTATGGGGGGCAGTATGGGGGACAGTGTAAAAGTGTATGGGGAGGGCTGTATGTGGGAGCAGTGTGTATGGGAGGCTGTATGGGGGCAGTGTGCGTGTGCTATGGGGGCATGTGTGTGTATGGGGGCAGTGTGTGTGTATAGGGGGCAATGTGTGTGTATGGGGCAGTGTGTGTGTATGGGGGCAATTGTGTGTATGGGGGGCAGTGTGTGTGTATGGGGGCAATGTGTGTGTATGGGGGGGCAGTATGGGGGGGCAATGTGTGTGTATGGGGGGCAATGTGTGTGTATGGGGGCAGTGTGTGTGTATGGGGGCAATGTGTGTGTGTACACCCCCCCAAGCCTACCTGTCACTGGGGATCAGGCAGCCATCTTCTGAAGTAGCATGGGCCGCTGCATTACGGCGGGGGCGGGGCTTATCGGCGGGAGGCTCTCATATTTGGCACGGACGTACAAGGGACCTTTTTTTGTCGGACGTACCTAGTACGTTTGCAGTCCTTAAAAGGTTAAAGAGACACTGTAGTCACCAGAACAAGTACAGCTTAATGTAGTTATTCTGGTGACTATAGTCATTCCCTTCAGGCATTTTCATGCAAACACTGCCTTTCAGAGAAAAAGCAGTGTTTATATTGTCCCCTAGGGACACCTCCAGTGGCCACTTCTCATATGGCCACTGAAGGTGCTTCCTGGGGCAATGCTGCACAGTAAACAGCACTGCTGTTCAGCGTCTCCACACTCTGTTTTCCTTATAGCGATGCATTGATTTAATGAATCTCTATGAGGAGGTGTTGATTGGCCAAAACTGTTTTTGGCCCCACCCCATCCCATCTCTTTGCTGATTGTGTGTGTCTGTATATATGTGTATGTGTGTGTGTGTGTGTGTGTGTGTTTGTATGTATGTGTCTGTATGTATGTGTGCTTGTATGTATGTTTGTTTGTATGTATGTGTGCTTGTATGTATGTGTGTTTGTATGTATGTGTGTGTGTGTTTGAATGTATGAGTGTGTCTGTATATATGTGTCTCTGTGTGTGTGTGTGTGTGTGTGTGTGTGTATGTTTGTATGTATGTGTCTGTATGTATGTATCTGTATGTAAGTAAGTATGTGTGTGTGTGTGTGTGTGTGTGTGTATGTGTTTGTATATGTGTGTGTGTGTACAGTGGTGTACATACAGAGGTCGCAGCTGCGGGTGAAGAAGTTTAAGCATGCGTGGGATAGGCATAAGGGTATCATATATATAAGTTATCCTAGGGACTAATGCAAGTATTAAGAAAATTGGGCAGACTAGATGGACTAGGGTATTAAATCATTCGAGATTTAACACTGTAATTTAAGAGGGACCCATCTATATAAACTCTTTCTTCAATGTGTTTACCAATAATACTAGTAAAAATATTAACTTTTTAAAAGAAATTAGATTTGTATTAATAACTGGGCCTCACCGCGTGACTCGGCCTTTCTGCCAAAAAACATAGGTTGTAAATAGACAATAACAGCCTTAGGCAACAGAAAAAACCCATAATCTGTCTACCATACTAAAGTCCCCTTGCAAGTATTTTTACTAGAACAATTAAAAAAACAAACACCTCTTATATTCTGGACCATGGGAAACCCCGGAATTCACTCTAATTCACAGAAAGGAAAAACTACCACTTAAATACCTTAAATATAAATGAACCACATTCTGCCTATGGCTACATCTAATGAATCAGGATAAAACATAAAATGCATACATCACCAAGTGCATGATGTGCTAATGACTCTTTGGAATTCTATCTACAGAATGTCACAGGTAATGTATGCTTATTTCCATTCAATAACTGTAGAACTGACCATCCTTTGCATTGTTAAACTGACAGCACATACAAAATGTTTTATATATTTTAATCAATACTTTTATCTGATTAAAACAAATTGTAAGACAGAGCTTTATTTGAAGAGAGTGACTTTATTTTTGATGTTGCAATGATGATTTCAGAGGTTTGTGAGAATTATGAACATTTTATAAATAATGTAAGGGAGCTTGGGTGTTCAGACAACTTTGGTCTCTGCAATGCAATTTGGTCATTGTCTTTGCAATTGGTGAAGCATGAATTAAAGGAATACTGTAGTGCCAGGAATACAAAGCTGTATTCCTGGCACTACCAATCCCTCTGCCACCCCCCTCCATTATGCCCCTCCCCCCACCACCACCCGGTAAATAAAGGGTTAAAAACCCTTTATTGACTTACCTTATCCCAGTGCCGATGTCCCCCAAGTGCCGGGTCGAAGCTCTGCCCCATCCTCCGTCCCACGACGAGCAGGGTCTAACGAATCAATGCTTTCCTATGGGGAAAAATCTGGAGCTGGAGGTCCTCATGCAGAGTGTGAAGACGTCCAGCGTCAGATAATGGACCAAAAGTCCATTTGGATCCCAGAAGCCCTCAAGTGGCTGTTCTCTGGAACTGCAATGTTAAACATTGCAGGACTAAGTGCAAAAGGGACACAGCACCCAGATCACCTTAATGAGTTAAAGTGGTCTGGGTGCCTACAGTGTCCCTTTAAGTGGTTAAATGACTGATTGGAGTTTTAGTTCAGGAATAGTTAAGGGAACAGACAGTGGTGAAACTAAGAGAGGGCCCTGGTGGAAGATATATATATATATATAAATATATATATATGTATAGAGAGAGAGAGAGCGAGAGCTGTATAGGCCAAATGTAGATCCTCAACTACAAGCCAACCAATCAGTCAGATAGTTCTGACTGAAATTGCATTCTGTGAGAAAAGCTATGCAACTTTATGAAATTAAAAAGAAAACCTGTCGCAATATTATAGATTTAATTTGGCCTTTTTTGAGGGCTGAAGATTTACAAGAAAGAAGACTGTTGATGGTAAGTATTATTTACAGGAGGTACATCAGGCCCCTCTGTTATTAATTAATTAGCTCCCGCCGCTTAGACGTAGCGGCTGAGCGGAGACAGTAAGTCCCACATGTTAATTAGAGCCCTCACCCACTGCCCAGGAGTGGAGGCTAGGGAGCAGAGGCGGCTCTCTAATTAGGCGATTTAGGGGGCCTCGTGGCTGCCTAAATCGCCTTGCGGCGACCGAGGACCCATAACAGGAGGTGGCCCGGCTGCTTGCCCTTTATGCCGCTGGGTGCGAGGCCCCTCGTACAGCCTGCCCTGGGGGAGAGCCAGCCTCCAGTCTACAGCTCTGCCGGGTGTGAGCTGCAGACTGAGGTGTCTCACGATCTCCAGCCAATCAGAACGTTGCCCCGGTTTACCATGGCAAAGCTCTGACTGAAGATCTCGAGACTTACCACGTGGTCTCACCCACCCTCATTCTGTAACACTCACCTTCCCAACCCAGTCTCATTTACCCCCCACACCATGCCAAACTCACCCTGTCACACTCACCAACTGAAGACATTCATAATTCACACTCACACACACACAATCATGAAATGTAGCTGTGCCATAATACAATGCACAAAGGCCACAGGCAGCCCCCATAAACACAACACACCGCAAGTAGCTACCCCAAACACATAGGTCCTAGACATATGCTCACAAAGACATACATTTGCACAAAATTATACACTGTGTCAGACACACACTTTCAGGGACGTACACAGGTAGAGAATGCCATACACACCCATAAGTACGCACACCTGCACTTATGTATACACAACTGCCTGGCTATGTAACTGTAACGGATCACCTGGCACCCCGACTGGGTACCTGCGTTGATGGATGCTCCTAGTGCTTCCTGGGGGCTCCAAGCACTTCACCAGACACCATAAGCACTGCAGACCAAACCTCTCTTCCTGCAGAGAATGAAGCTGGAACAAGCTCTTAAAAGAGCTTAGTGATTATAGCTAAGGGAGTATACAGAGTATAGCAATCCCCCAGTGTAGATGCAGCAGTATCCCCCAATCATGAGACGAGGCTCTATGTTGAGGGTCAAAACAGGAACTGCCAGAGCTTTGGTTTTATTGTCTCTTATTTACACATTTTACACACAAAGTACCACCCACAGGGTTTTGTGGAACATCCAATCAAACAAGTAATATACAGTAAAACACTCCCATTCATTCCCACAAAATCCTCCCCTCTGCTCTGAAATATATACTTTTTACACATGTACTATAACTTTAAAACTATACATTCAATCTCCATATATTATTAATCAGTACACTTTAAATATAAACATATCCAAAATTCAGGCCATTCCTTCCAGGGGTTAAAAAGTTAACTGGAAGTCCTTTGTGACTGCAGAAAAATGACTCAGTCCCATTCTAATACACGAACAGAAAATAGCTTAGTATAGCATAGCGTTCGAATCTTCGAACGGGACTTAGTTTTCAGTAGAAGTGTCGAAGTGGAGGAGAAGGTAAGGGTCAGCGGTGTTCATGCAAATGTGTAGCCGATTTTAGTTCCATGAATTTGGCTGCACACACCGCTGACCGCGTTCGACTAACAAAGATGGCCGCCGCCACGTGTTCGACTGTACGAACGGCGGCCACCCAGCGGTCAGCAATTAACATTGCAGTTAACCACCAGCCTGGGAGGTAAATTAACCGCACGCTTCCACTTCTGTGTGGTCCACCTATGCAATACTTGGTTCAGTAAGCTCACTTTATTTTCTGAACCAAGTGGGAAAAAGCCATGCACACAGGATTTTAACAGTCTGGGTACACTGGGGATACAGTCTTAAAGGGGCATTGTCCCAAACAAGTCTGGGGGCACCGTCTTAAAGGGGCATTGTCCCAAAAAGTTTCAATATGCCCACAGATGGTTTTTAAAGGGCCATACACCCCAGGGTCATAATCACAGGGCAAGAGGCTGGCAAGCAGGCCTCTCCAGGACCAAGTGGCGAAGGGCACTTTGTCACAGTAACTATACCCTGTAATTGTGTTTAAAAGCTTAGCATATTTGGTAATTAAATTTGTTCACTGCAAATTAATTTAGTTAGCAAATTATGCCATAAATACAGTCACAATGCAGCAGTACAAAGAGCTGCGACACTGCAAGCCCTGAACAATGAATACAGAGACTAGCTCTCTGTATCCAGCGCTGCAAGCCCATCCTTCAATATAAATATCTTATGCGCACACAATGAAACCCTATTTATTTTCACTTTGGGTGTTAGTGGTGGCCTCATGTTTGAGTTACGCCTAAGGCCTCACAAAGTCTAGAGCCGTCACTGCTAGGGGGGACAATACGTCCCCTGTGTTATTATTTATAAACCCCACCGTTAACCACTGGTATGGTCACAGTATATTACCTGTATGTTACTTGATGCAGCAAATGCTGCCCAGTTGCTAGGTTTTAGCAGGCATGTCCCTACTCGCTGCACAGGGAAGGTTTAAAACCTTCCTTGTTCAGCCCTAATCCAAATAACCACATTAATAAGTGGTGCCGAACGAAAAATAGTTGACACATTTTTCATTCACTATTTTCAAATTTCTATTAGTTTTAGAAAGAATTTGATGAAAACCATAAATTTGGTTTATGTTCATTTTCATTTTTGTCTGAAAATGAAAGCACAAGTCTAATCAGAACAAAGCAGAAAGTCTAAATACTACTTTTTTTCAGTATATAACAAATATGAAAGGTGAAAATGTGACTATAGATATGCAAATCACTGTTGGAAAAGTACAACATGTGATTAAATGACACCGCACAAAGTGCTAAAACAATTAAATAAATAGCATTAACAAACCCTTGTGGCCAAATGGTTCACCCGTAAATACTTTAGAATATATTTTTGTAGAAATAACCAAATCAGTTTTTTTTTTAATTTATTTTATTTTTATTGCTTTTCTTTTGAGAGCATGCATTATGAACACTTTTTCATATAAATCCAAAGTGACTTAGATACATCTGAAGTTCACATAAAAATAAAGAAATATCCATATGAATCAGTACAACAAAAACTGACAAAACCATTAACATGTAGGTTGTGCAATCTAAAATTCAAAACGCTCTGCCACCTATATGGTCCGTGTACCCCTGGGTGCTGATTTCTTCCATCCTCGATGTTTCGGACCCAAAAACTCTCCCAAAGTGTAGCGGCTCTCCTGATAAACTCGGCCCCAGTGGGGCTTTTCGCTCCCAATCCTATGGGACCTGCTCCTAGTCCCCCGAGACTTGAGTGGATCATCCCCCACCCTTCCTCTTCCCCCACCCTGTTTAAGACTCGCTCATTCTTTAGGGTTTGCGGGTATACTCGCGAGTTTTGTGGTGGATGGCTTGCATATGGGGTTTAAAGAATTAGCCGTCCCTTAGTATTTCCTGGGTCAGTTGAGGCTTTTAGTGAGGTGTTGGTGTTCCTGTGTAAATAGTTTCCAGGGAGTCCATATTGTGTTGAACCAATGTTGCTTGCCTAGTGTGGACATTCTGAGTTCCTCCATCTTATGTATATAATCTATCTTGAGGTACCATTCCCTGCGTGAGGGCTTAACTTGAGATTTCCAATGCCCCGCTATTACCGTCTTCGCTGTTGTCAGGAGAAAATATAGTATAGACTTTTTAAATTTGGCCAGGGAAATGGGGATGTGGAAGTAAAGTAGTGCCTCAGGTGTGAATGCTATGGGTATCCTTACAGAATCCTACCACTCCTCTACATTCCCACCAAATGTGATAGTATGTTCCCCGTTCTGCCTCGCATCTCCAACATATGGGGGATTGTTGTGGTTTGTATTTATTTGCATCTACAGGTGTGATATGCCATTTCGTGAGGAATTTATAGTTAGCCTCTTGCATTGGTATGTTAGGATGTGTTTTCAGCATTTTTTGTAATATAGCTGACCATTGGGTTTCCTCCAGAGGTGTAGAGAACCGACCAAATGCGGCTCTTGTGAACCACGGGAGGCCTGCGTTCTCCGAAGTCTGGATTAATTGGTAACATTTTGATATTATTTTCTTATTTATTGGTTTTGTACATAAGGCTTCAAAAGCTGTCTCAGCCCTGGGTGTCCAATTTAAGAGTTGTTCTTTACTTAAGAAATGTTTGAGTTGATAGTATCGGAATGTTTGGAGCATGGTTTGGTTTTTGGATCTCGCAAGATCCTGTAGAGGTCTCAGTCCTTGAGGTCCTATAACCTCACCCAATGCTACATAATGATCTCTCGTCTTGGGTGTCCCTGAGGCCCTCCCGAAACTTTCCAGATCCGCCTGTAGTAATGGGTTATGTGATATGGGGAATTTGGGAGATGTGGTCGGAGTAAATTCCGAGCCCCGATTGATTGATTTCCAGATTTGTAGTGTAGGGGTGATCGTAGGGAGTTTGTTCGGGATCGTCTTATGTGTGGCGTGAATTGTCCAGGGGAGAGCTTGCAATGGGGTGTCTATTTGATCTATCTCGACCCAAATCTTTTTCCCGTCTGTTCTCGACCACTCTATTATGCGCCCTAGGTGTATTGCTTTGTAGTATTGGAGAATGTGCGGGCATCCTAGGCCACCCCTTTCTCTATTTTTGGTCAGAACATTATTCCGGGTCTTTCCCGGGTTTGGGCAAGAGTGTGATGGATGCCTCTAGTGCTTGTGTGGGTATAGAGTGTCCCAGAGGGATAGAATTAATAGCTTCTAGGAAAGGATCCATCAGATCTTTTTGAAAGGTTTTATAATAAACCGCGGAGAATCCGTCTGGGCCTGGACTTTTGTTCCCTGGGGTTAGTTTGATGGCTAATTTCAGTTCATCTAAGGAGAATGGCTCCTCCAATGATCTTGTGGCCGCTGTCGTCAATGTGGTGTCAAATTTGTCTGCCAAATATGCTGTGATGTCTTCAGTGGTTGGGGCTGTACTTCTTAAATTATATAGGGACGTGTAGTAGTCCCTGAAAGCCTCTGCTATGTCTTCTGTAGTGGATGCTATTGTGTTGTTAGGGCGATTTATCCTGGGGATATAAGTTTGGGCTTGTTTGTGTTTCAGAGCATGGGCCAGTAATTTGCCACTTCTATTGCCTTGTGCGAAGTATTGGTGATTAGTCCAGAGTATGGCTTTTTTAGCATTGTCTAACAGGATGGAGTTTAATTCTTTTCGTAATGCAATAAGAGAGCGGAATATTGGATCTGAAAGGTTGTGTTTGTGGGTTTCCTCGAGGGAACCAATTTCCCCTAATAGTTCTGAGATCATTTTGTGTTTGTTTTTCTTGGTCTGTGCCCCCCATTTTATGAGTTCTCCCCTTATTACTGCTTTGTGTGCCTCCCACTGTGTAAAAGCCGTCGTGTCGGGAGTTTTGTTCTCTTTAAAATATTGTGTGATGGATTCCTGTACCGCTTGTTTGATTTGGTGTGATTGAAGCAGGTGTGGGTTTAATTTCCACTGCCCTTTGGGTCGGGGAATGATGGAAGATCTAATGTAATAGTTATTGGGGCGTGATCAGACCAAGTTGCATTTCCTATGGTAGCATCTGTTATGAGACTCAAATCTCTATGTGTCGTTAGGAAGAAATCTATACGCGAATACATGTTATTCGGGACTGAGTAATGTGTGAAGTCCTTCGTGGTTGGGTGCAGAACCCTCCAACAGTCTACTAGTTGGTTTGTATGCAAAATATGTTGCATTTGATGTCGGGCCGGTTCCATGTGTTTAGTTTTAAGTGAAGTGCTATCTTTAGCAGAATCCAGGGAAATGTTGAAGTCACCCCCGATTATCATTATGCCTTGTGTATTTCGCTGGATTTTAGCCAAAATTTTATGAAAAGTGCCACATTGGTGTTTATTCGGGAGATATATCCCCACTAAGGTGATTAGAGATGTGCCCACTTGGCCCTGCACTATTACGAATCGACCCGAATCATCTGTTATGTGATTGATGTAAGTGAACGGGACCCCGGATTTGATCAATATTGCCACCCCCCTAGATTTACTTTTACTAAAATTATTGTAGTAGACATGTGTGAATCTAGGGTGTCTAAGGGAGGGCGCCGTCGTGCCCCTAAGGTGAGTTTCCTGCGGGAAAATAATGTCTGCTCCCGATGCTGCTAAGTCCTTGAGCACCATTCTCCGCTTCTCTGGGGAGTTTAGGCCCCTAACATTTTGTGATAATATTTGGAGTTTACCCATGATAGGGTCTAATTATCCGTATGTCTGGAGATAAGCAGAACACAGGGGTATTCTCACTGGCCCTACCTCTTATCCAATGTCTAATCTCAGGGAGATAAGAGAGTTTTGGGGTGATGTGTTTGACCAGCTAAAGAACCCCTGATCTTAGTGGTTTGATTGCACCTGAACGAGTAACTTTGAAGTTTGAACTATATACAATTAAATGTACGTGAACAACAAGAATATGATCAATATTCACTAGTCTCGATCACTAAGAAACTAACAGTACTTGTAGTGTGGTTTGTTAACAATATTATCTTTAGAGTAGGTCACGTGTGTGAGTGAGGGTATCGTTGGCTCAAGTGTTTTTTGTTTTTTTTTGTTTGTTTTTTTTTTGTTGTTTTTTTTGTTTTTTAACCCTCACTTATACGAATAGAGTTATGGGCTTCTCTTAGTACGTTTGGTGACCTCTACTAAGGAGTCGGTACTCAACCCTGAATACTCTGAGTTATATTAACTGAGTCAGGGTAGTGTTAAGAACTGACAATAATCTAGGCCGATGGTCAGTTATTGTGGTATGTACCGCTCTAGACCATAAAGGTCCTTCGACAGTGGGGGTTTGTGTGTTGTCGGTCAGTGCGAGATGCAAATTGTGCTTTGCCTCTCACCCTGCCCGAGTCTCGCCGCCCTCAGGGTGGTCACAATATAACTTTCCCCGAGTGTGAACATCGCACCCCCTCCGCGGCCATGTAACTGTAATGAGTGAGTAGCCCGGGATAACAGAATGAGATCAGCATGAGGGTTTTAAGTTGTCTTATTGTGGCGAGTTTTAAATTCCACTTCTGAAAGAAGGTGGTCTAGCTAGGTCCCCTACTATCCTGGTGGTGTGTCTAGGTATCCCCCAGAGTTTCGCCTGCGTGTTTCCCCCTTGCAAACCCTCGGGTCTTGTGCCTTTAATTGGTGTTTCTTGGGTGGTCTGGAGTGCTAGATACAGGGGCATTCTCATTTGTGATAGTAACCTGTCCCTCCTGTCGTGCTGATCTCATATGTTACAGTAAAATACAACAATCATAAATGTTTACCGTTCCAGATTAAGTCTGGTATATGGATAGTCCCAAAGTCCTGTCTGCTTTACGTTATATGAAGATAGTGACACGTCTCATCTGTTCCTTTTTGGAGTGCTTGGTAGGCGCTGGGGTTTTTGCTGGAGCGAATCCGTCGGCGTTCTCTTTGTCGGTATCTTTCTGGGGTCTTGAGGTCGACTTTGCTTTCGTCGGCTAGGCGGAGGTTGGTTCCCTTGGCTCCCAACTTCATACCAGTCTGGTATTTCCATCGTCGGGATGCCCAGACGTTTAGTGAATTCCGGGAGGTCTGCCGCTGTCGTCATGGAGATCTGGTTCCCCTGGTGGTTAGTGATGAGAGAGAAAGGAAAGCCCCACCTGTATTTGATTCCCGCTTGTTGTAGGGCTTGTGTGACTGGCCTCAGGGCCCTCCGGCCTCTAAGCGTTAGCCAGGACAGATCAGGGAGCAATAGTATCTTCGTATTGTTAAACAGAATTTCGGCGGTTTCTCTCGTCGTGCGCATAATTTCCTCCTTCTCCGCAAAGTAATGAACTCTGCATATCACGTCTCTGGGGGTTTACGGTGCTAGGCCCCTAGGCTTGACCGCTCTGTGGGCCCTATCTATGATGATTTGAGTGTTTTCGGGCCTCTGTAGTATTTTGTTGAAAAGAGTTTGTAATATCATGTGGAGGTCTTCACCCATTCCTTGCGCCTCTGGAAGGCCGCGTACTCTAATATTGTTTCTGCGGCCTCTATTATCGAGATCCTCGGCCAGCTGCATGTTATAAAGTAATTTGGCCTCATGCCTCTCTTGGCCCTGTTCCAAATGTAGCAGCCTATCCATAATTTGTTCGCGGTCGTCCTCTAGGTCTCCCACTCTGTTACTAATCTGTTTGACTTCTGAGGTGAGTGTGGAGAGTTGTTCTTGCACAAAGGATTCTAATTTCGTGAGCATAATAGCTAGTTCTGCTTTCGAAGGCATATTCTGGAGTATTTCTTTTATTTCTGCCATTACTGTCCCAGCAGCAAGCTCGGATCTAGATGGGCTGCTGGAGTGTGAGCCGCGTGACAAAGATGGCGTCCGGCACTCTTCTTGCTCCGCGCCTAGGATAGAGACCGTGTCCCTGAAATAGCGGTCTAGATCTCCGGATTTTTTACCCGATCCCGGGTCCGGAGTGTGTGCCAGGGGAGATATGCGTTTCCCATTGGGGTTCCTGGACGGCGATATCCCGGGCAGAGTTTATCCGCTTTGAGGAGCTTCGTTGCAGCACGTCTGTTCACATCGGAGTCAGGACACGACCCCCCAAATCAGTTTTTAATCTTTCTAAATTATTTTATTTCATGAATTGTAAAAGAAGAAATGGAGATTTGGTTTTTTTTACGTATTTCTATTTTTCTAATTTATTTTCTTATTTTTTTATTCATTTCAACATGACAACTGCAGAAACACATTACAAGGCGTTACATATGTTAAACATGTCAGTGATAAACTCACAAAAGTTTACCAGAGAAAAAAAACAAATACCGGTACATAGTATTTTTTTGTGTGTAGAAAATGAAAAAAATAAACTAAATCAGAATAAAACAAATAGATGCTGAACATTACATTTTATTTTTAGAGTTAAGAGAAAAGAGATCCATAAAAGCACTTGCTCATTGCTGCACTTGGAAGAAGTGATCTCAGATCACTTTCTTACAGTGCTTGTGAAGTGGAATCTGCACTGGAGTAAAGCAGCCCACAGCAGCCACCAGACCCCTGCACTTGAACTGTACTTAGCCAGCGCAATCCCACTGTACCCCAGGGAAGTCACTCACACAGCCAGATATACCCATGTGGTGTTTTACCAAACTATATAAATTATGCCACAACACACAACTACAGAAAAAGCCTCCACATGCAAATAACACAAACATCACTCATGAGGAGCCCCACAAACATAACACCACTGACAACACACTTTCAGAGCCATGTTAAGAACATTATGGGCCCCCGGGCAAAGCAGTGCACTGGGGTCGTGCCTACACACAACTCAAATTAATAACAATTTTTATAATAGATAAAATTAAGCGTATATTTATAAGTACCTCCAACAAATGAAATACATACATACAGTTGCAAGAAAAAGTATGTGAACCCTTTGGAATGATATGAATTTCTGCACAAATTGGTCATAAAATGTGATCTGATCATCATCTAAGTCACAACAATAGACAATCAGAGTCTGCTTAAACTACCCTTGATAAAGGCTACCAGGAGGAGCCGAAATTTTGGGGGGTTATTTGTGACTTGTGTTTCTGCCCATGTAGGCTTGTGGAATGTGGTAAATATGCATTTTTGGATATTGATTGCCTAGTAAGTCACTGTTATGTTATTTGTGATTGATTTGTATATGTATTGTAATTAATAAATATAGATAGATACTTTGTGTCATATGGTGTGCATTCTTTGTTATTGACTATTGATTGTATTGGTATTTGAGGGGGTACCTTCAAGGAATAGCACCCTACTTATAGGTTGTTGTTATATTAAGTGTTCTCTCTGCACTTTGTATATTATCTGATCATCATCTAAGTCACAACAATAGACAATCACAGTCTGCTTAAACTAATAACACACAAAGAATGAAATGTTGCCATGTTTTTATTGAACACACAATGTAATCATTCACGGTGCAGGTGGAAAAAGTATGTGAACCCTTGGATTTAATAACTGGTTGAAACTCCTTTGGCCTCAATAACTTCAACCAAACATTTCCTGTAGTTGCAGATCAGACGTGCACAATGGTCAGGAGTAATTCGTGACCATTCCTCTTTACAGAACTGTTTCAGTTCAGCAATATTCTTGAGATGTCTGGTGTGAATCGCTTTCTTGAGGTCATGCCACAGCATCTCAATCGGGTTGAGGTCAGGACACTTCAGAAGGCGTATTTTCTTCTGTTTAAGCCATTCTGTTGTTGATTTACTTCTATGCTTTGGGTCATTGTCCTGTTGCAACACCCATCTTCTGTTGAGCTTCAGCTGGTAGACAGATGGCCTTAAGTTCTCCTGCAAAATGTCTTGATAAACTTGGGAATTCATTTTTCCTTCGATGATAGCAATCCGTCCAGGCCCTGACGCAGCAAAGCAGCCCCAAACCATGATGCCCCCACCACCATACTTCACAGTTGGGATGAGATTTTGATGTTGGTGTCCTGTGCCTTTTTTTCACCACACATAGTGTTGTGTGTTTCTTCCAAACAACTCAACTTTGGTTTCATCTGTCCACAGAATATTTTGCCAGTACTGCTGTGGAACATCCAGGTGCTCTTGTGCAAACTGTAAACGTGCAGCAATGTTTTGTTTGGACAGCAGTGGCTTCCTCTGTGGTATCCTCCCATGAAATCCATTCTTGTTTAGTGTTTTATGTATTGTAGATTCGCTAACAGGGATGTTAGCATTTGCCAGTGACTTTTGTAAGTCTTTAGCTGACACTCTAGGATTCTTCTTCACCGCATTGAGCAGTCTGCGCTGTGCTCTTGCAGTCATCTTTACAGGACAGCCACTCCTAGGGAGAGTAGCAGCAGTGCTGAACTTTCTCCATTTATAGACAATTTGTCTTACCGTGGACTGATGAACAGCAAGGCTTTTGGAGATACTTTTATAACCCTTTCCAGCTTTATGCAAGTCAACAATTCTTAATCGTAGGTCTTCTGAGAGCTCTTTTGTGCAAGGCATCATTCACATCAGGCAATGCTTCTTGTGAAAAGCAAACCCAGAACTGGTGTGTGTTTTTATAGGGCAGGGCAGCTGTAACCAACACCTCCAATCTCATCTCATTGATTGGACTCCAGTTGGCTGACATCTCACTCCAATTAGCTCTTGGAGATGTCATTAGTCCAGGGGTTCACATACTTTTTCCACCTGCACTGTGAATGTTTACATGGTGTGTTCAATAAAAACATGGCAACATTTCATCCTTTGTGTGTTATTAGTTTAAGCAGACTGTGATTGTCTATTGTTGTGACTTAGATGATGATCAGATCACATTTTATGACCACTTTGTGCAGAAATCCATATCATTCCAAAGGGTTCACGTACCTTTTCTTGCAACTGTATAATACATACACACAGACTGCTGAATACATTCACAGACTGCTGAACACATTCACAGACTGCTGAACACATTCACAGACTGCTGAACACATTCACACAATGACTGCTAAATACATACAAACAGCAATTGCTGAATACATACACACACAGACTGCTGAATACACACAGACAGACTGCTGAGTACACACAGACGGACTGCTGAGTACACACAGACAGACTGCTGAATCCATGCACACAATGCGCTGAATCCATGCACACAATCCGCTGAATATATGCACACAGTCCGCTGAATACACGCACAAAGTCCGCTGAATACACGCACAAAGTCCGCTGAATACACACACACAAACATACTCACAGACTGCTGAATACACACACAGACTGCTGAATACAAACACACACACATCATTGAATACACATACAGACAGACTGCTAAGTACATACAGACAGTCCACTGAATACACACACACAAACACACTGCTGAATACACACACACACACAGTCTGCGGAATACACACACAGACTGCTGAATACATACACGCGCATAATATGATTTCTCATCTGTGCATCAACTCCCCTCCTCTCCCTCCTCAATTCCCCTCCCCACCTTTTTTTTAACATTTTTTAACCTTCCTTATAGCAATGCCCAGTAGGAAGGCTGAGCTAGGTATCCTACTTACTATTACTTACTATAGCCCAATATAACAGACAGGCACACATACATACATACACACACACACACACACACACACACAAGACACATACATACAAACAGACAGGCACACATACATACAGACACACACACATACATGCATACAGACACACACATAAGACATACATACAAAGACACATACACACATACATACAAAGACACGACACACATACATACACATAAATATACAGACAGACACACACACATATATACAGACAGACACACACACATACAGACAGAAACACACAAGACATACATACAAAGACACATAAACAAACACACACAAAATATTTTAGTCACCCTCCTGTTTTCTACCTTTTAGGTGCAGGAGGGTGACTTTCCCTGGGGTCCAGTGGTGGCTCAGGTGGATGGGAGTCAGAGTTTCCATTCTGATTCCCTCCTCCTTCCTCCCGCGCAGTCTGTGTGTTAGCTGGGAGGAGTGACGTGCATTCACTTCCTCCCAGCGTGTGATGTAATCACAGGAGCATGGGCCACCCGATGGAACTCTCCATATGCGGTCCCGGCGGTTTGCCGCGCGGGCCGGGGCCGCAAGTGGTGATGGCGGTACCCGGTCGCATGGTTACCGCCGGCTCGCACCCGCCTTCCCAATCTCTCAAAATTAGAAAATCCCTACCGCCCACCTGAAATCCTGAAACGCCCACTAGTGGGCGGAAGGGACCAGGTTGACAACCCATGGTTTATATTGTATTGTTCTCCCAATTGTACAGCGCTGCATAATATGTTGTCGCTTTATAAATGCCAGAAATAAATATAAACTAAATACATTTTATTATACCTGAAGACCCCTTAGAGAACAAAAGTATTGCAAATAAAATCCCAATAGCATTTGACCTTAATGTCAAATGTTAAAAGTATAATTAGGAGACATTGGGGTGTAATAATCAAAGACCGAATTTTACCAGAAAAAACTTTTATTACTTTTAGATGGGGAAATTACCTTAAGACCATTCGTACACAAGATAAAGCCATTAAATTATATTCTCCCTATTAGTAGAATTCATACTGTTGGATTGTGTAATTATTGCCATACTTTAGTGTAGAAACTAAAGAAACAAGCAGTTACTCACACTACATTTCAATGGACCAGCTTAACGTGTATGCTTTCAAAGATAAACTATTGTATCTTGTATAACCAAATACAGTGTATTTCCCTGAAATGTTTACTTTCCTTAGAAACAAGTTATTTGTATAGTTGATTTGGCAATTCTTATGTTCCAAACCTTCCCCAATAAATCTTTCAACAGGCTTACATTATATTGCTATGTAAAAAAAACATACAGCGTAACTAAAATGACAGCTATAGATATAGCCATTCTAATTAGTATCTACACGTCAGAAGGACCCAACAGTTAAATGTTATATGTGCATCATCTCTATAATAAGCGCAGAGGAGGAAAATACACACTTTGATCTCCCTTTTAACCCTCAGAATACCACTGAATAAACATGGCCACGTGTATGCCCCATCTATAACTGTAATTATTATATTCTCACCGTGCACACCAGCTGCCTCATGGCAGTCCCACTAATTCTGATATATTTTCTGTTATTGCACTTTGTGAATTTCAACTTGTTTTTGCTGTTTATTCACAGTCATAGTTATTGTTATAAGATTGACCTGCTTTGAAATAACGATTATTATTGGTTTATTTACCAAAGCTGCATTGGATTGAAAAATAGCAGATACAAAAAACTTCTCTATATCAACTACAGTCACAGTTTGGCTATATTATCCTGTTAAGAACAACACACTCTTTGACTGACAGATACACAGCCTCACTGATGCATACAATGACATACAGTCACTGACAGATACACAGGCACTGACACACATACTGTGTAACCAACACACACATTCATTGACACGCACTCAATTACAGTTATAGAACTTACTGACAGACACACACACATTCACTGACAGACACACTCATGCAGTGATACACAAACACACACACTGAACGACACACATACACTGACACACACACACACATTGACTGACACACATACGCAGCCACTAACAGACACATACACACAGTGACAGACACACAAACTGACAGACATACACATTAACTGACAGACACACACTAACTGACATATACATACACACTCCTTGACACACATACATACACACTCACTGACAGACACACATACACTCTCACTGACAGACATACATACAGTCTCACTGACAAACACACATTTAGTGATAGACACACATTCACTGACAGACACAGACACTTACAAACACACACATGCATACTCACTGACAGACACATATGCACTCTCACTGACAAACACACACTCAATGACAGACACACACACACTCATACTTACATACTCCCAATTTTTTTTTCCTCTCCATCCAGCCTCCCTACCTTTGGTAGTGTTGGAGTGGATTTTCTATTTTTCTGGGTTCCAGTGGAGATCCTTTCACTGCCGGCCTGTAGGGTGAGCAGTCAATGCAGGAGGCGAGGGAGCTCTGATCTTCCTGCTCCTTTCCCTTGCTCGTCGCTTAGTAATGCCAGGAGCCGGAGTGATGTCATATTCCAGCTCCCGGCATCACTATGGGGCGCGCAGGGGAGCTGAGCAGGAAATGCTCACCCACCCACCAACAAAGTGAGCAGCAGCTAGCCTCGGGGGCTGGAGGGGCTAAGGTGGCCGGCTGGTCAGCTCTGGGGTAACCCATGATAGCAGCTAACAAGGCATCTGCCAGGGCATTTGGGGGCTTCATTTTTTGCCGCCCCCTGAGTTTCACCTAAGGGAAATGCCTTGTCAACCTCAAGCTAAATATAGTGCTGTTGTAGGCACTGTAACTACTTCATCTCATTGAAGTGTTTATAGTGTCAGGCATTCTCTAGTACTGTTCTTCTATTCAGTGTTAAGCCGTTTTTAATGATTTCCTCGTTCTGCATGAGTTAATGAGGAAGCATTAGCCTAAATAGCAAAGTTGGCAGTGTTTATCGGATAGCTTTCAGCCAATCACAGCTGCCCATTGCTGGTATGAATTAGCATGGCTAAGGTCGAGTGTAATAATCTCTGAGGACACTCCTTCAGCCATAGGACTACTGACTCTGCTTAGAATGTTCCTTTTGAACCTATGATTAATAGGGATGTGCATGGGCAAAAAAATTGGTTCGCTTCGGCACTTCCAAAATTTAGCACTTCGGAAATTCGGTTCGGTACTACGGCAATTCACCACTTCGGACACTCGGAAGAATCCGAATTTCCGAATTGCCTGAAATTCGTCTGAATTCACATTCGGAACAAAACAAATTGCACGTGTCTAATGATGAAGTATGAGATGCTCATACGAAACGCATGAGGTACATTTTTCCTTATGCCAGCTGTTCCTTTGTGGCTGAGTTTTAAGGAAACAAAATATTGAAGCTTTTTTATTGGACTGTAGTCATTGAAGGTATCACAATTCTCTGTAGAGCCAGCATTTACTCATTGTTCTAAAGTTACAGCTGACTACAGGGCAGAGCTCTGGAACTGCACTTATTGGAGCCCAATATGACACACCTGACATGTTGCTGCTTCATGAATTTAATGGCCCAGGTGGAGTTCTGTTTATTTCTATATCCTACATGTTGGTAGACATTTCTGATTTGATTTCTAAAATTACTAGCAGTGTAGCTGGAAAAGTACGATTACTTATGGGTTAATATACTGTAAATGTTGCTTTTTTGTACCAAGTTTAACCAACAGAATGGGATTTATTCACTAAAACATTGAGAATTGGAAGCATGATTGCAAAATTCACATGTAACATGTAACATGTATATCACATTTCTGACACAGGACAATAAATAAATATACAAATAACATATGATTTGGGTGTAACAGAAAATCCACTTGTCCAGTAAAGTAAACATTCTTCAGGGATGTCCTTGGCTTTGTAAATTAATTGTTTGTTAGTGTCACATTGTGTTGATTGTTCAGGGTTTGTTTTGTTAGTTAATGGAGATGGAGAAACACCCTGTCTGAATGCCAACCTTTATAAACATTTCATGATATATGAGCTTATGTGGAAATCAATGGGCAGGTAGGTTTAAATCACAGACATGGCGGGGGCGGGGCCTGACTGCCAAGATGGCCGGAGGTGCTCCATGAGGGCTCTCATGCCAACGAGCACAAATACGATTATCCCGAACAATCCAACCATGCCAGCAGCACAAAATGCCCAAAAAGCGATGCAGGACTGCACAAGGAACAGAACGATACCTGTCCCACATCGACACACCAACCGAGCACCCTTACCGGCCATGCGGCCTACACTGGAGCGGAGCCTGAGGCATGGGGGAGGCGGCCGATCCCCCGGCACGGGACCTGCTCATAAGTCTCACTCGGAGGTTGCCCCGCTACCCCCCCTCTGGACTGGCAGGGGATATCCTGGTCCTTGCTGGGGACATCTACCCCCACAACGCGGCTTCACCAAGCGACCAAACACACGGGACTACAGGGGCCCACGCAAGGTGGCGGCACAAAACACCCTCATCAAACCACCCAAGTGCACCCTAGAATTCTTTTACCGGCTTCGCACCAGCCTCTGGACATTGTATCGGCACTTCAAGCTGGCAATGCAAAATGTGGCGGCGCGGATCCGCCCGGCTACCAGACGCCTCCTGAGTAGAGGCCCATCCCTAGCCCCCAGACAACACCACCCTTGGAGCTCAAAACAGCGGGATACGACGACAGACTCCAGCTCTCACCCTCCCACATACCGGAGTGAGACCAAGCCTGTACGACTCACCTACCACTCAGCAACTCCGGAATCCTCCAGCCGAAGAAGCACAACCTCGCACCCATACCTCCGAGTAGACGGCCGCGAAGCTTACCAGAAAGCAACACAGCTCCCAAGCGGCGAAGGACTCGGGCAGGGAACCTCTCCAAGACATAGGGGTGGCGGACTCTCGCCGCAGCACCGACTCCGCAGATGCCCGTGGCCCACCTGTCAAGCCTCAAGGGTCGGCATCGGCTGATTAGGAAGACAAGCACTGGAGTTGGACTATGCTCCTGCAGGCCAAAAAGCAGGGACAACACATAGTCCTATAATACAAGCCTGGGAGACGACCATTCCGGACAGGGGCCGAGGCGCGAACACTGCGGGACTCTGGTGGACTTGAAATCTTTGTGGTTGCTTAGGTACCCCCCTGCATACAGAGAATGCTATAGCTATCTGTTTAGTTTAAAACAGCGGAGCACACATTACATGTCCCAATCTCGAATCTCACGCTATTGCCCTACCATAGGTCAACACGAGTGGGACACTATAAGCAATTATAACACACCAGTGGTTCCATCTTATGGAGCTTTATAAATAATGCATATAAACCTGGCTTGAATCAAAAATGTGCTAGCTACTTTAGCATTGTTTTATTGATATCAGTTAAACGTGTATAACTTTCATTACATGCAAAGATTGTTCCTAGAATATTTCAAACATGCTTTTACAAAAAAAATTGTGCAATTCCTGAATGCCACATTGTCAATACTAATGTTTAACCCATGCATGCTGTTGTGGCAATTGACATATACTTGTAACTCCTCCTGCACAGAAAAATAAAGAATAAAAAAAAAAATCACAGACATGGCCATATCAAAGTCCTTGCAAAGAGCCTGACGCATTTTAAAATCTAAAAACACAGAAGTTAGCCCTTCATTCAAATTCTCACTAATCTATGCTAACAATGGCTATCGTGCTCAGCCTACAGGGATAAACAAAACCAAAAAAGTTGCCAAGTGGAACTTTCGCATCAGTTAAGAAAAGTTAGCAGAATCCAGGCTGTGGCTCCCAGGGGAACCCTCAGGTTTGTTCAATTTTAATGCAAAGCAATTTTCCTAATCTTAATACTGAATCTGGAAATTAATTATAATGTAGAATAGGGAAATGTAGTCCTGTGGTTGATAGTGTGGCAAAATTACCCATGGTTTATTTTTGATCTAAGACCCCTTTCTAATGACAGACTTTGTTAAATGATGCTTTGATCAAGATTTCAAATACTTATTTAACCAATTCACCTATTTAACCAATGCAGTGCATAATAACGTGCACTTTTGGAAATCATTTTGCATTTACACTCTGTGTTGAATGTTGAGTGACACAGTTTGAACAGGCGCCTGGCCCCTGTGATAAATAGCTGAGGAACAAAATAGTGCTCACATGTTTTTAATTTAGTAAAATTGCCACTGTTTAGAGATTACCTGGGTTTCATTGTAGGGAGCACAGAATAAAATCACTTCAGACGGGTGTGTCTAAATTACTGACTGAAGGGGATGAAAGAAAAGGAAATAAAAATGAGGGAGAGAGGTGTGGAATTGGGAGGTGGATGAAGATGGGTAAAAAGAACAGAGATTTAAGAAGGGAGGGGCCCATAATATAGACTTAACTCTTTCTATAAAGTGCAGGTGAGTAATACACTTAATGTTTCATGAAGTGCTCGATGTTGTATAGCAGGGATTTTTACAAATAAGTTTAGTTAACTACTCCTTTATATTAATACATAATAATAGATATAGTGTAGCAAAACATAACAATGGTGTACAATATAACAGAGTTGTATATGGATACTTTAATCTAGAAGTGTCCGAGATTTTTTAGTGCATTATGGCATTAATCCAGTTTCTGCAGTTGTTGTGATCTATTCACAATTTTGCAAATAGGCCCGTGCACAGTATTCGCCCAAGTCAGAAGTTTATGGGTTCCTCCTCAGACCTATGGAACAACAGGTGCAGGTGTAGTGATCAGTGATTTCTGCAAAATGCTATAAGTTATAAGCAACAATTGACATGGATATAGTGACACCCTTACACCATGCAAAATATGTAATTTGTTATAGTGCTTGGAGTGTCCCTTTAATGGATTATGGGGCTGAAAAAAATGGCCAGTTTATTGATGGTTATTATTTTCATCCATTAAACTTCAATCTCATAGGGTGTTACATAATTATGTGATTGTTGTCTCAATGGACTATGTCTGCTATTTTCAGTGGTGATTGCCCCTCTTTTAGATCTTTAGACCACTTTTCAGACCACAACACTTTTATATATAACTCCTTTTAGATTGTAAGCTCTGTAAGCTTACTCTGCAGCACTGCTCAAGGAAGCAACTTTAGCAGCCATCTAAGGAGTTGCCAATGGAGTTATCACTAGGCTGTAATGTAAACACTGCATTTTTTCTGAAAAGACAGTGTTTACAGCAAAAAGCATGAAGGGAAAGATTCTACTCACCAGAACAAATACAATAAGCTGTAGTTGTTCTGGTGACCATAGTGTCCCTTTAACAATATACAGTTGTTAAGACGTAGCTTTTTTTTTTGTTAACTGTCTGGAGAAAGATTAAAAAAAAAAATCCTAGTCCACAGTGTGCTGTGCAAATGTGCAGACACTGTGCAGTGGTTTTCTTAACATCAAACTCAATAATGTTACTAGTAAATCCACCCAGCACCAACCCAATTTGCAACACAAACAACTACGTGTACTGCATTAAGTTGTGTTCGTTTACAAAATACACAATTATTCATATCTCAAATTTACAATAATGAGAAAAACAAACCCACCATCATCAATGTCACGTACTTATTCCAACACAACATTGAGGGAGGGTTGGGGAAGTGGCCCTGTTCTTCTATCCACCACCAGCAGTAGTGCCAAGGCTTTAGAGAATTTGAATACTTCAACCACGTGGACTGCTGACACCTCCCCCACCACTACCACCACTTTTAGTAGTATTCAGCCCCAGGGTAGTGAATTATCAGCACTCTTTTAAAGCTGCAACATTTTGTGCTGCCGCTTCCACTGGCAGCTTCTTCTACCTTCTTCTACCATAGCTAGATGAATGTGGTGATGAGAATTCCATTTCCCACACCACTACAGACATTTTTTACTTCTGGAACAGAAACTACTGGACTATGAGTTTGATGAGCCAGAGGAGAAGACAGCAGTCCATTATTTTCTCCGGCAGCTAAAGTGCCCTCACCTCCACCATCTTCAAGTAAGCTTGTATCTGCTTTAGAATCAGCACATCTAATAGAGGCAGTTGTGACATTAGCTTCACATGCAACTGCTGACACAACTAGCTTACCTACTGTCAATGTTACCAACACCACAATCACCTAATGTTACAACAGCTACCACTGCCATTTATCTAAATCCACCTGCAGCCTCATTAGATAGGCAAAGGTGGGTGAGGGTAGTGAATGTATTGCGGCAACAAAGCACAGTTTTGGATCACTTTGAGTGCCTCCAAGAAGGTTGACTTGTAAAGTGCAAACTGTGCGGCAAGGAAGTAGGTAGGAGGTGAGTGATGAGTTGTCTCTCTAGTGCCATTATGAAGTAACATCTGCAAATATACCACAACGCTGTATGAGTGAGGAAAGAAGCAGAACATGAAAGTACTAGGGCAGGCAGCAGGTCCACTGGTGCTGTATCTGATTCTTTGCAGTTGTCACAATCTACCACCAGCTCTACACATTACACTACTACCATCATTACCCTTCAGCAGAGCAGAGGAGATGGTGAGAATAGTACCAAAAGTCAAATGAGGCAGGTTAGATAGGAACAGTCTGATCCCTCATCATCCGTTGAGTTAAAAACATTTTTACAAAGTTCCTCTTGCCTATCTGCTGCTGCCAGTGCCACTTAAATCTACTTTAATTTAATAATTTAGAATTGTTTTACTGATTTGTGATTTTTTTTTTTATTTTAGTTCTGCAAGATTCTTCCATCAGTAATATACAGTGTGTGGCTGCTGTTTACTGCACAAGTGAACTTTTTTTTTCTTTTCTAAAATGTGGTGGTATTTATCCTCTTGTTCACCTACCTCAAAAATAATCTTAAAATTAAATTGCTGCTGCTGCTTCCCCTTTTTTTTCAAACCCCTACATTGTAGTGGTTTTGCACTGCCTGACTTAATCTTGCGGTGCCTGTTGCCTCTGCAGACACAATTGGTATAAGCTGACGAGGCACTGTATTTTCCCCACACTGAAGGATGGTCAGGATTGAAGGGGTGATTGGGTGGTCAAGTCAATTGCCCACTGATATTTTTTTCTTTTTCTTTTTTGATAAATCTCCTTTTTTTAATGTAAAATATCTCCTGCACCCCATAGTTCATTAATACAAGATAGCAAAAGGGAAAAGATTACAATCATTACAAAATTTCTCTCACTTCTGATGTTTTTACACCCTTGATATCCAGATGTATAATAATCTAATTTAGCTATCTCTGTATTGCAGAAATGGTAAGGATTCCATAGCCATTAGGCCAGTCAACACTGCAGCCATTTTACTTGTTTTTTATTTTTTGGGTTGTCCTAATTGACTTTTCGAATTTTTTAATTACCGAAATGCGGCTGAGCTGAACAGCTACACGAACTACATTTTCCCGACCCCAAAAAAATATATATTTTTTTTTCTGCCAAAGTGGTTTTCAGCCAAAGTGGTTCAGTAAAAAAAAGAAAATTTTGACCGTGCACAAATCAAATAAATTCTTAAAATGTAGTTTGTTATAGGCCTCATTATATCAAATCATGCTCCTACTGAGAATTCACCACAATTTTATATGGATAGATAGATTTTTTTATATGCACAAAACAGCCAACAGCCCCCAACACACAGCAGCCACTATACCCCCCAAACACACATTACACCCCATACCATCACCCCAACACCAATTACAGCCCCATATCCCACAACACATACACAACAATCCCATTTTTCTGGCAACACTCACCCAACAATCCCTATTACCCCTCCAAACACACAATACAACCCATACTCAACCCGTACACATACACTGCAACACCTAACCCCCAAATGAATACAGTACAGCCCCATTTCACCCCTAAACACCCTCAACACCCAAATCTATCCAGCAGCCCCTATCCCACCAGAGATCTACAGCTATTTCTGACACACACCCCACATCCCCTACACCCTATAACTCGCACCCCCCAAAACGTACACTACAGCCCCATCATAAAAACACAATATAGTTCCTATCCACATACAGCTACTATTCATATGCATACACACACTACACCACATACAAACACACATTATCCCCCAATAGCCTCCATCAGTGTCCCCCACAAAAACCCATACAAGCACACATAACCCCACAATCAGTGTCCCCAGTAACATGCAACATCAGAAGTAGTCTACCCCTAAATCCACAACCCCACAAAAAGCCTACACACAAACACACACTAAACCCTTTCACAGCCCTATCCAACGTATCATCCAGTGACCACAACTTTCACATTCATCATCCTAATACAAAGAAACAAGTCCTGCGCTCAAATTCCCATTACTCCTGGGCGGTAGCAACGACCATAGTACACATCAGCCAAAATACATATAGTAAAAACCAAAGAAAAAAAGTTACCTGCGCTCTTTCCACATCCCTATGTATTGTTAAACAAATGGAGGTTTTTAGTTACCTCCAATGGCCATGAGAGGGTATGCCCACCTGCCACGTCAAGGCAGACCTCTTAGGTGGGTCCTAACTCTAACCATTCACCTTGCTTCTTTGAGCTTCTGGCAAAGATATCTCTAATGAGACATAAAGGGGTATTTTTTATATACATCCCTACATGCTTATTAACCCTTAATAGGGAACGCATGGGATGGGCAGCAGCATTGTAACCTAGCTGTGAGATACAAAAGTACAAATACAAAGAAACAAGTCCTGCGCTCAAACTCCCATTACTCCCAGGTGGCAGCAACGACCATAGTACACATGAGCCAAAATACATATAGTAAAAACCAAAGAAAAAACGTTTCCTGCGCTCTTTCCACATCCCTATGTATTTTTAAACAAATTGAGGTTTTTCATTAGCTCCAATGGCCACGAGAGGGTATGCCCACCTGCCACGTCAAGGCAGACCTCTTAGGTCCCAAATTAGTCACATTCAGCCATCCAGTCGTGAAACATTTTGCATATACATATATATATGAAGGGTTGGGGGATTCATTGAGGAAACTGGTCTTGGGGCAGCAAGGATTGTAAATCCAGCCCTGGCTGTTTAGTAAATTTTTAAATGTCCACATATTTTACATTAGATTATTTCTTTTTTTTTTTTTTTGCTAATGTACTGTAACTGGCTGATAATATAATGTTTAAAATCATGTAATTGGGCTTTTGTGTATCAGACAAATTATATTTAGTCATACTAAATGCAGGCAGCAAGCCAGAGATTTCACAGTACATTAGAGAGTAGTAGAGCTTTTAGTATGTTCTGCCAATCAACACAGGAGAAGATAAATACAGCAATTTGATAGTTATGTCTTCATTGGTAGATTTCAATCACTAAGAAAACAATACACTGCAGCAGAGTAATTGGAGGGGTTAGGTAAGTTACTAAATATTTTTTCCCAATTTGGAAATTCTGCTCTACAATTTGCAATTCGTTTGTTGTTTCTCCACAATTTCTATTTTACTAAATAAAGTTCATAGTGGCAAAGAAAACATGGATGATCCAACAAACTTACTTCCTAGATTCACTAAAGTAATGGATGTGTAGACAAATTGTGGTGTGTGTCATGGAAGATAACATTTCATGTATATAAAGCTGTAACCGCAGCTGATTCCCTTATTTACCACTATAACATCTTAAAGCATAGAACTTAGCAGGGCTAACAATACAGATATTTTTAGCCGTAATATTATATAGTTAGTAAGAGATCTTCTATTTAAAATATATAAATAATTGAGAATGCAATCTAAAATAAGGATTGACTTGAAAGCAGGGGCGTACACACAATCCATAGGGCCCTGGTGCAAAACTATTCCATGGGATATGTTTTCCTGGCACTGGAGAGTCCCTTAGACAGACTGTGCAATACATGAATCTAAAATATCTAGGTTACTTTTCAGGAAGTGTTTAGGAAGGCTGTGCAAGTCACGTGGAGAAAGGTGTGACTAGGGCTGCTTAAACAAAGTGATTTAGCTCCTAAATGGCAGATGATTGAGTAGTGAGACTGCAGTGGCAAGATCACCAAAACTGCATCACTAAGCTAAAGTTGTCTGCTACCTTTAAGTGTCCCTTTAAATCTCCCTTAAGGTCCACCCTCATTTGCCAGTGTCTGTCCCCTATTGTGCAAACATTGAATCCTGCGTATGAACCCTGTGATCAGTCCAATAAATCAGAATTTGTTCCATGTGTTCTAAACTCTTTACGGGGTGTCTTGGAAATGGGGGGGAAAACTGCTACTTTTTCCAAAGGGATACTGCTAAAAAGCCTCCCTAGTAAAAATATACTCCTTCAGGCCAATTGCTGCTGTGGTGCAGGTCTGCATCTCAGCTGGGGTCCTGTCCTTCTCATCCTGTTAAAATCATCATAATAATTACATACTTCCTCCACATTCACAGAACCATCTCATGTCCTGTTAAAACAATAATGAGAGACTCAAAAGTACAGACTATAGGACCAAGCGCTACGTCCTGATTTTTCATTGTGCACATCTTACTCCAAACTAAACATCAGTAGTGGAGACAGTATTTGACAATTCCTCTGGTCAACATTTAAGAAGCTTACTACACATTGTAGCTGACATAGTGTGTGGGGTAACTAGCTAATTGCAAGCCCATTTCTAATGTATCTGAGCAAATTTTAAATAGCAGAAAGGAGACCAGAAACAATCTATAGACTCATTTTGCATGATTTTTTAAAGTGGTTCCTGCAGGACTGCTCCTTTTACTACTTCAACCTTGGAAGCATTTCAAGTTTTTTTGGGGGGGGGGTTGTTTTTTTTATCTGGCTCAGGTAATCCACTTGTTTGTGCTTGTGGAATTTCTGCTGATACTGAACTGCTAGGCATTTATCAATTTAAATTTAAAAATCAATATAAAAGCCAGAATACTCTGCATATTGATACGTGTGTTTCATTCAACTCCTCTGGTGGGATGAAGGTTATTGAAATGAGTGCAGATGAAATGAGTGTAGATGTAGATGTATGTCCTCTAATTCCAGGGTTACAAAAGTCCAGATACCCCATTCCTAACTTGAACCTTAAATGTTTAATTTATTTCCAATAACAAGTAAAAATAATATATCTCTATAATATATATATATATATTTAATGGTGGAAAAGCCAGTAGATAATAAGCAAATAAGCCATCTAGACTGCTAGTTTATATTGTCTATTATAGCAAAAATGATGTCTATGCAAGTAGATTTGGAGCAGAATACAGATATTAAATCAAGAAGGTCACTAAAGTGAAGAAAGAAAGAAAGAGAGAGTCAGAGAGTGATAAATTAGTAATTTAAGCACAAACTACAATAAAAAAAAATTACTAAACCGAGAAGCCACCAGTCTGACAAGTTTGTCTGGATCAATGCAAACAAATGTCGAAATGGATGTGAGTGCTGAACTGCAATGTGTGTGTAACAGTTTTTACGTCTGTCCTAGTTCTATTAAATAGTGGGCCCTCAATGGTCATCCTACAGGGTTATACACGAAAATCGGAAATGTAGAAAATTGACATGTAAATGACAAAATCAAGGGTAAAATAGCTAAGTTTTGGCTACAGTCAATTTGGAGACTTTCGTCCAGATCAGCTATTTGAATTTAATTTTGCTATTCAGAATTCAATTCACTACAGTGTGGGGTTTGGTGAATAACCCAGGCACGCACGCCTTTGACAACTGCCCGTAATAATTTGTTTATTGTATTATGTTTGCCTTTTATGAACCACTAAAATCACCCAGATAATTTCTTCGCAATGAAGTGGACTGGGTGCAGTGGCCCTTTTAAT
This sequence comes from Pelobates cultripes, assembly GCA_933207985.1. NCBI lineage: Eukaryota > Metazoa > Chordata > Amphibia > Anura > Pelobatidae > Pelobates > Pelobates cultripes. Next base: position 68,640,691 of record OW240912.1, read on the forward strand.
GTAACCCTGCAATGTAAAACATGTCAGTTTTGTAGAAACTGCAATGCTTATATTGTAGGCTCTAATGACTGCTACAATGACCAAGCATAACTTGTGATCTAGCTCATAAGAAAACATTGAATTTGATGCTTTCCAATGAGAAAAATGTGGATGTGTCCACAGAACCTGCTGCGCTGTGCATCACTCCCTAATGTGCTTTATAAGGGGCATTGGATTGGATCATTGGCTCGAGAGGGCATTGGATTGGATCATCGGCCATCACAAGAGGAGCTGACAAAAGAGTCTAATTTTTGGAGAAAAAACAAGATAAAAAATATTTTTTTAGGTTTTCATTCAAAATGAGGGGGGGGGGGGGGCTAAAACTAATTATGTACTAGGACACTATGGTGTTGGAAATACAGGTTTTTATTCCTTTAACCCCTTAAGGACACATGACATGTGTGACATGTCATGATTCCCTTTTATTCCAGAAGTTTGGTCCTTAAGGGGTTAATAGAGTATTGTTGATGCATTTGTCATAGGAGAGAATCTAATCAAAGCGTTTTGCAGGATTAATTTTCTACAATTGAAAAATAGGTTACTGAGCTAATTTTACAATTGATCATAAAGCTAATAACATAAATGTAATTTGAGTCCCAATCAAAAAAGGGGCACTCTAAACACCAAAACAACTTTAACTTAATGCAGTAGTTTTGGGGAGTAGATCATGCCCCTTCAGTGTCTGTCTCCTTCAGTGTCTGTCTGCCTGTCAGGCTGTGTCTGTCTATTTATCTACCGTATATACTCGAGTATAAGCCGACCCGAATATAAGCCGAGGCCCCTAATTTTACCCCCAAAAAATGGGAAAACTTATTGACTCGAGTACAAGACTAGGGTGGGAAATGCAGCAGCTACTGGTAAATTTCTAAATAAAATTAGATCCTAAAAAAATTATATTAATTTAATATTTATTTACAGTGTGTGTATATGATGAATGCAGTGTGTGTGTATGAGTGCGCAGTGTGTGTATAAATGCAGTGTGTATATGAGTGCAGTGTGTGTGTATGAATGCAGTGTGTGTGTATGAGTGCAGTGTGTGTGTATGAATGCAGTGTGTGTGTATGAGTGCAGTGTGTGTGTGTGTGTGATGCAGTGTGTGTTTGTGTTGCAGAGCCTTGGTGGGGGGTGGGCATTTTTATATAAAAAAAAAAAATTATAATATTATTATTTATTATTTAAATTTTTGGGATTATATAATTTTTTTAATTATTTTTTTATTATTATTTATATTTATATATTATTAATTAATATTATTTGATTTTTTTTGTAATCTTATTTTTTTTATTATTATTATTATTTATATTTATGTATTATTAATTTATTTATTTTGCGTCCCCCCTCCCTGCTTGATACATGGCAGGGAGGGGGGCTCTCCTTCCCTGGTGGTCCAGTGGCATTGGCAGTTCAGTGGGGGGAGGAGAGGGGCTGGCAGAGCTGTTACTTACCTCTCCTGCAGCTCCTGTCAGCTCCCTCCTCCTCCGCGCCGGTCCGTGCAGCTCTTCTGTCAGCTCACACTGTAAGTCTCGCGAGAGCCGCACTATGACCCCGCGGCTCTCGCGAGACTTACACTGGGAGCTGACCGAGGTGCTGCACGGACCGGCGCGGAGGAGCAGGGAGCTGACAGGAGCTGCAGGAGAGGTAAGTAACAGCTCTGCCAGCCCCCAGTCTGTATTATGGCAATGTAAATTGCCATAATACAGACTGACTCGAGTATAAGCCGAGTTGGGGTTTTTCAGCACAAAAAATGTGCCGAAAAACTCGGCTTATACTCGAGTATATACGGTAATTTTTTTTAAACTTGTGTTCTGTCTTTTCTTTCTTGTTAGTTCTAAGTAGTGAACATGATATTTACTTGCTGACCTTCCCTGGCCTTAAATGAGTTCACTATCCTCAACTTTCTATTCTACTGAAATACGGTTAAGATTGATCCTGTAATATTTTAAATGGAACCATATCATACCAGAATAGTACAATGAGCTTTGCATTTTCATCCAATTATAACAATGGCTGTCTGTTAGAGCGTTCAGAATGGAGCATCTGTTTTTGTAGTAACCAACACAGTGGATTCTTACTTATTATTTATTTTATTTATAAAATATTTTATCAGGAAATATACATTGAGATTTCTCTCGTTTTCAAGTATGTCGTGGGTCCACAAATCATTGCATTGTTACATTAGGGTACAATAAAATACAAAAACAATATTAATACACAATAAATACAAAATTTAACATAGAACAGGTAGGAAATATATAATCAACCATGACAGGTGCATTCTGTTTTGAGGTATGTAGAGAGGGATCTCTTAAAGGACTTTAGGCTTAGGGAAGATTTTAAATTGTGCGGGAGGTCGTTCCACAATTGCGGTGCTCTGTAGGAGAAGGAGGATCGGGCCGCTTTCTTTTTGTATTGAGGTAGACTAAGTAATGTGTTGGTACTGGATCGGAGATTATAGGTGGTGGGAATAGCCAAGAAGAGCATTTTGTTCAGGTAGGGTGGGAGTTTCCCAGAAAAGCTCTTAAACACAAGGCTGGAAAGATGAAGGGTGCGTCTGGATTCCAGTGACAGACAGTTTAGTTCTTTTAGCATGTCGCAATGGTGGGTCCTGTAATTACATTGTAGCACAAATCGGCAGAACGAGTTATACAATGCGTTGAGTTTATTAATGTGGGATTGCGATGCAGATGCATATACTACATCCCCATAATCAATGATTGGCATCAGCATTTGCTGTACAAGCTTTTCCTTTACTGTAGGGCTTAGGCAGAATTTGTTTCTGTACAGAGCACCTAGTTTTGGATAAAGTTTAGATGCAAGCTTTTCTATGTGCAGGCCAAAAGATAGATTGGGGTCTAATATCATACCCAAGTATTTGAAAGAGTGTGCCATTTGAATTTGTTTTCATGGATTAAGACAGTCACATCACAGTAATGTCAGTGAGCATGATGAGGCCATTTTGATGATGAATATTCAAATGTTTTGAGTATTTGTCATCTTTAGTGTGTAATTTAGAAACTGGGAAAGAAATAAGGACATTTTTCCAGGTACCAATGCAACTTGAAACAAGTGTATGTGCGATAGTAGTAACAGAAAACAAAGCTGCAGTATACTGGAACATCCCAGTGTTTTCTTCTTGTCAGCAAATTCTTGCGAATGCACAAAATTAATGTTAGATGTCTAAAAATTTAGACTGAGAATAGAAGCTACAGGCACTAAACACTGTGGCATATATATATATACAATACGGTGGGAGTTTTGCACTCCAGCTCTCCTCCAAATCTTGGCCCGGTGCTCAGCTGCACACAAATAGTCTCCAAAAAGAAAGCCAGCACTCAAGGACTTCAATGTGAAAAAATAGGCATTTAATCCAAGTGGTCCACTTGGATTAAATGCCTATTTTTTCACATTGAAGTTCTTGAGTGCTGGCTTTCTTTTTGGAGACTATATATATATAATGGCAATGAATGAGTCAGTCTGCCTTGTCTGGGATTTGAATGAGAGGAAGTTTTACATTTTGTGGTAGATGGTCAGTTAGACAGGTATCTGGGCAGAATTGATGACACAACTGTTTCTGGGGGCTGGAGCTGGCCAGGGATTGGTTGAAGGTCGCAAGCTGTAAAAGAGCGGGAAACTGGAACAGTATAAAAAAGCAGCAGCACAAGTTTAATCCTGTCAGAGTGGACTGAAGCAGGAACAGTGCTGGCGGACCCCGCCCTCCATTTCTTTATTTTTATTTAATTGTATTATAGTGGTGTTATGAAGTATTGGACAAAAGCTATTCTCAAGGTCAAGTTCTGAGGAAGGATATGGTGATAAATAGTGTTAAATAAAAGGCAGTAAGCTTAGTTAAAGCTGACTGGCAATATGGTGGTTAATAAAGTTTAAAGTTTTAAATAAAAGGCGAACACCTCACCTAAGACTGACTGGCTATTTGGTGGTTAATAACGTTAACGTTTTTGAAAGGTTAAAGTTTATGTTATATGGTTATAGTTATGAAATTATGGTTGTAAGCCCTTTAAGCTTTGAATAAACACCATGGCCAAGCCAACTGAAAAGTAATTAAAAGTTGTGTGTGTTTATTGTGTGGTCTCATTTTATTTACACAAATATCGCCTACCATACATATAACTGTCTCCTTTGAGGTAACTGATTGTTTGTCTGCCTCATTGGGTGTATAGAGGCAATCCTTTCTTTCCAGTATTTGTAATCTGAGCAGATAGAGTAATAGTGTTCTTTCTACCTACATTTTGGTTGCAGTTGCCTCAATAGGGAAGTGTCGTCCCATAGCGTCTACACACAAGTTTGACAGCTATACATGCAAGCTGACTAATCATGGCCACCTACTGCTGAATGGCCATTTTGTGAGGGAAACAGCCTTATCCATTTACTCCAGACTAAACATATTAGGTTGACTGGTGGTGGAGTGTTTGCCAGTGCTTATAGTCATCATTTTTCTTTGGATAGCGTACTACCCATTGTAGCTGCCATGGTCAATAGAAAGCACATTGTACGATTGTATAAAGCCAAAAAATTAGAAAAATGCAGTATACCAGGCCAGGGGCCTAAAATCATGACTGTTCTGCCAGACAATTCAGGTATAACTTTTAAGTGCCAAAAACAGCTCTGCTGCAACACTGACATGAACTCACATATCTAAATTCTACACAATCTGTGATATTTGTTCACAGTACCGGTTTTACCTGAGCAGCCTTAGGATTGGTTCATCATTAAACAAAAAAACAGAGCAGAGAATACATAATAACTATTCCAAAAAAATAAATCATATGAGGGGGAGGTCTCAGAATAGTTCCTCACTTTTGCCAAGTAATTTAAGTAAACAATAAAGAAAACATCATTGTGAATAAAGCACTCAACATAAAATCTAGAAAAAAATAAACAGTTTAATCATTATTATTTAGTAATTTACTAAATTGGGGATTGTTGGGAAGTCAAAGTGAACTATTATTATTATTATTTCATAGCACCAACATATTCTACAAGGCATTATAATTAAGTAATTGACATCCAAAAATATTAACAGTGACAAACTGTAGGTAGAGGTGACTTCATAGGTCGATAAAATGATATATCTTTTACTTTGAGGAAGCTGTCAGGTCATCATTTATTACAATAAATTCAAAACAATTTCAAAATTAAACTACAGAATAAAACAATAGGGGTTATGTATTAAAAATATCTTTTCTGTCTGGGTGCAGTTTTGTTTTTTTATGTATAAAACTGTTACTGTATCCTCTACACTGTTGCCTGTTTTACATCTGTTCTGTAGTGCACAAAAATAATCCATATATCTGTCACTTTTTTCCCTTTTTTCCCCCCTGATTTTTTTCTGTCACAAAATAACAACACATATTACTAACATTACTAGGAAAGAAAATGCACATTCACAAGTTGAAGGATTTTTTTTTATATCTATAAAAAAAGAAAGGAGGTGAAACCTGATTGTGGTGGAAAAATGTTTTGTTTTTTAACCACTTTTTCATACTTTGAAAGCAAAAAAAAAAAAAAGAAAGATTGAATGAGTAAAAAAACATAGAAGGAAGCCAGGCACTGTGAAAATATTTTTGGTGCAAATAGGAAAAGTGCCAGAAAAAAAGTATATATGTGAACATGGTGCTTTTTATACATAATCCTCCAATGGATCTTTTTTTAAATGAAATCGATTACCTAAAACATGAAAGAATGTAGAGTGCATATTTATTTAGAAAAAGGGTTATGTAACCCCCCACCCCTCATGCCATTAATTTAGTAAAACAAGTAGCACTTTAATCTGAGCTCTGTAATACAAAGTTGCTGGTTTAAAGGATAACAGCTACTATTAAAGCAAAAACTGTTCCCATTAAAAACCTGTAGCACTACATTCCATATTCAGAGAGTAATCAAAGGTTTATATATTTTATTGTAGGCTAATTTGGAAAACTTTGCCGTGCCAACCACATTAGACAACATATCAATGCATGCTTAAAAAACAAACACAAAAAAGAAAATTGATATTAAACCTGTAAAATGGAGGGTAATCCTGGGGAGGAAATGTTTTAAACCATGGAAAAAGTGTCATATGTAGCTAAACATTTGCCATCACATTGGGTTTCCACCATGATAATCTTTATATTGAAGATAATTACTAAGCTGGAAGAGGAGCAACTTCTGATAGATTTCTTGATCTAAACTTCAGTAGAGCTAATGGAAGGTCTCCAGGGAACAGGGCTCAGCTCAGGAGAACTAATCGAAGTTCCTGTTTATGAACTTCCAGCTCTCCAGAGTTAGTAGTGAAAGAGGGGAGTAGCATCTGGAGGACCTGAGGTAAAAACAAAAACAATATAGCAAGCGTGCCCCCACCCTCAGGGTCCCACTCCCGTGGCGCTGAAGGGGGAGGAAGGGGAGAGCCCGGCGCTGGGACTCTCCTCCTGGGACTCTCCTCCCGCGTGCGCATTCAGCCTGTCCATAGGAAAGCATTCTCAATGCTTTCCTATGGACGCTGGCGTCTTCTCACTGTGAAAATCACAGTGAGAAGCGCGGAAGCGCCTCTAGCGGCTGTCAATGAGACAGCCACTAGAAGCTGGATTAACCCATAGGTAAACATAGCAGTTTCTCTGAAACTGCTATGTTTACAGCAGACAGGGTTAATCCTAGATGGACCAGGCACCCAGACCACTTCATTAAGCTGAAGTAGTCTGGGTGCCTATAGTGGTCCTTTAAACACAAAGAAACAACAAAATGCAATTTTAAAAAGAAATTAATTTATTATCAAACGGGAGCAATGATAGCTAAGGAATACAAATATTTAAAAAAGAATAGGAAGAAATAATTTGCATGTCTTTAAAAAAAAATGATAATCCATTAAAATAATGTATAGAAGTAATCCCTAAAAAAGTATCATGGAACAAAACAAATTAAAGAAATATATTTTGCTATGCTTTGGGGAACATTGTGCGCAGTAGGGATCGACCGATTATCGGTTTTACCGATATAATCGGCCGATATTCGGTATTTTCGGCAATATCGGTATCGGCCAATTCAGATACCGATATTGCCGATAATACCTCCTAGGACCGCCAGGCTCATTACAAGCCCGGCGGTCCTGGGGGGGGGCAGAGAGCAAGCGCATACTCACCTCCCAGCAGCTCCTCCAGCTTCCCAGTGTAACTCTCGCGAGACCCGTGGCCGTCAGAGCGTTGCCATGGGTCACCGTGGCAACGCTCCGCGCGACACGCTGGCCGCGAGAGTTGCACTGGGGAGCTGGAGGAGCTGCTGGGAGGTAAGTAAGCGCTTGCTCTCTGCCTCCCCCCAGCTCAGCCAATGCCACTGGACCACCAGGGACTGTCATATCCCCCCTCCCTGGCCAGGTAACAAGCAGGGAGGGGGGACAACAAAAAAAAAATTAAATCTAAAAAATAATAATAATTTAATAAAAAAATGCCCCATCACACACACTGCATTATATACACACACTACACAAACACACACTGCATTATATACACACACTACACAAACACACTGTATATAATGCAGTGTGTTTGTGTAGTGTGTGTATATAATGCAGTGTGTTTGTATAGTGTGTGTGTATACAATGCACACAAATACACACTGCATTATATACACACACTATACAAACGCACTGCATTATATACACACACTACACACACACTGTATTATATACACACACACCACACAAACACTGCATTATATACACACACTACACAAACACAGTGTAGTGTAGTGATAATGCAGTGTGTTTGTGTAGTGTGTTTATATAATGCTGTGTGTGTATATAATGTAGTGTGTGTATATAATGCAGTGTGTGTGTAGTGTGTGTATAGAATGCAGTGTGTTTGCATAGTTTGTGTATATAATGCAGTGTGTTTGTGTAGTGTGTTTATATAATGCACACTACACAAACACACTGCATTATATACACACAGTATACAAACACACACACTCTGCATTATATAAACACACTACATTCACACTATAAACACTATACACACACACACTACACAAATACACACTTTGCATTTACTATATACAGCATTCACTTTATGCACACTACCCACACACTACACAAACACTCTGCTTTCATTATATACACACTACACTAATACACACTGCATCCACTACACACACTCGACAAATACACACTGCATCCACTACACAAACACACATTGCATCCTCAACACAAACACACGCTGCATCCACTACACACACACTACACAAACACACACAGCTCCCCTGTCTAAACACACTGCATCCACTACATGTGGCATGTATATTTTGTGCATTTACCTTTAGAAATAGTTTTTATTTTCCAAAATGGTAAATGTACAGAATATCGGCAAATTATATCGGCTATCGGCCTGAAAGTTCACAGAATATCGGTATCGGTATCGGCGCTAAAAAATCAATATCGGTCGATCCCTAGTGCGCAGTCCTGTTTACAAAACTCTGAATAGCACTAGTGATAGAATAAAATCAATGGTATATGTTATCAATTGATTTAACCTTATAAATTGATCAGATCTGCAGCAGCAGGCTGAAATGCCTATCCCATAAACCTCTGCTGGACAAGTGTCTCTTCCTATCTTTGAGGGGACCATCTACCAATTTTACAAATTGTAATAGTAAGTATGATTTTGTTCATTTTATTATTATTTTGCATATTTTTAAATTCATTACCTAAAGAACACATTAAAAATAGAGTAATGTCCAGCATGGAGTGTCCCTTTAAATATTGTGTTACATCAACATGATTTATTAGTTAACCACATTAACAAGGTGTACCTTATAATGTGTCCAATAAGTGTAATTATGGTGAGATAACCACAAAACTTTACTGGTGTTTAAGGTAGTTTAGTGGTTTAAAACCAGACTAAATGCTGGAAGAAAAATTATAAATTATCAAAGCTGCCACATCAGACAAATGACTAATTCATGTCAGTTTCTGCTCCCAGTGACTAATATAGGGAGAAGCTCTGCAACAGCAATAAAGAAATTATTGGGGCAAGTGCATTCAATGACACACAAAATTCGTTAGAGAGACACTGTATCAAATGTTCCAGTGATTAAACAAAATACAGGTAGAAAGACACGAATATTTTCTGCACTGGATCACCATGGCAACTTTGACTAATTACCTGTGCAAAACTGTAATGAAATATATCTTAACAGAAAATCTTAAAATGAAATTGATGCCAAGAATATGGGTCTTGTTTATACAAGAGGAATGTTCCAAGTGGGACATGCTGTGTTATTATTTGGTAAATAGCATTACAGTTTATGTTTATACAAGTTTATTTTTTTTATTTTTTTGGCATTTGTGTCACACTTCAGCCTTGCCCCCATAGTCACCTTTTAGAGCAGGGGTAGTCAACTTTTTAATGCCTATCACTCACTAATGTATCTTTGTTAATGGAAACATTTCCTTAATGCTCACCGGTGCCACAGTAACTCAAATGTTTTTGCGCAAGTGCCAAGATTGTTTTTTAGAAAAGAGGGTTTCTTAAAAAATATTTACTCAAAATTAAGTTTATTGAAATTACCTTTAAGTGATGATTAATGAGATCCTTGAAGCTGTGAAACAAAATATTTGATATCTGGTTCGATTTTTGTAAGTAATAAACAAAGGTCATCTCTTTAGGTGATATTCAGATGATTTCTCTGGTGATAAAATGATTAACAGCACTAAGGCCTGATCCAACAAGATATGTGGTAGGGAAAGGTATCAATAAATTGAATATCATTTTGCACATATTTGATATAACACAGGCCTTTTTTTAAATAATGTAATATTTCGGGATAACATTTTTTTCTTCAATTTATTAACAAAATAATCTGATCTAAAAATATTTATTAAATATCAAAATATTAAAATGTTTTAAAAATATAAATCATTTTAAAAATGTGCCCAAAATGATTAAATCCTCTGAAAAGCTTACCCCCAAAAATTAAATCAAGGTCTTAGTAAAAATTTTCCGGTTCAACTATTTTGACCATGAAATTTGAAATTCACAACCCGATGCACTCATTGTTGATGCTTGTTTTTAATTGAAATTCACTTTGAATTCTTACTTTAGTAATCTAAGTTAAGTCATTCTCCAATTGTATTCTCTGTTCCATTTGGCTATATTGGCCTTAAAAGATCACTATAGGGTCAGGAACACAAACATGTATTTCTGACCCTATAGTGTTAAAACCACCATCTAGCCCCCCTGAGCCCCTTATGCCTCCACAAATATAGCAAAATCTTACTGTATTATTGCCAAAAGCTGTAGATCTGCATGCTGTTTGCCTAAATAAAAAACAAGCAGTCTGCTGACATCATCAGAATTGGTAGCCTGATCCAATCACAGTGCTTCCCCATAGGATTGGCTGAGACTGACAAGGAGGCAGATCAGGGGCAGAGCCAGCACAATTCAAACACAGCCCTGGCCAACCAGCATCTCCTCATAGAGATTAATTGAATCAATGAATTTCTATGAGGAAAGTTCAGTGTCTAAATACAGAGGGAGGAGACAATGAATGTTTGGATGCATTTTAGGCTCTCTAACAGCCATATAAGGAGTGGCCAGTGAAGTTATCACTAGGTTGTAATGTAAACACTGCATTTTCTCTGAAAACACAAAGGTGTTTGGGGGGAGACATACAGAGGGGCTGGATGGGAAAGAGACACACAGAAGGGCTAGAGAAGTGGAAAAAGAGACACACAGTGGGCCTGGGATGGAGACTGATGGGATGGTGGTGAAAGAAAAACATACAAAGCAGCTGGGAAGAGTAAAAGACACAAAGGGGCTGAGAGAGAAGGAAAAACACAAAGTGGCTGTAGGGAGTAAGACACACAAAGTGGGGTTGTAAGAGATACACAAGGGAGGTGTAAGGCACACAATGGGGAAAAATAGGGCTAATATACACTAAACGGGGTAAGGCATATAAAAGAGGAGAGGAGGAGAGAAACACAAAAGGGGAGTTATGAGTCCCACAGGTGAAGATGCTTTTTTGGGTGGGTGGGAGAGCGCCAAAATGCATCTTCACCTGTTTACCCAAAGTCCTTGCACCGGCCCTAGGCACAGGTGAGGACGAAAGGATGGACAGTAATCCGTCCACCTCCCATTTCTTATTTAAAGTCCCCCACCCGATGCCCTTTGCCATTGGCCAAATAGTTTACTATTGTGCAGCTCAGATATTAATTTGTTCTTTTCCTGTACAGTGTTGCATTTTTGACATACAAAAAAATCATAATAGTTAAATCTTTTCATTGAGATATAACATAAATATTTATCAAAAACAAAGAGAACGTTACCTGCGCTCTGGCCTAAATCCCCATGTACATTTACACAAAATGGAGGCTCTTTAGTTTTATTCCAATGGCCATTTGAATATATAAGCTCACCTGCCACTTCAAGGCAAGCCTCAATAGGTGAGTCCTACACTAGCCATTAGATATGCTGATATCAGCCAAGAATCTCCAGTAAGACAGGAAGGGGTATTTTATAAACCTTTTCACATTTAACCCTTTATAGGGCTTCTACACATACAATAAACTTTGCTGGTATCAGACAAAGTGTAAACATCTCTAATGAGACAGGAAGGGGTATTTTATGAACCCTTTCACATTTAACCCTTTATAGGGCTTCTACACATACAATAAACTTTGCTGGTATCAGACAAAGTGTAAACATCTCTAATGCGACATGAATGGGTGTGTTATAAACCCCTACATACTTAACCCTGAATAGGGCCATAACATATACAAATCACCTTGCTGGTATCAGCTAAAAGGCAAATTTCTCTGATGAGACAGGAAGGGGTGCTGCCCCTACATACTTATAAACTCTTAAAGGACCACTCTAGGCACCCAGACCACTTCAGCTTAATGAAGTGGTCTGGGTGCCAGGTCCTTCTAGGGTTAACCCATTTTTTCATAATTATAGCAGTTTCAGAGAAACTGCTATAATTATGAATGGGTTAAGCCTTCCCCCTAATCCTCTAGTAGCTGTCTCATTGACAGCCACTAGAGGCGCTTGCGTGCTTCTCACTGTGATTTTTCACAGTGAGAGCACGCCAGCGTCCATAGGAAAGCATTGATAATGCTTTCCTATGTGACCGGCTGAATGCGCGCGCAGCTCTTGCCGCGCGTGCGCATTCAGCCGACGGGGAGGAGAAGAGGAGGAGAGAAAGAGGAGAGCTCTCCGCCCAGCGCTGGAAAAAGGTAAGTTTTAACCCCTTTCCCCTTTCCAGAGCCGGGCGGGAGGGGGTCCCTGAGGGTGGGGGCACCCTCAGGGCACTATAGTGCCAGGAAAACGAGTATGTTTTCCTGGCACTATAGTGGTCCTTTAATAAGATAAACGTGGGGAGGCTGGCAGCAATGTAACATAGCTGAGTGATACAAAATTCATATACAAACACAAAGATAAAGCACCGCGCTTACAGCAGCAGTAACTTAGTATCCAACAGCTTAAAATACATAGTAAAAACAAAGAGAGCGTTACCTGCGCTCTGGCCGAAATCCCCATGTACATTTACACAAAATGGAGGCTCTTTAGTTTTATTCCAATGGCCATTTGAATACATAAGCTCACCTGCCACGTCAAGGCAAGCCTCAATAGGTGAGTCCTACACCAGCCATTAGATATGCTGATATCAGCCAAGAATCTCCAGTAAGACAGGAAGGGGTATTTTATAAACCCTTTCACATTTAACCCTTTATAGGGCTTCTACACATACAATAAACTTTGCTGGTATCATAAATATGAATATATAAATATTTATCATAATACCAAGATTAAGTTGGACATTATAACATATATTTTATTGTTCAGGTAGTGTTAGTGATCAATTGAAATGATCCCCACCTTGAGATATAGTGTAGTACTGGTGCAGCAGGCAGTCCTTATGGTTATAGGTATTCTAGTAGAAATACTAAAGTAGAACTAAATAAAATAAAAATGTGCAGTTTGTCAAGCTAAAAGAATACAAAAGTAGGTATAAAGATGTACACTCACATATTATGGAGTCTTAGTAGTGGATCTTAAGGTATAGCGTGAGGACTACCAGCTGCACCAGTACTACACTATATTCCAAGGCAGTGATCAATCCGCCCAGACGTTCAAGTTGAAGCTGGATTTAAGCTCTCCAAAAGTGTGAGTGCATATTTTATATTCCTCATTTCCTATACACTCTCATGTCCCATAATTCCTCTTTTTGTTGTTACATATCTTCTAAGGGCATTTCAGGTCCTACACCAACCCCTCTAGGGAACATAATTTAGTGTTTAAGTGCTCTAAAATGGTATAATACTGAATGGAGGGACAGCACAGAGGACGCCAAGCACGATCATCAATTCAGTAACATGAAGCAGTTACAGTGCCTACAGTGTCCATTTAAGCAGTAGAAGAGGACCAAGAAACTATTATGAAGTATGATAAGCTAAAAACAACCCAAAGGTTGGCATTAATAAATATTACATAATACTACACTGGTACAATAACCAATGGCCACTTACTAAAACTTGTCTCCTTGCACCAAAACCACCCAGCAACACTGTGTTAGTGATCGAGCCCATGTAGTATTATTTTCAGTACTGATTTTTATGCTACCCGCTGCCTTTTTGTTGTTAAGTTTTTTTTTAATTGTCTGCAAAGAGTTTTTGGCTCCCACAAGCAAAATGATATATGTCACTGACGTTTTCAGCTATTTCTGCAAATGTCTATGTTGTGCCTTTCATTGTAAATGCTGCCTAATTATTCAGTTACTAGCAGCAAGATTCTCTACTGTCACCAGGAAAAAAATGACAATATCCAGAGTCTAGTTTGAAAAAAAACAACAACATTGTAATTCCAGCACAAGTACAGACAGTCTTGCATCCATTAAAGTCAGAGTTTAGTGAATAATTCAGATGGTTGTTCATGTCCCCCGAGGAGGCCACACGTATGATGAAATATGTTGGGTACAGTTCACACAAGCATCATTCAGTAACAAATTTAAATGAATCCAATTCATTAAAAAAAAAGCAGACTAAACAGCTCCAGTGTGCAGCTAAACACAGATGGGAGCTTGTGGTAAGACAAACTAGAATTAAATAAAGTGCTAACATGCTAATCGTGCCTGACTCACGTTTCTTAATGGCACCTTCTACAAAGGCTCTAGATACGGTTAAGCCCTTCTTTCAGGGCCGTCTTTAATATTGATTGGACCCTGGGCAAGCATCTGTTTGGGCCCCGTGGGCATGCAATCACTGCCTCCACCCCAACCTAGAGGCGAAACTAATGTAGAGAGTGCCTTGGTGCAACAAAAAAAAATTCAGGCCTGTAGCACAAGAGTAAAGAAAAGATAGATCCCCATCTGTCATACAACTCCTGCGATGCTATGCCAGCTGGGGATCTACCATCCTTGCAGGGTTGTATTTTTGAGCAGTGTTTGTGCAAATTAATGTCAGCATGTTATTGTATAGAGTGTATGTGTGCATGTAGGAGTGTATTTGTATGTACTGTTACCATTGGAATGCAGTGGTGTACTTGTGTGTAGTGTTTGCATTTTAATGCAGGGATGTGTGATTGTTTGTAGTGTTGGCTTTTAAATGCAGGTGTACTTTTGTGTGTAGAGTTGGTGTTTGTATATAATTTTAGCGTTTTAATACAGGAATGTGTTTGCATGTAATGTTTGTATTTGCATGCAGGGGGGTGTTTGGATGTAGTGTTGTCTTTTAAATACATGTGTACATTTGTGTGTAGTATTAGTGTTTCAGCAAACTGGTGTATTTGTAATGTTTGTGTTTGCAGGGGTCTGTTTGCATGTTGTGTGATTTCTATAACACATATACACATACACATTAACACGCAGATACACACATGCTCACACTGACACATGCTCACACCTTGACACATACTGGCACATACACATATACACACACTCAGATACACACCCTTTGACACACAGATACAAGCACTTTGATATACACACAGTGGCACATACACACACACACTGACACAGGTATATACACACACACTCAGATACACACATACATAAAGGTATAAATGCAGGGGTGTATATGTGTACAGTGCTAGAGATGGAATGGAGTGTATTTGTGTTGGCATTAAAATGCTGGGATGTATGCATTACCACACACTCAGATGCACACTTACACACACACCGAAACACACACACAGGTGCACATACAGGTGTATGAGGTATACATACACACAGAAACACTGACACACAAACACAGCCAGATACACACAAGGACATAAACACAGCCAGATACACACATATATATGTGTACATTTACATATTTTAATCTCTGCCTTCTAGCAGCTCTTGGACAGCAACTCCCACCAACCTTGGCCAATATAATGTCTCAACTCTGTTCTTACATACCCTGGTCCAGAATTTGGAAAAAGTGACATTTGAAAATGGTGTACAGCCTTTGATAACACTTGATGCAATATGTTAAAATAAATACTTTTTAAATTTATATTTAATAGGGAACTGTCAGGTTCTTCTAGGATTTTTAACATGTACTTATTCCCTGTGTGTTACATTACAAACACCAACACTTAAATAAAAGTGATATCAGAAATTAGCAAAACAAAAAACAAAACATATTTAGCCACCCTCCTGTCTCCTTACCTTTTGGGTACAGAAAGGTGGCTTCCCTGGGGTCCAGTGAGAGCTTGTTGGCCCAGGCTGATGGGAGTCTGCCATCAACTTTCTCAGTCCCTCTCCCCCACAATGCTTGCATCCTCCTCCATGTGGTGTGTGCCTCCTCCCCAGCGGCACTGAGGAGGAAGTGATCAGTTCTTACTGGAAGGAAGCAATCTGACCTCACTGCCTCCCAGCATGCCCAGGAAACAAAGAGACTCACAGGGCAGTGTGTGAGGGGGCTAGCTGTGAGTATGTAGTCAGCCACCCCCCATATAACAGGGGCCCGGGCCGGTCCAGAGCAGTATTAAAGGGCTGTGGCCCCTGATTACCTCAGGTGCCTAAGGGGGCCCACGGGGAAGCTGCCTTAGGGCCCCCAGGAGTAACTGGGCCCGGGGCAGCTGCCCCTTTTGCCCCTCCTTAAAGACGACCCTGCCTTCTTTTACCAGTGCTAGTGCTGGGTTAGACCTGACTTTTTCAGATACATAGAACATTTAGCCCTAGTATCCATTATTATATATATATATATATATACTGTACAATAATAGATAGGCAAGACACTCCTCCTCAAACTTATTTAAACTAATTCAAAAATTGCCTGGGTGCAATCCCGCGTAAAATATACAATCAAGAGTGAAGGGAGCACACTAGGACTGCTTCTGAGTGGCAAAAAATAGTATTTACTGTATTATAAAATAATACATGTCCTGTGCAAAATACAGACAATCAACGTTTCGACCCTCCTGGGGTCTTTAAGACCCCAGGAGGGTCGAAACGTCGATTGTCTGTATTTTGCACAGGACATGTATTATTTTATAATACAGTAAATACTATTTTTTGCCACTCAGAAGCAGTCCTAGTGTGCTCCCTTCACTCTTGATTATATATATATATATATATATATATATATATTAAACATGTACGTTCAATGTCACGAACAAGACTGGGAATATATATGACTGCAAATATCTAAAAAATAAATAAAAAGTGCTAGAAAAATATAAAGGGAATAAGCAATTACACAGGAAATATAATACATTACAAAATAAAAAGAAAATATACCTTAACTACTCAAATCTTAAAAGAGTGCTGTCTTCAACCCTCTGGCACTAAATGTTTAAACTTGGTGGAATTTTGAGCAAAGAAAGCAACAGATGTTAATAAGAAAAAGATCCGACTGATATAAGTGACACAATTTTCTGTGATATAGTGTTTGCTTTAAAGATTAATATACCTGATTGCCCCAATTGTTCTACACACAGAGACCCTGCAGATTGTATCAGCTGAAATTTGTGTGAGAAATGGGCTCTAGATCAGAAAAGCATGCATTTAAATTTAAAAAAAAAAAAACCTCCGAGGCAAACTTAAATTTTTTTTACATTTATTTTACCTCATGTTATCTGAGTAGTATTTTTTAGTTATTTTATTTCAAGTTGGTGTCCTGGACCATATCCACAAATCTCATTTTTATGTAATATCAGTCACTATCACAAATTATTTAAAAAGTCTGGATGCATGGGGTTCATTTAACACCTGTTCCTATTTTTAAAGACTCCTGAGGTTTAGCTCAACTGTTCTGGCAATTTCCTCTGCTCTATGCAGATTGCTTTTATATGATGTTATATTTTCACTACACAGGCGTTAGTAAATATCACTGTTACTGTGTAGTCAGGATCAACACAAAGGGGGTCAGCAAAGCATTTCCTGTGTGAGAGGCTGTTAGTGGGCAGATGGGAAGTGATCCTGCCCACTTCCTGTCCAGCCTCACACACAGACACAGGAGGAGCTGGGACAGCACTGAGTTTTACATCCTCTGTTACTGTTTCTGCAACTCTGCTATCAAGCATAGGAGGCTGACTGGACTACTGAATACAATTAAGCTCCACAAAGGCACATTATAAGTGTTGAACACAGGTGCCCCCTACAGGACAGGCATCTATAAGCAGGTGCCTACTTTGCCTAATGGGAAAATCAGCCCTGAATGATGTTGGCCTTGTAATACAAATGCTTTCAGAGAGAAAGGACAATGGGCTGCTAGACAAAGGGATGATTAGAGGGAGAGATTGGCTAATAGTTAAGAAGTGTTACAGGATGAGTATAGGCTACCAGCTGTGGAAGGGTGTGAGAAACTGGCTACCAGCTTATTGGTGTGGGGGGTGGGTTATTTACTAAGGGGAAATGACATAAAGATAAGAAATGGGAAGTAAATGGACTAGTGGCTATATTGAGTGAGAATGGGCTATTGGCTATCGTTGGAAAGTGAGAATGGGATATAGAAAAGCAGAGGGGTTATGGTGACATCATAATAAACCCTGTAATGGAAAAGAAAAATTACATGATTGTTTATTAATTGTGATAGCCCTCAAAAAGACTAACAGGCAGCTTATGATTAAATGTAAATGATAACCATATCTTAAAGTCTACTATGAAGATCTACTGCTGTCAACACAGTCTCAAGTAGATCCTCCAAGACATGAACATGGGTAATTTACTACAAAATAAACATTGTCCATGACCATCACGGTCTCTGGACTTGAATCCCTTTGAAAGCCTATAGCTTGAAATGAGGG